>CM062262.1:23231221-23908721 GCA_031216405.1 Syzygium malaccense | reverse complement strand
GAGTTAGCAAGGGATAACGTAAGACGAACAGCCTACGTGCACAGTCAGCATCGCACGTGACAATGCGTGCCGGATCAGAAATCTCGAGAGAGAGAGAAAGACGAGACGAGACGAGACCAGTCTCCTGTCCGAGTCAGACAACTTTCCTCAGACAAAGATGGACACAGATTCTGCGTCCCATCGCGAGAAGCACACGAGACATCACCTTGCCGAGCCCACCGCATCGCACTCCCCACCACGCCATAAAGAAACGAAAAAAAGCGATCTCTATCTTCTTTACTTGCAAGCCTTTTACTTTAAAAGATCGATTTGCGTGCAGTCCGCTTTCTTCTGCTCATTCATTCATGGGTTATCTGAAAAATGCACCTTTTTCCTTTACAGAAACGAGCTCATGCCATTTAGAAACCTAAAGAAGAAAAGGTTACACACAGGGAATGCACATCGAAATCTTCACATCATCTTCAAGCTCGACACACTCAAAACGATCGACTCAACCCACAACGAAACCAGACATTTCGTGCTGGTCTTTCCTAGTAAGCAGATGTCCTGTTTATTGCGAGAAACCTAGGGCTAAAGCTTAAACTCCACTGCACTGGACTGAACTTGGCGTCGAGCTCTTGTGGCGTTGGCGTCAGTGGCAGAAGATGACCTTGAGCTCGCGCGGCGAGGAGCACTCGTGCATCAGCGAGGGGCTGTCGTGCGCGAACGTGAACGTGGCGGGGCACGCGCGCTTGAAGAATTCCGAGTAGCTCGACGCCCGGCACGTCTCCTTGCTGTTGTAGTGGTTCCTGCAGCACAGCTCGTCGGTGCGGAAGGCCTCGCACCCGCTCTTGCACGCCACCACGGGGCCGTGCCCCGGCGGGGACCGCATCTGCAGCTGGGGCGGGCACGTCGGCAGCAGGTCGGCCCGGCAGCCCACGACGGGGCACACGCCCTTCCCCTCGTGCGGCGTCACCGTCATGGGGACGTTGAAGCCGTCCACGAGGCTGACGCCGTAGGAGGAGAAGTCGGCGTGGCCGTGGTGGATGGTGAACTGGGCGAGGGTGGCGGGGGCGGCGCCGCCGAGGCCCCCGCACTCGAGGCGGCCGCCGCAGTCGCCGGTGGCGCAGGAGAAGCGGCCGCCGTGGGCGTGGGAGCAGTGGGTGCGGGCCCAGACGCGGCCGGACCAGAGGGCGTCGGGGGCGGGGAAGGAGCGGTGGGTGAGGGTCGGGAGGGGGAAGCCGCCGCGCTCGAGGACGGGGTGGCCGGCGTTGGGCTGGATGGCCGGCCACACCGTGAAGGGGCAGTTGTTGACCAGGGTCAGAGTGAGTGCTTGGGAGAGGCAGGGGGCGCGGAGGAGGAGGAGGAGGAGGAGGGTGGCTGTGGTGGTGGCGGTGAAGAGGAGCGAGGGAGTGGAGCGAGCCATTGTCAGAGAGAGGGAGGGGCAATGGCCAAGTGTGAGAGGAGAAGGGTGGAGGGGGGAGTGAGATTTTATAGGCGTGGAAGGAGTTCTTTGGGCCTAATGGAGTTGCGGGATGACCCATTTGCCCCCAGCTCAGCTAGCTCTTCCTTTGGAGAGATGGACCCTACTATGAAGCCACTAAACTATCGGCTTCGTGTGGACAATGTTTGTCTCGACTCGTTCGGATAAATACTTAAAATAGCGACAAAGGTTCAGATTGTATCGAGTTTCCATTGATATCCGACCCTACCCACCAACACGATTGTCGTGTGTTTATTGTGACCCGAGCTGCATGCATGGAACTCAGACCGAAAATACGACTTAGGTCGATATGATTCAGATCGAGTTAATTTTTTCTGACATGACTCACCCTCTGTACGTAACTATCCCCTTTTCTCCTTTCTCCCTTCCTCTCTATCCTCTGCCATGCTCTAAGTTGAGACATAGCCAGTGTCCCTCAACCACAATGTTACTGGTGACCCCGCAGCCCGCCCCTGAGTTTGGCAGCAAGAACCGAGCCGCCTAGATATGGGCTTCGCCTAGATCCTTTGTTGAGGAGGGCAGGTTTTGGTCACGTCGTGCCTAGTGGGCTCAGGTAGGTAAAGAGACACATTTAAGGCCGTTACGGATGGGGACGGGCAATGGAAGACATAGAGGGGCGACGACGCTGTACGAGGGGTGAAGGAAGTGGCGGCCAAACAAAGAGGGAGACCGACATTGTGATTGAGCTGCAGACCAGGAGCGGAGTCGGCCGTGGCGTTCTAGGTGATCGAGGTGCAAACGCTATTCCAACTCATTCCATTCCGGGATAGGTGGTTAACAACGAGAAAGGAGACAATTTTTTTAGTGATTCGCGTTTTCTAGGATTGAGAGGGTGTATTCTTTAATGTGTTTCGATTTAAGTCGGGTGCCCGATCCGACTCGACCCGACCCATCCAAAATTATTATGATTTAATTTTTTGATACGTATTATCCGAATCATAAAGGCTACGTTTGGTCGTCCGAACTTCTAAACAGGATAGGACCGGATAGGATAGGATAAGAAATTTTGGGATTTCTTCATATTCTGTCAACTGTTTGGTGGATTACGGATTTAAAGTCGGATAGAATAAATTTTTTTTTTTTGCTATTCACGGGGTCCGGAGGAGTCGGTGAAGGAAAAAAAGCCGAGAAATTTTTTTGGTGAAAGCACACAAGGTGTGGGGATAAAGAGGACGACAAGTAGAGTGCAGGGTTTCTAGAAAAATAGGCATTAGAAATCCTATCGGGGTCTATCCCACCCCTCCCCTCGGATTTTTTTATCCGGATTATATCCGGTCTACATCCGACCTTATCATATCATAAACTACCACCAAACGCAGGATAGGATAAAACATATTCTATCCCGGCTTTTATCCGGTCGACCAAACGCAGCCAAAGAGACTTGACCTGAAAAAGATCCAAAATTTTCGAGTCAGTTCGTGTATTTTTGGCACCGCTAGATAATGAGGGAAGAACTTTGCTAGCATAATAATTTTTGGGCTACTGTGAGACTAAAAACATATTGAGTCGCAAATTTTTGAAAAAATGGATCCCACATCAACTTATAATTATTTATTATTTATTTTTTTATGGTCTAGAATGTTGTGTTAATTTCATAGTAAACTAAGGATTGCCACTTAATCATTTTCCATAGGGAAATTGTCCAATCAGTCGTAAATCTATTGTGAGGATGCCAAATTAGTCATAAACTTTTCAATAATTTAAAGATGCCCAAAGAAGAAAACAAGATATAGAAATCAAGTGTACACATCGAAACAAAGCGGCCACGTGTCTAATTTACTTAAAGATCTAAATTTATAGGAATAGACGATGGTGCATTCAATTCAAAAGCGTTTTGAACAATGCACATTGTGATTTTTGTTAGGGAAAAATTATCCAATTAGTTTTAAATCTATTGTGCGGATAGTAATTCAGCCATAAACTTTTCAATTTTATACAATTTACTTCTAAACTTTTGATTGAAAATTTCAATGTAGCTCTTTCAGTCAATTTTCATCGGAAATCGCTGACTTAGCGATAACGGTCGGCGATGACTAAACCGCCACGTCAGTCATTTCCAAAGAGATATTGGTCAGAATGAATATATTAAAAATTCGCTTAAAAGTTTGGAATTAAATTGGTAAAATTGAATAATTTATGATTGAATTAATATCCGTACAATAAATTTATAACCGATCGGAAAATATTTCTCCGATTTTTGTGATCAACGTTTCGTTGACACGAAAGTAAGAGTAGGCAAGCGACTGACCCGATTTTGAAAATTCAGAATCTATGGGCATTGGGGAAATGGAGGCCAGCTAGGCACATGGATCCTCCAAATTCCAGCCTACGGTCGCGGTTCCCATTTGAGAAGTGGCGTGGAAACGACGACGTCTTGAGCTGCATGGATCTGCATGCATCGGTCCCGAGGTGAGGTCGACAAAACTCGTTGGCGCAATAAGATAAAGCTTCAACCCACCACGAGGTCGTGTCGGCCTCCCCGCTTTTAGAAATGTGGATTTTGTTAGAAACCGTGCTCCGACAATTTGTATAAATTTATATAAAAAAAATCATGCAATTTTAGGAATGCACGAAGGAATCGGAAATCAGACTAAACCGGTTAAGAACCGGCATTTCCATCAGGATCGGTTCGGTTCCCAATGAGTACCGGTATGATTCCAGACATGAAATTGCCCATCCAATATATATAAAATGGGAGCATGCATCAGAAAATCACGGTGTCATTACGTGTTAAATGATAAGCAAGAGATGGAATCAAATGTCCCAATGAAAGCATTCATCTTAAAATCACGGTATCATTTCGTGTTTAGATTTCTTTATTATTCTTATCTTTTTCATTGCAAAAAAAAAAAATTACCCACATAGAAATTATGCTCACTATGATATTAATTGATGAATGCAATTTTTGTGGTGATTGGGGGCTAGTTCTATGGACCCACTTGGAAGCTGGATTGGACCGGCGGCCCGATTCCTGAGTGGATCAATGAAACCAACGAACAGTTTTCGATTTTAATTTTTCGAAACCGGTTCTTAGTGGGCGGTTCCTAATTCTAGGGTGGGAATTGCCCACGCAGACCATGCTCACCCATACAAAATTTCTAACACACTAAATGGCCTTTTGTTTTCGTGATAGGATAATATTTACTTCTATATTTAGTTGGTATCTCATTAAATATGTTGGATTACAATCATAGGCTTTGAAATAATGGAGGCGCGTGCTAGCTAGCGCCTCTCTAGGGAGAAGGTGCAAAGGTTACTTTTGACTTTTGATAATATAGAAGAACGACCCTAAATTAAATTAACATATGAGTTAGATTATTATGATTTAGATGAAATTTAAATTGCGTCGCCAAATTAAAGACACACATTATAAGCACTTCATAAGCCATGAATACCATATTTCACATTCACAACAAGCGGTGCATTCCGGTGGAGAGATCATGAGTGCGCCGGTAATTCAGAAAACTTATTGCAAGGGTGCAATCGTTCCCAAAATTTTCGATTAGCGCAATTAATTCCGATAACTTATTAACTCTTTAATCCATTGCCTCTTTAGTTCCGTCTAGTTCGAGCTCAAATCTATGACCGGCATCTCTGCCCGAGCGAGCCGCCGGACCATGCGAGACGACATCAAGCTCACGCTGTTGGTGCCGTCCGCTTGGCCTTGTTGTTTCTGCTACCAGCTTGCCGGGGACATAATCCGACGCTGTTCGAACCAACATCCGGGGTTTCTCACCCGCGGACAGATTCAATATCGACCCATTTCCCCCCTTTTCTCAAGTCTATTTACTTTTAGTTTTTTTTTCTAAAATGGTTGAATATGGCTGACGTGGCAGCAACATCAGCACATCTCTCTTTGAAAAACAGTAAAAAATGCCACATCATTATTTTTAGTTAGTTAATTATGCTGAGTTCACGAAGGTATTCGACTGCGTTGATTTGTTAAGTTTCAATACTTGATTACATTTTTTAGGACTCAAATGTACTTTTACAGTAACTTTTAAGACTTTCAATGTAATTATCTTTATATTATATAAGAAATTCTTTCACGACATTCTAGCCGGTGATCTGGTTTGGCCCCTATTAACTGCTTTTGAGTTCCAAGGATTATCGTGATTTTCACCGGAAAAGTCAATTCCGAAAACTGAAATGAAATATCACGTGTGAATTGCAGAGAGGTCGAGGACGACTGTTGAAGACTGTGGAAGGTCATCGAGGCCACTGCCCTTGAGAGATGGCCGTGATGGCGGCGACGGCAGCGATAACAAATAGCGATAGCAATAACGAATTTCTCTGAGCGAGATACTCTCCACTAGGGGTGTGCAAAGGAACTGGAAATTATGAACTACCCAGAACCGGATCGAACCGAAATCGGCGGTTCTTGTGGGGATGGATCCGATTTTCGGTTTCAATTTACTAGATCGGTGAGTACCTATTCGGTTTCCAGTTCTAGGTGTGGAACCGCCTACCCACTCACCCACTCGGACCGGACCGGTAATGTATATATTTTTAAGAAAATTTCCAACAAAAAAAAAAGAAAACATTTTAAGAAAAATCAAAACCCTAAAATCCTTAATCTAAAACTCAACGTCCATCAACTGAGTATTTGTCTCATCTCATCTCATTCTCACTTTGTTTGAGTAGTTTCTCTATCCCTTATTCATGATCTCGACTCTTAAGCTCATTGCCCATCAACTCACGATCTCGACTCTCAACTTCCATTAACTCACGGTTGAGTTAGCCATTTATCGCCTCCCTCTCTCGATCTTAGTCACCTCCATTATGTGAAGCTTGGGGACATACTAGAAAACCGGATTGGACCGGACTGTCGGTCCAGTCCTGTTCCCAGGTGAGTCTATAGAATTAACGGATAGTTTCTGGTTTCAATTTTCGGAACTGGTTCTAAGTCAACGGTTTTCTATTCCATGGTAGGAACCGTCCATCCGGATCATGCTCACCGCTGCTCTCCACCGCCACCTTCTCCAAAAGTAGCTCCACCCACCCCATTTGGATCGGGCTCAAGAACGGTAATTGCGTCCGATCGAGTCGACTTGACTCGACTAGACCCCGACCCAAATTAACCTGCTTATAAATGGCCGTCTTGTCCGTGTTCCTAGCTCGACTTCCGACGCCGGCCCAGCGAGTGATCTGGATCCGGATCCGGATCCGGATCCGAGTCACGTTCCGGTGAGGAATCGAAATCACGTGCTGGGGTCAGAGTTGGGTCTGTGTGTGATGATCAGGAATGCATCGATTTCAGGCGGCCCCCACCCTTAATCATCTCATCAAACGGCCCTCAGTTTCCGGGCTAATGCCATAACTGATGATCTGGCCCACTGGGCCTCCATTAATAATAATGCAAGTCAGGCTTTCTGTTTCTGCATTTTCTCTTTTTGTGCTTTTAAATTGCATTGGAACAGCAGTACTGATTGCATTTTCTTTTTTGGTCGAAATATTGATTGCATCGAATATAAGATAGGATTACAATAATTTTCGCATTTGATGTGAAATAATGTCGAAAACCGACTTGCTTTTGCATTTTTAACAGCGGATACGAGAGAAAGAAAATTGCCGTATAAGTCTACGAGGAACGACAAGGGCGCCGGAAATTTTAGATGGTTCGGCACGAGTGTTGTTACCTGCTCCTCGGAGAGAGCCGACCGGCGACCGTAAGGAAATGCGCTATTAATTCGGGGAATTACGCCGAAGAGATTCTCCATCGTGTTCATTCACAATCTCTCGTGGTGCTCTTGCCAAGGAAATCCACGGAATTAACGCACGACGAGGAAATTCGATGCGTAAAATAGGAGCATAACCCCACTCATGTAATGATGTTGTGCATCCTTATCTAACACAAATGCAGATCTTTGTGCTCGGAGTTTAAAATCGAGAAAGAGTACGTGACCGAATCTTGGCACATTTAGGACTGGGGAACGCTTGCACGATCGAGCTTATGAATCTTGCACGACCGAATCTTAACACAAATGCTGGTCTCTTTGCGATTTACTCTCCTTGTTGATGTCTTTGGTAATTTCGTTCTCTCTTTTTTGACAATAAATTTTAAGATATGTAGAGTTCTGCGTTATTGCACAAGAAGCCAAATGCTTGATCGGCAACTCAATCTCAATATGTACTGGTGTTTGGTAGATATCTCAAGGAAGGAAAATATTAGACGCGACTCTCTAATCGATGTGACAAATGGTGTCCCCCAACTTCCCGCTAAGCTTAGCTAGGCCAAGGCCAAAGAGGTAAAGTCCGGAAGATAGATATTGTCCTGACGAGTACTTGCCAAACTCGACCAAGCCAATGTGGATATTCTCGAGTTAATATAAAGTTGGCGTGGAAGGATACCTAGACTAAGAGGGAGCGAGCCTAAAGCAGGTGGCTCACATATGAGAGAGGAGTACAACGCGGAACGGTTAATATATCCTAATCCAATCCTAACTTATCGACCTAAATTTTCGAATGGAGATACAACCAATAGGAAATACCGCACTATTCAGACTCGGTCTTTTTCTTAGCAATCTTCCCGGACCGAGATATCGTGCTTTTGCCGTGCCTCCTGACACGGACAATGCATCCTATCGTACGTTCGACTAGGAAATACAGCTGTTAAAGTATTGTGCTACATCGCTCGACAACAGAACGGGTCCTAAACGCTCTATATATTCATAGAGTGTCCCTTTCGTGAATGTGTTTCCAACCTTATTTGTCAAATTTCATGCGCTTTGCTGAAAATTCCACGCGCTTAAAATTTTTGAGCAGGACTTTCCATCGACGATGGAGTTACTTTCGAAACGACAACAACACTACGATCAAAGTGCATTTGAATTGTCGTGCAAGATCGATTAGTTGAACATGGAGTGCAGTTCGGTGCGGTCGTGTTCCGTCAAACGCGCGCGTACGACCCAGCTAGATCTTCGCAGGTGACCGTTGTCGCGCTGTGTTCCTCCCCCTAACAAAAAGATCGAAGCTTTCTTGCTCTCGCGGACGCCCGCGTGGGTGATGCAATCACCGCCGATTATTTTAAAGGCAAATCCCATTCGATTCCGAAGATTTTCTCCCAAGAACTCCCTCTCTTTCTCTCTTCTCTCTTCTCTCTCCTTCTCCGTGGCCTTTAATGATGCACGAACTTTAGCGAACCCCATGTGATTGCGAGCTGCTCCTTTTTTCCTCCAACTGTAGATTTCCACCACTCTTCTCCCCCCTCACGCATCTTCGTACAGCCCACCTTCCGCAAACATCCCTCCATCGTCCATGCTATATAAACAGGCAATTCTCCTTTCGCCTCTCTCGTTTTTTTCCAGCAAAATTTGAGGTCCGTCCGTGCGTTCCTGTCTGGTTTTGAGCTCGGAGGGGGGCGGCGGCGTAGCGATGCTTCGTCTCCGTCTCGACCCATCTCTGGCTTGAAGCGGTCGAGAATTTGGGCTGGTGGGTAAGTGTTTTTTTCTCCTGCAGCAGCCCTGTTTTTCCGCTCTGAGGCTTGCAAGATAACCCCCGAGTTTGGATCTCGTCAGCCGTGAGCGAGAAGTTACCGAGCTCTGGCTTATTCCGAGAGGTTGCTTCGCGCTTTGTGGCTTTTCCGAGAGTAGATAGCAAGTGGGGTCTTTCCTGTTTTCTCTTTTGGGGAAGTCTCGACTCCGTGGTTGAATTCTGGGGGCAAGTTTTGGGAGTTGGTTGTTTGCTTCTGCTCAAAGCGAAGTTTTTACCGTTTGGGTGTTCTCAGTACTCGCAAGGAAGGTCATAATTGGAGTTGACAAGTTTGAATTATCTGAGCAAACTTTTCAGTTGCTTGGGAATGTGAAATTGGAGTGAGAAAGATGGCAACTTTCAATCATCTGGGGCTTGCACTGAGCATAATCTTCGGTTGCCTCTTCTTGGCTTTTGTAGCGGAAGTGTGCTATGTGCTGTGGTGGAAGAGAAGAAGAATAGCCTCGAGTAGTATTGCAGACGTCCCAGAAGAAGAAGACTACACCAAATACGCAAAAGAATTGCTCCAGCTCATCTGCTGGAAAAGGCCCTCTTCGTTTCAGCACTCCGCCAACGCCAAAAACGCCGGCGCAAACCCAGCCAATGGGAAAGATTTAGCTGGGAATGGGCACGAAATGTCAGACCTAGAAGTTGGAAACAGCAAGGACTTGCTGTCGAAGAGCCTTGGGGATCAAGAGAGTGTGGACTCGGAGCTCATGAGGCTCCACAACCTCCATGGCCCGCCGAGGTTCCTCTTCACAATCAAGGAAGAGACTAGGGAGGACTTGGAGTCTGAGGATGGGAGGTCAAGGGGTGATAAGAGCAGGAAAGGCTCAAGGACCACGAGCTTGAGTGACATAATCTTGGCCCTCGACCAGACCCAGTTCCTCACTCCTCTGGCCTCACCTCCAATCAAGTCATCATCAGCCCTCAAACCCCTTGAGAGTTACAGCAGCAATGGGTTCAACAACCCCCTGTTCGAGTCCTCGGCGGAGGCTGAGTGGGCTCGGCCTCTGGAGTCGCCGCCGCCCAAGTTCAAGTTCCTCAGGGATGCAGAGGAGAAACTGTGCAGGAGGCTCAGAGAGGAGGCTGCTAGAAGAGCAGGGGGTCAAGAATGTGGCTTTGCAAAGCCCTGCGATGGTGATGGAGACAGCAAAGAAGGGCCTCTTGTGAGGATCATCGTGGGCAAGAATGGAGAGAAAAGGGAGGTTCTTTGGAATGCGATGCCGCATTTTCCTTCAAGCACTTCCCAGGTACTCCCGCTGGCATCTTCTCCAACAGCAATCAGACCCCTAGACAAGAACTCCATTGTTCATTGATCTCCATGAACTCTGCCTTAATGGCTCCTTGTTCATTCTCCATGAACTCTGCCTTAATGGCTCCTTGTTCATTCTTTCTTTTTAAATTTTTTTTTCTTGGGATGTGATTGCTTATCGTGTCGATTCTATTTTAATCCAAAAGGGCACTTGATCCCATCCGAGCTAGCTGTTTCTGTTATGTGGGGATTTGGGTAAAAGGCCTGATAAGTGATAAGTAGTGTCTAGGACATTCTTGGTCGTTATGAGTCGTGAAGCGCACCAGAAGATGCACGCGAGCTTGCCTTGAGCATTTAATGCGAGCTCATTGAAATTGGAAAAATCATGGTAAGGTCACGTCAAGCTCAAGTGGCGTGGCGACCCCTCCCAGCTGAATTTTTCAGCATCTAAATCATTCAAATGTCCAGGAGCCTTTGGACACAAAACAGGCAAACATTGAACAAGGGAAAAAAGGAAAAAAAGAAAGCGAAAGAGAGAGAGAAAGGAAGACCAGCATGTATGGGGCTGCCGCTGGAGCCTTCTCAGCACTTACAAGAAGATCACTTAGTTTTCTCTAGTTTTTTGCCAAGTGGGTGCGTGAAAATGCTCAGTCGGAAAAGAAAAGATTCTCCTCTGGCTGGCTTCAATCTGATACCAGAAGAAAAAACACTGTAAAATCCTTTTACTTTAAGAGCGTTCGAATCACTTTTCTTCTACTTTCCCGATTCATTCCCTCCCTCGCTTTCTCAAAGAATCTGATTCTTGGGTACAAATGCTTAAAGCGAGGGAACAAAACGTGGTGCCATGAACAGCTTTAGTCGTGCAGACGAAGTCTTTTTATCTTGTTCGTCTTCTCTGTCTTTTTTTTTTCTGCTCCCCCCCTTTTCTTTTCCCTGGTCACAAAACAAGTCGTCATTATCTCCATCTTCATGGAGGTGGAGGACGGCGTGGGGCTGCGCCAGGCAGACCCCAGAGAAAGAAAAACAGAAACGGTTGGCTCATCGTCGTCGTCGTCATCATTATCGTCTGCAATTTTTTTCCCTTTTATTTTCGCTCAGTTCGTATGCATGTTGCGGGGAAGCATATAAGCATATGAATAAGAAAAAGACGTTTGATGGTTCCATAATACCTACTTCGTGCCAAAAACGAAAAGATGAGATGGGGGGGGGGGGGGGGTGGGGGGGGAAGGTCTTCTCGAGTCACGCGTCGAAACGCATTATGGTGTCCAGCTAGTTGTTGTCCTCATTGGTCTTTCGGATTGATCCGCCCCCCGTTTGAAAAAGGTGGAAAGCGGAGAGATTCCAACTCCCACGCCACCGCAAAGTCATCACTTTGTGCTTAAGTCAATCGAGGGTAAAGACTTTTTCCGTTTGCTCGGCACGAATCCGGACTCGATACACCAGAGAGACAGAGACAGAGAGAGAGAGATGGTCGTGGCGGTCTTTGCCCAGCTCATTCTAGAAAAGGCAACCCCGAAGAAACCGAACTCTTCTCAAAGAAGGACGCGGGAGTGCGATGACTCGAACTCGAGCCCCGGCCGTCTCGTTCGAGCAAACCCTTTGTAACGGCTCGAGCGATCGGCTCGTCCAACCAATGAATCGCACGACAGAAGTCGCCGGAAGAAAGACGGATGGATCGCGCGAGCAAAGGTCCGAGGGGACGAAATGTCGAGCGGCACATAGAACGGGGGAGACTGGTTTTTTTTCCATGGAATTCGAAAGTGTTAAGGGGTTGGGGGGCGAGAGGTCGATTTCAAAGGAACAAGTCTCGTTCGGAGAAAAGAATAGGAAAGACGTGGGAGAGTCCATCGGCATTTACCTAAACAACAAGAAAACGTCCTTTGTTGTTGTTGTCCACGCGATCGGGCCGAAAGTTTTTGCCCCCCGCACACACACAAACCGCCCTCCCTCTCCCTACTCTCCGAGTATCGATCCCCTTTTCTTTTCTTCTCTGTTTTTGCCAAGACGAGCACAATCTTTAGAGAAGAGAGAAAAAAAGGGTTTTGAAACTAGTGAAAGACACACCACCACCAGCGCCCATTAAGAAAAAGAGGGTGCCTTTCCAAAGTATAGAAAAAGTCTGAGAGATTGATTAATGGAAAATGCAAGTGAGTGGGTGGAAAAATATCGCCTGTTTTTTTTTCTCTATCGATTCTAGATTTTTTTTTATGGCACCAAGAATCCCAAACTCGTACCTGTGCGACGCATTTATCCTCCGTCAGAATTCTGCCAATGATAACCGTTAAAAATCTATTCATACGGACGTCGAAAAGCAAATAGTGTTGACATGGCGCTCATGTGTCTTAAGTGAAATAAAAACCACGTTGTTTTGACTGAAAAATCATTAATGGAACCTTGACAAAGGGAGGGTAAATGTGTCACGTACGTGCAAGTTTGGGGGCTTTTATGTCACAAGAAAAAGTTTAGGATAAATGTATCACGGTTGGATAATGTGGGGTTTTTGATGTCGTAAAAAGAAGCTCAATGTAAATGTACCACGGTTGGGCATAGTTTGGAGGTTTTCCGTGGCTTTTCCCCTCTACGGAAACGTCGAACCACGTGGCATTTTGTGGACCACCCGAAACGCCAATCGCCGATTCATTTCGTGCTCGTGTCGTCCATCCGAAACTTTGGATCCGCGCCTTCGTATTGCCTCGTTGGTTTTCGGTTCGCATTAAAGAAAAAGATAAGGGTGCGGAAAAAAAACCAAAACCCCCCATTGGTTATGAATGGACGTACGACACGACGACATGTTACCAACTGTATTTTAGAAATGGGGCGGGGGGGCAAAGCGATCCTTTGAAATCGAACCCTTTTGGTTTTTCGCTTTGTTTTTCTTGTACGGACATCATTTGAATATGGGTTGAAGGCGGGGTTCAAGTAGATACTCCGAGAGACGCAAACGTTGTTATTAATAGTGAGAGACACGACACCAGAGCAAACATGTTTCCATGTGAGGGTGCGGCCCCATCAACATTTAAAACTCGAAAATGGCCGACCCATCATCATCATCAATTCCATTTATTTTCGGATCCGCCACCCACCCTTCTCTCTCTCCTTTTTTTGGGGCCTCTCCTCCGTTCGGAATTTCGGGAGCGCAATGAATGTGTTCACTGATGGGGCGTGCATCATACTTTTCCATTGATAAGGTGACATTTGTGATTAGTAGGGTGATACCAAGAAGCGCTACCAGATCCCGTTGGCCATACTTCCGGTGGCGTCGCCTGGTTGTATCGACGTAGAAGTCTTTGGAGCTCAGTACCTCGAGTTCCGCGGGCATTCCGGCTACTTCCTATCAATCTCCGCATGAATGACAAAAACCCTCGGAAATTCTCGAAGAGGTGTCTCTAGAAATTCTTGAAGTTGAAAGACTTATCGGATAATATAGAAGACAGAAAGACGGAGCCGACTGAAACCCGCCTTGGCGGAGGTCATAGGAGCGGCGCTCTCGAGCCGCCAAATGACTTTTATAGTTTGGGTCCGTGTATTATTTGTAATTTGAGCTTGGGGCCATAAATATTATCTTTAACATGAATATTTGGGGATAAGGACACCGTGAGTATCATAGCTTTTGTACGGTGCTCACTTGAGTGTTATAATTTTTTTTTGGCTCACTTAAGTGTCACTTCCGGCAAAAAGTGATCACTTAAGTGCTATCGGCCATTTGGCAGCCGGAAAATCTGACGTGGCTTCGCTGGAGTTGACATGGACAATAATTTAATATTTTTTTGAATTTTTGAATTTTTTATTTTTATTTTTCCTTTTTTTTTTGTAAATTTTTTTCAATGCCAGCAAGGGTCACCGGCAACCCTTGCCAGCTACAAAGGCCTCGCATAGATTGGGTGAGCGCCGCCTTGCCCTCGGCTGCAAAGGCTGTCGCTGGATTTGGGTGGTCGTGAGCGAGGCGGCCTCGCCAGATCTAGCAAGAGCCTTCGCTGACTCACCTGTGACTGGTGAGGCCACAATGGTCTTGCCAAGGGCCTTTGCGGTCGTGAGCGAGGCGGCAAAGGCTCTTGCTAGATCTAGCGATGGCCTTTGCGGCCTCGCCCAGGGCCTTCACAGCCGAGGGGTAAGGCGGCCATCGCCCAATCTGGGTGAGGCCTTCGTAGCCAGCGAGAGTTGCCGGTGACCCTTGCTGGCATTGAAAAAAAAAGGAAAAAAAAGAAACAGAAAAATTCAAAAAAATAAAATAAAAAACATTTAAAAAATCCACGTCGGATGGAAAATTAATTAAAAAAATCAACGTAGGATGGTTTGCCGGAAATAGTACTCAAATGATCTATTTTCGCCGAAAGTGGCATTCAAGTGATTTTTTTTGTCGGAAGTGGTACTTAAGTAAGCGAAAAAAAAGTTATGACACTCAAGTGAGCGCTGTACGAAAGTTATGACACTCTTAGTATTCTTATCCTCGAATATTTGCTACCCAAATATGATCTCTTTCTTTTATAATTGAGAGTTGAAAGTAGATAGGTGTGAGATGCTAATTATAATAAAATCTTTTGTTGGATGTAGCCCTAGTTTAAGAATGAGCCGGATAAAATCTTCCATTTCGCTATGTTTATGCCTCTAATCCTAACATTCACCCCGTTCTTCCTCCTCTCCCGGCTGCTTTCGATATTCCGATCAGATCGCAGAGGCTCATTCCGTAAATGGCAACGGCGATGTGCTTTCTGAAATTCCGAGCGTCGCTTGCGCCGGAGGCCACCGCGTTCCTTCCCTCGCTCCTTTGGCCACGGGCGACGACGTCTGTATTGCGGCCGAAAATCTTCTTCGAGAAAAAAAACAAAGCCGGAAAGCGTGGCCCGCACTGCAATGGTAGCTTGCAAGGAAGCTCACCAAAATTCGGGTACCTCACGAAATCGAGGGGGTCGAAATTTTGTGGTCCGTCCTCCCCTAATTGATCAGCAGATGCCTTTGCTACCAATCTTTGCAAAAAGACCATTTCTTTTCGCACGTAGACAGAAGAGAAAGAAGTGGGTTCGAGCTGTCCTAGGCAATTGCATGTGATGGCGGTAATAAAAACATGTGGACTAGTCCACCCCCTCGTGCAGTGCGGGAAGCCTTCCCCTCCTCCTCTTCCCTTTCTATTTTGCGGCAATCAATGCGGCATTTGATTTTCCGATTTTTCGGATTATTTATTTATCGTGCTGGTCGATTCGGCCCGGCACCTCTCTTGGCGGAAGGCGATCGGGATTCCGAGTTCAAATCTAGTGAGAGACGACAAGGGTCGCATTTAGCAGGAATAAAGTAATCGAGGATGTTATTGCTTTGAGCAATATTCCTATTCATGTCTCGCTTGACAGAACGGTGGAAACGTATAACTGTGTCGTGCTTGCTAGACATTTTGATGTGCGGCTTTGTCATCTCGAATTTTCGTGTTAAACTGCTCTCGTAATTCCACTTCCACAACTATTGTTGCACCGTGTTTTTTCTTTGTTCGAAGTTCGCTATAACAGTCGATATGACGTTATGCCTAGTACAAAAATAAATGCACTGTAGTAACTTGACCGGTTGGGTTCGGATGTTGGAGCACTGAATGAATTCGCCTCCATCCAGTTTTGAGTTTCATAGAATTTCCGAAATACAACTTGATCTCGTCCCACTACTAAGAGATGTGAAATCCACACGTCAACGCAATTCATTTTAAAAAAAAAAAACCTAATTGGCTCGAGTCGAATTTTAAGATCGATCGATCGATTATACCGCTTCACGCTGTGAGAAACATCAATATCTTTAGTTCTATTTTCTAATTTCGACATAAGGAACTTGTCTAGCCAAGTTGATTTTTTTAAATATAAATTGAATCTCTTTGCCCGAACGTCACTGAATTAGTTTAGTTTACTAAATAACCTAAAATGTAAAGGGAAAATGAACCTGAACTTGAGGTTTATTTCCATTATATGCTGGCCACGACTGGTCGAGTGAATTTCTCAATTCAAAAATCGACAACAAATCTATATTTGCAAAAAGAAAAAAGGAGAGAAATGGCCGAAATTCGGGCTTGGCACGACCCGAATCGATGCTGTCCGGGCTTGTCATTCGGGCCCATAAGGCCCAGGCCCGGTATGCTTTATTGGGGCCTAAATCCTGAAAAGCCCGGCCCATATGCCGCCCTTCCGTTGGGGTTCATTTCTCCTTTGCCTGTTCCCCTCTCAGGATCCAATGGGCCAGGACCCCCGGGCCGATTCGGGCTGGGCCTGAACGTTCGAGCGGCGGTCGGACCGGAAACACTACGGCTCGACCCCGATCTCCGTACTCGCCGATTTGCTCAGACAGACCTGCAGAAGCCTCGGCCCCTCGAAACCTCAGAACGGCGACCCTGCTCCCTCGGCGCAAAGCTGGTTCCGATCCGGCGCAGGTATGCTCCGTTGATTCCAGCCGCTGAATCTTGTTCCTTCCGTGGCGATTAGGCAGAGGTTTTTGAGCGCAAGGATGAACTCTGTTTGAGTTTTAAGTTCTGCTGGGAAGCGCGCTTCTTGATTTCCTTTCGAATCTGAAGTTCCTCGGGGATACGATGAAATTAGGGTCGTGCCCGCTCGATCTTTGGCGGCGTTCTCGCCGTGTTGCGAAAGTAAAGATTCTGCTGGGTCCCTTTTGAAAAGCTGTCCTGTTGGAATCGTGGGTGGGGGATTCTTGTTCATTCTTGTGTTTTTCAGCCAAGTGAAATGCAGATTAACTTGATGGCATGATCTTTCTCGATAATCGATTTTGCTATGCTTTCTCTGTTGGATGTTGCACCCTTGAATTTCATTTGTTACAGTAGCTCACACGGTGCTGATACTGAGCAATTTTACCGGGAAACCCTATAAACCTCTTGTCGAGTCGGGCTACTCTTTGTTTGAACGAAGGAAGTGTTGCAAGTTTTATTCATAGTGGGATGTTTTTTGGAAGGAAAAAAAAACGCTATTAGCAGATTAGCATCTGGAAATTAAAGCGGAGTGCGTATATATGTAAATTCAAGTGCCTCAAGTGCTATTGTGTATATACAGGTTAAGGGTACTTTAATCTAAACCTCAATGATACTGGAAACTGTTTAGCAAGTCATAGATCACGTGGATTTGTTTGATAGAATGCTGCCTAAGCAAACTGAATCATGTAATACTTTTTTGAACTGTTAATTCATCTGAAAGAATTTAACTGTTTACCGCTTGGTAGGGTCTTGTTCGCAATACTAGAGTAGATCTGAATGAGACCTTTAGCTTCTCTAAGCAGTTCCATTAATGCTGACTTTAGTTAAGGTTTAAGGAGTTTGATATTTAGAAAATGTTTACATGTGTTCTGCTTCACTTTGTACACCCCTTGAACAGGAATTGATTTATCCTGATGTTTGAGTGTTTCTCTAGTGAAGTTATTTCTTATCAATGGCTCAGTGTAGAGGTGAAATATCGCTGAGTGTGGAGGTGAAGTGGAGATCATGTATAATGAAAAGTCAATGCTCAATGATGCGTTATGTTTTTTTCTTAAATTGTCTGCCAACATGTTGTTTATGAAAGTATGAGCATCACGCCAAAGTTGTAGAGAATGGAATGTGGTACTGTTGGTAATAAAATGTTGGTGCGGACGTTCTTGGTGCTTTGATTTGGTTTTCCAATCGAATGGAGAGTTGGATGTTAGCGCCTTAGCTAGCTTTTTCCCATTTGTAGGATATTCAGATAGAACTTTCTTCCCCTTCAAAAGGAGTGTGATGGATTCCGTGGACATGTTCTTTTTGGGTTTGGTTTGCTGTTTTGGTGGTTGTACTTTTCTGGATGACACCAATATCCACTTAAATTACTCTGTTCAATATGGACTATCTATGTTCTTTTAGCAAAATTGTGGTCATTAGGCGTCATAATCATGTACTAGCCTTTTTGGTTGGTTCCTAAATCAATGCCATATACCGGTTGTCCTCTCTCTCTCTCTCTCTCTCTCTCTCTCTCGTTCGCTCGCTCTCTTGATCTGCAGTGCTGTGATTCTTGCTTCATACGAGTAGTGTGGGTTGTTTGAATATATTAGGAAGGCTTAGGCAGTTGCTCATAGTTTATCTGCCTGAAAGTGTTTCTTGAACTGTTGTGATGGAAATTGCTACAGGAGATCTGGTTCAGTGTTTCCAGCTGTTTAATCTTACTATATTTGAAGGTCTTTCATCTCTGGTTTGTCTGATAATGACCGTTGGGATGTGTGCAGTGATATTCAAAGTACAATGGGCCGAAAAGCAGGAGCACTGTACATCAACCCCAAAAAGTTTGGTTCGCTTCAAAAGCCATGCATGAAGGAAATGATATCATTTCTCAATTGCTTGGCACTAAGCCAGAACAATGATGAGAAATGCGTCCGGCCAAAGGAACTTTTGAGTGCTTGCATGGATGCTCAGGTTTGTTTTGCTTTTTCTTTGCGTATCTATTCTTATCATCTCTCTCTCTCTCTCTCTCTCTCTCTCTGTGTCGTGCATGATTGTGAGCCCGATACCTGTATGAAAACAATTTTTAAGCAGAACCACCTTTTATTTTTGGCTCTTGTTTTATTCAGAGTGGAAAAAACAGAACGGCTTGGGGAAGTATTAATTATCACCTGCAGAGGCTTAACAGGGGAAGGAAGTAGTTCAGCTGCGTAGAGCGGCTGGTTGAAATTGATAAGAGTTTCCAATTGAAGAGGCCAGGTAGAAGATGATATTCAGTGCCGAGTCTGAACATTCGAGCAAGTCCTTGTCTGTTCCCGCATTTGAAAATTTTTTGGAACTTGGTTCTTTTCACATGGTTTAAGTTTCTATTTTAGGAAAGAAATAATTTAACCGGATTGCTTCATTATGAGAGCTGAATTTACACCCGAGTGTTTCGGGATCTTTTGCCGTTTGGAATGCAAGTTCTACTCACATAGCAGTTCATCGATCTATCTGGCAATCTTGAAGCATTGCCTCAAGACCTGTAGTAGAATTTGATTTTAAATAATGACTGTAGAGAGTTTCGTCACAGCAGGAGTGTATATTCTTGAACTTGCTTCTTCATTTTCGTGGGGATGTGATATCTACCACGACTCTGGTCCCACCATGTCAATCAGAGACGGTTTTAAGTTGGTTGAGGATTCAACCAAATTGCGAAGGATGGATGTTGAATAACTGGTTGTAACTTACATATAGGTAGTATGATATTGGAACAGAAACTTTTGCTGTCACCACAACATGGGAAAAATTTGCGAGTCGAACAGTTTGTTATGTGAACAGACATCTCTTCCATTAAAAAACTTAGGACGATGATGGTACATTTAGCTCGTATACATTGTAAACTGATGTCAGAAATAACTTAGCCCCTCCTCGATCTCCCTCCGTGCCACTGCCTTTTGCCGCATTTCTTCCGACAAACAGTAAGAATGATGCAGTCCTTGCCACGGGCTGACAAAAGAATTTTAAATTGCATGGCCAGGTGATTTTCCCACCTGGGACGAAAAATGAAAGCTGGCTTTCCAAAATGTTTCCCAAAAAGAGAAAGAACGAAAAATCGTATAAACAGTTAGCTATCTCTTTGGGAGAGCCGCTGTGTATGGTGAATCTGTGCATCGGCTTCTTCAGCTTGCGCCTGAGCCTACTTCTGCTGCTCGACATACCGGCTTATTCGCTCAAGTAATTGGGCCGCCTTTCTCTTCCCTCTATCTGTCCCGTTTTGCGCCAAATCCACGAGTGAACCCATCACTCCAAGTTCTTGTGCCTTTACTAGGTGCCTCTGATCTGCGGAGCAGAGATGCGCCAATATTGCAGCTGCATTCTCTCTGTTCCGCGGAGAACCACGGCCGATAAACTGGACGAGAACAGGCACTGCCTCGGCAGCTCCCATGGCTGCCTTTCCTTCAGAGTGACTAGCAAGTATCGCTAATATGGCCAAGGCCTCATCCACCATAGTACCCACAGGTTCGGTGAGCAGTCGCATTAGTGTGGGCACGATACTGGCCCTCACAGCCTTACCCTTGTTGCCTTGGTATATACACAAATTGAAAAGTGCTGTTGCAGCATCTTTCTTCCCCCTTTGGGTACCTTCACTTAAAAGCGCTACTAGCGGTGGTATTGCGCCCGAAGCACCAATGGTGACTTTATATTCATCCACGACTGAAAGGCTGAAAAGGGTGGCTGCCGCATTTTCCCGCGCTTCCATGCTTCCCTTCTTCAGAACGTGAACTATACCGGGAACTGCTCCCGAAGATACGATGGTCCCCTTATTGCTTTCGCATATGGATAAGTTTAGAAGAGCTGTTACGGCATGCTCCTGCGTACGAGAGTCAGGTGTTAAGAGGAGTCTTACTAGGAGAGGAATTGCGCCGGCTTCAGCAATGGCGACACGATTATCTGCATTGCGCTTCGCAAGAAGGCGGATCTCACCAGCGGCAGAGTGCTGCTCTTCGGGGATGTCAGAGATTAGTTTACGGAGAAGAACTTCAATCTTTGCACGATCAGCAGGGGAGAAGGCAGAAGTAGCTTTATTAGCATGAGAGCTCGCAGGACGTTTAGGCGGTTCGATGCCATTTGCTTCACACCACTGAGCTATGAGGCTGCGCAAGACGTAGTTCGGTGTGAGGGAGGTACTGGCGAGGGTTTGTTGTGTCTTTGGACATGTTCCATGCCCTTCTTCCAGCCATTTCTCAATGCAAGAGCGTTCATAGGTCTGCACTGGCAAAACGAGGATCATTCTATATACAGTGTAACATGTAACAGGCATATGGATATGCTAATGTAGAAATACAGATGGGGATTAAGTCAAATGACTCTTATTAGTGGAGAGAGAGAGAGAGAGAGAGAGAGAGAGAGAGAGAGAGAGAGAGAGAGAAAAGAGATACGTGCGTCGCCCTGCTAAAAGAATTCGATGTATCTTCAATTTTGAATTGCTTTAGAGACGAAAAAAGATAATGAGTTTTGTTCTGGTATATCTCAAAATATTTCAGGCTGCTCTAAGCAACTGCAATGAAATGACAAAAGTAAGCAAGAGTTTCTAATATGCTCTTCCAATGGTGGGACCTCAGACAGAACACAAAATTGGGAATGTGATACACCAACTCGAATGCTTGTTATTTATGGTCACTTGAACAGGATGAAAGAGGGTTAGACAGGCAATTGAGATTCTAAATCCTAATTTTGTGCTCCACAATCATGCAAGCAAATTTCAGGGCATCACAGAGAGGAAAGACTCTGCATTCTTTTACCTGTCCTGTCGAAACAATGACAGGATCCTTCATCAACTCTAATGATATTGGACAGCGGAAATCATCCGGTATAATGGGGGCTTTGTGGTTTCCATCAGCAGATGCTTCTCCAGCTGAACGCAGGGGCGAACCTACTACTTTTGCAGAAGCATCCATTTCAGGGTTCTCTGTCTGAACAAAATCTTTAATTTTCTTCAAAAGCATGGACATCTTCTCAATGCTCTTCCCTGGATCTTCGCCACTAGCAGAAACCATCTCAAATAGAGCAAGTGATTCCTGAGTAAGGTCAGTTATTTCCATCAATTGCAACTTCGCAATCAATCTCCTTAGGACACTTGGATCTGCAGCTGTGTCATTGCCCTCATAAAGAGACAATAGATCTTGATAGAGTTCCATGTCCGGTGGATCAGTCCGTCCTTTGGCTCTTCTGAACTGTGCAAGAACAAGCTCAACCTGGACAAAGAAATCAAATTGAATATAAGCACATTAAGAGACAAACTGAGCTTCACTGAAGCATTTACAAGCTGAATATCAGCAGAGATGATTGTTGGTTTGAATGGTTGGCAATATCTGACGAGCTCTATAAGGTGCATATTTGTGACATTGAGCATCATAATAAGGCCAGACAGCGTAAAAGCGAACTCAGGGATATATGAACTGTTGAAGCTCGAGAAATTACTGATGACAGATGAAAGGAAGATAAGTCTAAATTGCACTTCTAGTTAACGATGTCCCGCACCACTGGCAACTGAAACTTGCGGAAATGGAAAACAACCTGCTCCTGAACTTCGTCAGATATATCAAGTTCTTCATACGAAATTGCACTTAGAGCTCGTTCTATATGCGCTGTCACCTCGTCAAACTTGCTCATGAGTTGCTCCCTTTCTAGGACCTGTAAAATACGAAAGATCGAAGCTAAATAACGGCAAGAACCCAATGAGCAGAGCTTAGTAGTGCCATAACGAAAGACTACGAGCTCGTGACAGTCATAGATTACTGTAAATAGGAATTGATTATGCTATAACCACATCGCAGATTCGAGAACAAAGCGGCAGCAAAGAAATCACAAAGTACACTTTGTCTACAGATTGATATTAAATGGATCGAGGGTCGGGAGCACAAAAGTCCAACTCGAGCTTGCAGACCGAAGTTTATTGACAGATCATGAACTTCATCAAATGGGGTAGAGGTGGAGTGCGTTGACCAAGGCAGTTGACTCGATTTCCCATATGCATATCTCCCTTTCCTATTTCAGAAATCTTTCCAACTCAAAATACTTGAAGATAGATGATGATTCGAACAAAGCAATCCAGTCTCTTTCAGTTTGAAAACAATCAGCAACCCTTTATTCCGCGACATATATTTTACCAGAAATGAATGCTCAGAAACTGGAAATCAGGAATCCAATCTATACAGCACCACAGCTTGCAAAAAGAAGGAGCAGAGCCAGAAATTTGGATCAACCGCAACTACTTCCATCGGTGTTGCCTGATTTCGTATCGTGCAGTCACGAGATTGCCTCGAAACCGCGGCTACGAGCGACGTGATTCAGTTGTTCGCAGGCCCTCAACAAGTAAATAAGCAGAATCCTAAATCTAGCTGCGAGCTCTAACTCCGGCTGCGGCGTCAGCAGATTCAATGCTCGCCTCGATTCCAAATCGAGTAAATCAACTGAAAACGACTCCGAGAACTAAGGAAAACACGCACACAAGAACAGCAACAGCAACAAAAAGCATGCGCGCATGGATTACGGTATAGCATCAGAGCCGAAAAGGCGAAAAAAGAAAGCCACGTACAAACCATGTAAATCTTGCTCCCCTCGCTCCCGAATCGGAGCAAATCCTTGGCCGAATCCAGCGCTTCCTTCAGCGAGGCCAGGGCCCCCGCCGCCCCCTCGCCGACCGGCCGCTTCGACTCCCGGACCTCCTCGAACATCGGGATCAGGAGCTTCAGCCGCCGGGCGAGGTTGCAGTACTGCCTCTTCACCGCGCACCTGTAGTCGGAGATGGACGCAATCTCGTTGACCGTCTCGATGAGGCTCTCCGCGATCGCGAGCTCCGCCCTGTCCGCCGCCGCCATGGCCGCCGCCGCCGCGAGCAGGTTTTTCCGGGCCGGAGACGGGCGAAGCGCCTGCGGCGTCGATCAACTGCAAGTGCGGGCGCTCATCCTCGAGGAGGAGGCTGCCACGGTGAATGCGTACTCCATGCGAGAGAGAGATGTAGAGAGAGAGAGAGAGAGAGAGAGTGAGTGTATTTTATATCCGTTTGCGCAATTTTAACACGGCGGATTCGCGTTATTTACGAAAATGCCTCGATGTGGACACTAGTCACTACAGAGTTTACCTTATTTACATTACCGTTACGTGATGAGATGGCGATGGGTAGCGTGGGTTGATTGGCGCGGTGGAGAGATCTTGAACCAAAGTAGTAGAACGGATAATGACCTAAATCACCTAAGAATCTTAGTTTAATTGTTTGACGTGATCCTATACTTTTGATATATGTTAAATTTAGTCTCTGAATTAAATGAAAATCATTTTCATAAAGTTATGTCCAGGGATTTATTACATATTAAATTAAAGTTCAAGACGTTTCGTGTCATTATTCTGGTTGCAAAAATGCGTACTTGGGGATTTTATACGTAACAATATTAAATATATATCGAAATCGTTCGTACGGTTGATGTGCTTAGTGATGCTGTGAATTATAGTCGATTTTTTAAAAAATGTGGATCATATTTAATAATTTTTCTGTATTCTTTTTTTTTTTTTTTTGATAACCCAGGGAACCCCCGCACGGCCGACAGCCGGGGAGTAAACCCTGGGGGCGACACGTGCTAGCCACCACACACGTGCCACCGGTTAAGTCACCCTGCGGCGCCCGGGATTCGAACACTCAACCTTTTACGAGAGGAAGAGTGCGCGCTCCAGCAGCGCCACCCAGGTGGGTGGTATTTTTCTGTATTCTTAATATCTGCTTTTTCTGTTTTTTTATAGAGAGAGAGAGATGAGGATTGAGGAGGAGGACATGAGGCTGGCATGGCTGCAGCGGCTTGGCTTGACTTGGCTTTGGCTTCGCTTGCTTGGCATGGACTGGGTAGTGGGTAAGGTCAAAAGCACGCGCGATTGATGCTCAGCTCGGCGAGGAAGTAGTCGCAGTAGCAGCAGCTATTATAATTGGCTTGAGCATGATGGCGTTCGAGAAATTATTCGGTGGATTTTTGGACTACTGTAAATCTAAATCCGATTCGACAACAAAAAAAAAAAACTAAATCCGACAATTTGAATTAAAATTTATATGAAACTCATGTGATTCCAATAATTTTTAATGATTTAGATTCGCTTTTGTACGCGTATGACATTCACGTAATAATTTCTCTGGATGTGAGCAGCATGCATAATATAAAGATGCTATTGGATTAGGGATGGGTGGTTTCGGGTCCAGATTCCAGGTGGAACCCACCTAACATGTTTTTTTAATTTTTGGAGCCCGGAACCTACTATGTATACCTAAGAATTCATAGCCTACCATGTCACAGGTTCCACTTATACTCTTAATTAAACAATTGCAGTAAATCATCATCTCTAATAATCATCATTTGCTACTATCCATTGATCATAACTCATATGTAGGCATGCGGATAATATGAAATATTAATAAAGTAAAAGTTTCAGTTATGGATATGGCCGAAAATGGAAGCTTATACTAGTGGTTTCGGACTACACACTCATCATTATACGTTATGGAATGCCGCAAGATTGCGCGAAAATATGAAACAAGAAAAATATAAAGACTTGTTCCAGGCTTCGGGTTGAACCTACCCATTGGAACTTCCTCAATTTTTAGAACCTAAAATCTATCCTAAACCAAAAAAAAAAATCCTTGAATTAATGACCTATAGATCATAAACGATATGGTGACAATTTTCTCCTCTTCTTCTTCTTCTTCTTTTTTTTTCATTTTCTGGCTTTTGCTTCCTTGCTTTTTATAACTTTTGGCATTATTTTTTTCAAATTCAGTGCCACATTAGTACCATGTGAGCTCAAGATATATTTTAAAATAACACTTATAGAATTTTTTGTCATTCAAATTGGACGGAGTTAACAATAGTACTTGATTGCACAAATTGAATAAGTTTTAGACGTTGATTGTACTTTTTACAAGTTTGATACTTGATTGTAATTTCGCTCCAAATTTTAGGATTTCTCATGCATTCATCCCAAAAAAAAGTATATAATATGTTTGTGGGCTAAGAACGCCTAGCTCGAGCCCAAACGAGATGCCCGGCTATAAGCCTTTGCCCAGGCTCGCCCAAAGAGGGCTTTAAACCCTTGTGTGGCTCGAGCAAGGGTGTAGGCCGCCGGATCCACAATCAGGTTTAGTGGGTGATCGGACGAGATGGAATTTACCCGAGGATTGCTTCACCAAGTCCATCTTCCATCCCCAAAGAAGAAGATTTTAGGGCGTCACGGTGTCCATCTTACATATACTATCGACCAAACGCATGCTGTTCAAATCATTGGTTCGGTATTAGATGGAGGAATGGAGCCATTCTCTTAACATTTCCCACCATCAGATTAATCCTATGCGACCACTAGGTCCACTCCCTAGTAATCCAATGCGAGAAGTAACCAATTCCGACACGTCATGGTCAGCCCCATCACGCTACTTACTCCAATGCTTTCATGACACCTGCAAAATCAGCTCTTGAATCCTTTTTATTTTATTTTATTTGAACCTTATTTTTTTTTTACTAAATGAGGCAATAATTAAACTTATTCGGACATAGACCCTAGGCATGCATTATAAATCCTTAATAAGGACGGCTTCGCCTAGTGATGCCGTTTCCAAGTTAGTGGATCAGCTCGATCCGTCGAGACCACACATTATGCATATGCATAGGCCGCGTCCAAGTTGGAAGGATACAAGTTGGGTCTAGATTTAGCCTAATGAGTGCTCGATATTGACGTTTGGATAAGATAAGGGAATGAAACATCAATGTGGAAACAACGTCAATCCAACTGCCTCCTCGGGTAGTAGTATCCATGCAGGATGGGTCTTGTGGCCCTGAAATGAGATGAAGAGAACGGGGGCAAAACCTCTCTTGCCAAGCTTTCGGTCATCGTTGGGTACAACATAGTTGGTTTCGATAGGTTGTACAAATGGAGACGACACAATCCTAGGTGACCTCTTCATTCTAATCGTGCTGGAGAGGGGCCGTCGAGTCTGTCGAACTTGGAAATTCAAAATTTATCGAGCTCAAGTCAACCATCGAGCCTTGTTCTGCCTTGTTCTTATTTTGAGCTTTGATTTGTTGAATCGCAATGACCTCTAGTTTTGTGTATTTGAGTTAGCTAGTCTCCTGTGCGGGGGGGCGGCCTTGCAAAGATATCGAGCTAAAAGTAAATAATCAATTATGCGAGATTACAACATCGTGTCGATACGGCAAAGAAAACTTTCTTCTCGCCCTTGGAGAGGATTCTAGCCCGGATCGGAAGATTAGATTATTCTTGAGAGCCGTTGATCATGCGAGTCTCACATGAGCCCGATAACACGGATCAACACGATCAACGGGCTGAAATGAACTCGGGTCCCAAAAAGGGTGTTTTCCCCCGTTCCATGGACCAAATTGTCCGGAGTGCTGTCAAGAAGGGCTTGTGCTGGCAAAGCAGCACACAGGAAATGCCAACCAGTCCTTAGGTTACGTTTGGTCGATCGGATAAAAGTCAGGATAGGATATGTTTTATCCTATCCTGTGTTTGGTGGTGATCCAGGATAGGATAAGGTTGGATATAAACTGGATAAAAAAATTCGGAGGGAGTGAGATAGATCCGGATAAGATTTTTAATGCCTATATTTTAAGAAACCCTACGCTACACTCGCCGTTATCTTCATCCCCACACCTTGTGCGCTTTGACAAAAAAAATTTCTCGATTTTTTTTCCTTTACTGACTCCTCCAGATCCATGAATAGCAAAAAAAAAGAAAATTATCTTATCGAACTTTAAATCTATAATCTATCAAATAGTAAATAAGATATGAAGAAATTTTAAAATTTCTTATCTTATTTTATCTAATTTTATTTTATTTAAAAATTTGGATGATCAAACGCAACGTTAAGTTACGTGCGGGACCAATGAATTTTCTGATCTTATCTTCCCAAATTGCAAATCCCCGGTCCCAGATAAGGAGAATTGGCTTTGGCTCGCGGCGCACCTTCGTACAGTCCACGCCCTACGCGTGTCGATCGGAGTTAATGATAGCCGTCGATGCCCCCTCAGACTCGAGGGAATAGACCACGCCGGATCAAGACCGGAGATACGCGTGGCCCACAGGGCACGTGGGAGTTGGTCTCGGATGGTGTGCTCGCTTAAAGATAAGATTGGGACCGTCAATTTCTTGCCAAGCCGAGAGCGACTCCATCCTATCGGCTCGAGCCGACGCCGGGGTTGGCTCCACCCGAAATGTTTCGGGTTGCTTGGCTCCCAGCCGTCCGATTTCAGACAGCCAAAATGTCAAGGACCGCGAGAGGAGAGCGGAGGGTGTGGGTCCCAGGTTGTTTTCTCTTCTTTGTCCCACCTCCACCCTCGTTAAAAATTAGAAAACGAACGTAAATGATTTCTGAACTTTTGACCCAATGTTTAATATGATTTTTAAAATTTTAATTTATATAATATGATTCTCGATTTTTAATTTAATATGTAATATGATCATTGAAATTTTAATTCATTTAATATGTTGAACTTTAAGTTCATGAATTAATATATTTATGGATTCAATATAGTCCCTGAATTATTTAATCCGGAGCTAAATTTAGTGAGGGACGATATTACACATCGGGTTAAAGTTTAAGAACCATATTAAATAAATTAAAAATTTAAAGATCACGTTACACATTACGCCATAATTAATGAATTAATTATGTCATTTTTTCTTTAAAAATCTAAATAACCCATTGCTTCGAGAAAAACTTCATTTGCTCAAATTGCAGATTCTATTCACATTTCATTATTAAACAAATATAAAAAAGTACTCACTGATAAGAAAATGAAGCGTTTTATATAATTTGAAATTGAAGTGGAAAAGATGAAGATGCTTGTGTTGCGAACGGAGGTCGAAGCCGAGTCCCATGTCGATCTTAAGATCGCCACAATCGATTGGAGCGCCGGGGAATTTCTAACTGAAAATTTAGAGGTCACTAGTGCGAATCTCCCCAGGTACATGAAGCCATATGACCAGATCAAATGCTCGGACTTAATCGGCCAATGATTCGTGCATGACTTCGTGCCATTAAAAAAGAAGAAGGTGGGTCCCACGTCATGGTTGTTTCACGCGATTTCCCGGACGAGCGAGGGAGAGATTCGACCCAAAAAGCGGGAATATAAAAAAATATAAAAATAATTAAAAAAAAAAGGGACGGGCGAGTGAACCGCGGCGCGAGCACATGGCGGACGTGCGAGGGCGATGATAGTTGTCGTATCCAGCGTGGCACGATCCGGTCTTGGAGTTGGCGGAAGGAATCGCCACCGTCCATTTCGGGGAGCCCAAGATGGGGAACGCACGTTCCTGTCACAAGCCGAAAATGGGAAGTTCATACGAAAATAAAAATAAAAGGAACAAGATAATCCACCGTCAATGCAAAACTCTCGCACGGACTCCTATTCTTTTGTCCCCACCAAAACGAAACACCCTTCTCTCTAAACTTCGTCCTCCACGTCACGGATAATCTCGAACATTTCGAGGAAACATTTTTGCTAAAAAAAAAAGCACCGCCAATTAATTGGAAAAAAGATATTATCATTATTCTTTTCCTGCTTGGACTTTATTAGGGAACATATAAGAAAATTTAAAGGGTATTTGTTGAGAATTGTAATAATGACACAAATAATTCATAAACTTTAACTTAATATACAATTTGATCCATAAATTTTTAATTTTTTTATTACAATCATTGAATTTTAGTCTAATAGTCAATGTGGTACTAGACTTTTGATACATGTTTAATTTAGTCCCTGAACAATATGAAAAATATTCAATATAATCCCATAGATTAAAAATTTATGGACCATATTGAAAATTAGGCTAAAGTTCATGGATTATATTAAATAAATTAAAAGTTTAATGATTAAATTACACATCTTGCTAAAGTTCAAGGATTGTTTGTGCCTTCTTCTCTTGAGCAATTAAATATATAAGAAGAATCAGCCAGCGGATCTATTGCTTTTTTTTTTCTTTCGTGGTGCACACCGAACGATTGCCATGTTGCAGTAATGACCCGAAATCCATACCAAAACCTACATGATCATTGGCATGGATCGGGCGGGAGCCGTTGCGACTGGGTGCGACTCTGGGTAGAAGCCGTGGAACGGG
Organism: Syzygium malaccense; assembly: GCA_031216405.1. Classification (NCBI taxonomy): domain Eukaryota; kingdom Viridiplantae; phylum Streptophyta; class Magnoliopsida; order Myrtales; family Myrtaceae; genus Syzygium; species Syzygium malaccense. The sequence goes on along the minus strand of CM062262.1, from coordinate 23,878,943 downwards.
TGGCGGAGGGGGAGGGGCGCCGCGGAGGGGCACCACGGGCGGAGGAGGGCGGGGAGGGGGGATTCGATAGCATGTGACACGCCGGGACGAGACAGCTCAGCTCGACGACCCTTAAATGGGAAAACGACTAAAAAAAATCACACGAGATGCCTGCCCCTACCACCAGGAAGCCTGGCGGTGGTGGTGGTGCTGCTCGGCTTTAGCTCGACGGCGATTACTTCGATCGGGCGGGCAGCTGATGGGGAGGGATACCGTCACCCACCGTTGACCTGACAGCCACGGAAAACCCCACCGCCATCTTCCTTTTTCCATCAAGGCCTCTCTCGTCAACGGCGTCCATTTGCGCGCTATAATCATGGAGTTCCATCATCATTGTCGGGGGCAATAAAACCCTAAAAAGGATGGACATGGAAGGTGGCGGTCCACCACCACCACCGCCACCGCCACCGTCGCTAGCGGAGGACGGGATGGCGTGGCGCTTGCGAGGCCCCCTGGTTCGTCCCACGAGGTTTCGGATTTGCGTTCGGTTGGGGAGACAAAATGAAGTGTGTGAAGTCGAAGGAAGCACTCGTTCGGTTTCCCCTCCCCCACCCTCGTGCATTCGTCCCATAAAAATGTTTCGGAGAGAACGAGGAGGCGCGGGGATAATTGTTATGCGTTGTCGGAAGGAAGATTTAGGGTTTGTTTTACGGCGATAGGATTTTCGAATGTCGGCGACTGGTGAGGGGAGGGGTGGACGGCACCGAGCAGATGATAGGAACTCCGAAGGAAGAAGAAAACGGGCATAAAAATAACAGTCTCTCTATTTATTTTGCGAAAAATGAGAAAAAATAATTTTTTAAATAATTTTTTATTATTGACTGTGATATATATCTAAACATTTTCGTGGGTGATGAAAATGTTTTTTATTTGATATTTTTTATGAGCGATATAAGCAATTATTTTTAGAAAAATATTTTTTTAATTATTTATTTTGTGAATGACCGTAAGTGAGGAGCGCGTGAGGCGCTCTGACGTGAAGCCAACACAGCAAGAAACTGTCTGTTTTTGCTCAAAGTACTTTTGGGCCGAGTGACTTCGGATGGCCCATGGAAGACAGAAGTTCGGTTCGGCCCAGTAATGTTCCAAAAATCTAGTCTCAAAATGTAGAAGTTTCCCCCAATATGAAAAAAAAGGGGGGTAAAAAACGAAAAAAAAAAAGGCAGGCAAAAGAACTATCGAGATCGATAACCCCACCTCGTTTTTTGCTTGCCATGATCGTGTGGCAAAAAGATAATTTCTGGAAAGAAAGATGTCAAAATTTGGATCATCAGTCCGATACTAAAACCATCCAAATCGGCCGACCGAGCGTACACCACCGTGAAACTCAACTTTAGTACGAACCTCAAAATTACCACTGGGCAATTCATCGTGCATCAGAACATAGGATGCGATTACTACCATAGATAAATGCAATTTTTTAAATAAGAGGTGAGCACTCAATAAGTTCAATTTGGGAACTGAACTGAACCAGCCTCGCTTGACCGTTTCACATAGAGACCGGTTCGGTTCTACTCGAAAATCGACCATAACGCCAGTTCTTAGGTCGAATCGGTTTAAAACTAAATCATAAGACCCTTATCTTTAAAACACTTTTCTAATTTCTCATGTTGAGTATTATATTTGATCTTATACGGAATATTCAAATATTAAGCCACGCTTTCAATTAACAACTTAAAATTTTTAAACAATTGGCAACGGTCCCATCAAATCTCATAGAGCTAGAGGTCCCAAATATTTGTCCACGTTTAGTGTTAGGCAAAAATACTAGACTTAGCGTGTGGGGGAGTGTTAGAATATTCAAATATTAAATCACGTTTTTATCTAATAGCTTAAATAGTTGACACAAATCCCACCAAATGTCATATTATATTTATTTTTCATGGGAAAAGTTTGCGTTACCATCACTGAATATATATGCTTGACTAAGAAAAGGAACAGAAAGATGAAAAAAGGGGGATGCACTGGTTCTAGGCTTAATGGTTTCAAGTCGGTTGTAGGATCAACCGATTCAGCTCTTGGTTAAAGAATTGGAAATCGACTCTAACGAGATAAATTCTAGATTTTTGATCTGTTACCTACCCGCTTGAGATTGAGAACCCCTATTTTAAGATTCATATGTAGGCAAAGTCAAAGAAAGTCAACGAAGGGCTAAATTCACGACATGTTCACTCGAGTGTCATGACTTTAAAAAAAAAAAAGGAAGTTCACCACAAGTGCTGAAAAATCCGGCGTGGTACGAAACTTGGTGTGAACGTATTTTTATAAGTTCTTTTATGGCCACTTGTTATAGAGAAAATATTGCATAGCCAGTGTTGCCAATTCAGTAAGAGGCGAGTCCGCTCAAATCCCTACAACGTGTATCATACGGGTCCCAACTTACGTAAATTTTGAAACGCTCTCCCTTCTCTCCGTTACTTTTCCATCAACTCCTCCGTTACTGACACCCGCTCTCCCTCCTTCCCACCCAAGAATGCCCAAGTCTTCCTCTTTTTGTTCTCTAAAAAGTAAATACGGGATTACTCCGGCGTTACACTCCTTATATGAGCGTATTGAACGTGGAGCTAAACATAAAAGGATGGAAAACTTGCGGGTACTCCGTGGAGGACAAGACGAAGAAATAATTAACGTCCATGACTCCCTTATCCCAACCCCTACTTGTCTCCTCTTCCCGAGCCTTAGGAAGCTGAGTCTCTGGTATCGTCCGAAACTGAAGTATCTTTTTGGGCATGGGTCTAAATTCTGCCTTCCACATTTACGAGAGATTGAAATATTCAACCGGGAGGAAATGGTGGGGAGAGTAGCAGAGTTACATCGCCACCACGACATCCACCCCCAATCTCCCCAGTCTAGCAGAAATAGAAGTTCGGCGCTATGATAAAATGAAGAGAGTGGTGGAATTTGAGTGGCTTCCCCACTTCCCTAATATGAGAAGAATTAAAGTATGCTTTTGTGAGAACATGGATGAGATAATCGGAGGTTATTCCCGAGTAGAAGAGATTTCTCTTGAATCTCTAGATGTATATGGTTGCGATAATGCGAGAAAGTTGTTTCCGCATGAGTGGCTAATCCATCTTTGAAATCTTAGAAAGATCGAAGTCAGGTACCATGAAGGAATGGTGGAGATGATAAGCAGAGTGAGACAAGGCCAAGAAGGAAGCATAACGACTCCTATAAACAAGGCCGCTTCATATTTCCAATCTTCAATTTCTCTCCAAAAGCTGAAGCACCTGTGGCTACACAATTTACCCCAATTTAAAGAGGATATGTGATGTCCCAATAACTTGCGATTCCATGAAAGTTATAGCGATGTCCAAATGCCAGAACTGAGCAGAATTCCTTTGCAATTGCGATTACTTCATTACGAGAGAGACAAGTAGGAGAGAGAGGGAGAACACAGTGCCAGGAGACGATGGAAAAAGTAACATAGAGAGTGGGAGTTTCAAGATTTCCGTAAGGTGGGACCCGTATGGTACAAGTGGCGAGATTTGAGTGGACTAACTTTTTAGTGACTTGGCAAGACTGGCTTATGCAATATTTTCTCCTTGTTGGATGGGGTGTCATCTAAAGTGAAGTTGGCTTGCAGAGTGTGAGAAATTTTGACATTTGGGTGATTGAAAAATCCCTATAAAATCCGGACCGTGCACGTGTTTTGCGATGTTAATTTATTTGGAGAAGTGTACGGATGAACACTTCAGTTTTGCTCCCTACAGTGCTTTGCAATAAGGTTCTTTTACATAAATAACCCCTATATTTTCTCTAGCCTAGAAAAACTTTGGTGTGGAATTACCATAGAAATAGCAAAGAGTAGGGAGGTCTTAAAAAAGAAAATCTTATATGCACTTAAAGTATACGAGTCCCCACATGATCTAATGGTCGAATGAAATGATCCCGATTTCACCGAGGTGCACGCGAGACTTGCTCGATCCCGAGATCGCCATCTCTACAGTAGGCCCCTTCTTTAGCCAATAATATTTTGCCACTTGTCAAATTGATGTGCGCCTGACGGCACCGAGAGCAAGAACCCACCTACACGCTCTTTTGTCAGATTAAAGGAGGCCCCTGAAAGCCCTCCCCGGTGTAACATCACACGAAGTAGGCCGGCTCGGGTTTCGGCATGCTGGCAGGGCCATTTTGCCTTTCAATGCAGCTTCGGATAAATATTTGTGCCTTTTCTCATGAATTCTCCAATACAATTTCGACGTGACATGTCTCGAGCTAGATGACTCCAACAAATGGTTTTAGGGCCCGTTTGTTTCGTAGAATATAAATGATGATCCATTTTCGTAAGCAATTAAAAAATATTTTTTAAATTATTTATTTTCGTCGAATAAACCCGCCTTAATAATGTCCGTCTAGTTTATGTTTTTGGCCAAACTAGGGTCAGCACTCCGCGCTGGTCAGTGCTGGTCCCGCTGTCAACTTTCGGTGCGTCGGTGGATGAAAACAGCAAAAAAAGTGAAAGCACGACAATTGAAGATATCAACAAAGGTCTAACGATAGAAAACTTCCCCAGGACAAATTCTCTCCTCCCACCCAATCAATCAATTCACCACCACAAAAGTCAAACCGTAAAGGTCAGGATCGTTCAATGGCTGCCGTTCCCACATGCGCAGCAAAGAATTAGAGACGCTCCATGGCCGTCATCGCCTTCCTCTAGTCCTGGACTCGCTCTAGGCGGGGCGACCTGGCCGTCGACGAAGAGCGAGTTCGACGCCCCGCTCTCGCGCTGGGCTATGACGATCTCGTCGGGACCATACATGATCGGGCTCTGGCCGATCCTCCTGCATTCGTTGGCAGCTTTCCTCTCCACGGCAAGGAAATGGCCGAGCGACTGAGCAGCGGCATCGTCCATGTTCTCCACATCAGTGCTCACTCCTGAGCACAGAGAGAATAACCAGATTCTGGGCTTGGAGCTTTTCTTGTTCTTGATGGCCTCCGGTTTTCGGATCCGCGTCGATCTCCGAGAGAGCTCTAACATGGTGGAAGTTCCAATTAGGCTCCCGAGCGTGATGCTCCTATCATGGAAGAACGATCCTGTGGACTGAATGATGAGACGACGCACAGTTTGGTTAGCGAAATTGGGAGGGGCTTCACCAGTTTAATTTTGCATACAACGAAACCGCAGATCCTTCATTCGCATTAATTTAGCAAGAATTAGCTGATTTGTCGACGCCCGGATGAATTCCTGGGCTGACGAACTGAAATTGATCGGCATTAAGGTCGTTCGGATGCGAGATCTTCTAATTCTTCCGGCAAAATTCATTTACAGAAACTGACTACTCTGTCTATAGCAGATGGGATTTTTCAGTCCAACTAAGTCTGCATGACAACCCATTTATAATCTCATCATTGCCTTTATTCTCTACTTTATGTCACTTCTCAAAAATGGCATCTTTGCTTCTACAGGGAATGCGCTCATCGGGTAGGGGGGCAACGTCAATTTCAGGCAATTTGCCTTCAAATTTTTTCACTGACCTCAGTATCCAAATCCGACGAGGAGTCTGTGGAAGAAGTGGGAGAGCCAGTGAGCAGAGTGTTGAAAGATATGGAGCCAGCCGAGTGTTCCCTGTTGTTCCTCCCCAACCCAACCCTCACGTTCACTGGCTGCAACCCCAGAGGCCATCCCTCTCTCTGCAAAGCACATAGAGATCAGATCAGACCATTCAGCAGAAACAACGGCAAATACTATTTCGAAAGGACACTGCATGAGCAACGTAATGTTCCATCTTCGGCATGTCAAATTAGTAAGCACATTTGTCATCAAGGAATCTAGACGCAGAATGAAAAGAAAAAAAAAACAAAAAGAAATGGAGAAAACAGGTACCTGTCGAGCCATGTCCCTAGGGCACTCTGTCTTGACCGTCTTCTTTGCAGTTTCAAGCCCTCGCATGAGGTGAAACACGAGACATTTCCTCCAATGTCGTTTCCTCTAGAAAAGAACAGAGCCAGGTTGATTGATCGTCTGAGATGGTGAGCTATATACAGAGAGAGGAACAATTGGATCCGTCAGACACAGAGAGACAGAGAGAGTCAAAAAAGGAGGGAGAAGTTGAGCCAGAGCACTGGGTGATGATTTGGGTGTTGTCTTTTTCCTGTGCTCTTTACGACAACAACCTTGTTTGACCAGAAAAGAAAGAAGGAACAGAATCATGGTGTGCCTTTTCAAGTAGAAAAATTGCAGAGAGCACAGGGAATTAGGTTTCAGTCTTCGGGAGCATGTTTTCTTTGCACAAGATGACAAACATGTTCCGCCAACAACGAGTGCCGCCGAGTTGTTAACGGTCGGGGCTTGTGTTCTTAGATGAGTATATGCAGGGGGGAGAGACGGCATTTCTTTATTCGCACCCCGAAGATGCAGAAAACAGTTATGACCATGCCCTGCAACTTCCTTTGCTTGTCCTAGAGCTGTTTTCTCCATAAAAAGAATTTGGCTCCCATGACCCATCGAACAACTTCCCCATAGCCGATGTCACGCCTCGCGACACCATTAGGGTACTCGTAAAACGTTTAGGATATCATATCCCGAAAAGCATGGGATCTTCGCTTCAATTCTTACTCAGGATAATCACTTGCGATCAAATCACGAGGAGCAATTCTTCATGAATCTTTCAACCTTGGTTTGGATTGCCTATCTTTGACCGGACCGGTTGTAAACTTATCCGGTACAAGAAAACTGATTCAAGATACCATCAATCTGACTGCTACGCCATGATAATTTGCATGCCAACCGCATCGAGGATGTAAGCTAGTCGGAATAAGAAGTATATTAGGTATTTTCTTTAAGGGGGGTTTCTTTTCTACGGAGCTTTTGTGTCTTTCTATAGATATCTTAGCGCTGATTAAAGGTCATTCGAGCTTTATAAAATTTCAAGAGACTTAACTTTGCGAAGAGCTAATTTGACTATCCAACTGTGTTGAAATCTTCTGTAATGGTTTGCTTTTGGATACAGAGCACTGCACGCTAAGCAATTTTAGAGATTTTACCCGAAACCAACCCGGCCCGACCCATCACTTTGCTCCGGCGTGAAACTCGGCAGGCCTTTTGAAGAAGTGGGCGGGCTTGGATATGGCAGTTTGGGCCTACTGGGCCCGCACTGGCCCAATCGTCTGTGCTTAAATTTCGTTGGCCCGAACAACGGACAGGCCTGATTACAAGTAAGCTTGTCCACAAAAACCACAGTCACTCGTCCTCTTTGGCGACCCAATTCGCACTTGGGAAAATGACATAAATGGTCTTTGAACTTTCACCAAATGTAAATGTGATTTCTGACTTTTAATTTGTTCAATATAGTCTTTTAATTTTGGCTCGATGTGCAATGTTGTCCCCGAACTTTTAAATGGACTTTCAGTACATGCTCAATTTAGTCCTTAGATTATTTGAAAATGTTTAATGTTTTTCCTAAACTTAAATTAATGGAAGGACGGTGTTGAACATTTCCATATAGTTTAGGGACTAAATTCATGTTGAACAAATTAAAAATTCATGGACCACATTACACATTAAGGTAAAGTTTAGGGACTACATTGCACAATAGACCGAAGTTCATGGACCATTTGTGTTATTATCCCTTCGCACTTTGATAGGCATCTCTTTGGGGCCATCACGCGACAAAGTCCTAAAATTTATTATGTGATGTAATTGAGTGATAAAAATTATGATTGTAGTGTGCTTGAGGCTTGTCATTAACTTTGTCGGTTTTAAGCAAACAAAAAATGCCACGCGAATTTTTTAAATTATTTTTCAATCTCATGTGGCCTTTAATGAAAAAAAGTCACATACATTTTCCGTTGACTAAATTCTTACGGAGCTAACGGAACGATTAAAGTAAACTGTTGTAACAAGTTTTAGGACCTAAATCCATAAAACGAGAGTTTTGGAGCTTGGGTATAAAAACGAACGAGGATTAGTCGTCCCTTTTTTTTTCTACTAGGTATTTTTTTTTCTTTTGCTTTGTTGACATTCATGAAACAATTGGATATTCTCTTGCAAAGATTACTTAGAAAACGACTCTAGCCTTTTCGATTCGGCTTAGTAAATATTTTAATTGACGCTAGTAGAAAAGTCAAAAAGTAGCACGAACTTCTCATGCGTTGTTGGTTCTTGCCTGGTCCGTAGCTAATTAGCCAAGTGCCAATGAATATTTTTACTTTGATTCCTCCGGGCTATACCTACTGCACATGACTTTATATTCCCCAAATTCATACTCCAAAACATTATTATTTGACTTTTGCAGGAAAAAATTAAAGAGATAATGCCCACATGAGTCACTTTTTGTTGCCTCGAGAAGTCAAGAGAGCAGAGATTAGCACGTAGAACAGAGTGAGCAATCACTTGATTAGACCTTTTAAACGGATGGATCGAGTTATAATTTATCCGATCCAAATTAATCCAGGATACCAAAAACAAGAACAAGCTATGTTTATGATAAGCCGTGATCCTTGTCGTTTGTTCGTGGTTAACCCTTATTCATTCGCGGTAAATCTTTTCAAGTATTTACAAAGAACGGGTAATTTTTGCCACGAACTAACGACTCAATATGATGAAGAACAAACTCATTCTTTGGTGGTGAAAATATCGAATAAGGTTCACCAATTTGAGTTTACCATGGACAAAGATGAAGTTTACCACTGCTTATCACAACCATAACTTGTTCCGGGTAAACGCAAGGTATTCTTGATGCATGCGATTTGTTTTAGGTATATAGAAGTTGTTCGTGATACATGCATGTTGTTTGTGGTGAAATGACTACTTTACTATAATCTATTTATGATGGATATCAGGTTGTTTAAGGTAAATATAATTCATTTTTAGTAAATACAAGACCTATCGCAAACTGGCCACCAATCAAATAAAGTTTACTGTGAATAAATGACGGGATGCAAAATTTACCATGAACAAGTAAAGTTTAATGCCAACTGAAAATTTTTATTGACAAATAGACTCATTTTACTATTGATGAATGTGGTATACCAGAAAGTATATGATGTTACTAAGAATAACTATGCTTTGCTACATGAGAAATTTAATTTTCCTTTTGAAAAAAATTAAAAATTTACAAAAAAATGAGGTTTGCTTTACTTTTGATGAATCTGATTTATTACAAACAAATGTTCGAGCTGCTCTCTCAAGTAAATGACTTTATCCTACATTGAGGTCACCTGACTACAAAGAGCCCCTAATGTGAACTTAATAGAACTAGCAACCAACTTACCGTTTCACATTATATGGATACAAAAAAAGTAATCGAGATATAATATATGGGTCATATCCATGAAGCAATCGAAATCTTTCTTGCATAAATAAAAGAAAAAAAAAATCAATCTGAGTATGATATAAACAAAATATGCAGATAAGAGGACGATGGATATCAATGATATAGGTAGTCATGGCCACGGTTCGGAACCGACCGGTTCCGGTTCGGAACCGGCGGTTCCGGTTCGTGGCCACATGTGAACCGGCCGGTTCCGGTTCCGGTCCGGCCGGTTCCGATTCGTAATTTAAAAAAATAAATAATAAATTATGAAATAAATAATAAATAATTATAAAAATATAAAATAATGAATTATTCAATAAAAATTATAATCAAAATGAAAATTGTAAGGGTGATTGGTTCCCGGTCGGAACCGGGAACCGAACCGGTAAGACCGGTCTTTTAATTTTAGAACTAAGAACCGGACCGGTAAACCATAGAATTTGGTCCGGTTCTAGGCGGTCCAATGGAACCCTTTGCTCTTAACTAGCAAAGGATCGTAACCACAAAAGGCATACAACTTCACATACTTATGGCTTGACTTGGATTTTATAAACAATCCCTTGGATGGTCTCTTCATTCCCATTCGATGTGGGACTCTTGGCATTTGCATGAAGACAAGCCAAGAGTCTCATATTGAAGGTATTCAAGGCAAACCGAGAGTCCCACATCGAATGGGAATGAAGAGACCATCAAAGGGGTTGTTTATAAAACTCAAGCCAAGTCTTGTAATTAAAGTTCAATACACTCAAGCCAAGCATTGTAATCGAAGATCAATGCACTTACAATGCATGGCAATTAGTTTGTTTTATAAAAAAAATTAAATAATGAAATTTTTTTTTAAATTTCATTATTATTATTATTTTTAAATAATTTGGAACCGGAACCGGAACCGACGGTTCCGGTTCCAAAATTATGGAACAGGAACCGGGCCCGTAGGCCACGGGCCGGTTCCGGTTCCGAACCGCGGGCCCGGTCAACGGGCCGGGCCCGGGTTTGACCGGGCCGGTTCCGGGCCGGTTCCGGGCCAAAACCGGCCCGTGGCCATGACTAGATATAGGATTCCAATACATGTAACGTGCCCATGATCGGCTTCATAGATAAGTTCTTTCTCTTTGTTTGCAACTTCTTTTCCATATATAGCAATAAAGAATGGTCAGTGCCGGCTACATTAGGGTTCCAACATTAATGACACTGAGACGAGACGAGATGCTCGCAGCAAAAGACACCTGGAAGGAAGTGGCAAGTGGTGCTGCACTTAAAGACCCTTTGACTAGAAGGAGCGCGGCGTGCCATCTTCAGGGAACACGAAGATCCTCCTCCATATCCATTAGGGTTCAAGAACAGAAAAAACACGGAGAGAAAACAAATGGAGCATGTCTGCATCTCTCTCTCTCTCGCCAAAAGTCAATGCTGAACAAGGAGAGAGAGAGAGAGAGAGGTTGCATGTGCCGCCGGGAATGAGGGGGAATCCTATGCAGACACTGTGGATGACATGTTCTTGGGCTTGTGACATCCCCCCACGTTATACCAGGATCCCATCCGAATCTGAGGTGTTATTGCCCTTCCCATTTAATATGTCAGGCCTCAAACCACGTCTTTTCTGATTGGCAAGTTACGAATTATGGACAAAACCCATTTACAAACTTAACTAACATTAAAAGTGAATGGCGCCCTTAGCCCTCCAATCCAATGACCGATTGGAGGGAATCGACGATGGAGGACAACATTACCTTAACGAAATTATAGACTTCCACAGTATAATAAGTCGGACATGAGTTGTGTACCTAAACCACATACATATCGAACTTATTACGTAATTCGATATGTGCATCAATCGAATTTGACCCTTTAGCCGTATAAGTCATGTTTGCAGATATTCTCGTTTTCTAAGTAGTACCAGACGGTTAACTTACTAATGAGCATGTGAAATAGACCTCAATATTGATTATACTTCAATATTTTAATTTGACATCCGTAACTCGGTTCGAGTCCAACTTAACTTCAATTCTCTCAAAACCAGTAGAAGCCATTTTGATGGGCGAAAAATCGAGCTTGATCTCATTGGAGTCGAGCATCACGGTTTGAATTCCCAGTCGAGTTTGAATAGTTGATGTATATCCATAGATACGCAAACCCGATTGTACAGCTACTATCTTGGCGATGAAGGAGAATTAAGCCCTCAACCAACTTCGAAAGGAAAGCGGTTCGTTCATGAAGAGCGTGAGGGAAATGCAGTGTCAACCAAATAACAAGATTACAAAAGAGGGAAAAGAAAGGAAATGAAGTCCGAGGAGAGATTTCTATTCTCGTTAAGACAGAACAACGTAACGACAACAGCGTACGATGGATCTTTCGTCCAAAATATCAGCAGAATAATCAGCTCCACATCGAAGAATGAATTATACAACGTCAAATCTTCAACACAATGCGGTCACATTGCTCTCCCTCTTCACTTTCTTGATCTTACCGTACAGGTGTCTCCGGATCGCCGGCGGGAACAGGGAATCGATCTCGTCTGTCAGGTCGAGCAAAGCAACTCCCGCAGTGCGATCTTTCCTCTTCGCTGACCGGACCGCTCGAGCCTTCCTCGGCGCCGGCGGGCACTGAACTGCCGCCGGGATTTCTGCTTCCCGGCCTGATGGTGTCGTCGGCGTCGGAGTCTTGAAACCGTCTTCGTCTTCTTCAACGCTGCTGACTTCTCCTGGAGATGCCAATTCTATAACCTGCTCGCTTTGTTCCTGTGCACCAACTTCTTGAAATTCCGGCGAGGCCTTCCTGGAGAAGAAGTTCTTGAGGTCTTCCATGGCGTTGAGATCTCTCTTTAGGACCTCGATAACTTCAGAGCTCGACGTACCCATGAAAGATTACGAGCTCAACTGAATCAGGACAACATATATACTTGGAAATAACCAGGATCGAAAACCAAGAACCAAGGGTTTGTAGGAACGAGAGGGTGGGGGCAGATCCTGCAGAGCTTTGCTAGAAACAAAGTGACAAGAAGAAGAAGGAGAGGGAAGTGGTTTAGGTTAAGAGACGGAGAAGTCTAGGAAACAAGAAGGGAGGTGGTTATTAATATAATGGTGATGGATATCTCAATATATATATGCATACATGTTCAGCAAGAATCCCATGTTTAACCCTCAAGAGTTTGGCCAAAATGTTAAATTAAACACTCCAATTTGGGATGCCCTTGATTTTGCTGTCGAATTGCGGTATCTCGCACTTGAAGTAATATTTGAATGAATGACTATCATTCCTGTGAGCAAAGTTAGCGGAATTAGTCAAGCTGAAAAGCTCGAATAGTCGTATAATCAAAATTTCATGGCTTATATAATAGTACCCATATGTATTTTGTTTTTCTGGGTCTTTAATTAGTTAATTCTTTTTGCAAGATTCTATGGATTTTAGCTGTGAAGAAGCTTTGGATCATGACATAGAGAGAAGGTGGGGAAGGGGACTGGAATTTCTAATGTCTAGCCCACTTCGGCGAAGGATCCGATGCAACAAATATGTGGCGACACCCACGCTAAACAAGAACTGAGAAAAGAGCGTCGGGTCGAGTCAGACACATGAAGCTTAAAAGAAAAAAACTTATGTAAGATCTCTCCTCAAAGCGGGAGAGACACTGCCTTTTTTAACATGCTTTCTCTAAGTAACTTTTTATGCAGGGTGCACGTGCTTCGCTACAGGGAAACCCACCTGTTAATCCGCAGTTGTTCGTCCAATATAATGCAGAAAAATTAGTACGTTAATCAGCAATCTTAATGCCTTTTCAAATATATCTCGTATAGTTAGAAATATCTTAAAGTTTTTTTTTACAGTAAACTAGTGATTTGGTACGAGAACAGTAGATCTTGAGCTCGATTCCGCACATTATCTTACTCGTTAGATTTAGGGTTTCCCTTTTGTTTTATGCAATGACTTTCGATACTCTTTTTCACTTGTGCATATCGGATTAACAGGCTTAATGCCTTGGTCATTATATCCTCCTCAGTATGATAAGAGTGTTTAAGTTTTTGGAATAAATGATGGCGAACATAATTTTTAAGCAAAATATTCCAGAAAGTTTGCCCTATAAAGTTTGCATGCACACTACTTTCGTCTCTCTCTTTCTGTCTTTCTTTTTTTCTTCTTAGAAGGCATTGGGCAAATCTTTCTAATTAAGGTCTTGGACGGCAATAGGGTATGGTCCATTATCCCAAAAACGAACCAAAAAAAAACTATAGTCTATCATATCTACCATACTATAGCCGGCCTAAAATGCCTGCGAAATGGGTACTTGTTAGCATATAGAGAGTGGCTCTCCGCATTATTTCAGCTAATAATTTGTCCATTTTAGCATGTATCATCTTTCCTATTCTCGTCGCTAAGTACGTCCACGTCAAGCTCTCGAGATATCTATCGTTCGGCAAGGGAGGTACGCACAAAACATTGATTAACGTCAGTGATGTGTCTCCATATCTCTTGGGTTAGACACAATAGCCATGGCGACCTCGATCGATGGCTTGGCCAGAACGTGTGGATTTTGTTTCTACTGTAAATCGAATTTAATGTTGAAGTTCACTCATGATTCTCATTGCATGCAAATGGGTGAAGCTTTGTCTACTACACGTATAGCTCTAGAAAAATTCCCATGTCCACATTAAGAAAATTCATTTATAAAAAGAATCCCATGGTGCACAAAACGGGAAAATCACCAAAAAAGTCCATGATCCATTATACGAATGTCAATTCAGTTCTAAACCTTTTAATTTGGTTAATTCAATTCTTAACATTTTAATAATTTGTCAATGTAGTCATTCTTGCCAATTTTTGCCAGCAATCGCTAACGTGAAAGCCGGTCATCCTACGTGGCACAATCGATGTCAATGTTGATAATTTCTGCAATTTTTCTGATTTTTTTTAAAATTAAAATTTTTCCTTTTTATCTTTTCTTTCTTTTTATCTTTTTTTTTCCGTTCTTCCTCCACTGATCACCATGGCAGAAAAGAAAAATAAAAAAAATTCAAAGAAATTATAAAATATTATCCATGTCAACGCTGATAATGCTACGTGGGACGGTCGATGTCCACATCAGTGATTGCCAACCACAATTGGTAAAAAAGATTACATTGACAAATCGTCAAAATATTTATGACTAAATTGATCAAATTAAAAGGTTTCAGACTAAATTGACGTTCGTACAATATGTTTAAGACTTTTTTGGTAATTTTTCCCACAAAATGAGCCAGCTATACTTCTTTTTAATATTTTGGGTCTAGAGGGAAAATTAGGGAATAAATAAAAATATCCGAAGACCCATTAGTGCTTAGTGGAGAAAATTGCTCCTATGGATAAGCAAGTGTTGGACTGATGACAAATAAGTGTATTTCAAACCCAAGATGATTAGTCAACGCATATGTCAAACCCATGTTGAGCAGAACATAACAATTTTTTCATCAATAGGTGTGTTGAACAGAATCATATGTAGGCAAGGGTTTTGGTTCATGAGGATAATAGTCTTGGGACATGGAATCATGAATCTCTCCAATGCAAGCTATTATTGAGGGCTGCTTGGTCAATATTATATGATTGTTGGGCTCATAATGTCAAACCTTTTCTTGATTGCTCTCTGGCTTTGCTTTGTTTTCTGCACTTTGCATGAGGCAGGCTTTGGGGCACCATTTGGCCTAGGATTCCTCGCTGAAAATGGGATCGAGTTGAGGTCTGGTGTGTGGTTCTACTCGAGTAAGCTTGAATAATTATACTGGCTTTTGAATGATTATAGCTTCATCTCTTGAAATGATTAAAAAAGGGGAGGTGGGATTGATCTATGTATATGCAGGAACTGAGGACCATTTAGAGGCCCAAAGAGGAAGATGGTGAGGAAGAGCATGGCATACCATGGCTTACAAGCCATGCGGTCCATCCATGCTAGTCAACTTATCACAAACTATACGACTTTCTCACATTTCTTTATGGAATTAGGGTTAGCCTGCTATTAGTTGGGAGAGCTGACTCGCGTACATATGTTGTCACAAATTTCTCTAATCTTGATGTCGAACCTGCCCTCTCTCCACACGGATCCGAGCTGGATCAACCAGCCTCGGGATGGAGCTTGTTGACCTCGGATCGAGTCGATCGGAGGTCGAAAACCTCTAACCATCCTCTCAGAGAGAAAGAGAGAGAGGGAGAGAGATTGGATTGCTTGGATTTCACCACATCGCAGACATCATGAGGGGGTGTGTGTGTCTGTGTGTGGAGGACCACTGTAGCGGCTTTACACTTTACATACTAACTACTCCTGTTGATCAGTCCATACTCTACAATCTACACCAGCAATTACCAAATTAGATCCAGATGAGCATAAGCTGCTTTTCCAATCATATAGATCACTGCAACACTAGCACGAACACTTCACGTGTTGATTCACAGCAAGGTATTCTCTTTTGCGTTTACAGGGAAAAGTACCTTATCTTTTCTTTAAATAAGCATTGGATAGAGTCATCCATAAAATTCTTTAGTCGGTTTGGTACAATCAGGAAGCTCATTTCAAGTACTTCGGTAAATTTTCGATTCACGAAATACCTCCCTAACCTCATGCACGACCTCATTAATCGGTCGAAACACAAGAATGTTTTCTTTAAATCGAGTGAAAGATAATTTAAGGGATTAGTAAGAAATTGAAAAATGCTCAAGGTAATGGCCGGAACAGAATCTGCCTACCCAGCATTCTCTGGGATCGTGCTTCGTACGGCACATCTATTTCTTTATTTGCCCAAATGAATAGTTTAGGAAAACTTTTCTGATTAATTAAAGTTGTAAAGTTAGGGGGGGGGGGAAATCTGATAATGTGGGTATGATGCAGAGAAATTAAGGGGAGGAAAAAAAAGTGAACACGCACTCTCATGGCGCATCATTGCAGCTCATGCTCATGCCTCATGATTTTGCTCCCCCGTTGCCGATCATGATGTCCCATCATCAACAATCATGCCCCTGGTTTTATACCTGCTAATCGTTTCATTAATTTAAACTATTTATGGCAGAAATACTGTTCTTGATTTAATCTCCATCTTTTCGCGCCTCTCAATCATTTAAGTGAGATGGAATCCGATAGGATTCGAGTGATGGGATATACGAGGCAAGAGTACCATGATTCCTAATCTTGAGCAGATTAGGGTTTGAAGCGAAATTTGCAAATGTTCAAGAGTAAATGCTATATGCCAAAACATAGTTATTACGTAGGCTCAATGTCGAGAATAGTTCTCGTGCTCTTGGCTAATGTCCATTGTGATCTTTTTAAGTTTAATGTTGTTTCATTTGGCCCTTGTACTTTCTGAATCTAATTGATTTCATCCTTTCAGATAATTGGGCTACGTTGGCTGTCCAATGTGCTCGAATCTTTTGATGGAGCTAATGGGCAGGCCTTTTGAAGTGAGACGACTTGCGAACAATGACGATGTTTGAAGAATCACTATCGTACGACGTGCGAGGGTGAGATGGGACCCCATCAACTTGATGAGCAAGTGAGAGTCTTGATGTTTTAGAAAAAAAAAAAAGTGAGAGTCTTGATGCACCAAGATCATAGAATGTATGGGAAGAGTGTTCAAAATCCGGCTTTAGTTACAATTTCATCTTGTTCTTTTGGGTCGTGCATCTTTTAATAAGATAAGTGCATTTGAGTCCTAAAATTTGTCATGAAAATGCAATTGAGTTATAAAACTTTCAAAAAGTGCAATGAAATCCTAAATCTTTTAAAAAGTACAATCAAGTCTTAAAACTTATTTGCATTTCCCGTTTGTCAAGTTGGATGGAGTTGATGGAATGACTTGATTGCACCAACTTGGCTAGTCTTAGGACTTAATTGCACTTTTTGAAAGTTTTAAAACTTAATTGCACTTTCGTGATAAGTTTTAGAACTTTCAGTAAACTTAATTACGGTAATTGGGGATCACTCTCAATCCAGCCGCATGGAAAGCCAATATGGATAAAAGGGCCTTAATCGATACGCCGGTTAAACCTACCAGTAACATTCAACTGCTTCAATGATCCACGCGGTTACGAGCTCACTCAACGAGCTTGGGTTTTTCAGTGAGGCTATGTACCAGCACTTGAAGAAGATGAACTCCCTGGGAGCCATTCATGACCATCGTTAGTCGAGGATCGAGGCTCAATTACCTCCTCGCACGATACCCCCATGAGCCACGTCTCGATTCAGACGTTAGAGCGGGTTAAGACTAAATACATAGTAGCCAAACGGGGCCCGTCAAAGCAACAAAATTTGGTCGACCTTGCAGACCCAACTAAAAGAAACTGGAAGAGCCTCATTAAGCATACACACAAAGGCCACGGTTTCCCCGGTCAGTTTCAAGAAGAAGTCCAGCAGACGGTCTATTGTCAACACTGGCCCAACACCATTCAAGTTTGGATCGAATCAAAGTCTTATTCCCTACTGTCGTTTTCAAGCGTCAGATCTTATGGAGAAGCGCTTCAAATTCAAAGTGGAGAATGGTGATCTTATAATATTCAGAAGGATGCGTGGACCGCGTATGCCCTTTTGACAAGTCTTCGCCTTCTCCATTCGATCGTGTTTATGTGGATTATGGATTTGTGCATACGTTTGGGAAAACGTTGACAAGTCAAGTACCCAAGATGTCCCTAGAAAGCCGAGTCGTTTCCTGGCTTCTGGAAGCCCCCCCAATCCCATCACCAATCACAGTCCTCAGTTGAAAACATGCAAATGGGATTCCGGTCCAACACAGCCACCTCCTTTGAAGCTTTGAAACATTCAATGTGAAAGCCTGTGTCTTACACATGACCTCCATCTTCCGGCGTCTGCGAAAGAGACTCCCACTTTGGGGGCAAGACGTTGGGGGGTAAGAAATGGGTGAGCCCATGAACAAATCTTAGGGGAATGATTATGGACCGATGGATAATTCTATGCGCTGCAAGACATTTGTTGGGGGGGGGGGGGTAAGAAATGGGTGAGCCCATGAACAAATCTTAGGGGAATGATTATGGACCGACGGATAACTCTATGCGCTGCTGTTTTGGTTGAATTGACAGCACGGCGTTTGAGATTCATATGTAATATCATTTATGTAGATTTTGTGGTGAACTTTTGCAAGCACAATATCATCTTTTAAAGATTTTTGTTGTCAAAATAAATACGAAATCGAGTCAAACCTGAATGATACACTTGTCTACCTGCTGCATCTATAATTTGTGTTTTGATTAAGTAAGAAAGCTGATGACCCTTTTTAGTTAAACGTTTCTCGCTATTAAATTTTACCAAATGCCCTTAACAAAAATTTACTTGCACACTCGATACAGACAGAGGTCAGTAGTATTGTGTTTTAGCATTGACCCCTCCTCTCTCTCTCTCTCTCTCTCTCTCGTTCTTGACTCACATATGTCTGCGCATCATTCACAAGTCCCTCATTTAAAGAACTGGGATTAATCTGAAGGAGGGCAAGTTCATCAACTCCTCCTGAGCCTCAATGAACGGAGAATTTATTCATTTCCAAATGATAGTCTTTGGTTGGTCAGCTAAACCTGCTCCTTCCCATTACCAACCTCACAGCTTCCTTCTCTTCCTTTCTGTTTATCTTTTATTCGGGTGGTGACGAGCAAGACGTCATGGAGCTTTTACTTCATTGACTTGCTTTGGTGACTTCGTGGTTGTAGCAAGTTGGACCGGGCAAAAACAAGGGGAGTTAGAGAGAGAGAGAGAGAGAGAGAGTGGACCGGTCTTGGGTTTCTGTCACTACTTTAGCGTATCCAGCGCGCCAAAAAACCTGCGGCTTTTAGGGGCGCTGGTCAGTCTTTCGCCTTCTCGGACAACAACCGCCATTAACGACTCTCCCTCCGTCTCTTTCCTCTCGTAAAACCAACCCCTTCTTGCGGTTTCGCACGAACTACCTTATGTTTTGTGAGAGTTTGATTCTTGCGCAATTCTTGATTGCCCAAGTGTTCAGACACCTTTTCTGATCTTTCTTAAGAGCAGTCAGCGCTGAATCAGACCGAGTCCTTGCCCTGTCTCAACTCCGTAGGAAGCGTCGAATCTTGGAGAGGCAAACTCCGAGGTCTGCGGTCTTCAACTTTGCTTCTAATTCAATGTTTCGAGAGCTTGTTTTGTATGCCCAGTTTCTTCTTCGTTTCGCTTCAGGGTATTTCATTGTTTTTTGCTGAAGCACGAGGCAAGGAGTTGAACAAAACCTTTCTGTCTCTTTCATTTTGATTTCTGTCGTCTAATTTGCACCTCTGTATTCATTTTGCTGCCTTAACTATGTATGAAACTGGGAGCCTTGCTTTTCTCTATGGCAAACGGTAATAATAGCCCGAAAGCCTATCTATCGTTCCTTTTTAATTACTAACAATCTTCGGTTAGACATGTTTGAAGCACAATCTTTCGATCTGTAGTTAAAAGAGGGAAGTAGTTCAATGTCCATTGAATTCTGAAATCAGATGCAGGAGCGTGAGATTGGAAGGCTAATATTGAATTAGGCATGGAATTTTAGAGTGTTTTATATTTGTGGGAAAGAGAGTAAAGTGGTTCTCATGTTGCCGAGGGTTGTGCCCAGCGTTTGGATCATTATAATTCTGAACTTATTTGGTGCTTGATGTTGATGATAAGGTCACAGGAATCTTTGGTGCCTTTAAATTGTACTTGCGGATATTGCCCATCTCCGCGCTTGGCTTGTTGGTAAAGACGCGAACTTCGCTCACATAGCGCGTTCTTATGTTGATTCAGGTTCCAAGGATAAAGTCGGGCCTCGCGACATAGCTGTCGGTAAATAGCTAAAAGGCCATTCAAGACTTTAGGCGCACTCTTGCTTCGACCTCTCACAGATGGAAGGGGACATCGAGTGCAGAGATCATGGTATCCGACTGCAGAACAGTCATCCCGGTTGCTGGTTTGGGTTATTTCACGTCTTCGACTATCATTACTGGCGTCCCGTTAGGAGAGCGCTGCACGGAAAAGAGCGTCAAGGAAGAAAGCGCCACGGACGTAAGCCATGTCAGTTTGTCTCATCCTCCCTCGTCGCTTGTTTTATCGCCTTTTGCATCTCGTTTATCCACTATAATAACGAAAAAGTTGGGCAGTAAGACCTTTTCAATTCCAAATGGTTGTTGCTATGTTTAAGAGACCGTTTTCTATGTTGATATGTGACTGCTCTTTTGGCAATGACTAAGTACTCTTCCAGATATCTTGTTTCCCGACACCGTCGCCGACAATCCGATTACCCACCTTTCCTTATCCATGGTACAAATCCTGATAATGGAAGATGTCTAGCACCGTGAGGAATTTTTGCCCTTGAATCAATCAATGAACCAGATAACTTTACATTATGCTACCAATTCGAGCATCACATTGTTTGGGCAGCTTTGGATATCACATTCCTTTTCTGAAATACCACATTAACTGTGGGTATCAGTGCTCTTTCATTTTACGATATTACATCAACTATGACTATTTTGGATCTCACATTCCTTTTCTATCTCTTGAAGTTCTTATCCGAGTTTATTTTTCCCCTGGTTTCAGGTTGCGCCACACCGAAAACAATCTCTTTCAGCTGCGACACTAGTCAAGGGCAAGATGAAGCAGAGCATCTACTGGTAAATTCATGTTTTTAACATAGAGCATTGTCTGAATTTCAGTATACAACTCTCAGTTTATACCATCAAATTACCAGCTATATTAGAGAATTCTCATTTCAATTACACCGATCTTTAATCGGAATGCTTTCGCTGGCACACAAGTAACAATGAACTTGGACATCTTTTGATTCTGAAACTTTCAGCAGGAACGGCCTAGAGTAGAAGCTAATTCTCTCAACGATGTTCCTGCGAGTAGCACCAGAGAACTACTTGCTAAAGATGCACCTGAGGAACAGATCCATCGAGATTGGATCTTGAGCGTTCTTCTACGTCGACATCACCGCACCGATTCCATCCTCGATGAAATAAAAGCCGAATGGAAGGATCCCATTATTATCCTTCATGATGGAGCTGACGACACTCCAATCCCCACATTGCAAGACCTTTATTCACTAAGGACAGGAGAGGAACTTGGTGCTGGAAAGAGAGCACACCTTCTCGAGAGAGGTGGAGAAGTGAAGCGAAAGCTGATGGGCGTTGGGCAGGGCAAGAAAAATTTGCAGCAGCACAATAAGGATAAGGCCGAGACAGAGAGAGTCAAGGTAAACACGGATTCCCTTCCCAATTCCCCCCAACAGCAAGATTCACGTGCAGGAATTGCGAAACAATATGATGGCCAGCAAACTTCCATTAGAAAAGCAAGCTTCACAAAGTCTCGATCATTTCCTGTGGCCGGTGCATCAGGCGTTAGAGATTATCCAAGCACTCTTAAGCACAAGCAAAGTGAAATGTGGTCTTTCCCAAAGGGTGAAAATCCGACAATGATCACTCCGGGGCCAAGAATCACGTCATCCAACTTGCTACAAAATCACGAAATACAATCAGTGCAAAGCAGTGCCATGAAGCAAGAAGTTACGGTTTCTTCCTCGGGCAACTCCCACCCAAAAAACGTGCACGGATGGAATCAGACGGTCATGAATCAGATTAAACGCATTAAGCGTAGAATAAGGCGTGCATTTAAAGAAGAAAGAAAAGAAAATGCGACAGTGGATGCTCGCCTTGACAGAATATCCCCTGGATCTAGTTCTGCTGCCGACACGAATGAGATTCCTGAAAAATCCCAGTACCAAGATGGCGAAAACTGGACCCCTGTAGGTAAGCTACACAGCATGGAGAGAACTTCCTCTCTACATGAATCGCTGGATAGATATGCTCAGTTATTTGAGAATGTTTATGGGAGGGAGCCTAACCTGCATCATTCCAAGAGCCTAAAATTGACAAACGAAGACAGGAATTCCTCGGATGGAAATACGCGTAAATATACCAGAAGGAGACTTTCCCTTCCGGATCCTGAAAGCCTATCTTTCCTCCTAGGTGTGGTGTCTTTAGATGCTCTCTGTTCAGAAATGCAAGTGTGCAAGGATGGGGATTTCTGTGTAAAAACCGAGTGTGATTCGGGCAGCAAATTAAATTCTTCAGCTATTCCTTCGAATCCTGATAGAAGTGCTCCGTCACATGATATCCCGAAGGTCAAGTGCCTTGAGAATATTAAAGAAGAAGACGAAGAAGAAGAAGAAGAAGAAGGCAATGATGATGATGCAGAGAATAGTACTGAACTGCGCTCCAGCACGGTTGTTGCTTTAGATCAGAAGACTGTTATATATAGTGACAATGTCGTTGAATCAGCAAGGGAGGATAACGGTTCCCTGCACGAACGGGAGATGTCTATCACATGGGAAGCCATCGGTCAAGTAGATGAACTAAGTTCAGTTTGTAGACCCAAACCCTCTCCAAAGGAGGACGAAGCTACAACAGGGGCGTTCTTGCCCTCAAACGGTATCAACTACATCTCAGAGACAAGTTCCATTTGCATCACGTGCCTGGATTCACCTGCTTTATACTGTCTTGAATGCAGATTTCCCGATTCATATCCTCTCTAAATCGTTAAATGTTTTGTCTGATCCTAGTCACTCCAAGTTCATAATTAGACCTGCTATCGGAATGCATTTACAATGTTACTCTATTTTTTCTCATGTGCAAGAGTTGGGTGTGGCTAATTGATCCATTGTTGCTTCAGGTTGCATTCATCTGGAGGAGCCGGGTTCTCTTGCGAACCTGCCGAGCAGCTCTGTCCTGGAAGCTTTGTCAGCATCTTGCGAGGCTTTAAATGATACAGACACTGGAATGAGAAACAACATCGTAAACCACTTCTTAAAGCCTTTGCATTTGGATAAAAGGGACGAGGCAGACTTTAGCTACGTAAGTCAGTTGCTCGACCTATCCGGTATCTTCAAAAGTGAGCAATTTGAACAGTGGCAAACCGCGGAACAGCCACTGAACCCCAAGTTATTAGACGATTTGGAGGATTGCGCAGCAGACCTCGAGCTAGGATGCTCAGATGAGGTTGTCAGTACTTACAGCGACCACCAGCTTCTATTCGATTTAGTCAATGAAGCGCTGCTCGAGATCTTCCAGCGATCGTCCGCTTTCTTCCCCAAAGCCTTCTCCTTTACAACCAACGTCAGACCGATCCCGAAGGGTCAGCATATGCTCGAGGAGGTCTGGAAAAGAGTGAACCGGTATCGCACGAGGCCGGTGCTGGACCAGACATTTGATGATGTGATGGCTCGGGATATGGCGAAGGGAGATGGTTGGTTGAACCTCCAGTGGGAAGGGGAGTGCGTCGCGCTCGAATTGGAGGATTGGATTCTTGATGATCTCTTAGATGAAGTACTGAGTCCTTGAGAGTTGAGCAAATTGGCAAGTAGAATCAAGATGTCTGCGTACCGTTTTTCGCTTTCTTGCGCACCAAGTTTTGTTCCTGATGTGGTGGTTTTGTGCAGCACATCATGAGACCGAGATGTCTTCTCAATTGATGCTAAATCACTTGCTAGTAAAGGGGCCATAACTTAAAAAGGGTTTTAGAGTCGGTTTTTTTTTATAGCACATCTGTTTTGCGTCTTAATAGACAATCAGTTCGGTAACGAAGCATGATCGTAAAGAATTTCTTTCTTTTCCTTTTTTTGTATATATGTTAGTACAGGTCGTGAGGGATCCAGAGTCATTCGTTGGATGTCGATAGATTCGTCATTGTATTTTGCTCAGTTGGATCAGTGTGATTGAGAGTTCATTAGCTCCACCATTCTCTGTAATTCGTAGTGAATGGAATTGAGATCGGAGCAATTAATTGCTAGAGCTTTTTCTATTATTAAAAATTATCCATGTCAGCGCCGCATCTATTATATCACGTAGGACGGTCGGTGTTCACTTCAGCAGTTTTCCGCTCAAAATTGATCGAATGGACTCAATTGATAAAATCAAAAGGTTTAAGACTGAATCGGCAAAAGTAAAATAAGTTAAAGGGCTTATTGGAAAATTTTCGCTTTCCTTCACCGCACGCGAGTGAGCTGAAACATACTCTAAGAGGTTTTGCAATCCTGCTGGCTGTCGTTTAGGCGACAGGGATCGCGATCCCCGTCTCGCCAGCAAGCTCGTCCTCGGTCGTCGATTCTTCTCCCCACCGACGGTCCAGATTCCTCGCCGCGAAACCCTCTGAATTTTCGAAAATCTCCCGCCTCTTCCCGGAAGAAACTTCCGATTTAAATACAGCGCCTTCGCCGTCGTCTCCATCCTCACCAATCGCGTCGCCCCATTCCTTCCCTCCCTCGATCTCCTCGGCGAAAATCCGGAGCACCGACCCGAAAGAAAACCCTAGCTTCCGCGACCCCGGGAATGGCCCGCACGAAGCAGACGGCGCGGAAGTCCACCGGCGGGAAGGCCCCGAGGAAGCAGCTGGCGACGAAGGCCGCCCGGAAGTCGGCCCCGGCGACCGGCGGCGTGAAGAAGCCGCACAGGTTCAGGCCCGGGACGGTGGCGCTGAGGGAGATCAGGAAGTACCAGAAGAGCACGGAGCTGCTGATCAGGAAGCTCCCGTTCCAGAGGCTGGTCCGGGAGATCGCCCAGGACTTCAAGACCGACCTCCGGTTCCAGAGCAGCGCCGTCGCGGCCCTCCAGGAGGCGGCGGAGGCGTACCTGGTCGGCCTCTTCGAGGACACGAACCTTTGCGCCATCCACGCGAAGAGGGTCACCATCATGCCCAAGGACATTCAGCTCGCCAGGAGGATCAGGGGCGAGAGGGCTTAGTGAGGTGGCGGCAGCGGCGGTGGCGGTGGCCGTGTTGCTGTTCGTTTCGGTTTGTGTCTTAGGGTTGTTAGATCTGGATTTGTGGCTCTGGAGATGATGGGTCTGGGTCTTGCTTTGTGTGTGATGATGAACCCAGTTGTAAATCGCCCAGTTAGATGTGATTCCTGCGTTTAGCAATGCCAATTGCCAATTACTGATTTGGTCAATCTTTCGCGGCTCTCTTGAAAATTTTTTTCTTTTTTATGAGTAGACGAAAGTACTGTTTTTTAGGCCTTGACGTGGGTCGATTTGCAAAGATAGACCAGAACAAGAAAAAGGATGTGTTCGTCCATTTGGAAATTGTCAAGAGATGGGCAAGCTGATCTAATCTTTGTGTCTGCAGTGAGAATTTCTGGGTCATTTGTCTGATTAGGCACTTTCTTTGTTTTGATTGACATGGACGTATCTGATTTACTTCCATCATCTACTTTGGTTTTTGATGGCTCACCGCATTCGCATTCATCCCGAAATAGCTCGAGCGCTTCGTGCCTTGTGGAATTGACACAAGTGGGCAGCGATGGTTGAGCCTTACTGGTCTAGGGAGACGACTATCGAGGTTTCCGGGTCATCACCATGGCAACTGGACAACCTCGTGAAGATCAAATTCGAGCAGTATATTTTGCTCATGTTGAGAAAAATGGCAATGAAGCCTGTTTGTGCTGTGCCAGTTCTTCAGGCATAATAAAAGAATTGAACTTCCTGGGATAAGAATCGATTGTGATTGGTTTGAATCGTCAGCCTTTTGTCTAAATTAATTTTACTGTTGCTTGCAGGGTTGAGATTTTTCCTGGCAAGTCCAGAGACGAACCCTTTGTAACGGCAACCGCTCCTGCCCACCGTGAGCGCCTTCGACTTTTACTGGCAGATGCTATACAGTGTTCTTCGAGACAAGAGGAACAAATGCGAAATATTTTAATGCGTGAATAGCAACCCACTTTGATGACCACAGAGAAGAAAAGGCAGAAGCCACGATTAAAGCAAACTCCACAATCAGGGGACATGGGGAGTTGCAGACCCACCCACCATGTGAGAGCCTTTCGTTTGCTTTTTCGTTTCCATAGAAAGCGATTATGCGATTCCAATTCCATATCTCGGGAGCTTTTCGCCCATACCGGGCCTCATCGGATAATGCGGAGTCTCTGCACCACTTGACTTCCACCCCTCAAATACCTATATACAGAAGGCTTAAGGACCAAATTTTTGTTGCCTTTTTGCTGGCGTTGATCCAGTCTCGACATCAAAGCGAAGAAAACAAAAGCAAATAATCGAATCAGTCAGGAGATGGAGCTCCCTGTTAATTGCTTTTGGTGAGTTTTGAAGCACCATAAAACTGTGCAACGAAACTAGTAGCAGGTACTGCATAGAAGGATGCATATAAGATGGAATCTCCCTAGAGTCACCTACCGCTTCTTCTGTTTTCTTTTGGGAGGGTCCTAGCAGTCACCATACCAATCAATTTTCACACACGAATAATCGATAAATTAATCCTCGCAATGGTGTAAATATCCTTGCAAAGGCATGCTTCATGCCTTCAGGCCTGGCTGTATCTAACGACAAATTACTTTGCTGAGCTTCCTTGTATCATAGTTTGATCCTGGTTTACCGTCATTCTTATGGGAAAGAGAGAGAACCAGCGGACAAATTATGATTCCGAAGGCCAGCAATCATGGAAGCACGTTCATGATATGTTACTGCTAATCATTCGCGACCAAGGTAAATACAATATTATTAATTATTGCCTGACATGGTTCTATTCTACACAAAAGTCATCATTCAAGACAATTGTGCAAAAACATAAAAAAGAAGAGAATTTTCTATTTGATCAGGCTATAGTGGGATTCGTCCACGTGTGCGGCGCATATCCAACGTCCGTCTGCTCTTCGACAATATAAATAGGACTCTGGTTCATGAGCTAAGGACTCATCCTAGAGTTTGATCCTGTAAGCTCAGTAAGTTCCAGAGATATCATCCAAGAGACTATAAACATGTCTTGCTGCGGCGGAAACTGTGTATGTGGCTCCGGATGCATACGCGGCAACGGCTGTGGCGGGTAAAACGATCTCCATCATTTACTCTCGCGAGTACAGCTAGTTTTCATTTGGATAATCTCCTCTGCCATTATCAATTCAATCGCCTGCTAGTCCTGAATGTGTCGGACTAGGAGAGAAGAGATAATGGCCTATCTTTCCATACTTCTAGGCATAGGGTTATACGCACAGAGAAGAGCTTTGACACATCTGATGACACATCCTATTCCTAGTTCACCAATTGAGTCGACTAGTTTCCATTTTCATCTTCTTCTTTTTTGTCAAATTTTGGGCAGACGCAGTGTGAATCCCGACGTGGCTGAGAACAGCCGTGAGACCACCATCGGCGGCGTTGCCCCAGTAAAGATGTACGTTAGTTCAACACCAACTACCGATTATGCAGAATATCACTTAACTTTATCCTGAACTTTGTTGTCCTTGGCGGCTAATGTAAGAACTTACTGTCCTTCTCAGGAACCATGAAGTGTCCGAGATGAGCTCTTTCGAAGCAGAGAATGGCTGCAAGTGCGGATCCAACTGCACTTGTGATCCCTGCAATTGCAAATGAAGTGTCTTTCTCAGGTATCGGCTCACGGTTCGGTGACCGTTCCATAAAAAGTAAAAATCTATAATGAAGCATATGTAACCAGTAAATAAAGCAGCCGTGGCATCTACAAATCCTTTTCCGGGGGCTTTAAGATGCTCTAAGGCTGTGTAATGGAGCTTGTATTTCGTTTGCTTTGTTGTGGTGGGTACCATTGTTCGGGAGGGAGAAGACTGTATACATGGTTGTGGAGGTCACTATGAGTACGTATCTATCTGGACCTATGGAATTCGATCTGACATCTCTCTCATGGAATTGCTTGCGAGTTTTTCTAATAGGGTTTTGTTAAAGAGTGTCAATGGACACTCGTTAAGCTCATAATAA
This sequence comes from Syzygium malaccense, assembly GCA_031216405.1. Classification (NCBI taxonomy): domain Eukaryota; kingdom Viridiplantae; phylum Streptophyta; class Magnoliopsida; order Myrtales; family Myrtaceae; genus Syzygium; species Syzygium malaccense. Next base: position 23,850,930 of record CM062262.1, on the reverse strand, counting down.
GGAAATGTTAAAATGTTCAATGCGTCGATCACACAGGATTCGAGTAAGACATTGTAAGTAAAAAACTTTCCTTAATTGGACGCTGAATGTCCGCGAGACACTTACTGTTAACGAAATCCTTTACAATTTTATACGTTGAAGAGGACTCGAACCTCCGAGCACATATTTTCAGCCTGACTTTCTCACCCATGTACGAGTACAAGCAAAATATTGTTATCATCAATCTGGTCATTAAACATCCGGAGAACTATACTCTTACTCTTTTTTTTTTTTTTAAAGAAAAAGATTGAGGAGGGGCAACCGGCACTAGCAATAGCAATCCCATCTGATTGTTATCATGAGGTTTTGTGCACTTTCTATGGAACGTTAAGCTTGTGTCATAGCTAATCCGCATCACCTACGAGACGAAAATATAAAATTGACGATCCCGTCACAGTAGCCCTATCAAGACGCTAGCAATCATGAAGTCTCTTCACACGAGACACGCGCATCTAGCAACGCAGCATGAGCGGTTCAAAGGTTCGTCCACCAATCAAACTCGTGATACCATGAAAGACAAATAATCCTCTACCACTAGGCCCGCCATCTTGGTGGTATCCAGAGAACTATACTTGCTGCTTACTGCTAATGGAATCACACAGAGCCCACTGCTGACCTCCTACTCCCCAAAGGAACATATCATCTTCTGCCGTTGGACTCTGAATAAAGCATCCATATCTCACCATCAATAGGTGTGTAGCCTATTAATTATACAGGTCATGTGATTCTCCCGTCAGGAGATAATTTCCCTTGAAAAACTGCACCAGAACCTCCTCGTTTTTTAGTTACTGACATGTCAGTATTTCAATTATTGTACACTACCTTACGAATGGATTTACAAGGATTTGCATTGAAGGTTTCAGCTAATTTATCCTGCAAGGTCCTCTCAAGAAAATAGGGTAACTATAATCACTTGCACAAAAGGTTCACACTAAAGTCCTCTGTAGAGAATTCAAGTTTGCGATGTAAGGAAGAGTTCCATTGTAAAGATAGCTCCATAAACCTCAACAAACTTATGAGCGATAGTTTACAGAAGAGAAAATGATGATTCGGTTCTCGTCATCAAACTTTCAGTTGTCTTGCTTACAAGAGAGAGGCGATGAGCAGAAACAGCACAATAGATGCTTTCTACCTAAAAGGTCAAAAAGCATCGGGAATAAGTTGTTCCATTACTCATGTCAGACAATTAAGGAACTCTGCAGCAGTTGCGATTGCACCTCCTGTGATGGCATCCAACACAACTCTGTCTCTGTTATTGTTGCTGGCCGCAGATATTGTAAGGCCGGTCAAAGCACCCCCTATCATAGCATTTTTCTGCAAGAGTGAAAGAGTTTTGGTCAAACGCTCAGCCGATAAGAGAGATATTGCTGTGTTGGGTAAATCAGTAACTAGGGAGCGGAACTCAGGAAGCTTAGCAACAAAAACGTAGCATTTTTCCAGCTAGACTTCCATACAACAGTTGTAGAAGTCTTTCATGTCTGACCATCCATGTTAAAGTTCAGGTTGCGTTTCTAGTAGTTGAGGAAGCGGAAGACATTGCAACAACATCATCCTTCCCACTACCCAGACTCGTATAAAAATTTTGAACAACTAAAGAACTCTTCTTGAAGAAAGCCAAATCCCATGTAGAAATGGCAATTCCACACAAGGCAAAGCAGGCATTACCCAGTCTCTGGTGCCACGGATTCTCTCTACCCCGTACTCCACTCCTGCATAGACTCCAGCAACTGTCCCTGTTTATACATAGGATAATCCTAACATTATCGCCGCTCTTGTAAAGAGAAGAAATTTTAGACACTCCCCTGTGCAAGTATGAGAAACTTTGCATGTACAGATTGTATCTTGATTAATACCGACCCCAGTACGCCCCTTCTTTGCACATCTTCTTCAACTGCAATTTCCAAGTAATCACATCAGCAGGACAAAATGGCCATCCATTATCTGTTATAACTACTTTGCAAAATGCAAATGAATATGCCACAGAAATCCCTCTTGGCAGTTTCTACAGTCCAGCAACTCCAAGGAGCAAAATCTTTCGAGATAATTTCGGTCTCGAATAAACCAATGAAAGCATTTTATGAAGAATGGTTTAGAACCGTCATACTGTTCGATCATGCAAACTGTTCATTACATTCAATCGCACACATCCTAAGCATAACTTGGCAAGAAAAGAGGATATACTCAGTATTACAGATCGAATTGACCAGCATAGTCCAAGAACACTCACCGTGTCCTCAAAACTGTGACTCGAAAAACTCCCTGCAAAAAAGCCACACCGAACATTAGCACCACTCCAGCCAATGGAACAACCTGCCAATCTGATAATTGAGATCTGAGAACCCGCTAAAGAAAGTTCACAGGACGAGACAAGTCCTTCACGCCCTTTGCGGGTAAAAATCGATACACGAGAGATCGAACAACCAGCTGAACTCTTTCAGCTGAACCGCTAGGAACATACTCGACATACACATTACTCCATTCATACTAATCTTTGGGGGCCAAACACCAAAAAGAAAAAAAGAATCGGCTTGGTATCTTCTGCAAACGTAGGAGCATAGAGCAGAGCAGACAGGCACATACAAATGGATTATCTTTATCGTATATTCTGTCCGATGTCAAGTTCAAGAGAAGCCAAATCAATCGTGAAGACAACGATAGCGGTAAAAAAAGAAAAAGAAAAGAAGAGACCTTTCTTGACGATGAAGTAGGCATCTTCCGCGGCTGCTCTGGTGGCTGCGACCTGCGAGACTCAACGACCCAGTTGTCAATTCCAACCGATAGATATATTTAGGGGAGACGAAAGACGGAGGAAGAAAGCAGAAGAAGAAGAAGAAGAAGAAGCAAGGGAATGGTTACGGTGCCGATCTTGAGGAAGCCATCGACGGTGACGTTGAGCAAGGGATTGCCCATGTCAATGGCGACGTCCACCTTGGGGCCCGAGATCGACCCGGCGTACCTGCTTCTCGGCATCTTCCCCGCCCTCACGCTTCCCACTCAAGCTCGCTGCAAATGATTAGGATGATAAAGATGAAGATGAAGTTGATATCGGTGTGTTTTGTCGTTATAGTCTTATACTCAATAAAATATCTCCGACCCAAAGGAAGATGAAAGTACTGCAACATTTGCTAACTCGTCAAATAGTAATTAATTTTATTTTTTTATTTTTAAAATTAATTTTGAAATAAAAATTCGTTTAATAAATTTTTTATTTCTAAGCACAAATGTATTTACAGAATTAATTTTGGAATAGAATCAAGAAAAAAAAAATTTCTTTTTTATTCTGAAAACAAGAATTAGAAATGGAAAAGAAATTTTTTTTTCTTTTTCTTGATTTTTTTCTTCTTCTTCTTCCTGGCTTATGGCCGGTTGCTGGCCGTCGACCACTGGCCACCGGCGATCGACCACAGGCTAGGGCAGGCTCCGACGAAGGTTGGACCCTCGCTGCCGTCCTCGCCAAATTCGACGAGGCCAGCTTACGACTTGGGCGAGGGCAGCCCTAGCCCAGGCCGCTAGCCACCCTTGTCGGATCTAGCGAGGGCGGCGGCAAGGGTCTAGCCCTTGCCAAATCCGGCGAGGACGGCACTCGCCCAAGCCTCGAGCTACACTCGTCGGATCTAGCAAGGGCAGCTCAGGCCGGTTGCCGGCGCTGGCAACCTGGCCATGGCCAAGGAAGGGGAAGAAAAAGAAAAAAAATAAAAAATAAAAAGGAACAAATATTAAAAATATAAAAACTATTAATAAAAAAAATTTTATGCTGTTACCAAACCCATTTTTGTTCTTTTTTTATTCCAGGAATAGAAATTTTGGGCAGTCTACCAAATACCTTCAAATGCTTAGAAATTATTCTCGGGTACAGAGTAAAAAAGAATAATTTCTGAATAGAAATTATTTTCGGAAACAAAATGGTTGCCAAACATTACACATGGAGTTAAAGTTTAGGGATCGTATTGGGTCAAAATTTATGGATTGTTTATGTCGTTTTCCTATATCAAAATCATGCTTTCAGTTAATAATTTAAACTTTTAAAACCGCCAGTTGTGATTTCACGAAATTTCGCATTGTATCATAGCACGGGTCAAGGGTCCATCTTCCTGCTATTCTGTTTGTTTTCCTCTTATCACCGCTTGCCTCACTAAAGTCATTCAACCATATCTTGTCTTGCCCATGTAAGAAAATTGATTCAAATATGCTTAAGTTTTTAGGACGGATGATTTGGCTTTCGAAATAAGAGCGCATCCTTTGCAAACTGCAAAGGAAAAGCATCGGAAGTTTTCTAAAGAAATAAGAGATATGTTTATTAGAAATCTTAAAACTTGTCATGAAAGTGTAAATGAATCCTAAAATTTACAAAAAAGTGTAATTAAGCTTTAAAACTTGTCACACTAGTGCAATCAAGTCTTAAAGTTAACACTGTCTAACTTACTAACGAAAAACGCTTACGCGGCGATGACGTTAATTTTTTTAAATTATTTTTTCTGTCATACATGGTGATAATGTGACTTATTATTATTATTATTATTATTATTATAAATTTTATTTAAATTAAAATTTGAAAATTTAAAAAAAGCAGTAGGGGGAGAAGTTAGGCAGAGAGGACCGGAAGCCCTCGCTGCCGCCGGCACCTAGCGACCCCCACTTGCTGTCCCCTCCCGGTGATGGTGGGTCGGCGGCGACAAGGAGGGCTGTTTTTAATTTAATTTAGGTGCAATTAGTATTAAAAATTAAATTTCGGTCAAAATGATGTCATTTTAATCTTATGTTTTGTAATATAGTCACGTCATCGCCAGGTCTATAAGGAAGCATATGTGAGCACTAAATAAAGCAGCCGCAGCATCTATAAATCCTTTTCCGGGGGCTTTAAGATGCTCCAGGGCTGTGTGATGGAGCTTGTATTTCATTTGCTTTGTTGTGGCGGGTACCATTGTTCGGGAGGGAGAAGAATGTATACATGGTTAGTGGTTGTGGAGTTCACCATTAGCACCTATGGGAATTCGATCTGACATCTCTCATGGAATTGCTTGTGACTTAAAAGAGTGTCCATGGACACTCGTTAAGTTCCTAATAAGGAAATGTTATGATTTTTAATGCATTAATCGCGTAGGATACTAGAAAGTCATTGGAAATTAAAAAAAAAATTCTTTTCTTAATTGGATACTGAATGTCTACGAGACATTGTTAACGAAATGCTTTTCGATATTATACGTTGAAGAGGACTCTCACCCATGTACAAGTACAAGCGACGGATTGTTATCATCAATCTGGTCATTAAACGTCTAGAGAACTATACTCTCTTTTTTTTAGAGTAAAGAGGGGTGACTAGCGCTAGCAATAGTAATCCCATCTGAGCGTTACCATAAGGTTTCGCACACTTGCTGTGGAATGTTAAGTTTGTGTCATAACTAATCCACATCACCCTCGAGACGAAAATACAAGATTGACAATCCCGTCATCGTAGCCCCTATCAAGACGCTAACAACCAGAAAGTCTCTTCACACAAGACACGCATCTGGTAACATAGCATGAGCAGGTTCACACTAAAGTCCTCCATAGAGAATTCGAGTTTGCGATGTAAGGAAGAGTTCCATTGTACAAATAGCTCCCTAAACCTCAATATACTTAAGAGCGAACAGTTTACAGATGATAAAATGATGACTCGGTTCCTGTCATCGAACTTTCAGTCGTTTTGCTGCGATGAGCAGAAGCAGCATACTCTACCTAAAAAGCAAGAAAGCATAGGGAAAAAGGTTGTTCCATTATTCATGTCATATTATTAAGGAACTCTGCAGCAGCTGCGATGGCACCTCCTGTGATGGCATCCAACACAACCCTGTCTCTGTTATTGTTGCCGGCCGCAGATACCGTGAGGCCGGTCAAAGCGCCCCCTATCATAGCAGTTTTCTGCAACATATTCAAAGGGAGAGAAAGAGTTCTGGTCAAACGCTCAGTCGATAAGAGAGATATTGCTGTGTTGGGTAAATCATGAACTACTAACTAGGGAGTGGAACTCAGGAAGCTTAGCAACAAAACTGCAGCAGTTTTCCAGCTAGGCTTCCATACAACAGTCATAGAAGTCTTTCATGTCTGACCATCCATGTAAAAAGTTCAGGCTGCATTTCTAGTAGAGTCAAGGAAGCGGAAGACATTGCAACAACAACATCCTTCCCGCGACCGAGACTTGTATAGAAATTTTGAACATGTAAAGAGCTCTTCTTGAAGAAAGCCAAATACAAGGCAGAGCAAGCATTACCCAGTCTCTGGTGCCGCGGATTCTCGATACCTCGCACTCCACTCCTGCATAGACTGCACCAACTGCCCCTGTTTTATACATAGGATAAATCCTCACGTTATCGCCGCTCTTGTAAAGAGAAGAGATTTTAGACGCTCCCCTGCGCAAATACGAGAAACTTTGCATGTACAGATAGTAGCTCGATTAAAACTTACCCCAGTATGCCGTTTGTTCGCCCATCTTCTCCAACTGCAATTACCAAGTAATCACATCAGAAGGACAAAATGGCCATTAATTATCTTTTACAACAACTTTGCACAATGCAAATGAATATTCCACAGAAATTGGCAGATTCTACAGTCCAGCAACTCCAAGGAGCAAAACCTTTCGAGATAATTTCGGAGTCGAGTAAACCAACGAGAGCCTTTTATAAAGAATGGATCAGAACTGTCATACCAATTGATCATGCAAACCGTTCATTACATTCGATAGCACACATCCTATGCATAATTTGTCAAGGAAGGAGGATATATCTCAGCATTATAGATCGAATTGACCGGCATAGTGCAATAACACTCACCGTCTTCTCAAAATTGTGACTCTAAAAACTCCCTGCAAAAAACCACATTGAACATTAGCACCATTCCAGCCAATGGAGCAACCTGCCAATCTGATAATTGACATTTGAGAGTCCGCTAAAGAAAGTTTACAAGATGAGACAAGTCCTTCATGCCCTTCGCAGTTAAAAATCGACACTCGAGAGATCGAAAAACCAGCTGAACTCTGTCGGCTGAATCGCTAGGACCATACCCGACATACTGTTGGAGATATCAAATTAATTTCAAATCTTCCAAATCTCCTAAACCATTGCAATATCAATTGTATATTAGCTGGCTCTCCTTATCTGTAGAATATTTGTTTCTCCTTTATTGTAGACTTACCAAATGTAAGCACTAGGGCATTCTATATAGATACATGTAAAAGTTAAGCAATAAAGCAAGAACAATTTCATCCTCTTCAATAGTCTTCTCATGGTGTCAGAGCACTTGGGCTTCTAAGAGCAGATTTTCGATCCAATTCTGCATTTCCAGCTGTGCAATTCTGCATTCTTCCAAAATGGATTCAACCCCTAACTCGAGCAATATCAGTCTCCAAACTGGATCCAACAATGATGGAGCAGCTCCATCCAGCGGCCTCATCGCCATCTCTACCGCTGGGCAATTCCCATTGAAGCTAACGGCCGCCAACTATCTCTCGTGGCGTGCTCAATTCCAGGCAATTCTTATTGGTCATGATCTGCAAGGCTTTGTTGACAGATCGAAGCAATGTCCGTCCTTAACCATTACTACCGGAAATCAGAAAGTTAGCAACCCCGACGCTGCATTATGGATACGCCAGGATCAGCTCCTTCTCGCTGCAATTTTTTCAGCGGTCTCCTAACCAGTTATACCACTCATCGCATCCTGTAAAACATCCTACGAAGCTTGGACAAAACTCACAAATTTATATGCAAATAAATCCCGCTCAAGAGTTATGCATCTCAAGGATCAACTCTCAACCGTCCGTCGCAACTCACGTTCAGTGTTGGATTATCTTCAGCACCTTAAATCAATTGCAGACGAGCTGGCCATAATTGATACTCCTCTAAACGATGATGATTTGGTCATTCACGCGCTCCGTGGCCTTGGATCCAAATTCAAGGAAATCGCTGCAGCAATTAGGGATCGAGAAACCCCTATTTCATTCGAAGAAATGTACGACAAGTTAGTTGGATACGAGACATATCTCAAACAAGAAGAGCTAAGCCATGATTCCGTACCAATTATTGCCCAATTTAGCTCAAATAATCGAGGCTCAGTGAGTCATTCATGCTGGAATAGCCGCAATTCGCGCAGGGACACCAATTATCAGCAAGGGAATTTTCAATCCAGTAACTCTCGCTTCAACCAGAACCGAAACTACTCAAGCAGACACAACAACGATCGTGAGAGGCATGGCAATGCCAGCCTGCCAGCTTTGTGACAAATATGGCCACTCAGCCAAAGCTTATTCTCGGTTCCGCAACTCCATACGTGATCCAAGTGCCAACGTCGCCGCTGCTTCAACCCAAGAATCTGGATGGTTAGTGGACTCAAGAGCGTCCCATCATATAACCAATGACTTGAACAATCTCTCGCTTCATTCCGAATATGAAGGGCCCGACGAGATCATCATTGGTGACGACACAGGTTTGCGTATAACTCACATTGGTTCTACGACTCTAACTCATCCCGAAAATACATTTACTTTATCAAACGTCCTGTGTGCCCCAACTATCACCAAAAACCTAATTTCCGTATCGCAATCCTGTCGTACTAACCATTCGTCCATTGAATTTTTTGCCAATCATTTCCTGGTGAAGGATCTTCGCACGGGGGTGACGTTGCTTCGAGAAAAACTTAGCTATGGAGTCCATCAAATGCCGTCCACAAAGATGCAACCGCAACCCTCTCCTACGGCTTTTGTTGGACAGCGGACGTGGGTTATGAATTGGCATAATCGGCTCGGACATCCATCTTCACGTATTTTGCATCAAATCCTTAAAATCTTTTCGCTTTCTGAGTCAAATCTAGGTTCTAGTTTATCTTGTGATGCATGTCAGTGCAATAAGAGTCACAAACTTCCGTTTGGTGTCTCCACTCTTGTGAGTCAATTTCCTTTGGATATTGTCTATTCGGATATCTGGGGTCTTGCGTCAACCGTGTCCACTGATGGTTTTCGATATTATGTTGTCTTCGTAGACCACTACACAAAATACATATGGTTTTACCCTATGCGCAAAAAATCCGAAGTAACTCCAATTTTTGAACAATTCAAACCTCTCTTGTGGAAAAACAATTCTCTCGCTCCATTCAAACTTTTTATTCGGATGGTGGAGGAGAATATCACAACCTAAAATCATTTCTTGTGAAACACGGTATCTCCCACCTCACAACACCCCCATATATCCCCCAACACAACGGTACTGTTGAACGCCGTCATCGACATATCGTCGAAACGGGCCTTGCTCTCCTACACACGGCCCAACTCCACCAACTTTTTGGAGTCATGCCTTCCAAACCGCCACATATTTAATTAATCGAATGCCCACACTCATTTTAGCCCAAAAATCACCATATCAAACTCTTTTCGAGCATGATCCAAATTACCACAAACTACGTACTTTCGGATGTCTATGTTATCCTTGATTAAAACCATATACCACAAAAAAACTTACATCTCGCTCCACACCATGTCTTTTTCTTGGTTATGCCCTCTCCCAAAGTGCATACAAATGTTTCGATCTAGCAACACATCGACTATATTTATCTCGTCACATTGTCTTTGACGAAAATGTTTTTCCCTACAAAAAATTATCACAAAACCAATTAACAAATCAGTCCTCTCCATATCTCCCACATACCACAACCATTACTCTACCACTCACTCCTCTTGAGTCTGCCATCCGCGCCCGCTCCATCGCTATGCGATCCGACAAGCACCAATGCTCCCTGCAACGAATTCAATGATCAACCCACAAGTGAACCACACAACCCACAACATCAAACACAAGTCCCACAAACAGAACAACCACTACTGCCAAACCAGCAATTGGCCTCCACCCAAAATAACCACATGCACACTCGAACCCACCCTATGACTACACGATCTCAAAACAATATCTTCAAACCCAAACAAGCCCACCCAACATCAACCAAACATCCCCTACCACTACCAACAGAACCAACGGAGATAACACAAGCCATGTGCGATCCTCAATGGCGTGACGCAATGATAGAGGAAATTAACACCCTTATTCGCAATGGAACATGAGAACTAATACCTTTTGAGCATTTGATGAATATTGTTGGTTGCAGGTGGATTTATCGGATTAAAAGACGAGCGGATGGGAGCATTGAGAGATACGAGGCCCGACTTGTGGCCAAAGGCTTTCATCAACGTCCGGGATTAGACTACACATACACCTTCAGTCTCGTTGTCAAACCGACAACAATACGGGTGGTCCTCTCTTTGGCATTAATGCGAGGATGGTCGTTACGTCAAATGGACGTCAACAATGCCTTTCTTCAAGGCACACTCCAAGATGCAGTCTATATGTCACAACCCCCTGGTTTCATTGATTCGGACAAACCGACACACGTCTACAAACTCCATAAAGCCATCTATAGCCTCAAGCAAGCCCTGAGAGCGTGGTACAATGAGTTAAGCTCCTTCCTCATTGCAAACTCCTTTGTGAACTCAAAAACAGATCATTCACTATTCATTTACTCCCGCAATGGCATTCAAGTCTACTTCCTGGTGTATGTCGATGATCTTATAATCACCGGGAGTGATGCCACTTTTGTCTCCAACTTCATCTCTACATTGGCCAAAAGGTTTTCATTTAAAGACTTGGGACAACTCGACTATTTCTTAGGAATTGAAGTCATTCAGAGTAAGACTGGCCCACTCCTCTCACAACACAAGTACATACGGGAGATTCTAGAACGTCATAAAATAGGTGACGCCAAAGATGTGGCGACTCCACTACCCACAGCAGTCCAGCTCACCAAGCACGATTAGTCCGAAGCTGCCAATGCCACCGAATTCAGAAGCTTACTCGGAGCACTACAGTATCTCATTATTACCCGTCCCGATATTGGCTTTGCGGTAAACAAATTGTCACAGTTTATGCACAAGCCAACAATTGCTCATTGGACAACAGCAAAGTGGCTCCTACGGTACCTAAAGGGGACCTTATTTCATGGCCTACACTTGAACAGAAATACCCAACCTGTTCTCCATGCATATTCCGATGCCGACTGGGCGGGTAATCCTGATGATCGGACGTCAACAGCCGGCTACATAATATACATTGGAGCCAACCCCATCTCTTGGAGCTCCAGAAAGCAACGGTCCGTATCTCGGTCATCTACTAAGGCCGAATACCGTGCCGTCACGACTACTACGTCGGAACTACTTTGGGTTCAATCTCTATTACAAGAACTCGAACTCACAAGCCTCACACCACCTGCCATATATTGTGACAACATTGGAACGACATATGTTTGTGCAAATCCAATGTTCCACTCAAAGATGAAACATATTGCAATCGACTACCATTTTGTCCGAGAACTTGTCAAAGCCGGAAAAATGAGTCTCTCACATCTCCACAAAAGATCAACTCGCGGACATTCTCACAAAACCATTGTCCCGACCGCGGGTGCAACAATTACGACTCAAGATTGGCGTTTCTGATGGAACGTCCATCTTGCGGAGGCGTGTTGGAGATATGAAATAAATTTCAAATCTTCCAAATCTCCTAAACCATTGCAATATCAATTGTATATTAGCTGGCTCTCCTTATCTGTAGAATATTTGTTTCTCCTTGATTGTAGACTTACCAAATGTAAGCACTAGGACATTCTATATAGATACATGTAAAAGTTCAGCAATAAAGCAAGAACAATTTCTATCCTCTTCAATAGTCTTCTCACATACTATACACACTTCTCCATTCACACTTTTTTTTTTGGGATCAAACATCACAAAGAAAAACAGCTTGGTAACAGTGTAATTTACTCAATACTAATTTTTTTGACCATGAAATCCCACACGCAAACGGCGGATGGCTCTCCAAGTCTTTATAAAAAAGGATGTCTTTTAGGCACCAAGCCCCCTGCGGATTTTGATTAGCACAGGTGAATTCCGATGCTCGGGTTCTATATTATGGCAAGTGCAGAGCATGTTCTGATGCACCGGTTCCATAATATGGACAAGTTCAAGAGAAGGTAAATCAATAGAGAAGAGAACAATAGCGGGAAAAAAGAAAAAAGAAAAGACTACGACCTTTCTTGGCAATGCAGTAGGCATCTTCCGCGGCTACTCTGGTGGCTGCGACCTGCGAGACTCAACGCCCCAGTTGTCAACCTCAACCGATATACATTCATGGGAAAAAAAAGACGGAAGAAGAAGAAGAAGAAGATGATGATGATGATGATGCAAAAGAATGGTTACGGTGCCGATCTTGAGGAAGCCGTCGATGACGGCCCTGATGAAGGGATCGCCCCTGTCGACGGCGTCGTCCACCTTGGTGCAGGAGATCGACCCTGTGAGCCAGCTTTTCGACATATCTTCCCCGCTCTCTCACGCTCCCGGTCAAACTCGCTGCATGTGATGAAGAAGACGACGACGACGATATCGTGTGTTTATAGATGCTCTTCAATAAATATTTTTCGTGGGCTGTCGGAGATATTAGGATAATTCTCTAAAATATTTTGAGATCATTAGAAATGCAGAATATATCCATGGGTTTATTTTTGTAGCTTTTAAGATTGCGCGATATCTCTCGTTTTGATATGTTATCAGCCGATAAACAGACTGATGCATCGAAATATACATAAATTTTTCCGTTTTCTCTCTTCTGCATTCTTATATTTAACCGACGATGAAAATATTTTTTTGCGGATTTATTTTTGTAAGCAATACAAGCCATTATTCTTAGGAATATTTTTCCGATCATTCATGTTTCACGAAACAAATAGAGAACTTGTGATACTTACCTTAGTCAGTGAATTTCATTTACTTATATATTGCACTTGTAGAATGATAATATTGCCCAAAGTACTCAGATAGGAAATCCTAAATTCAAATCTTTCCAAATTCTTATTTACTTCCAAAATTCAGCTTACGCGTGAAGGGAAATGTTAAAACATATAAATATCATATCACGCTTGCGGTCAATAATTCTTTTTCCTCTTTCTATAATTTAAAATTTTAAAACTGTTAGCTATGATTTCATGAAATTTCATATGATATTAGAGCACGGGTCAAGAGTTCATCTATCAGCTTTTAAAACTCTGTCCAGATTGCCATGCAATTTCCTCCATCAGCTCCACAACTGATGTAGCGATAGCAACAGCATAGGAAAGAAACATGATTCTACATTTGAAATCCTTGAAGATGGAGCATGATGACTGTCAAGACATTCAATCGCCTAAGGAGCATCATTCTCGACATCCATGACCAGCCCATTTTACATGAACTTCGGTCGTCACATGAGGCAGGACCAGGAACATACCTAGACCCTAGTTACTAGTTAACTCAATGTGCCATTTACGCGGCAGCTCAGTCATCACCCGAGCCACACTCTGCCTACTTACTCATTATAATTTCGATCAACTCCAACATCGTCGTCCTAATGTTAGCAAGCATGAGGAACTCCAAGATGTCTAAAGCCGTATGCAGTTATATATACAAAGAAGCTTTTAAGGCGAAGAAACAGCAAAAACAATTATCTTAAAGCACCACAAGAACTTGCACATACTGGACCTGGTTTTCCTCCATCCTTGATACTGGTGCTATTGAGGCATCAAGCCAACAAGAAGTTGCCTCCAAATGTGGTCTTTCTTTTAAAGTCAATGATGGAACATGTACCTCCAAATGTCATTCACAATCACAGGAGATATATGTACTTGCATACTTCTGACAATTGGTCTTATTCTACACACAAGCAGGTGCAAGGGTAATTACTCCTCAGAGAGTTTCAAGCACAAACCTGGATATATAATGAGCCAAGCATACTTGGAGGCGAATCACTTCATTTGAGGACAACAGCTCAACTAACCCCGCAGGAGTTCATTTTGCAAAATAACACATGATGCAGCCCAAGAAAGTGTGACCAAAGAAAGCTAAAACAGAATATGCTACTGGTGCAACGGGTGCATGCCGAATCCTTGGATTAGGCTGGTCTTATGTAGAGCCTGCCATATCCAAGGGCTAGGATGCACTCGTTGAGCTCCATATCGTTCCCTATAGAAGACTAACACTGTTCAAACCTTTAAACGATGCTCAGCAAATTCAGCAATTCAAACATCAAAGTATAAAGCATAGAAGTTTTTTCTGTTTTAGATCGATTCCACCAAGAATGAACTCACAACACAAAAGTGATGCATATCCTGTTATTCGACAGAGATCATCTGTGCTGTTATCTGGTTCCAAAGATACTCTATGGGAAGAAAAAGTAAAAGCAAAAAGAAAATTTTTTCAAGCCATCGTGAGCTCATGTTGAACAATTTACTTCTGACAGCACAAGAAGTTGGAGTCCATGAGTCCCACGTCACAATAAACAAAGCAAGTCACATTTACGAAGGCAATTTTTAATGAAAAACTAAGGTGGCAGTTCTTAGGATGCTAATTCATCATTCGGAAAACTAATACTCAACAATTGATAGCAAAAAGTGAGAAATTGTGTCTTAGCTTAAAGAACTTCAGAAGGCTTTTCCATTTTCAAGACACCGCGTTCTAGCTCTTGCTCCCCCCAAAAGTGACCTAAGTAAAATATTTAAAGAGCTGCAAACAGGCCGGTCAATCGTCATGCAGTGCATCGGCTTTAATGAAATACACAGAAGACTCCATGTCCTTTCTCTGGGAATCAGCAGGTTCAAAAGATATTGTCAGCATCGGAGACACACAACACATCTCACACATTTCATGCAGTTATTCCCTCCACAAGCCATCTTTCATGAAGCAAGACTAAAGTTTGGCCCTATAAACCAAACAAAGTACCTTATTAACCCACTTGACTGCACTCTTCAGATTAAGGATTCCCTAAGGGTATCTGAGCATTATATCAACTGTCCACAACGAGTATTTTCACAGCCATACTCTATATTTAAAATGCCATGATGAAATTTATTAAGGAGACAAGAATCACCACCGTGGCTCCATAAATGAACCTAAAAATTACCCTTTATAAAATAAAAAACATATATCAATCCCTCAATAGCGAGGGAAGAAAACTACTCATCAGGCAACAATCTGCACCACCTAGCACTATCATGTAATTCAAAGTATTGATGTAACTAATAGACAGTTCTTCTAGTAAGCTTTTAGATAGCAAAATATAAGTAGAAAAAAGTAGCTTTCTTGCAGCAAAATAACCACATCATTTCTCATTCACATAGAGCAATGTCTAATCTTTAGTTGACACTTCGAATACATTCTCGTATAGAAAGACATTCCACAACATAGAAGTCTTCCACTTAAGATCAGGCGTGGCTGCGTGGCACGTTCCCACTCCCAATTATTTTGACAAAACAGCCGCGTACAAGTCACTTACCTATATATCTTAGCTGGAGTCATCCTCTTTATGACGGTGTCTTCTGCTACTCTTGGCAGATCGCTTCTTTTCCCTCCCAACACGTGAATCATCTGAGCTGCTTGCTTGGTAATCGGAAGACGCAGCTACCCTCCAGCTCTTTTGCCTGTGCCTCCTGTCATAATCACCTGATTCATCTGAGCTGGAATCATCTGTATATCTATGACTCTTTCTCCTCCTTTCATCCTTCTTACTATTCCTATGCCTTCGTCGATGCTCCTCATCTGATGACTTGTCCCTCTTCCTCATCCTCCCCTTCCTTCTCTTTCTTCTAACTTCATCCTTATCCTCAGAGAGACTGCTTCTTCTCCTTCCACTCTTTCTCTTCTTCGACCTCCCTCTCTTCTTTCTCTCCCCCATATCACTAACCGAGTCATCATCTTCTGAACCATCCCCCCTCCTCGTCTTCTTCTTTGATGAACTTTCTGTGCTACCGTTAGTGATTAGCTTCTTCCCCTCACGCTTGGCAATTACCCTCTCAATCTCCATGTCAACATCAGAATCCGAAGTCTCACTTTCATCTTCTTCCTCTTTGCTATCCTCCTCACTTCCTGCTTCAGTGTTACCATTTGCCTTGTTACCACTCCCCTTCAGCTTATCCAACCTAGTAAAAGATGCAAGTGCAACCTGCGCTGCCTCCGTGTCCTTTTCCTTATTATCATCATTCATATTCGGGAAGTTTCTACACTGAAATGTCAGGTGGCCAACACGGCCACACTTCTTGCATGCGCCGCGGGCCTCGTCGGCATTCGACCCAGTAATACGGGCAAGAGCAAGCAGATCTTGGAAGCTCGTGTACGAATTCTCGGCCTCACGCTCTGAATTAGCCCCCTCATTGGGAGCAAAGCTCTTTGCATCATCCTTGTTGGGGGCATAGGGATCATACCCGATCGCGCTCTGCCATATACCATGGGTTTGAAGGGCCGCACTGCTGTGAACCCTATTGTTCGCGGGCATGCGAACCCTTCCTGCGGTGGCCGGCATCTTCAAAGCATACGAAGCCCTGTGTCCGACAACCAAACCGGACAAATCATAAACACCCGTCTCCGATTTCTCAGCAATCGCAATGACCAAACTGACGCGTAGGCTTTTGGAACTACCAAATTATACCCCAGCCGAGATTTCAACCCCGAATTCAAGAATACCCCAACTTGCAGACTCCGCAATCAAGCCACCTTAAAACGAGTCTGTACATACATAGCCGCGTCGCCATCCAACACCCTCCCGACCTTAAAATCACACCGACACAGACATCGAACGCTGCTCATAAAGACTAGGAAACATGAACAATGCGAATGCTTTACTATACCTGCATCAGATCCTAAAATTTAAACTAAATCCCAGGAAAAAAAATAAGGAAGAAGGGAACCGGATGATACATCATTGCGGCGTCTAGAGATGCTTGCTTTACCTCTGCGCTCGCGCCTCGATGAGTTTGGATGGATACAGAGGCGATTCGGTCGATGAAGAGGAATTGCCGGACGAACTTCGCGGCAAAGCGAAGTTTCAAAAATCTGTTTCGGAACGAGAAAAAGAAGGGAAGGAGCGGTTCCGATTTTATGGGCCGCTTTACGTGTTATGGCGGGCCTACCTGACTGCTTCTGTTCAATGGGCTCGGGCCCATCCGGCCCAATCATCGGTCCGTTTTGTTCGGATCGTTTCGGCTTTCTGAATTTTGAGCATTTCGAGATATTTTCTAGCCCAAAAAAATAAAAGTATTGAGAAATGCTTTGCGTGGCGTCGGAATTAAAAAAGATATAAGCACATATATATTCAAAAAGTTGCTTGCGCGTGGTTTTGAGCAGTACTGACACAGCAAGCACCTAGCAATAAAGAGTTAAATAAAAATGAAGTAAATTTAGATGTCCGGCGAAAAAACTGAGACTAAATAGAGGACGGTCATTATATATCAAATCAGAAAATATCATGCAAAATAATTGAAAATGGGGAGTGCGACCCGATTTCGGTGTCTAATTTTTGCTTACCAAACACATCGCACGTCTTTGGCTTTTCCTCCGGAACTGGAGGAACCTTTTACGTGTCGACCGATTATCAAAACAGATCGCGGGACTGAACAATTCATTCGGCCCATTGAGGCTTGCTTTTTTGAATACGACATCCCTCGATATCCGGCTCGGCTCTTCGGTCGAGTTCCCACGCATTCGGGGCTCTTTCAGCTCTCCCGGGCCGGTTGAGGTCAAGCTCGAGCTCGAGAGACGACGAGAAAAAAAAGGAGAAAAGAAAAGAAAGAAAAACAGTAATGGAAGAGTAGGGAAAAAAATGAAGGGGGGCAAATCGTCCTTTCCGTAAGTGGTCATGCCAAATGGATAAATACGAACAGGAAAAGATCAGTTCAGATACGTGGGATTCGGCAAACGAAGACCGGATGGCCGTGCCCGGAGCGACACCACTTCGTGCTTTGAACTGAAACCAAAGTGCTGCTCCGCGCGGAGTCAAACATCCGACGGCTGTCGTCTCTTCTCCGCTCGATCGCGCTGTCCTCATCGCTCCTCCGCTGAAAAGCGGAACATCCCCCCCCCACCCCAACCCGTTCCCATGAAGGCACGCGCGCCCGCCAAGAGATCTCCTCCGCCGCCGCGCCCGCCGCCCATGTCGACGGCCGCCCCCGAATCGCCGCCGGGGGGCCACGTCCCGGACCCCGGCACGCCCGAGCCCGACCACCTCGCCGGGGCCGCGCCGCGGGATCCCCTCCTCCAGTCCGGCTGCTTCATCGATCCCGCCGACGACGACGACGCCGCCGCCGCCCCCGACGGCGGCGAAACCCTAGCACCCGGCGACCGGGCGGGCCAGAACGGCGCCGCCGAGGAGGCGGAGGCGGCTCCGATCTCGAGCCGGGCCGCGGGCTCCGCCGACGGGGCCGCGACCCGGCAGAGGCCGAGCTCGAACGGCGGGGCGGAGGGGGTGCCCCCGACGCCGGAGAACGCCGGCTCCGCCGATGACCCTTCGAGCCGGCGGAAGAGCCGCGTGGTGTTGTCGGAGACGCCGGATTGGCTGCCCGCCGGTTGGTACGTGGAGGATCGGGTCAGGACGTCCGGTGTAACAGCTGGGACGAGAGATAAGGTGAACTTCGTCACCGTTGTTTGAGCTAATCTTCAGCTATTTCAATCGCCTTGGTGTAGTTTTAGCTGCAACTAGAATGAAGTTGAACTAGCTCTTCAATGCCCAAGTATTAACAAGACTGAACAAGACTGCCCGATGACGAACACTGTGACTTGTCTGTGGTCTCAGCTGAATGTAGAAGCTTAGCTGATTGCTTTCCGTTGAGGAACTGGGTTGCAATAACTGATGGGTATGTTGAACCTTGATACTATGGGATAGACTCAGTGCCTATTAACGGAGTGATGAGAAGCTATTCTGGGAAAAAAAAACTTTGTTTAGCTTGATGATAGATTGGTTTCTCTGACACCATCTGTCTTGTGAAAAGAGGCAGTGAGTAGTGAAAGCAAGGCGTTGGTGTTATGTGCTGTGAGATAGAAGGCTAGATATGTACATCATTTAGAGCAGATAATCTTACTGTTGTGAACTGAGAACAGTAATTTTGGGTATAGGGCTGCGAAAACGAGAGAAGTTAATGTTTCTGAGTAAATCACCCGTCGGGTTTACATTGTTGCCGAAGCTAGTGATGTTACCATTTCATGAAGAAATAACCATGCAGTGGAAAACTTGGGGATGGTGTTTAGGGAACTGCTCTAGAGCCATCGTATATAGACACATTTGACTTAACTCTCCCTCTCTTTACTTGGAATATTCTTTTGGAGTTAAACGTCCATGATTACACTCTTGCAACTAGTAGTATTTAATTCATATTTGACTATCAGGATTTGGAAGATTCATGTATTTACGTTGTAACATATTGTATCAGCCTTTGCATGTGTCGAAAGCAGCTTAGCCATGTGCCTATTTTAGGGAAAAGAAGAGCTAGAACTCAATCCTCCTTTTGCCTTTCTAAATTCATTTCATTCACTTGCAATCCTGAACCATATTATCCTATACAATCAATTGCTACTGCTTCACAGGCTTACTTTTCCAAATTCTAGTGTCTTTCATACGAATCAAATCGCTTCGACGGTATTATATCTATTTATCATCTCTGCAGCCAATATGAGTGTCTTTAAACAGTACTTTATGAGAAGAAAGACAGCTGGGTGTGATTTTAATTACTGGCATATTCCAAAAGATCAGCTGGTTAGATTCGTGACAGTAATTTTCAGAATTGTATCTGGTGCTGTGGCTGGAGAGCATTGTGGAGCTCTCTGTAAGTATGGGTGAGTTCTAAGAGAATTAAGCACCTCTGTCTAGTATAGATGGATTTGCTTTCTCTCGACTTGATGAGCAGGTGGAATACTGCCAAGAGAAGTCAATATTGTCACACGGCAGCGCCTCGGGCGTGCTATCCTGAGCATCCATGAAGCTGTTCCCACGAAGTAGGACAAAGGCTTTGTGGTGGTGGGTGCTTGTTTCTGTATTTTCCAGTGCATCCATCTTAGAAGTCGCTTCAAGTTGGTCTCAGTTAGAGTTAACCAGGAAAATTCAAAGAAGGTTTTTGTTTTATTGATCTTATGTTGCTTCTTGAGATATCATTAAAAGCTCAAAGGTTGGTTGATGTTGGAAAATCATGCTCTTATAGCATGTCTTTGAGCATTAATTAGTAAAGTACAAGTACACTACGTAGGTTTTATGTCTTTGTTGTTTTGTGCGCTCGTGTATGCATCCACCGGAAAAATTCTTTACCTTGATACCTGTAGGATATGTTTGCTTCATCTATACAACATTACCAAGAGAGATCTTCTTAAATTCTTCAACCAGAGCCTTCTCTTTTTTCTCCTCATGTAGATACCGTGATGGTTTTTCTCTCTCTCGTTGCTTACCCTCCTGATTGTCATGCTTTCAACGTCAGTTATTGGAGAAAATTGAAGTGCCTCAAGTAGACCTTCTCACGTTTTACCTCGCCTCGGCTCCATGACGGTTTTTCTTCTCTCTCTCAATGTTCAGCTTCCTTACGCCATACTTCCGTTATCTTTACTCTTCCCAATGTCCGTAGCAGAAAAGTCGAAAATGTCCTCATTTTTTCTCTCAACTGTGCATCATGACAGCCTTCTCTTTCTCTGAATGCTTGCCTTCTCAACTGCCACAATTCTGTGTCGCTCACTCTTCCAGGGTCAGTTACATGCTTCATTTAAACCTCCTCATGTTTTAAGTCGCCTCCACACTGTAACAATTGTTTCTCCCTCCTTTAAGTCCGGCCAACAAAGCTGCCACGTTTCCATTGTCAATTACTCTTCCCAATCAGTTAGTTTACTTTCTCCCTATAAATCACCTCTCAATTATCCTTCTCCAGTCTCCCGATATCACTTCACTGGGCTCTTGCTGTTTGCATTGGTGCGGTGTTGTTAAGGTCAGTACCTTTTGTCAAAACTTTCCCTGAGCTTACTCTCTTCAGCTTAACTACTTGAAGTGTTAGTTTAAACATTCATAGTTTTTTTTTCCCGTAAATGCCAAAATGTAGTTTTTCAATGTGCGCTCTTTGTATTTGTTAAGGAACCAATAGGATGCAAGTTATTTGTCCAGAAAGAGGCATTTTCCATTTTACATGATTTGTTTCCCTCATTTCATTTATCTGCACAGGTCCTTCATTTATTTTGGTCATTGAATATCTGATTCTCAATCTTTGCGAGTTCATCCCAAAGAAAGCGAACCCTAGTATATGTTACCTGCTTGCTTGCTTCCTCCCCCTTCATTCAGTCAGAGCTGATGAATTCAATGATATTACCCAACCAGCATCTCTTCCGGTTCTTTGGCCATTTAGAGGTGTATATAGCCGTTCTGCCTGGATCCAGTATCATAAGTCATATTGTTTCGACTTTTTCGAGAAAACTGGTCTTTGGGTATCTAGGCATGGTTTATGAAGGAACCTGGTCCGGTCCCGTTGCCTTAGTAAAATTTTCAGATGGTTAAACCTTTTAAAAAACTGATGTTGACCCGGTTCAACGAGTCGATCAGTTGAACTAGTGCTGTTTTGTCCGAATCTTTTGTTAAGAAAGCTAAATGTTGGGGTGTGCAAGGCAAAACGATTGAACCCCTGACCTGTTGGTTGCCGTTCAAAGAAGCACAAACACATGAGTTGCACCCTCTCTTTGCTAAATGTGGGGAATTCATTTTCAATCTGTATACTGAAGCCCATTATAAAAATAACCAGGCTAGATTGCTGTAAGGTGGACTCGAAGGTGTGACCTTATGGATAATAATGGGTGCCTTGACCATCCTGGCCAAATGGAAAATCATTCTGGTGATTGCATTATTTTGTAAAATAATAACCGACTGGTCGCGTACTGCTACTCATTCAGTTTGGTTTGTGGTACGTTTTGAAAATGTTTTGTGTAGCAGTGCATTGATGGATAGCAAATACTGAGGAAATAGAAAGTTTTTGTCTGGTAGTCTCCACGGCATTCAGCATTAATGTCTAGTATCTGATTTACTTGTTAGTATCTAGCCATTAGTGTTGAGGATTGTTTCTAATATTAGGGTAGGGAAGGAGCATATATAATTATCGGGATTAGCGATCACCATCATGCAAGCCACCAGGCCCACCATCTAGAGCCAGATAAATGTGTTCTCAGTAATCTGACCAAAAAAAAGTGTTCTCAGTAATGGTCATTTACATCCGTCATCGCTGTCCTAGATTTTTTTCTGTTATCTCCTTCCAAGCATTGCTGCTCTGATCTGTGACTTTCCGAGGTTACTTGGATAGATTCCAGAGACTTTGCTCCTTCATCCATTGCATAATCATAATTGTCTATATAAATACATAAAGATGCCTGATTTTCTCTCTTGTTTCTCAATTTTACTGTTGGTGTGGGTAGATTAGCAGTTTTAGTGCATTGGGAGTTCTGTGTAACTTCTTTAGTCAAGGACTTTTCGCTTGAAAATGAATAGCGGTAATAAGAATTTGCAAATCGTGTAGTCTATCCTATCTTTTTTTTTTTTGGTCAATAGTCTATCCTATCCAAGTTGCTGAAGTTTTCATCCTTCCTGACATTATTTGCAACAAAATCAGGAGAAAAGGCAATGCAAATATGTGAGAGTGATTCAAAATAAAAAGAAATCATTTGAAGGGGAAGTTTTATTGGTTTGCAGTAGTACTGCATTGTTCTGTGTTAAGAGTTCATGAATCCATTGATTCAACAGATAGCGTGACCATGTTTGGGTTGCCTTGGTCGACTAGGGAATATGGATCATTTTCTACATGATTAAGCAAATATTGCAGCATTGTCTACCGAGTGAAAAAAAATGAGTGTCCATCTTAAGCTCTGCAACTTGTAGATGCAGTTTTCGCTTTTTTGTCTATATCCATTGTGACTGATTGATGGACTTATTAGGAAACTCAAGGCTGAGATTGGATGGTTCGTTTTTTCAGTTTATGTTACATGAGTAGGGAAAAAGTAACTCAGGCTGCCAAGCTTGATGACTTGTCTTGGTTATATTACCAAGAATAATGCAGCTTAAGTTTAAATGTAATTAGCTGATCAAAGATTCGGCTTTTTGGAGTTTTACAAAAGTTGTTAGATTGTTGCATATAAAGTTGACAGTGGTCTGTGTTTATTGGATTTATATTTACAATACAAGAGTAGGGTTCTGGACTATGCTGGCTAACTTATCATTTTATTCTGCAGTATTACTGCGATCCAGTGTCACACCGTGTATTTCGCTCGAAGAAAGAGGTCCTATACTTTCTTGAAACGGGATTCTCCCGGAAGAAAAAGAAGATGGAGAACGCTGATGCAAATAATGACGTGGGGAACTCCAGTGCTAATAAAGCGGTGAGCAGGAAACTTCTTTGCATTACTCGCTTTTGTTTTGCTCATTGCTGCAAGGGGAATCTCGTCCCCCGTCCGACGCTCATCTTTTTTTCTGGTCATTTGAACCTGTTTACGCTCACATGAAAATAATTCGGCAGCAAGCAGAGACCTCTGGAGGCCAAAGACAGAAGAAAGCGGGCGGAGCGCCACCCCTGCCGCCATCGACTTTTGACTGGAAAAATTGCCCCGATCAGGTAAAATGGGTACTGAAAGACGCTTCGACCAATACATGGATTCCGCACATTAACAACGAGGAGGTGCCCGAATCGATCCGCAAAGAATGGGCTGCTGCATTGGAGTACCTTAAATACAAATCTAAAGTTTGACGTTTGCTGCGAAAAATTTCAAGGCTCAAAGTCGAGGTCTTTCTGTAGTTTGGGGCTGAGAAACTCTTTGGTTTAAGGTTCCTCAACTACTTCCTTTTTACCTCATTGACAGTCTTGTATCTTGTAGTAGTTTTGTTCGTGCAGTCAAAGGATAGAATATCAAAGTGTCCTGTCAATGTACTTCGTTTAAGTGCGCTGTTCTGGTAGCTGAACTCGGGGAAAAGCACAGTGGAAGTTTCAAATCCTTTTCTATTGCTTTCAGCTTGATGCCACAATTTTTTGATCGCTTATTTAAGTTCCTTTAACTTTTGAATATCGTTCATACAAACACGGATCACCGGTATTGGTGACGTGGCAATATTCCGATTAAAAGAAGGCTACTGGGTGACTGTTTTAATAATGTCGTGTCGATTTTTCTGGCAAGCAAATAATCAACATAACTTAAATGAAAGAAATTTGAAAGTGAAGGCATTTAAATGGGTGATTGAAAAATTATGATGCCGAACTAAGCTCTGTACAATTGATTTCAAATTATGAAAGAAGTTTTTTCATTGAATGTGTAGGGATCTGTCCATTAGATTTCGGAATTTCTTAACATGTGAATATAGATTTCGAGTCGACTCGAAAAAGGGGAGCAACTTTCACCTTTTTAAATTTAGAAATTCATTTGACCAAAAAAAAGTTTAGAAATTCATTTTTCTAATTTTATGCGTGAATATTTTTGTCCAATAAAAAGTGATTTTGGTTAATTAGTCCTTTGGTGAAAGTTGGGAAAGCTAATTTTTGGAAAACCATGTAGCGCACGTGACAATCCATGTTCAAATCTCAGTCCGAGCTAGTAGCAGTGAAAACACGCGAGTTCAATCCTCAAGTCTGCGATCCTGGCCTTCCTCCTCGCCTTCTTCTCTGCGTTCCTGAGGAAATCGCGATCGCGAGTATGGCGAGGACGTTCTTCGTCGGTGGCAACTGGAAATGCGTACGGTCGCCGCCATTGCTTCCTCCTCTCTCTCTCTCTCTCTACTGTAGTCAAATTGAGACGTGCCTTTGATCCCTGTCGCGGCTCTATGACCCCGGGACGCTTCGAATTCCCCGTAAAACTGATCGTGCTACGTGCTGTTCTGTGAGTTCGATCAGGCGACTCTCGACCGCGTGATCGATCGATCGACCTGTCTGTCTACCTGTGTCGTGTTTTGTTGAATTTGTTCAATCTAGGTTGATTTTGGGAACTGTGGACGGCTGATTCGTGTTTGCCGTGCCTGGTTCGACTTTGATACGTGCTGGGCTTGTGATTCGCTGCAGAATGGGACGGCCGATGATGTGAAGAAGATCGTTAGCATGTTGAACGAAGCCGAAGTTCCTCCCGAAGATGTCGTGGGTGAGATCTTTTTTTTTTGGCGCCCTCTGTTGTATTTTGGAGTTCCTGTTCGGTTGTTTTGGCGCTGCTCCTACCTACCTTCGCGTTTTCATGTAATGCTGTATCTATCTGCATGAGATTGCGAGCATGCGATCTTGTCTTCGGTCTTTACTTCGTTGTCCTTATGGTCATTGTAGTGTGCATAGAAGTTTCTTGTTGTGAAGCAGCTTCTGTGATTTTTTGTGTTTACAGAGGTGGTGGTGAGCCCTCCGTATGTATTTCTTCCTCTGGTAAAAAATCTGCTGAGATCTGATTTCGGGGTCGCGGCGCAAAACTGTTGGGTCCGCAAAGGCGGTGCCTTCACCGGAGAGATCAGGTAATCCAGTTCTTGAAGGCTCTTAGAGCTTCTGATGTGCCTGTTAAGTTCGTGATCTTTTTGTAATTGGTGAAGTCTAGCTGATTGCTTAGAGCTTGCTTAGACCTTCAAAATTGGCTATTCATTTTCCTATGATGTCTCATTCTGGCTGACTCGTTTGGACCGCAAACTTTCATTATTTGGCTGGTTTATGACCTCTCAATTTTGCAAAGTAGTTCTTGTCAGAGGTTTGGTTAAAGGTCTAAAAAATTGAGAAGGTCTATAAATGTTTATGTGCACTTCCAAATTGGACCATGTCAATCAAATGAAAGACTGCAAAAATGTAGAACACTGCTGAAAGATTTTTTCTTAGAGCAATGTCGGCAATTCGATTAAAGAGCTTTTCTTAGAGCAGTAATAGCAGTTCAGGGATAAATGGAGTAATGGTTTGCCATACTAACAGAAAGATGCAACTTTCCTTTTGAATGACCATTTGGTCTTCTGTAACAAAAAATAGTGCACTTGTCAAAAACTTGCAATTTTCGTTTTCCAATTTGGCTTAATTGTAAAATAGCTCCAGATGTCAAAGTTTATTGCGTATAGGAGGTATTCTTGTATGCAGAACCTTTCTTCTTGTGAAATAGAATGTGAACTATGCTAAGCAGTAAGCTCCACGTCTCGAAAGGTGCCGAACCATTCAAGGTTTAAAGTGTGCTTCAGCTGCAGTTTACCATGTTGGAGTTGTATAATTTGTCACAATTGTCCAGATTGTTAGTGTATTTAATCCAGGACTTTTTTGCCTTCTTAGTGCTAAATAGAGCAAAAGGCTAGTTATGCAGTCCCATAGTATGGTTATTACCTCCGAGTTATGATCAAACTGGTGATATTAACTGTGTTTGCTATTTTTCCTGGTTCTCACTGTTGAATGCTTCCAAAGAATTGACATCATTGGATCTGTTAATCTCAATCTCAATGGCAATTGCATTTAGCTGACAGTTTAGTCTCCTCTATTTTTGCATGCCACTCGATAAATTAAGAGTTGCTAGCCCACTTCCTGTTTTCAAGTTCGATACTTATGTGATGCTGAGTTTTACGTTATGCAGTGCCGAAATGCTTGTCAACTTGAACATTCCTTGGGTCATCCTCGGTCATTCTGAAAGGAGACTTCTTTTGAATGAGTCGAATGAGGTATACGACTGGACAATGTCACAGACTCCCTTCTAATTATCAATCCTTCAAGTATCTCCATTCATTTTTTTGCCTCTTCTCTTCATTTGTCATTTGAGAACTCGCAAGCATTGATGGAATATCCGATTGCTTTGTTTTGCTCTACAGTTTGTTGGTGATAAAGTCGCATACGCGCTATCTCAAGGCCTGAAAGTGATTGCCTGTGTTGGGGAGACTCTTGAGCAGCGTGAATCAGGGTCTACAGTGGCTGTTGTTGCTGCACAGACAAAAGCAATTGCAGGTACTTCTGTCTGACCAAGCCATCTCCTTAATATGGGAATATGGATTTTGATCAGATCTTTCTGTGTTTCTTGAATTTCAGGACCACCAATGTATGTGTGCATGGTTTGCCTAGTCAGGATAGATTTCTTTTGTTTAAACTTAATAGAAAAAATGCATGACCTGTTTCGGTGGTTTTGCAGAGAGAGTTTTGAACTGGGATAACATTGTTTTAGCCTATGAACCTGTTTGGGCTATTGGAACTGGAAAGGTTGCAACTCCGGCTCAGGCGCAAGAGGTAAATCCAGTGCTCATTTGATATTCCTTCTCTTGAAAAACCTCCATGGATCTACCTATGCTTGTAAAGCTGGCTATTCTCCAAATTAGCTCACACATAGAAATGCACATATTTTATGTTTGAATAATACATACACAGGGTTTTGACTATTCTTTCTACAACATCGCTTAAAATTATGATGTAAAGTACTTCTAGACTTCTTAATGGAAAAGAATTATTGTATTTCCAAAATCCACACCATATACATTGGTGGAATAGGCTGGAAACAAGAAGGGAGTTTGTCTTTCACCCATTGATTGGCAGAAGAATTCTTGTAGCTTGCCTGCCATCCTTTCTGTTGCTGTGATTTATCGTGTGAATGGATATTTATGCTATGCATAAATTTTTTAGTTATTTTACAGTTTTTACGATATTGCTGCTCTAAATCTACACCTAATGTTGCTTTGTGATCCTGTGTACCTGTGTCGTCTCATGTGCTTGCACAACGTGCTGACTCTTGGTTCTTTTATGATCTAAATATGTTATAGTAGCTGAATAACTTTTTCTGTGTCAGGTCCATACAGAATTGAGAAAATGGCTGCATGAAAATACTGGTCCCGAAGTTGCTGCATCTGTCAGAATTATATATGGAGGTATATTTTTGGGTTTCTAAAGCCAAGTGTTTCGGATTAATCGACTCGTCGTAAGCTGGAATTTCTATTGATCATTGGTGGTTCGTCAAGTTATTTCATTCTATGTCAACAATGCCTTCTTTTCTCTCCCGCTTCTCTATTTCCTTTGAAAAGAAACTTCTCAAAATCCCTTTCGTCAGATCGGGAAAAGAAGGACAATAGTGGAGGAAGCTCCTTCCTAGTATTACAATTTAATTCGGTAGATTTGTTTTACCTAAATGCACATTTATTCTAGGTTCTGTTAATGGAAAAAATTGCAAAGAATTGGCGGCCCAGCCAGATGTGGATGGATTTTTGGTTGGCGGAGCTTCCTTGAAGGTGATCCTGTCTTTTAGCATATTTTATCACCATTTGTTGTTGTTCTGTTCGTATGGGTGCCTCATCTGTTCTCTTTCTTGAATGTGATCAGCCGGAGTTCATCGACATCATTGAGTCTTCAACAGTGAAGAATAACAACTAGAGATCGAATCAGTAGCCCGTTCAGCCTAACCATTTGATGCATGCTTTCAGGAGATCATCCTTGTAGTTTTTCCCTGTATCTGGAGCCGCTTGGGGCTGCATACTTTCTGTTACTCAATACTCTACTTTCTCGTGCTTTTTACAGTGAGGATAACTAAATTTTCGGATGGAATAAGAGATCCAATGAGACGACTGAACTGGTATTAGCAACACTTTCTCGGATTTCTTGCTATGCAATCAACCATTGAATTCGCTTCCATGGCAACATCATGAGAAAATGGGCCGGGTGTATAAATCTGCAATGGGGATGCAATCGTGCAAATGATGGTTTCTCGCTGTACATGTTTGCCTAAACGTATTGTTCGATAGATCCCTCGCATGGCACGACGGATTTTCCCTGGTGGAAGACGAGGCTTTGACGTGCCCTTCATACAACGCATGGAAAGAGCGGTTTCGCGACATCAATCGATCCCATGTTTCCCGAAGCGGCTTCAGAATAGGCTATTTCCCCTTCCTCGTTTAACTTGGGTGAGAACTATTGCTGAAAAAAAACATGAATCATAGTTGTTTTGGACAATCGCGAAGAAAGTGTCACTAGGGTCGGGCCTAACCTTTTCGGCAAGTCATATTGAAATTCTCCACTTTTATTAGTTTTTGGTAATTGGGCACATGCTACGCGCGTGCGTGAAGTTGAGTGAGTTTTTATCATAGGCGACATACTAGATATATTTTCTTTCTTTCTTTTTGTCCCTTTATTATTTTATATAGGGATCATGTGGGAGAAAATTCATTTTCTTTCATTTGCTATAGGGTTCATATTGATATAAACGAGGAGCGAAACTCTTTAGCTATATGGTCGTTAGAGATATTTAACTATGGCCACGCCGATAAATCCGAAAACTACTGTTTTTTGGATAATTAACTCGATAAGTGAAATTGAAAACCCAAAAGACCAAAATGGAAAGAGCAAACAAAACGCCCGCTTCTTCAGGCTTTTGCTTGGCACGCACTACGCAGGATGACATTGACTCGGCCTGCGTCTTCGTCGTTTATAGAGAATATATAAAACCATGGGGTTCACTCTCACGCATAGCTCTCGTAGCTCAGCTGGTTAGAGCACCCGTTTAGTAAGCGGGAGGTCTTGAGTTCGACTCTCAACGAGAGCATTTCTCCTTTTTCTCGTAATCCCTTTTTTTTTTTTCTCTCTCTCTCTCTCTCCTGGCGTCATGTAAACTCTTTTGGTCACATTGATAATACAAAAATCGCATTTCGAGACGGCCCTACGCATGCAAATGTCTAGGCATTATGCCCGACGTGCACACCATCCGCTTTCACCTACGTTTCCGTCACGTGACATCAAATTTTCCCCGTTTTCCAGGAGAGAGTCCGAGGTGGTCAGAGCGCATCGCATTGCGGATCGCCATTCATGTCATCCCCCCCCTCTGTATTCCCTCCCTCCCTCTGCATGTGCAGCATGCGCTGGACAAAGAAAGATTATACCCACGAACCATCCAAGAAAGCGCACAGAAACTTCGCTTGCAGAATTCCACGAGGACGGCCATGCACTCCTCGATGTCTAAATCTTACGCCTAACGAAAGAGATCTTTACCTAATCCCAGTCCTACCTCTGCCTATGAGATTTGGCGCTTGAATTTCAAAAAGAAACGCTTTATTGGATAAGTCTAAGACCGACAGAGGAGGCGAAGTTTCTTCTCCTTTGGCCTAACCCCGCTTTCAACGTGTACGTGAGCCCATGAAAGACGCTCCCTCTCTCTCTCTCTCTCTCTCGTCCAACCTTCTGTTCATGTTGGACTCTCTGTTTTAGATTTGGCTGAATTCGAAGCTTCCTTTTCTTATTTTCTTAGCTATTTTTTCTCGAGTGCATTAAATAGAAAAAGAAAGAGGAAGCTTCATTTTCCATTTTCCTCCAATGCCCAAGTTTGAGCATGTTAAGAATTGTCTGTCACTTGGATCGGGAAAATTACCAAAACAATCTTAAACTTATTGTATGAATCAATACAGTCTTAAACTTCTTAATTTGGCCAATTTAATTATAAGCATTTTGATGATTTATCAATGTAGTCATTTCGACTAATTTTGACCGGCAACCGTCGACGTGGGTGCGGACTGTCTTACGTGGTATGACTAGAGTTAACGTGGATAATTTTCGTGATTTTTTTTAAAATTTATGAATTTTTCCCCTTTTTCTCTCTTTTTTTTTCCTATTCTCTCTGCCAATCGCCGGAGCAACAAAATCCAAGCTCTTGTTGATTCCTCACCTCATCATACTTGAACGGGCTTTCTCTATGCAACGTTGTATTTGAAGAGCTCCCCTCGGCCAACCCTTGCCCGAGCCCAGTAGTCACCAGCGATCGCCGAGGCTTGGTGACCAGTGGAAGGAAATCAATAATAATGAAAAAGGAAAGAAAAGAAAGGGAAAAAAATTCAATAAATCCAAAAAAATTTATAAAAATAGTCAATGTTAGCGATTTCCAGCCAAAATTGGCCAAAAGGACTACATTGACAAATTATCAAAAGGTTTAGGACAAAATTGATCAAATTAAAAAGTTTATGACAAAATTAGCATTTAGGGCTTTTTCGGTAATTACCCCACGCGCATAGTCCACTTAATTTGCAAACACGTGATGGACATTCTCCAAATTTCAGTCAACCAAAATCCCTTTTCAAGTTAGTCGAACCTTGAATCATAAGCAGCTAACAGCATTCCAATTCCAAGTGTAGAAGATCACCAAACCACAACTTCTCAAATCATATGATTATAATTATAGGGTCATCGAGACGTACACATATCGAAAGTATATATATATATATATATATCAAACCCTAGAGCACTATCATAAGCTGCGGGCTACCATGTGTTTGTGCAGCCACTTCAGCTACTTTTCTATGCCTCTCAACTCACCTCACAATAAACACAAATTAATTAGAAAATTATCACAGTCTCACACCCTAATTTCTTTCCCTTATATGAAAACCAAAGAGAGTGAGCCCTCGGTCAATGCCGGAGTCAAACCCTGAAGTTCTTGCCGGTGAAGGTCTGGCCGAACTGCCATCCGGCGGGGACGATGTTCCAGGAGGTGGAGGTGCGGCGGTCGCTGCCCGTGACCCGGAAGGAGAGTGACTGGCCGACGAGGATGGCGTCGGACTGCCAGTTCTGGCCCCAGTTGCGGCTCATGCTCATCCAGCCGGTGCGCTCGCCCTTGACGCTTGCCCTCACGATGTCCCCCGCGCCCGCCACGTTGGAGATCAGCACCAGGTTGAAGTACCGGAAGCCGTTGATCGTGAACCTGATGCCGCCCTGCTTCCGGCACGGCACCCTGCGGTGATTACGCGAGAAAAACGCAAGGGTGAGGAAGTAATTCTCACGGGGGCTCAAGTTGCGGAAATGAACAGGCGAAAGCGACCACGTTAGCTAGTGTCGAAACGAGACAACGCAGGACGAACGACAGTTATAACTGTCCGTTACTAAAAGCCGCAATGCAACGTTGGATGCATGTTGGCGAACACTAAAGTCTGACAAGAAAACGGAATAAAGGAAGGCCCACAAATGGAATCTAGCCTCCAATTGCTCTGTTTAGTAGCTAAAGTCTATCCTATTCAATGCTCAATTTCTGTCTTAAACAGTGACAGTTCTTGCACACGCCACCTCTGTCACTGTTCCCAAGACCATCTACAGCGATAAAATGGAAACGAGGTTGTGCATGTTCAAACATTCGAGCCATGAACTAATGTTGGCGAAGAGTCATGAAGAAGGGGGGGAAATCATATTCAAAATGGGCCCTTTACCTGCGGTATGCGACGGGGACGATCCCGGCGCGGTACTCGGCGATCTTGAGGAACATGGGCATGGCGAGGTCGAAGTGGGGGCGGGGAGGGTTGCACCACCCGCCATTGTCGTTGGGCAGCGCATAGTTCGGGGGGCAGAAGTTGGTGGCTGTGACGAATATGGAAGCGCTGCCCGAGTGGCACCACTGTGGGTCGTTGGCGCACTTAATCTCGAAGCACGCGCCGCAGCTGAACCCGTTGTTGAACAGCGCGGTGCTCAGCGCGGCCGTGTTCACGCCATAGCCCTGGCTATAGAGGTTGCCGTAGCCACAGGCTCCACCTATGAAGTCGTAAAGGAGAACATACAGGACAAGTATCAGATTCCATTTTGATGGGTCTATAAGACTCGGGCTGTGCGACTCTGCAGTATGTGAAGTTTTAGTTGGTTTCACGGGCATTAGTGAGGAGATTCGATGGTAAATGAAAAGATTCGAACGCAAAGTAGGATTTGGATGAGGATCATCACACAATGTGATGAAAGATCAAGTGGGCAACCACTGTCTAAAGTTCCCAGAATCTGTACTGTTGGCAAGTTCCTTGGTCAATTCATTCTTTACTTGATGAAAGCGACAGTGAGTTCATTAGCTACAACCGTTTAAACATTTCCTCAACGAGATTGGCTAATTCATATTTCTCTTTTGAAGGTTGGAATTGTGGGAGGTGGGCTCCGCTAGTTGTGTGAGAGGAAACTTTGGGCACTAATGGTTGAAAACAGGGGAACAAGACCGAACTAGGTGCTAAGGCACAAGAGTAGAAGTGTTGGGAGAGAAGAAAATGAAGAAGTACCCATGGTGCCGGAGGCGTCGGCGCCGCCATAGAAGGTGGCGTGAGCGCTCTGCCATGGCCCTTCGGTGTAGATGCCTGGTATTCTTGCTTCAACCATGCATGTTGTGGACAGGGAGATACTGAGAAGTGCAACAGCCAGAGCCATCACACTCGCTGAAGCCATTGTCTCTGCTCTAGGATGCTAAGGAAGCTGGACTTGGAGAGAGACAGAGAGAGAGAGAGTGTGTGTGTGTGTGTGTGTGTGGGGCGATGAGGAGACTTCACCTAGCCCTGCTTATAAAGGCGAAAAAACAGGGGCGGTGCAATTTCCTCCAAGATTTTTGGCCCACCCTACTTGGCTCATCGTGCCATATGTGCTGCACATGGAACTCCTTAAAGTGTCAATTCTTGTGAACGGAATACAATGCGATTTTTCAGAACTTTCGGTTGGAAAAAGTGTTAACTCCTTTTTCTCAATCATCTTTTAAGGTTGCTACGCAGGTAATTACGAATTAAAAAGCTAGCGATTTTGAACAACTTTTGCTCCCCGACCACGGTTTTATCCCAAGCCCCTAGCTAAGTACGTGTTAGCTTTTATCTATAAAATCTTTCTTCAAGTGTAAGATAAGGAGTAGGTTAAGAGCATTAGATATAGAGGTAGGTTATGAAAAATTGAAGTGTGTATTATGGAAAAAAAATGTAAAAGAAGAAATTGAATGGTGCATGATAGTATACATATAGTCTTGGAACTACAAATTAGATGTGCGCTCTTTTGATCGTAAGCCTTACAGCCCTTTGACCTTACTCAGGACATCCCAAGCTCGATCAGTCCCGAGGCAATTTGGGTTGGGTTGGGTGAGGATGGTTAACGAGGGTCGGGCTTAGTAGACCCGACGGCTCTTTGAGTTTACTCAGGTCATCCCAAATTCGATGAGTCCAAAGGCAACACAGGTTGGTTTGGGCGAGGGTGGCTAACGAGAGTTGAGCCGGGGCAACATATTAGTACACCCGACCTTCAACCGTATCCTATGCTCCGGCCAATCACGACCAAAAGTATTTCAAGCAAAAAAGTATTTCTACCTATGAAAAGCACACCAAAAAAAGGAGATACACAAAGTGATGATTCTAAGTGCAAGTACAGAGTTGGCTTTTGCTTCAATCCGAAGTTGAGGCGTGAACGGTGCTTTGATGCGGTTTAGTGACATTTTGGGTCCATTGGGTTTTTGGCTGTGCGTATATGGTTGGTCCAATCTATCATCACATGATCATATGTTGGTTTAAGAGTTAAAGTGTAGCATCTTGGATTAGTAATTAATTAGGTTGCTAAAGAAGTTGCTAATTGGGTTATTGCCCACCACCATAAATTTTTTTTGTCAAACAATGATCTGAGGTATTTTCCTCCTTAAGACTCTGTATTGATTTGCCTCCAATAAAGTCCAGTCGGTAGTGAAAAGAAAAACACAAGATTTATGTAATAACAAGAAATAAATTTTAAACAATTACAATGTAAAATAACCTTGATATCAGCTGTGTAGATGAGGATGGCTAAATTAGTGTTGTGAGTGATATTTGAAGAATTGCAAATTAAGGGTCGGTTTGTTTGAAAGAAAATTGTTTCCAAAAAATTATTTTCCGAGTTTCCGGGGTTTAAATGACGAAAAACTAATTGATATTTGAAAAATCTTTTCCTTGGACTGAAAGCAATAAACTTTGATTGTGGAAAATGATTTCCCTTTCTGATAAGAAAGAAATTACTTTTCCTAAACTGTCAAACAAATGAAAACTGATCGCGTTTCATGAAAATGATTCTCATGAAAAATATTTTTATTTTTTATAAACTTTTCAATAAAAAACAAATGCTCTCGAAAATCAATTTTGCATTAAGATCCATTTGTTTCGCTGAAAACATTTTATTTATTTCCCGGTTCGCTTAGAAAATGAGTCGACAGAAAATATTTCTTTACCAAAACTTAAATTTAGGAAAATTATTTCCTCTTTGAAAGAGCCGAAAAACGTTTTCCAAAATATGATTATACATCGACACTTGAATCCATAACTCTACGTTTTGGCATGAAAATCCCAACGTTGGTTCCCAGGTCCCAGTCTTCACAACTAGGTCTCCAGCAATCGGGCCCAAATCCATCGAGGCCTAGCTTGGGACCTAGCTTGGGCCCCCGACACCTATGACTGGTCCATCGAGGCTAGGCCCAAACTCCTAGTGCCCATACCTAATGCTCCGGCACCCAAACTCGGGCCCATAAAGGCGGTGCTCGAGATTCCCTTGATTTATGATACTTTAGCTAATTGTTTGACACAAAATGCCCATAGTGAGCTGGGAAGACTTGAAGAGGGATTCCCTTAATTTGTCAACAAAAAATAGAACTAACTTTAACAAAGTTGGCAAAAAAGGCAGCACAACCAAACTGAATTGTGAATTTTTGAATGAGAATAATGGGATAAGAACTTTTGAATGACTAATTGCGAATATGGTCAAACTTCACTTAAAAGTGTCAAAAAAGAAGAAGAGTTGGTCAAGCTTGGATAAGTGAAAGTTTGACTTCGAACCTGATTTGTCATAAACCGTGAACAAGATAAGAGAACTAGACAAGGATCTATGCAATAGAGAGCAAAGAAATTTTACAAACGAAAAGGGAGGTTAAATAGGAAAAATACATCCCCTCAGTCCTCTATTCCAATTCTCAATTAGGCGAAGGATTTTTTTTTTTTTTTCAGATTTTCGCGGTTGCTAGTAAAGTTTAGGCTTTATTTAGTTCGGCGGATTCATTCGATTAGTCAAAAGTATCCGAAGCCTTTGAGGTAAGGAAAAGATAAAGTGGGGTGAAAAGAAAGAAAAGGATGGGAAGACAAAAGAGTCGGTGTAGGAAGACGGAGCAGAAATTCAATACCTTGGTACGAGGAGATTGCGGAGGAAGAGCTCAAATGTAAACTTACGAATGACATCCAATTTGACCCGTATTCATTTAAAAATATTTAAGCTAACGAGTAAAGAGGGTCAATTAAGATATATTAATTGATTTGCTTTGCACCGCATCCCCAATACGAGACATCTTTTCATGACACTTTCGCACGTGCGCACCACAGGTCGCTTGCATGAACATTTCGTCATGGGTTGCAAGTTTAGAGTGGCTAGAGTTTTTAGTCAATATTCAAGTTCCCAACATGATCACTTATCCACGTTCATGAATTTTGTAAGATTTGCTGACCATCCAAAGAAACATGATCATGCCTGCCCCTAGTCATGTGAAGAACATCATTCAGTTCCTACATCATTTGCAGCCTTATGAAGCGAGATTAAGTTCAATCAAGCCCGTGTGTTCTTTGACTTTGTGAGGCTCACCATCATTCTTAGGTCAATTTCCCGTGGATTTCATCTCCAGAAAGGGTTTCTTAATCATATAATCCATTATTTTTCTCAATTAAAGTGGTCAAATTGAAAAATTTATAACTGAATTGAGAAAAAATGTAATAGATCTAGGACTTTTTCGATAATTTTCCTGACATCGATTCTACTGGTTTCTCATTAGGTATTTTTTTTTTAGGGGTCAAAAGTCGGGTAGTTTAGTTTAGTCTAGTTTTCTCTGTCGGGCTCCAAATAGTGAATGCGGACGTAAAGGGATAGAACAGCTTAGAAGAGCAAAAATGGTTGCGGTATGATTTGGGTTTTTGAGTATCGAAAATATCACAGTTGGGGATTGGTATTCGATTTGTAAAGGCATCGTAAGATCGGGAGGACTGTTCTTATACTCCCGTTTTTTTGGCGAAAATTGATCGGAAGAATTTTGCACAAATATTTAGAACTAAATTGGCAAGATTGAAAAGTTTAAAACTAAATTGGCATCCGTACAATATATATAGTACCGAGTGGGTAATTTTTTGCCAAAATCAACTAATGATAAGGGTGCATAATAGGCTGGGCAGGTTATTGGAAAGGGAGGGAAAGGAAAAATTTATTAATTCAATTTGATTGTCTTAACATGCCAAAAATCACATGTATCAAAAATATGATCTCCATATGTTTTTTCGTACTTCTTACGTGTCCATATTTGTGGACATGTAACATAAGTCAAATCACTCAATTTGAAATGATTTTTATACCGAAAACAAGCTTTCGGGAAAATAGGCGTTTGCTAATTCAGGCTAGTAAATCCCGCTTTTTTCGGGTAAAAGACACAACTATTTCATCCATAAGAACGCTAGTTATTACGGTTGGCATAAAAATGCAATTTTACTTATGGATTAAATCAATATCGCGACGAACGTTGTGCGATACTCTATGATCGTCGTCATGAATGAAGTTTGATTTGAAAAATCTCTTGACAATGCGTCGCGAATGAATGCACATTAGTCTCCTAGCATTTTTCGGAGTGTATAACATATAAACCGAATGGCAAGAAACGGAGTTAGACGCGACATCAAGTGACGTAGCTAGCATTCGAAGATCAAAACATTAAAGAAAATAATCTAAAACGTATGGGCCACTCAGGATTCCGATGTCGACTGGGCCTAGCACTGGCATAACCGACAGCCGGTTTTGTTAGTTAACATGGGCCATAGTTGCTAACATTGAACTCGATTGGCACACTTCATTGAGACATCAAAATTGAAATTCCAATTAAAAGTGATGAAAAGATGATTTTTTTTTGGGGGGGGGGGGGACAAGATTAAAGTATGAGGTTTGGGTAGAAGATGTTGGGGGTATTTTATAAGGAGAATGAATTATTTGGCGTGTAATTAGGACTAACTAAGCATCGTTACGAGCTTAATTATCATGTTCGTTAACTACCCTTTGAAGTTTAAACCTCAGTCCACATATCTTCGACGTCTGCCATCGGCGAAAGTATAGTTTCCAACACACGGTATACGGCGTTAGATGACCGACAATCTGACCATTTGAAACTTAAAGGCATTAGCGATCATTATGTCAATAGATTTCAAACGTGCATATGTAAAAGTCTCACATTATTGGTGGAAGCTCTTTCGGGGCCTGAGTAGAGTAACTTATCGTTTCGCTTGGACGGTCTTTGTAAAAGTATCTCTCGCGTCGCTCGTGTAAGGAGCTTATATGAGTTTTACATACATATGGTCTCCCTCTGTCTTCCGACTTAGAGGTCGGAATTTTTTCGATGAGCATGACTTAGAGTTGGCAAGTATGGAATGATGGATGATGACCCAGTCATTAGAGTGAAGTTGGTTGATGTCGGGACCAGAACCAGATTGTCCCAAAAACATGCAAAGAGCTGTATTGATGAAGCACTATGCGGCTTGCATGCCTGCAAAAACATGGTCTCCCCCCATCTTTACGCAATCCCATCTTTTGTAGGATTTGTTTGGTTTCTCAAGCAAGCTAAAGCAAAAATGGAATCATATCATTTCTCGACATTCTTTTCCTTTCCCCATCATCGACGCTCCAAAGGGTATCTTCCCTCACCAGATCTCTTGCCTTCCTCCTAATGGGGACCTCTCAATTCGAGAAACTCTTTTGGCCACGGAGAAAAAGAGTAGGAAGAGAGAAAAAAATAAGGCATACGTCGTCAGTGTAAAGAAAATTATACACAAATGGCTTCTTTCATATTTGATTGGAAAAAGACTACCAAAAACCCCAAACTATGCTACTTGTGATAAATTTACCTTGAACTTTTTTTTGTGATACGAAAAAATCTCAAACTATACCATTTGTGACACATTTACCCTATAATACTTTTTCATATAGCATTTTCGTCTTTTTCCTTTTTTTCCCTTTTCTTTTTCCTTTCTTCTCTCTCTTCCCTCCGCCGGCCATGGAGGAGGGAAGCCGGCGAGGGCCGCCCTCGCCACCATTGGGGTTGGGTGAGGGCTGCCCTTGCTGGATTTGGAGAGGGCGACCCTCGCCTAAACCCTCGCCCGATGCCGGCGAGGGTCGCCCGATGCCGGCGAGGGTCGCCCGATGCCTGAGTCGGGCGAGGGCAGCCCTTACTTGCCCAGGCAAGGGCGACCCTTGCCCTACGCCGGCGAGGGTCGCCTGAGTCGGGCTAGGCTGGCCCTTGCTCGCCCAGGCGAGGGCGACCCTTGCCCTACGCCGGTGGGGGTCGCCTGAGTCGGGCGAGGGCGGCCCTCGCTTGCTTCCCTCCGCCATGGCCGGCGGAGGGAAGAGGGAGAAGAAAGGAAAAGAAAAAAGGAAAAAGACGAAAATGACCTAGGAGAAAGTATTATGGGGTAAACGTGTCACAAATAGTATAATTTTGAGTTTTTTTCGTATCACAAAAAAAAGCTCATGGTACTTACTAAAAAAAAAGTTCATGGTAAATTTATCACAGATGGCATAGTTTGGAATTTTTTATGATTTTTTCCCTATTTGATTTGAGAATTATAACTATTCACTCTTTCAAAAGCAGCTATTGAAGCTTGCATAGTTTTCACTTATCGTCTGGAGAGCTCACAACGATGTAATTCAGACGATCAGGTTTGCGGTTAAATACTGATGTGAAGGTTGCGAAGGACTGGAGTTGAAAGTTACTTCAGCTTTGAATTGCAAGCTCTGGTTGGCTCGGAACATGTGCTTCTTGGATTAGCTTCACCTGCTGAACCAGAGGGTAATATGATCTGTTGAAGGACTAATTGAGTTTCTGATCTATATGGACTTTGTGATCTTGCCAGTGACTTTGTGTATAAGTGATTATTTAAACTAGTGGACCCATTCGGACACCCAACAAAAATCTGCCGTATCGCTTAATAAATAAATCTGATAGATGAGTACTGTACCTAACATTAGTTTTTGACAAAAACGTCAAGATGTAAGGCATTGATAGCAGTATTCCTTGCCTCATCTTCTTTCTGAAACTAAAGGGAGAGAAGCGGGAGCTTTAGCTGACAGGGTTCATCTCCAATTTGTTGTACTACTTCTCCGGACGAGCTCTCCTATTGAATATATTCATTGATTCAACACCCGCGACGTCGACTCTTTCTGCAGTACCTCCAAATTATTACATGTTCGTCAAACAAAATATAGGCACTATAGTGTGCAAAAGACTTACACTGAGTCAACTGTCAAAACCAGAAAGATTTAACAGCAGCACCATATATATGACTAGCTCAAAAGTGACTATTGATATGAACAGGTCTTGCACTACCCAAGGGCAAATCACACTCTGTCCTATCTTCACTTCCGTGCAAGAACAGAGAAAATGGAGCATCCTCTAGTTAGCTAAAACTGCTTCTTCTGTGCAACTGCGCTGGTGAATTTTACCTTCTGCGGAGCGTTGCTGTTTGTCAATAGTGACAAGTACATTTCATGAGCATGCGATGCATAGATATCGTTTCGGTTTCTCAAAAGCATCCGATACTTTAGGATTCCACTGGGATTCCTAAGAGTCCGCCTGTGTCATTGCGTTTTCGACTTTTCCTCATCATATGTCAAAGCAAGAACGTGATTCATTCATCCAGTTCACCTCATAAGACTGACGTTCGAGTACTAATTTGCTTGTGCATTGAGCTAATAAAATGGCTCTGAGCTAAGTCATAATCAGTTCTAGTGTATTGGCTCTCGTTTTTTTTTTCCTAATTCTTTTTGAAGGGATGCGAGACAATGTTCTCTGCCAATGCGGAATCGAATTATGTACAGCAAGAAATATTGCTTATGCAAAGCTCCTATACCTGTTCTTGCGAGTCAATATTAACTGCATAACTGCGTACATAAATGCTGGATCACGGAAGGATCTTCGTCCGACAATACATAAACGTTGCTTTTCCCGTTGCTTAGGCATGTCAAGTCAAGCACAGTCCCAGTTTGGTTCATCTGCAAAAGTCACATTTATAAGTTAAGAAGACCAGCATTACACCAGAAAAATGAGGAATTCCACAGCTTTATCATTCGAAAAATTCCTAAAATTGCAGAACTCTCCCTCTAAGCTCTAGGGTCACACCTTGCAGCTAAATAAACGGCTAAGGCCATGCTGACTACTCAGTTTCTCACAGATGGCCCTTATGACTATCATGAAACTAGAGATCTTTTTTAGTAAGGTCTGACTACCATGGACCACGAAACCAAAATGTATACGCTTAAAGTATCAATCTGATGCTGACTATACAGGCATGTTTTCCTTGTCACGGCTTCACTTTAATTTGCCCATAGCAAGCAGGCCCACGCCAAATTTTATTTTTCCTTTCTATTTTTTGACTGTCAAATGAGGAAATCACTTCTGCTACAGTAGATAATACTAGAGAAATATGTAGATCGTGGCAATCGGACCAGTTGATATAAAGTGCACAGTAGCAGCATCAGTTACCATGCAGGATGCTAGTTGCGATTTGCAGCTCCATTTTGAGGTGGGGATGCAGCTCATATAATGACACCATGAGCAGTATTTATTTGCATCAACTCCACGGAAGAGCATCACCAGGCCAACCGTAAACCTGTCAAGACAATATGCCCCTAATGCTCATATTCATAATCCTACATTCCTCAGATCTGTAGAAGTAGATTATCAAATGTAACAGAAGCTTAGAATGATCGAAACATAACAAACTTACCACGAGATCAGTAGAATCACAGAAACCACCCATAGCACATACTGATACATCGTGTGCTTTGGTTTAAGCGAAGCGGTTGCATATCCAGGAAGAGCATTTCTTTGGCTAACCCACCCGAACTGGGGCCGAATTAGAAACACGAAGCCAAGAAGAAAACCAGAAAGAAATCCCCCAATATGAGCAAAGTTGTCCACATGAGGCAGAAGACCCATTGCGAGATTTATTATAATGATGACAATGAGAGTTAACAATGCTGCTAACTGCACATACAGACAAAATGATCTAGATGGTCAAGAGGCACGGTCAAAGAATTTCTAAAGGCTGAAGGTTCTAATAAAGGCCATGTTCAGTTGTTTATGTGTACCTTGTTCGCGTATATTGTCCAGTTTGTAATGAGTTCGGAGAGCATGCTCCCTAGCAAACCGAAAAGGGCGCCCGATGCACCAACCGAGATAACAGATTGAATGAATAGGGCTGATAACAAACTCCCACCAAAGCCAGATATAACATACAGTAGCCCGATTCGAACTGAAAAGTTGGAAGAGAAACTGGAAGTTAATTTCTGCTAAGCTACAATACTTCACAATAACAAGAGCTTAATATTTTGATGGAAGCATCAGTGGGAGCCTATCCGATTGGGTTTGTGTCAGAATCTCAAACAGGTAGAACCTTTCAAGGTAAAGGTGATGATGCATTATGAAGTTGCAGCAAAATCATATGCTACAGTAAAGAAAATTGATGCATACCAAAACCAAATTCCTGTTCAAGTCGGATCCCTATGAAAACTAGACTCAACATATTTGCCAGCACATGGAAAACCCCAGCATGCAACCATATGCAGGTAAATAGGCGCCAAGCCTGGTGACTCCGAACCACGTCAGCAACTTCTAATGCTCCCATCTTGTATAACCTGAACAGTAAAATAGCAGATGACATAATTTTGTTGTATGAAAAATTTCCCTAAACCATAACTCTGCCATATGGCACGCCAAATTGCATGTCAAGATGAGCTGAACACAACGTAAATCTCCACCAATAAAAGTTAGGAGTTCTATTTTAGAGATTGACATTAGATCACGATTTAACACATGCGAAACAGCTCAGAAATAACTCTCAATAGAGTCAATCATTCAGAATTAATCTGACAACATCTTCTCTTGTTTAGACGTGTCTTGGTAAGGACTGCGAGAAATGCTATGCCCAGCACTATCATGTTCAGAAACATTTGTAAGTCTCATCCTTTCTCTGTCTTGCCGCTTCTTTTCCCCCTTTTGGGGGTTTAAGTTTGTCTAATGGCCTTCAAATTAGATCATACACAAACAAGGTGGTTAAATTAAACTCAACTACTTAGTTCCAATTCAAATTAAGAGATTTCCGGTTACTACACAAGATTTCTATTACCCAACCACCTTTTGGTACAATCCACTCCAGATCTTGCGGTTCCATTACTGTCCATCCACCTTCTGCCTTCTGAACCCTAATTTGGAACAAGTACGTAGCAATGCATCCAGAACATTAACTATAGTATGAGCCTTATTCTAACAGAAAAGTTACTGCATCTCCGACTCCTCTCTCCGCTAACAATTGACATCATGAGCGCTTCCACATTTACCATTATGCATCTTGAATCACAATGCCTTTGAACTCTGGATATAGATCTCTCCCCTTTCACAGCTTAGATTTCCATACCCATAGGATCAAGTAAACTAAACACCAACGGAGCACAAACTCACACGAGTCAACAAACTACAAGGATCATTCTAAAAAACCCTATCTAGCATCCATAAGTCCATGTCCTATTCATCTGCAGACACATCTAAACATTGCATTCCACCCACCATGCCATGCATTAATCCCATATACATGCTAGAAATGATACAGAAACAGAGAAAGAACAGAGAGAGAGAGAGAAGGAAGACTCACGTATCTGATGAAGGCCCAAGCAGAGGATTCTCCTTGAGCGTTTGAAAAGAGAACCTCCCCAGAAACCTGGCGATGCAAAAGCCGGATTTCTTGGGACAATCGTTCACGTACATGGTCACCACGAACATCACCACGTTGACCGCCACGAACGACGGGACCAGCCACGGCACCCACCGTCTGTACCTGACCTCGCTGAACACTTGGTCCTCCGCCCTCGCTGCCGCCCTGCCATCCCTGCGCTGCCCGCGCACCTTGATCTGCACCTCCGGCGAAGAATTCTCGCCCTTCATTGCAACTTCTTCTTTCTTTTTGTCGAAACTGCGTTAGCTTGTCATCGGCATTGGGATTTGCGGGACGAAATTCAATCTCGATGGCAACTGGGTCGAACAGGAATCATCAAAAGAGGGGAGATTACGTTCTTGTTTGTATTGGGTTGGAGGGAAACTTCTCTTCTTTCGTTTCTTCAGCAGCTAAACAACGCGATACGGATGTGATCGATCTAAAGGGAAC
The DNA here is from genome assembly GCA_031216405.1 of Syzygium malaccense. Lineage (NCBI taxonomy): Eukaryota > Viridiplantae > Streptophyta > Magnoliopsida > Myrtales > Myrtaceae > Syzygium > Syzygium malaccense. The sequence continues at coordinate 23,807,131 of CM062262.1, read as the reverse complement.
AAGAAAAAAAACAAATGAGTTCTTGCAAAATCAGGTGACGTGGGTGGTGGGTTTTGTGCTTGGGACGAGGATCTCGTGATCCGTTGTTCCTCCTGTCTTACAGTTCATATTCCATGTCTGATGTCGCACGATTTCTTTCGCGAAACCACAGAGGTTTCCGTTTTATATTGGTTCTTTGCTTGGTCTATTGTTGGTGGCTTTGCCTGGTGTGGCGTGCAACGGTTTGATGTATGTCGTTGGCCGCGCGGATAGAAGAATACGCGGCAAAGTTTTTCAACTTTCACCCCCTGGGTTTGCGCATATTTTTCAATCAAGTCCTTTTTAATTTGTCTAATCAATCATTCGACCTTCATAACGTTTTCAACTGATGCCTTTCAGCTTCCAATCCAATTAATTGAAACTGCATGTTTGTCGAATCTGACGAGCGTCTAGTCTAGCATGAGAAAAACTTCCTGCCACTGCGAATTATCAGATAACATGCATGGTGACAGATCCCGACGATGAAAATCGTAACCGAACCTTGAGCAACATGATTTTGAAAATATAAGCATTGAGGATCGAGCTTTCCTCATTCGACTCTTGTTGACTCCAACAGACACGCCTCGATTAATTAATCAAATTTGGAGTTAAACTTACGCAAGTTCAAAGATTCATCAGATCAGATTAACAATTCAAGGACTTGATTAGAAAATTTTTTCAAAGTCGAGGACTAAAAGCAGAATTTCCATCTCGTCCCGATCCTAAAGGATCTTTCAACGGGAACCGTGGCAAGTTTAGGATGAGCGTGCCGTATTACTCACAACCTAATCTAATGAGCCATTCACAAAACCACCCCCGACTCCTTTTAAGATACTAAAGGTTCCTTGCGCAATTTGTAAATGCTAAATCACAAGATTAACCATACATAATCGTACTCTTCTTTTCGAAATCCACCGTTTCGAGCCTAAGATCTCGGATGGTTTGGAATTCCATCTCCCAATCTGTGACGGGTTTCGAGAAACTTCTTGAGAACTTCAGAGCACGAGTTCGGGGTCTATTTGCGATGACCGAGATCTATCGCATATGAACCAGAGATATCATAACCAAACTTGAGCACGCCTAATTCACTACAAAACCCATCCGCTAAGCCCTCATTTGCAAATACTGCCGTCGAAGTCGATTACGAGAATAGCGAAACGTTCAGTAATAAATGAATCCATGGCAAACTTTTCTCATCATGAAAGCGAAATGCGAATAGTATAATCCTGCTCATTGACAAACATTCCATGCTCTCCATTTGGCGGATGCATCTATAAAAACTCACCAAGTACATAAAAAAGATAGATGCAGTGACGAATCAGAAGACATGTGCGCCATCAATAATGAAAAGACTACCCCCACTCCTCATGTCAGCTGCTTTCTCTATTCATTTTGACAGAGGAATAGGAGGGATGAATAGGCACGACTAGTTCGTCGCATTAGCGTACGGACAAATGCATGTGTGCATGCAAAGATCTTGTTTGGCAAGATAACGAAATGGGCGACATTTGTCGAAGCATTGAGGCTCATTGACATCGTAATCAACAGGAGTGACATGCTGATTAATGCATAAGAAGCTGCGCAAGTAATGTTGAGTAAAAGAGGACAACAAAGTGATGACCATCCTCATTCGGAATCTCCCCCGTCCCTCCACAAACTCCTATTTTTTTTTAAGTTTCTTCGTTTCTTTTCCCCCCTTTTACTTCGCAAAAGATAAATAATTCTAAAAATATTTTCCTAAAATTAATCGCTTATAATATAATTTGAGATAATTAGTCAACGAAATATGTTTTTATTATCGACAATAATTTATATCTAAACATTTTCGTTAACAAGGAAAATATTATTCGTTCATTCATTTATATAAGTAATACGAGCAATCATATTTTAAGAAAATACTTTTCAAATCATTCATTTTTCTTGAAACAAAGGCACCCTAAAGTATTGCTAGATGGTCGAGACGCTCAAATGTTATCATTTATTATATTATATTTCTTTTCTCTTTTCCAAGAATAAGTGAAAGTAGTAATAATATATATATGTACACACACATATGTATGTATAGATTACATATTTTTCTTTGGTCGAAGTAGATATAGATTATATTGAGTGCTATAGGACAAAGCACAAAGGTTCAGTTGTTGAGGTGAATCGCACAAATCTATAATGCGGTTGTGCTGGCCGCACTTGCTCTAATACTCTTCCCTAAACCATTTGACACTACATTGGTGCACATCCTCCACATTACATACTTTATATGTCCACAAAACAACAACAACAACAACAACAAGAAGCGTTTGTAGTCCAACGGTTAGGATAATTGCCTTCCAAGCAATAGACCCGGGTTCGACTCCCGGCAGACGCAGCTCTTTCTTTCTTGGTTTTTCAGTTCTTCACTTTTTACGTTGCCCCTATGTGAATTTGTAAATTTCCTGGGACAACTTTCTCCTTGGAACAAAACAAGTAGATGAACCCATAATTAATGCCTCGTATCATGCGTCGATAAGGCTCAGATGTGGAAGTTTAATCAGGGGAGAGAGATGGAATATCTGAAGCTTAACAAAACCCACGGAATTGGACATTGTAAGCCCAGTCTTTTCTTGAAAGTTGTATCTGTAGTACTGTACCACAACTACATGAATTTAAGCTTTCATGTCTGTTGAACAGCTTGAGCTCGGCCACATAAGTCCCTCCGGAATAGATCATGCTCAGGAGATGAACCGTTAAGCAGGGGCTTTTTTTATTTTTTATTTTTTTCATTTTTTGAATTTTCAGTTCTTGGTCTTCGGGGAAAAATATGTCAACTGAGATTTGGCCATTTATCTACAATAGAAGCAACATAGGAGGACTGAGACATTTCCTACATGTCAATTGGCTAGTTCTGCAGTTAGCTGTCGTCAGCTCCGAGGAACAAAGCCGAGAGATGAAGCTAAAAACATTCAGCTACCACATGAAGCAGCATTTTGTTCGCCAACATGGCAGCAGAGGAAACAGTGATATAGAAAAGATTACAAGAGAGTCCACAAGTGGGGAAACCAAAGAAAACGAGTCGCCAACTATTGTTTTTCCGTATAACTTTATTTCAGTGACGAAAATAACATCACGGATATCGTCCGTGAGGGCATCGCCTATTGCTACATTTCCTGAGATGTTTGTTGAAAACAACAAAAAAGAAGAAGAAGAATTCGTCGAAAGCATCCGGTGATTATGAGCCAAAATCCGGCAAATTGATGCTCTGCCAGATTTAACTGTTGCATGCTCAAAAAATAGAAGGAAATAATCACAACTAAGAAGCTTCTCACTGTCGCCATTGGTAATGTTGCACCGCCCACGAACTCCCTGAAATTTGTGGGCACAAAAACCATCTAACTTGTTCCCATAAGGACAGGCCATCCCGCAATACTATCTGATCAGAAATGAGCCAAGCTATAGACTAGAATCCATGCAAGCTGAAAAAGAAGATAGACAGTTGTAAGCATGGGAGGAAAGAGAGAAGCAATGTAGAAAAGAACAAGGAACCACGCTGCAATTCTCTGATTTATAAAGTTATGCAATTTCAACGTTTCTCTTTCCTCCATGGAAAAGGGCCACTGATTAGCATGCGATATTAATCAATACGAGACGAGCCGAAAGAGAAGAAGCTTTAAATCCAAAAGTCTTGGTATCTCCCCACAAGCAATAAGAAAAGGGTGAAAAAGAAAAGAACATCTTCCATTTTGCACAGAAAAGACATATACCAGAAAGAGAGTCAAGGAGGCAAATAGCCCCTCCTGAAGAAGAGCTCCGTGACCGCCATATTCCTCTTCATCAATCTTTAGTATCATCGCATAATAGCCATACACTATGCCAGATGATATTGCCAGGAACCTGCAGAAGGATATGCTCTTAGTATCGAAAAAAAAATTTTAATTTGAGACACAAAATACATTTATATATCAGGATGATGGCATATTCCACATGGTAGCAGATTAAGACGGGGTCATCAGGTTCATAATTATGCACACAATCTTACATGCTCTCCTTTCTCTGGTACTTCTACTCACGTTATTAGCTTTCGTTATAATCTCAAACTGCGATTGTCACAACAGATGTCGAGGAACCACAAAGGGGCAGGAATCTGGTTTATAAAACTTCTCCAGGAGTTTCAATCAAACTCGATAATACTAACAGTTTGAATAACCCAGGTATCATCAAAGCATCCACCCCAAACCAAAGCAACAAAACATTCAAGTCTCCCATGCAGCCTAAATATTCAAGAATTCGAAACATTACTATTTCCAGAAAGAAACAAGAGAATATCAACAAAATGCCCAGAGTATGCTCCAAACCAATCATCAGACATAATCTATCGGACTAGTGCACCCTGAGAACAAAAGACAACAGTCATTTACAGCAAAGGAGGTCCACTTTTAACTGCTGCCCCATTCTTCACTTGGAATGATTGGCTCGAGAAACTCCATATTTTAAGCAACTATGCCGTCTAAGGTCGTTAAATAAAGATCCTACTTCATATCAAAGGGTGTCTTAAGGATAAGATCATTACATCCTACAAATGTCAGAAACAATGCATAAAATACAAACCATTTTGTGACATCGATTATATACAATGTGTTAGTATCTGAACTACAAAGAGGTTCGCAAGTTATGTGAAATTTGATAATTTCCAATCTAATGGTTTCATAACACATTTCAAACTATATGAGCTTCCACTCTCAAATCCAAGTTCATCCCAATGGATATGAAGATTGTCTGCATCTATTAACTTCGTCTCTAAATTTTGAAAAACTTTTCAATATTTGAAATTCTCAGATAGTTAGGTAAATTCAATGATTTTTTACCTATTGACTTCGCAACATAACTCGTTTCCACACTAATGGAATCCAAATTCGTAACGATAAAAGTGCAGTATGTTCTTAGCTATTATCAACTTCATTTTCAAACTTCATGAAACTTTTTAATGACTAAAATCCTCAACAGCTCGGTCAAATTTGATGGTTTTCATTGAAGCGTCCTACATCTGTTATCTACAGAATTTACATGCTCTCTATACCTCCACCTATAAGTGTAAGCTTTTAGGTTAGACTTTCTAACATGGTAGCAAAGCTAGGTTCCGCCCCAGTATATTTCGCGCATACGGCCCCCGTTCGTCAATTCCATATGTTTTTCTTAATCTAGCTTGCACATGAGAGGGACTGTTAAAGTATCTCACATCGATTGCCTATAGTGTTTCGGTGGGTCTTATATTCATGAAATCTCCCTCTAGTTATAAGTTTAAACTTTTGGGTTGAACATTCTGACAATTTTCTATCTATTGATTTTTCAAAATTCCTCATTTCCTACTACAGGGTTTTTCGTTCTAATGGAATTATAAGTTTCTCAAGGAAGATGGTGCATCAAGTTGCTGACAAGGCCAACTTGATCGTCTTCCCTAAAGATCACGGATGAGAGAAAACTAAAAGAAATTCAATTGAAGTTATCAACAACTGACACTAAATTGCTAACAATTGGAAGGACTGTAAATACCCTATGACTTTATCTATTAGGATGGGAACCCCTAACAAGACTAATTAATTAAGATCATAGCACTGTAAGATGCTATGACCAGATTTTAACGACCATGATCTCAATGTAGAACATGCTACCTGACTTTGTTAACCTGCAAACAATTTTCCTTTGTTGATGACTACTGCTTAGACAAACATCTGAACTCCTTCACTCATAAACAATACGGAATGTACGGCGGTGATAGGCAAATTGATGGCTCAACAATTTACCCTAATCATCTATATTATCTTTCTTACATCAAGACTTCGTTTTGCAACTTTAGCCCTTTATCAAGATGCTTGCAATTAAGTACTCGGAGTTAAAAAATACATTACACATGATTGCCTTGCCATCTTACCATATCTCTACTAATACAAATAGCAAGGTCTAAGAGATGCAACCTCTAACCAATAACATCTTAGGAAAGCAATTTACTTGGAATAGCACGTGGGCAGCCCCCAAGCCAAGCCTAAGTTGGCTAGTGAATGAGTCATGAGTGGCCCATGCACGATGCCTCTTCAATCTAACCTCTTTACGTAGAAACTCGAGCTCAACCATCTCATAATCTTGAAGAGTATGAAACGACTTTTTGACATGTAACATTGGGTCCGTTAGGTCTTGGAAAACATTTTCAGATTTCGTTTTCATTTTTTTGTTCCTTGAAAGCACATTTGATTCATGAAAACACAATTTTCAAGAAAAAATAAAATTGTGCAAATATGTTTGTTATGCTATTATTGGTAGAATTGTTCTCTTCTAACATTTTCAGTAGAAGTTCACAAGTCAATAATCCACTTCAATATATTGACTTTTTTAAAAACAATCTAATATATAAATTCAAATTAATCAAATTACAAAATATTACTTACCATGAATTTTTCAAATATGATCCATGTAAGTAATATTTGTTCTTTTTCCTTCCTATTCTATTTCTTCTCCCGTTCTCCATTGTTTTCATCCGCCAGAGTCTATTCTTAGCCACTCCCATTGTTCAGAATGCAACAGCCCATCTTCAATCCATCTCCAAAAAGAGCTTCAGCGAACAAAGTACACCCCCGCAATGCTCCAGTGAGAGTGAGACAAAAGTTGGGTCTTATAATTGGATGGCCTTCGTGTTTTCAAATAGAAAGAAAGCACTGGAAACATCTTTCAGCTGTTTCCAAAAACCTAGCACCTTCAGGAGAAATTGGACTACTGTATTTTCATATTAATTTTTTCAAACAAGCCACCAAACATGTTTACCTTAACTTTTCATTCTCAAACGAAAATGAAAACAAGAATTTCAGAATGTTCTCTCCAAACAAACGCAACATTGGTTGGTCAAGGCTCGGCATGTAAGCACAACCCAGATATGTCAAAACAAAATCATCTCCTCAATAAGAGAGAGACTTACTAATTCCTAATGCATGCATATTTTGGGTGCCTACAAACATTCTGCCGTTTTGTTTTATTTTGAATAAACTTATTTCAAAAGTTCAACCAGAGTGTAATGGCTAGGGAAGATCAACGCACTCATCCCACTCTGTTGGAAAAAGGCTCTGCACTTGCTGATGTACCAAAAGAAACTAAAGATGTCTAAACCATGATGGGTTTTTTCCTTCTCAAATATTTGCAATATTTAGTGCCCATAACCTTCAAAGCATCTGGCAAAGATATGGAGGAAGCCTTCATAGCCATGTATTATCTATCCAATACTTGCAATGATTCGGAGGGAGAAAACCTAGTATTGTAGAAGGTCAACATTTGCCATTACAATTGCTATATTATAAGATAAAATAGCATCAGTAGCATCTCCATGGTTTTAGCTAAGGGAAATCCTAACATAATATCTTTGGCAAATTGAGGAGCTCAATTTTATTCAAGAGCTGTGGATCCAGGCTCTATTTTGATTGCTTCTTTTATCCGTGAGGATGCCTAGTCCTCTACAAGAATTTCAAACTTTCAGAGCACAGCAACAACGAAAGATTGAAAAGGTGCATATACGCGAAAAGCAATCGACTCACAGGACAATCCAGATGCCTCCAACCAAAGGTATTGCACCCCACAGCAATCCGCACACAAGCGCCACCACCTGCCGAATCCAATGCAGCACATCTCCCAACTGATCCTGCAACAACCACGGACGCACACGATCACTCACAACTCGATCATGCCGACAAAACCCAAACTTCGGGGCCCAATCAGAATCGTTCGAAATCAAATCAATCCCACTTCAATTGCAGTTCAGCTGATGAATCCATAGCACCCTAGCAATCTATAACGGCAAGAGTAAGCAAACTAAAGCCACATTAACCAAATCTCGCATGCTCCTCCGAGGGCGTGACGCCCAACCCAAAACCCAAAAAACGTGCCGGGAGTAATCGAACCCTCAAGCACCAAGGTTGCCCGGATTACCTTGTCCCACGAGGCCTCCGGATCCAACAGTTTCGCGAGCTTGAACGGAGACAGGTGATCCTTCTGGTGCTGCTGCTGCTGCTGATTCTGCTTAGCCGATTTACCCTCTTTCATACTTGCACCGGAAATCCCTCCCAAAACCCTCTCGCGAACGGAACCGGGAATCGATCGCCGGGATGCGAGAAATCGCAGGGAGGGGCGGGCCGAGAACGTCGTCGAGCTCCGCTAGGGTTTCGCAGGGAGTTCCCGCTTGACGAAGGAAGGCGACCAGCAGCGGCAGCCAGCAACGGTATGTTTCTCGATAATCTGTCAACTTCTAAAATGATTATGTCGCTGGAGAATCTTTTAAAATTGAATTATCGACCCCCCCAAACAAAAAAAATGGAAAAGCTTCGTTGCAGATCTGAAGCTGCAGCCGATTGGTGGACACGTCCATGGAGAGAGAGAGACATGGCCGTGGAAAAATCACTTAAAATAATTAGTGCGTCAGTGGATTGCACGTGATCGCTGCCCGGCGATCCGATCGGGCGGCGGACGTCGCGCCACCGCCCTGTGGCCGCCGCCTAGACCCCCGGGATGCTGAATATGGACCGGGCTGGGGAGTCAACCTTTTGACGAGCCCGAGACCATATCCAACGGCCCCGCCCAAGATAACCTTTTTGGCAGATGGATTTGGTTATGTGGATTTGTCCCAAAAGGGCCAAAGCCCACAAAGGAAAAAGAAAGAAAAATGAAAAAAAAATTAGCCTGGACATTATCATAGCACCTAAGTTTATATGCACATGCGGGGGTGTCAATAAAGCCCACGGCCCAACTCTATCCTAAAATTTTGCGTATTTTGGAGTTAGGCCGTAGTTTTTTGGGGTTGGGTTTTAAGGTACGAGTATTGTCAAGGTAGGGTTGGGTTGAGCCGGGCCGGGGTGGGCTTGGCTTTTTTGACACCATTACCCCTGACCTCACATTCAAGATCCGCCTGCAACCAAATCTCTCCCTCTCCCTCTTTGTGCTCGCTCCTTTTAGTTCCGCGCATGGTGAGATCTTGCTCCGGCGCGTGAAACCTCCAAACCGCTGCCGCCATTGCACTCGCGGCCGTGTCCCGGCGGGCTGGAGATTTGTTGCCCACCCATCCCCTTCCTCCCCTTTCTACTGAGCCTCCGCCGTAGTTATTACAAAGCTGCTGAGGCGTGAGAGTGTTTCGCTGTGCTCTAGGGTTCCGATCTCTTGTTGCTTCGTTTGAGGGGGTAGCTGGGGCATCGGCCTCGGCGGGTTTTCAAGCCCCTGCCTTCACAAATCAATCGAACAACGACGACGACAACGAAGGCGGCAACAATTGCTCCTCTAAGCTCTTGATTCTTTACCTGTTCCTTCCTATTGGAGAAGAAGAGACCGCAATAATGCCTGCCCTCGCTTGCTGTGTGGACCTTGCTGCCGCGCCTTCCGGCTACGCCCTGGCCGTGGATGGCTCCCTCCACTTGCTAGCGGCGGCGGTCCAACCTTTCTCCGGCACGCCTCTCTCGACGATGACCGCCGCCGCCGTTGAGGACTGGTCCTTCTGGTCGCTCTCACTATCAGCATCCCTCAACTGGATTCCCGGGTGGGGGGCTCCATACTTCGCAAGCGGCAAAGAGAACATCTCCTTCTCTCTCCTCTCCCAACCCGAAACTCGACCCAGACAGACCTGACCCAACCCATCTCTTGGGGTATATGATGAATAGGGTCTAGGGTCAATAGCGACCCTATAGGTTTAGGGTCGGGTTAAGTATCATGAAAACCCAACTCGACCCGACCCATTGACACCCCTATGCACATGGAACAAAATATCCCAACTGATACACCTAGGGGATTGGCGGACCCATTATGTGACTAGACGAACCGACGGGCTCGAAGTCAACGATCTTAAATTGAGCTCAAATTTGGTCGGCTGAAGCGAAATGACGTGCTGATCAATACTCATGCTATTGGCTATGACTAATGATGGATTTTCACGATTCGAGGTCATTTAGATAGGTTTTTCTATTATTTTAGTATTTTTATGGGTTAATTTAGTAAAGGGCAATTTCGTAATTTTGCATTTTGATGTTTATTAATCCTAGTAGGGTTAGGTTTGGGGATATACAAGCTTGTTTCAGGATTTCGTTTGAGCAGACTTTGGATATTTTGATTGTTAATCGATTGAGAAAATAGTTTGTTTCTCGTTATCGTTTCGATTCTTCTATTTAGCCTAATTTCTTTCGTGCTTCAACATCAATTGGTATCGGAGCATAGGTTACCTGAATCAATGGCTGAACAGAATCGAGGTGGTCGAAGACAGCGTGCTCGTGGAGGTCGAGGGCGTTGAGTCGTTCCTCATGCAGATGAACAGCCGCGTCTGAGAGACCTACGAAATATAGAAATTCAGGAACAGAGAAGGCAAATCCAAGATTTGGAGCGACATCTTGCGGAGGCAAGGCTTAACGCTTAATCCGAAGAAGAAGCAGAATCTGAGGATCCATTCGATGATGAAGAGGAGGACGTAAACGCTTTCGGGGTTCTGAACCAGAGGCGGAATCGAGGAGTACGACCTGGAAATCAGCGCTCTTCTCAAAATTTCGAGATGAAGATCGAGATTCCCGAATTTAATGGTAAGGCTCATCCTGATGAGTTTATTAATTGGTTACATAAGGTAGAACGGATTTTTGATCTTAAAGACCTAACTGAGGGCAAAAAATGAAGTTAGTGGCTATTAAGCTGCGAAAACATGCTTCGATTTGGTGGGAACACGTGAAAAAGCAACACGCTAGAGAAGAGAAGCCGAAGGTGGATCGTTGGGAGAAGATAAAAAAGTTGTTGCAAAAATTTTTTTTGCCTACCCATTATAGGCAATAGGCGTTTATCGAGTATCGTAACGTCAAGCAATGTGATAAAACAGTTGAAGAATTTACAGAGGAATTTGATCGCTTGTGGATGCGTTGTGATATGGCGGAGGAAGACGAGCAGACGATTGCTCGATATCTAGCAGGGCTGCGATGTGAGATCTCTGATGTTGTCCAATTACATCAGTATTGGACATATGAGTATGTGTGCAGACTAGCCCTAAAGATGGATGGGCAGTTTAAAAGAAAAAACAGTAAGTCCAAGTAGTCTAGCAGCGATTCTAAGTGGCCAGGCAGAAGTTCCAAGTGGTCAGATAAAGAGTCCCGAGGGAAAGCATGGAGTTCTTCAACCCCGGTGGCAGTTAAGGGCACTGGTTCAAAATCTGCAATAAAAGGAGAACAGGGCAGTGCTGGATTTAGCAAGGGAGGAGCTGTAGGCAAGCGACGTTTCAAGTGTCAAGGACTCGGGCATTTTGCTGCTGATTGTCCGAACCGACAGTTTGTGACACTTGTAGATAATTCAACTTTTGATGAAGACCCAACTTATGATGAATCTGATGGAGAGCAAGAAAATGCAGATCCAGATCAGGAGGACATTATCTATGTCGATTCAGGTGAGTCTTTAGTTATGCGTCGGGTTTTAAATATTGCTGAGGTAGATGATGAATCGTGGCTCAGGCATAATATCTTTCATACTAAATGCACTAGTGGGGGAAAGGTACGTAGTATGATAATTGACGAGGGAAGTTGCGAGAAAGTAATATATCTACCACTATGGTAGAAAAGTTGGGTTTGAAAACTGTCAAATATCCTTAATCATATAAGCTGTCATGGCTTAAGAAGGGGAATGAGGTAAAAGTGAGCAAAAGGTGTATAGTGCAGTTCTCGATTGGGAAGAAATATACTGATGAAGTGTGGGGTGACGTAGTTCCAATGGATGCTTGTCATATTCTGTTAGGAAGACCTTGGTAGTTTGATAGGAAAACACAGCATGACGGATTCAAAAATCCGTACACCTTCAAGAAGGATGGTCGGACCATTACTCTGAGTCCTTTAGATTTGAGAAAAGAAGGGAAAAGTAATCTGTTTTCCAAATCAGAATTCCAAGAGGAGGCGGTAAATGCCCCAAAACTTTTTGCTATTGTAGTCATGGAGCATAATCTTGAGAGTCCAAAAATTTCAACCCAAGTTCTGCCTATACTTGAGGAGTTTGCTGATGTCGTACCAGAGGAATTACTACCTGGATTGCTACCCATAAGGGACATTTAGCATTTTATAGATCTCGTTCCAAGAGCTGCTATTCTTAATAAGGTAGCTTACAGAATGAATCCTAAGGAGCATGAGGAGATGCAGAGGCAAGTATAGGAACTATTAGAAAAGGGTGCAATTCAAGAGAGCATGAGCCATTGTGCAGTGTCAGCTCTGTTGGTTCCTAAGAAAGACAGGCGGTGGAGAATGTGCATGGATAGCAGAGCTGTCAACAAGATCATGATCAGGTATCACTTTTCTATCCCTAGATTTAATAATTTAATTGATTAACTGTATGGAGTGACTATCTTTTCGAAGATAGACCTGAGAAGTGGATATCATTAGATTAGGGTGTGTCTTGGAGATGAGTGGAAGACCGCTTTTAAAACTCGAGATGGTCTGTATGAGTGGATGGTGATGCCTTTCGAGTTATCTAACGCGTTGAGCACCTTTATGAGACTGATGAATCAGGCGTTTCGTCCTTTTATCGGCCAGTTTGTCATCGTATATTTCGATGATATTTTGGTTTATAGTGCATCGACTGATCAACACTTGTAGCATTTGAGAAGGGTGTTCGAGACATTGAGGGAGCAGAAATTATATGCTAATACCAAGAAGTGTCACTTCCTGATTGATTGTGTGACCTTTTTGGGATATATAGTAATTAAGGAGAGCATTCAAATAGACCTAGCTAAGGTTGAGGCTATTACAAATTGGGAGATTCCGAAAAATATTCATGAGCACAAATTGAACGCAAGGCATGCGAAATGGGTGGAGTTCCTTCAAGTTTTCAGTTTTTCCATCAAGCATAAAGCGAGAGTGCTAAATAGTGTGTCATATACATTGAGTAGAAAACACTCTTTGCTGTCTACAATGCAGGTAAAAGTTCTGGGCTTTGATACTTTTAAAGATTTATATGTTGATGATCCTCATTTTGGGGATATCTGGATGAAGAGTAAAATAGAGCCTTTTCAATAATTTCAAATCGTGGAGGATTACCTATTTAAAAGTAACAGATTGTATATTCCTCAATGTTCTTTCAGGGAATCTATTATTATTGAGGAACATGCAGGCAGTTTAGCTAGGCACTTTGGCGTGGATAAGATGAAGACCTTGTTGAGTGAACATTTTTATTGGCCTCGGATGGAGCGTGACGTGACGCATTTTATAGAGAGGTACAGGGTATGTCATGTGACAAAGACCAAGAGTACTAATGTTGGACTGTATATGCCTCTACCTGTTCCAGTTGCATCGTGGGAGGATGTCAGTCTTGACTTTGTCTTGGGTTTGCCAAGAGCGCAGTGGAGTAAGGATTCAATAATGGTGGTTGTTGATAGGTTCTCGAAGATGGCCCACTTTGTCCTGTGTAGCAAGTCCTATGATGCTTCACAGGTTGCTTGATTGTTTCTGCAGGAGATTGTTAAGCTGCATGGAATTTCTAAGTCCATAACCTCAGATCGTGATGTGAAGTTGGTGAGTCACTTCTGGCACACTCTTTGAAGGTACATGGGCACAAGTTTGAAGTTTAGCTCCTCTCATCATCCTCAGACTAATGATCAGATAGAAGTTGTCAATCAAAGCTTAGAGAATTTGCTACAGAGTTTGATTGGAGATAATCCGCGAGAGTGGGACTTGGCATTGCCTTAGGCAGAATTTGCATATAACAGATCTGAGAACCGAACTACAGGCAAGACTCCTTTTGAGATGGTTTATGGGCATAATCCAATTACTCCATTGGATCTCACATCGATACCAGTTCTCAAGCAATTTAGTTCGGAAGCTGAAGAACATGCAAAACATATCAAAGAGCTGCATTTTTAGGTCCATAATCAGATCAACAGGCAGAACATGAAGTATAAGCAATGCATCGATATACGCAGGAAAAGAGTCATCTTCAAGGAAGGCGATCTAGTTTGGATTCACCTTAGGAAAGAACGATTTCCAGCGGGTAGGCTTGGCAAGCTTCAACCTAGAGTTGATGGACCCTTCAGAGTTTTGGAGCGAATTAGTGACAATGCTTACAAGATCGATTTGCCGGGTAAGTATAATGTATCCTGAACTTTTAATGTAACAGATTTGTCACCTTACTACGCTGAAGAGGAAGAAGATCCTAAAGAGATTGACGACAATGAAGACGAAGCAGATTCGAGGACGAATCTTCCTCTAGCAGGGGAGGATGATGCACTAGGGGACCGGCGGACTCATTATGCAACTAGACGAACCGACAAGCTCGAAGTCAACGATCTCGGATTGAGCTCAAATTTGATCGGCTGAAGCAAAACGGCGTGCTAATCAATACTCACTGCAGTTGGCCGTGACTAACGATAGATTTTCGCGATTTGGGGTCGTTTAGATGAGTTTTTCTATTATTTTAGTATTTTTATGGGTTAATTTTATAAAGGGCAGTTTCGTAATTTTGCGTTTTGATGTTTATTAATCCTAGTAGGGTTAGGTTTGGAGATATATAAGCTTGTTTTAGGGTTTCGTTTTAGCAGACTTTGAATATTTTAATTGTTAATCGATTGAGAGAACAGTTTGTTCCTCGTTATCGTTTCGATTTTTCTGTTTAGCCTAATTTTTTTCGCGCTTCGACATCACCAACATTTCCAAAATCACCCCCCCCCAAAAAAAAAAAGGAAAGCTCGACCTTTTGCTATTTTTCACTTTGGGAAAAAAAATTAAAACGACATTTCAAACCTCTAAAAAAAAGAGGAGCCCTTATTTAGTCGTGGGGACAAAATATGAAACCCCTTACAAATTCTGTCCAATCCCATCATTAAACTGATACGCGTCATCTTTGGCAACCCACTTTATTGATGTGTACGAGGAACTACGGTCGATAGCGACAAAAGAGCGTCGTCGTTTTTTTTGGTACGGAATGCAAAGAATTTGGTACTGAGGATTGTAAATCACGTTCAGCTAGTAAAGATTATCGATTAAAAGTCGACGTTCTTTCCGTTGGTTGACGCGACTCCCGGTATCCCACCAAACCAGTGTGCCGAGTAGGACGACGTATCGCGATTCACCCACGAGAACGAACAGAACCCGTTACGACTTCACGTACCCAGGAACTAAAAGTCAGACGCCCGACGCTGTCAAATGAAGATTTTTCCTTGTTCCTCTCCTTTCGGCCCTTTACGAAGGACAGAAAACAAAAGGCAGCAGCATGAATGGCGGAGGAAGAAATCTATCTCCCGTCGATCACACGTAAAACCGCGCTCGAGAGTCAACCCACGGTTTCACTTTCCACCCCTCTAATTGCTCCAAAGCGATTAACTTTTACCATCTTATCAAAGTTAAATTCCCAGGAGCTTTCTTGCCGTGGTGGGTCAAGTCGTAGTTAGGCAGCCACTGATCAACACGTTTGGATAGAGAGCGCATACATTGTACCGTGCAACGACTCCGAAGACCCCGTGCTCATGACAATTTGACCAACGATGACACGTCGTGTCGATCGTGGCCAACCTGAACCTAGAGGTGAGCGGTTCCCGATCCGATCCGATCCCACCTAAGAACCGGAAACCGGATCGGGAAAACCGATCCCCAGTTTCTAGGACCGAGGATTGGACCGGCTAGTCCTGGGACCGTAGACCGGACCGGACCATCGGTCCGGTTCAAATGAAGCCAACTTTATTCAACCAACAATGGCTATAGTGTCCAAAAATTCTTAACAAAATACTTAACAATCACGAAACAATTACTAAATGAAAAAACAAGACCTACCTCCGTGTTCTCTCTAGTGCTACTGATCAAATATAGAAGTTTTTCAAGGTGCTTCTACTGAATTAGGTAGGTCAAAGATCAAGCTTTCAGCAAACAACATTGACCAAACAGAATAACCAATAATGTAATGTACTGCAGTGATTCCACAATGTCCAGATATCCAACGTAAGGAAGCAGAGATATACACGGGACCTTCATCGCACATGATGTGCCAATGACATACCAATAAATTTTAAAAAAGTAAATAAATAAATATATTTTATGAGCAAAAAAAAATTATCGGTCCGGTCTGGTTCGGTTCCCATCCTAGAACCGGGAATCGGACCGCCCGAAAACCGATTTCACTTTTAGGAATCGAGAACCGGACCGATACTCTCGAGAACCAGACCGAATCGGCCGGTCCGGTCCAATCTCGATTTGGGCGGTCCATCATGCTCGCCCCTACCTAGACCCCACTTGTGGGTGCATGGGAGCAACGTTTTACAACAATATTTTTATAAAAAATGTATATATATAGCGAGTGGACGTATCAAAATAGGTCGTAAACTCACTTGATTAACCCTTACAATATTTTCATAAAAAATGAGAAGGGTCGAGAACCGAGCTTTGTTTATTCAAATTCAATGCGAGACAAAGTAAAAGGAGAGAGAGAGAGATACAAGTCTCTTGGCAAATCACGTGGAACAATGATTTCGTCGTTTACCAAATGGGCAACACGACCTACCCTCCTCACCTCATTTTTCCAAGTGCGCGAGGTGGGGTTTGGGTAAGTGCGAGTCCTGGTCACGAAATCGGAAGATAAGCGAAGGCGACAGGGCTCAGTGGAGGTCAAATCAGGACCAATCGATGCCCAACATGCTAACCCTACGAATCGTTCAATCGTGCGTGGCTGCATATTCCACGGGTTAGGCAATTTGGCCAGTCTACTTCATCTCTTCCGAATGGCATCACTATTAATCCATTTGTTAATCACTGATTTCCTCCTTCTCCTCCTTTTTTGGCCAAATCTGACTCTCGGTTATTTACCGTATTTCTCTTGATGTTTCTCGATTGCTCTCTTTCTCTCGATTGCAAATTCCGTGGGGTTCTATTCTGAATGCGAACCGTTTATCAAGCACGTCGAGCGAATCGCAACGGTTTGAGCTCGACTCAGAAGTCGTAAAAATTGCTGCGTCGAATCGATAAAATGCGCCGTTGTTTTTTTTTTATCCGAAATTATCGCATATATATGCGGTGTTATAAAAGATTCGAGTTCGTAAAACTATATATTTTTTGTACACAAAGCAATTGTCGTATCGATCGAACGTGTTTATCGCACATCGAGTTGATATCGTGCTCTTATACTGTGCTATGCATTGTCGCGTCGCGTCAATCCATACGGAGAATTATCAAATTATAAGACGTATACATTGGATGGGATGTGTACTCTCCTTTTAATAGGATAGGTCAATCTGCCCATCTATATGTACTTAGATTGCAAATAGCATATAAGTTGCCCTCTATTGTAAATGCAAAATGTATCCTAGATCCTACGTGGCAATCTCGAAATTTAATAACTTTAGGAAAAATTATGACATCATGGATCGTGAGTGATCACTTTTCTACTATTAAAGCATACGCTACATGATGTAAGCATGCACTGAGAACATGAACTAAAGACTAATTATAATTATATGTGAGGAACAAAAGACAAGAAATACATGACAAACCCCACCCCACCCCACCCCGCCTACCAAAAAACAGGACCGAATATCCAAAAAAACCTCGAACTTTACACTTTATCCCAATTATATCTTGAATTTTTTTTATCTCAAGAAAAATCACAAACTTTTATCCGAATCCCAAATCTGCTCTCCTGTTATAAATCCGTCCAATTAACGTCAAAAAAAAAAAAGAAAGAAAACCGGCAGCTGCGGCGGTGGCCAAGCCTTCGCCGGTGACCGTCGCCACAGCCGCCGGGAAGGAGCAGCGGCCCTCGCCTGGGCCTTCCCGAAGGCCGGGGACCCTCGCCGGCAAGGGTGTGCAGCCCGGCGGTTGTGGCGACTGCCACCGGCGAAGGCTTGGCCACCGCCGCAGCTGCCGGTTCTCTCTTTTTTTTTTTCTGACGTTAATTGGACGGATTTATAACGAAAGGGTAGATTTGGGACTCAGATAAAAATTTGCGGTTTTTCTTGAGACAAAAAAAAGTTCAGGATATAATTGGGACAAAGTGTAAAGTTAAGAGTTTTTTTTTTAATTAGGCCCCCAAAAAAGATAGTGACGTTACAAAAAAAAAAATACACGCGTCCCCGAATGATCTATTCAGATGATTTATATACCCTCGATGTCAACTTCACCGACGAAAATGTGTAAATTGATCCCGAAGTCTAGTACCGAATATACCGTCAATACATAAAAAAAACCTTGCATGACTTGACAAAACGGCTGTGTAAACATACGCTCGGGGGAAGAAATTATCAACAAGAATTTCAATTCGTAATCAATAATATCGACACGAATGACCATACTTGCAAATGGTACTTGGTATCAATAATAATAATAATGACAGCAGCATTAGTTTGGATAATGATACTTTAATCGGGTCAAAGCCTTGACCCGCAGCTTGCGTAGACCGGGGCATCCTACGTAGCCGGGGGGGGGGGGGACATGGTCAAAGAACAGAAAATGCTGCCACGCGCGAACTGCTCACGTGGCGTCTGTTCGTCTCGAGCACCGACCAAAACCGCGTGGAAAAACGCCCCCACCCGAGAAAGCGCGCGCTCATTGGCCCACAGGATTACCCCCGGGACCGGTCGACCGCCACGTGTGCGCATCGGACCGACGCGCTGACATGAAACCTAAGCCTTATTTTTTTTTTCTGTGAGTTCGCGCCGGGCTCCACCCACCCATGTGGAGAAGTGCGTTTTCGCGTGTCGTAGTTTCCGCGATCTAAATGGCTTCCGGCGTATTTAATGCCCCAAGAGGGTTTTTTTATCTGATCTCGGGGTGCACCGGAACAGGATCTAATTGGACCGACCGACGGATCGATTCTGGGCGGTGAATCTGTCCGGTTTCTGATTCCAAAATTTTTGGAGCTGGTAATTGCTGGTCCAATTCTTGGTTTTTCAGGTGTGGACTGAATCACTCAGACCGGAATCTATGACACTTAATCGTATTTGACCACGTTCAGCGCCTTTCCATCGAAATTTTCATTTATTGAAGATCCAGAACATTAAAGAACGAAAGAGTCGTAGTCTTGCAGAGAATAAGAAGAACAAAAAGAGAAAGATATCACAGTCGGTTCCTAGATTCACTCGCGAATCGGACGGGATCGGTCCCGTCCAGTTCCAGGACCAGGCAGGCCGGTTACCAATTTCACAAACTGGAACCAACCCACCCTCGGAGCGATCATCCATATCATCTGCGACGGCAAATCACTTATTAATTATAGAGATTAACGCCACAAAAAAAAACATTAAATCATGTCCACACTGACACCAATATCCTAAACTTCTTATCGTGTCATAAAAAAAATATGCGCTTTAACATTCATACCCCAAATTATCATTGTATCCAGAATTCTTAAATTTGTATCGATGTGACAAGGAAACCCCTAAATCCTTGTGACACGAGTAGCACGAAAAGGAAAGAGAGAGAGATAGAGATTCAGGTGTCAGTGCCACGGCGAACAAAGTTTAGCATCTTTTATGATAGATAGAGAATACTTTTGTCGCACCAATACAAATTTTGCGTAATATTCGATGTCACGGTCGACTCTCTCTCTCTCTCTTTCCCTCTTCTGCGGATCAAAGGGAGTCGATATATCCATTAATTTTATTTCCACCGTCGCACACCAGGTGACTCCTTCGGGGACTAGAAAGATTGCCCTGTCCACTTTAAGGAAAAAGGCCAGCCGCAGCGGTCCCCCGACTTGGCGGAGCAGGACAAAAGCTGTCCCAAAAATTAACCAACCAAATCAACCTTAATTTCAGACCCAAAAAAAAAATGAAAAACCAACCTTAATCAACGTAGGTTTTGCGTACACTTAGGTTTTTACACTGGAGCTCTGGCGGAATTCGCTTTGACTCTGGCGGCTCAAAAACAAAAAAAAGAAGAAAGAAAGAAGAAGAAATTAAAGGAGAGACAGTTCAGCGACACGTCAAAAGGTTGGAGAAATTCCCGGCTCACGAGCGAGGAAGCTGTGAAAAGCCGCGAGGTGCTGCCTGTAGCCGAAGCTGTCGGAGAGAGAAAATTCCTACTCTCTCTCTCTCTCTCTCTCTCTAGAAATCGGTTTCGCGGTCCTTTTCTGCTCCGAGGTAGGGCTTCCGATCTTCGTCTCCACCGCAAGATCTCGAAGGTTCTTGTCCGTTCCGTTCCTTTTTACTGTTTTTGTGGTCGGAGCTAACTGGTTTCACGGTTTCCGACGATGGTCTGAGTCAGTGCCCTTCTTGCGCTCCTCGCGTTCTTTGATCTGCCGAGGATTTCTGTTGTGCGAGTGCCCGATTCGAGCTCGTGGGTCATGGTTCCTCCTGACATCGCTCTTTTTTTTTTTTGTTCTGTTTGTTTTCGTGAATCGCGGTTTCAGGGGTTGGGAAATGCGCGATTTTGCTGCTTGACGACGATTGCTGGGTAGGGAGAATTCTGGGGTCTCTGCGGAGGAAGTGCTTTCGGAAGCGGGGTTGGCGCTAGCGGGGCCAGTCGCGCCGGCAGATGATTATGGAGCCGCGCGCCACCGGATTCTCCGGCTCCTTGAGCGCCTTCAAGTTCGACGACGAGACGCTGTTGCCGTTTTCGGATCAGCGCTTGAATTTCGCGAATGGGTTTAATCGTGGCGACCCCCGTTCCTCGGATCTTAGCTTCACGGACAAGCCTTTCGCGAGCACGGAGGCGGATTTCCCGTCCGACGATAGCGATTTCTCCGAAACCGTGTTCAAGTACATAAATCAGATGCTTTTGGAGGAGGACATGGAGGAGAAGGACTGTATGTTTCATGACCCTTTGGCTCTCCAGGCAGCTGAGAAGTCGCTGTATGAAGTTCTCGGCGAGACGTACCCATCTGAAGCGAACCTGTCCCCTCCGTTCATGGAGAGTCCGGAGACTAACTATTCGGGAAACAGTAGTGACTACGGTAAGAGCAGCCCTTCTAGCATTACCAGCGGCAGCAACTTTGCTGATCATCAATGGCACGGTGATTTCGGGGACGGCAGAAGTCCTATGCTGCAATCTCCTGTCACCGGAGACTTCATTTTTCGGTCCACTGTGGATGCTCATGTTCAGCCATCCTTTTCCTTACCAAACAGCTTGCTGAGTAACGGTAATAGGATGAATGCATCTTTAGGGAGTGGCCCTTTGTGCCCTAACTTCTCGACCCAGAGCCAATCGGTATTGCAGTTCCAGAGAGGTGTAGAGGAAGCTAACAGATTCCTTCCCAAAGGTACTCAGTTTTTTATTGATCTGGAGAAGAGCAGCGAAAACTCATGGTTGAAGGAAAGGAAATCAGTGCATGTGGTTAAGGTGGAGAAGGATGAAAGTGACTTTTTTCCTCTCAATGGAATAAAGGGAAAGAAGAACCACGAGAGGGAGGATACTGAATTTGAAGATGAGAGGAGTAACAAGCAGTCAGCAGTGTATGTTGATGACGCCGAGCTATCCGAGATGTTTGCTGATTTCTTAATCTGTAATAGTGGAGACAGGAGGCAAGATTGCGAAGCTGATAAATCCTCTCGAAAAGAAGGAAGCGAATCTTTGCAGCAGAATAGACAGACACACGCTGCTATTGGCGGGAAGACTCATAATAAGAAACCAACCACAACCAGCAATAAGACAGAGGTGGATCTCAGAACTCTGTTGATCCTTTGTGCACAAGCTGTCTCTTCTGACGATCGAAGGACTGCTGATGACTATCTAAAGCAGATTAGGCAGCATGCTTCCCCCTTTGGTAACGGGTCTCAGAGGTTGGCACATTACTTGGCGAATGGCCTTGAGGCACGCTTAGGAGGCACTGGTTCTCAGGTCTATACTGCTCTAGGTTCTAAAAGGACATCAGCGGTGACTCTTTTGAAAGCTTACCAAGTTTATCATTCAGCCTGCCCTTTTCAGAAAATGGCAAACATCTTTGCGAACCATATGATCTTGGATTTAGCAGAGAAAGCAACAACGCTTCATATTATCGACTTTGGAATCTTGTACGGTTTCCAATGGCCACCTTTCATCTCTCGTCTCTCCAGGAGGACAGGCGGGCCACCCAAACTGCGTATTACAGGGATAGAGCTTCCCCAACGAGGTTTCCGACCAGCAGAAGGAGTTCAGGAGACGGGACGCCACTTGGCAAAGTTCTGCGAGCGATTCAATGTTCCATTTGAGTACAATGCGATTGCTCAGAAATGGGACACTATCAAAATTGGGGATCTCAAAATAAGGAACGGCGAGACCATTGCCGTGAATACCATGTTTCGGTTTAAAAATCTCCTTGATGAGACAGTTGTCTTGAATAATCCCAGGGATTCTGTTCTGAATTTAATCAGAAAAATAAGGCCGCATATCTTTGTGCAGGCCATTGTCAATGGATCTTTTAGTGCCCCCTTCTTCGTGACACGGTTCCGTGAGGCTCTCTTTCACTACTCTGCCATGTTTGATGCATTTGATACTAATTTAGAGAGGGATAACCAGATGAGACTGATGTTTGAGAAAGAGTTCTTTGGCCGAGAAGCTATAAATGCCATTGCATGTGAGGGGACGGAGAGAATTGAGAGGCCGGAGACATATAAGCAATGGCAGATTCGCAATATGAGGGCCGGGTTCAAGCAATTGCCACTGGACCCAGCACTTAAGAAGAAATTGCGATTTAAGTTGCAGAGGTACCATGATGATTTCGTGGTTGACGAAGATGGCCACTGGATGCTGCAGGGGTGGAAGGGCCGAATTCTGTATGCTTCATCTTGTTGGGTACTTAACTAGGACTTTGATGAGCTTGTTTTTATGAGTCGTCTACCAGATGGACCCGACTGAGTACTCATTGAAGGCATCCTTGTTTCCTGAAAAGAGCGTGAATTTGTGGAGCTGCTGCTTGTGATCTTTCTTTTGACAATACTAGAGCAGAAAACATTTATGGGGCTTTCTTGGAGGTGCGGGTGTTCCTTATTGAGCCACTGTCATTACTTTGGTAGGATATAACCAGCTGTACTTTTATAGCTGCTTGCTTTTCTGACAGTTAGTAGCAGAATCTGGGTTCACACGATTACATTAGGGAGATGTACTTCTTTTGTAGACAGTATTCACCAGATTATGTGATTTGATACCTCTGTGTATGATATATTTTTTATAGTTGAACTTCTTCGTGCATGCCTGGCGATAAACGGTGCAGCCTTGTTGATTAGTCTAAAAAGGATCGATTGAATGTTGTTCTTGACCAGAACTTTAATCCTAGAATAAGCAGGCAGACGGATGAAATGTCTCTTTTGCTGCATTCGAAGATTATATGAAGTTTCTTTGCATACACCTTAAGAATAATTCTGGTCATTGGCTTCTTCAGCTATTAGCATAGTTGTGTGCTTTTAACATCACTTTGCTCTCTGGTACAAGATATCATCCCAAATCAAAAGAACTTGAGCTCTTCCTTCTAAGTCGTGTGGTTAGATATCTGTCAAGCATTTATTGTGGAATCGGCATAGAATGTACAAAGGATCCTTTGTATGAGGTGTGGACTCTCGTTCATGGTTCTGGTAACTGGTTCTTTAGCAAAGGTAATTGTATCTGTGTCTGGTTAGTCGATATCAGCAATTATACATTGCCTTTTCCTCTGCATTGTTCCTGCTGATATTCACTCTGTAGCTCCTCGATACTGAACAAATTCTTTCTCGAAGGATCATGTAGTAATATTTTGCACTAAAATAAGATGCCACCTCCTCAATTACCGAGCCAATAGCAAAATTTCAGTTCTAGCAAGCTGAGGGTATGGTGATGTAATTGATAATTTAGGAAGGCGTAATTCTTGCGAGCACGCCTTTAAAAAGGAAGAATTCTACTTCTAAGGACGGATGGGGTGGTCCGACATTCTTTATGAAGCAGCTTGCTTTATCTCTTATGTCAGATTACATTGCTTGGAATCTTCCAAAAGTTTATCTAATTTGCTTGTAAGTTTGTTGTATCTTTTCGTTGGGACAAGCCAGGGGTATATTCTGCTGTTGCCAATCAACTTCCTCTCGAAATTTTAAACCTTCATTCAGTTGGAACGAAAGATTTTGCTTTTACAACGGTGCCTTGTTCTTTTGTTTTGGGTCTGGTCCGTTTACTTGAAAGAGATTCTTATCTTTCTAAAATGAGTTCAGAAAGAAGTCATGATACAAAATTTAATCAGATTACCACTTCAAGAGAAGAAATTTACTATTCACAGAAGACAGCAATCCAAGTACTATGATCATCATCATCATCGGTTAACAATGTCAAGGCAATGCACTAGACAACGAGTGAATAATCGAGATTAACAAGCGTTTAACACTTACTCCCAGATCTTGCTGTAGTTTTTGGGCTTTATTTAATACAGTTCTAACCTATGTAAGCACGATAATGTTTTATGATCTGTATGCATCAGAAGTGATGTATGAATCTTCGAGGCAGTCATTGACAAAACTATATAACATAAGCAATAACCATGCTTCTCTATTTGTTTCTTGTTCTTTCTGTGTAAATATATATGGAAGAGAGAACTCATCCACCTTAAACAAGAGAAGTGCGAGTCCTAGAGCCTGCACTTTGTCTCTCTTTGTTCTTTTGACTCCGATTCAATTTGTTTCTTCGGATCCACAAGTGTTCGAGTTCTTTCATCTTCTGCTATTGACTTGATTTTGCTTTGAGCTTGCATTCATAAGATAACACATTCTTGAACATTTTCAGCTGCTTTCTTTCTCCTTCCAAACCAGGTCAGATACTTCCGTGTTGATTTTTCCATGCCATCATTGTTACCTTTGAATTGTTTACCTTAAAGTTGAAAGGAATAAGCTTTGATGCCGTATGAAAGTAGTAGAAATAGCTCTGATGGTCTCGTTGAAAGCTCAGATGATCTCACTTTTGTTGCATTTCCGATTAGAGAAAAAAAAATGGTCCCGTAGTCGGTGTTTTCCACGTTCTCTCATTTCGGGAATGGTTCTCTAGTTGATGAAGTCTGAACACTTATCCAACTAAGGGTCAATGTCATTACCGAAGGTTTGGGTCTGACCAAATTAAACATCCTCCTTGCAATCTAAACTGCGTGGATCACTCTTTTCCTTTTACCAATTCATGGTCTCGGTAATCTTGCGCCGTCCATCGCCATGAACTCGGAAGCTAAGCTGTCTGATTCGTGTCGCAGTAGGAGCTTGGATGGAGAAGGGGCCTCCAACTCAGATGGCAATGATTTCTCTAGACAGATTCTCAAGTACATAAGCAGCATGCCTATGGAGGAAAACATGGAGGACAAACCCTGCTTGTTCTATGATCCATCGGTTCTACGAGCATCTGAGAAATCATTGCACAAGGTTATCGTTCTCGGTGAGAAACATCCTGCGTTACCTAATCAAACCTCAAAGTTTGTTTGCCAAAGTGTTCTTTTTCCGAGAACGGGCCGTGATTGCGGCGCATGGCAATGGAACCAGCAACATTGGTTGCACCGAAAAAAACACAGACACTTGCGGACAACCGAGAGAACAGAGGCTCTACATTTCTAGTTTATCCTTCTAGCGACTGTTTCTAACGGTCTACTGACTTTCCCACTTCATGACCATCCTCAAACCGTCCAAAAAGACCTTGCCGGCTATGCAAACAAGATTTGGCCACTCCTACAAGCGAGTTTTCCGTTCAGTATGATTCCCTTAGAGCCTCGCAGTGCAAGAGAGGGCCTGAGGAAGCTTGTAAGTTTCTCCCTGGGGACATTGCGTGTATTGATGCTACAGACAAAGGCAATATGTCTGTAGCCTTGAAGAAACGTTGTCTAAAAGTTGGAATCGATGCAAAGGAGCAGCAAGGCCCTTTTTATGGTCTGAGGGGAAGGAAGAATCACGGAAGGGAAGAACTATGTGAAAGGGAAGGGAAGTTCAACAAACAATCAGCAGCTTCGATGAAAGAGATCGAAGTCTCGGAGATGTTTGATAGAATTTTGCTCTGTGAAGAGGAGCCGGAGCCCTCCGCAAGTACTGATGGTAAAACGCCGAATGCAGCAGTCAGAAACTTGTCTCTGGTTGCACATATGCGTGGTTCTAGTGGTCACAAGAATCGCGCTAAAAAGGGTAAAAACAGTTAGGACATGATGGATTTGAGGAATCTCCTCATTCTTTGCGGTCGCCAGTAAGCCATCTCTACTGGCGACCGCAGGAATGCTGGCGACATCCTAAAGCAGATCAGGCTTCACTCCTCTCCCATTGGCGATGCCTGTCAAAGGTTGGCCCACGTCTTTGCCAATGGTCTTGATGCGCGCTTGGCCGGAACAGCAGTTCAAAACATCTTCACATATTTGACTCTGAAGAGGACGCCAATCAGTGAGCTCCTCAAACCGCACCAAACTCATTATAAGGCCTTCCACTTCACCAAGATTGTGATTTCTTTTGTGGATAACATGATTTTAAAAGGAGCCGAGACAGCAAAGGTGCTGCATGTCGTAGACTTTGGCATCTTGTTCATTTGCCAGTGGCCGCTCCTTATTCAGCTACTAGTGAGGAGGCCCCCAAAGCTTCGCCTCACAGGGATAGAGCTTCCTCAACATGGTTTTAGACCTGAAGAGAGAATTGTCAAAGCATGTTGTCATTTGGCCAAGTACTGCGAGTGGTTTGGCGTTCCATTTGAGTATAATGCCATAGTTTCGCAGCATTGGGAAACTATCAAATTGGAGGAACTGAAAATCCATAGAAATGAGGTTATTGCCGTAAACTGATGTACCGGTTCGAGAATTTACTTGATTAGACAGTTGTCGTGAACAATCCTAGGGATACCGTCCTGAAACTAATAAGGGAGATGAGACCAGATATATTTGTGCTGTCTGTTGTCACGGGAACTTTCGACTCTCCTTTCTTCATCCCATTAGTTTCGACAAGCACTCTTCCACTTCTCTGCACTGCATGATACGTTCGACTACAATATAACCCGTGACGACAACAACGGGTTTCTCATTGAGAGGGAGTATTATGGGCGACAAGTCATGAACGTCATTGCGTGCGAAGGATCGGAGAGAGTGATGAGGCTCAAAACCTACAAGCAGTGGCACACGCAGGTCTCACAGGCCGGGTTTAAGCAACGTCCCTTGGACAAAGCATTGATTAAGATATACATAGATAAATTAAAGGTGACAGACAACAAGGATTCGGTGATTCATGAAGACGGCAACTGGATGCTGCAGAGTTGAAAAGGAAGGATACTTCACGCACGGTCTAGTAGGAAACTGCTTAAGTTTCAGTGGTGAAGCGCCACGAATCATTACAAGAGTCTCTTTAGCATGGCTTGCAGATCTGCCTGGCTCGGTTAGTCGTCAGTTGGACTGCTAGTAGGCAAACAAATTGAATGTATGAGTTAAGTGTTTAGATTGCTAAGTTAGTCCTGCCGAAACCCAAGCAAAGCATTGTTCCCGCCTTAACACTGATTATTTTTGGCGCAGTTCCAGATTCTTTGTATAATGACTTTCAGAAGGAACGGCTTCATACGGGCCCTGTAATCCACATCCGTCTTAATAAAAGTGAAAAGCTGTATAGCTAAACTGCCTTAGCTCGAACTGTGGTCCAGCGCCGACCACAAACATCACAAACCCGACATGAATGATGACAGCAACCTCAATTTGCTGAAGCAGCTCTGAACCTCAGTATGAATGTACACAAGGATAAGCTCATCGTTGTGTGTTCCATCTCGTTCTTCCTCTATGGCCCGACCTTGCAAAGGATTACTAATGTTTGTCAACAAGTTATACAGATATTTGTTGACGCTTCAGTATGGATCCACCAGATATTGAACCGCTCTTCGCTGCCGCAACACCCAGTGCCCACATGGCAAAGTCATGCATGCTTAAGAATGCATCCGACATTTGTTGCTGCATTCCGCAGTTCTGTCCACCGCCTTCAATATCAAGTGAAGCCATATGAGATACTGTACCTTAGCGTCTGCGATGGTATTGGATGATATGATCAAATGATTCTCTCGGCACTACCATTTCGTGGTTGGGCCGTGGCCGTGGCCATGTACGTCATAAGGTTTTCTTCTGATCGCCTTGTTTAAGCAACTTTTTAGACAAGACACAACAAACACCAGCATGATTATTAACCCATGTAAAGCCATGAATTAGCAACTGTCCAGTGGTTGGAATGGCTAACAGCATGAATGACACACAATGAGCCGCGAAATAGGCCTCGAAACCGGAAGACACAACAGCTGAATCCATGCGAATGGATTGAAATTTCTTGAAGTGACTCAGATCGAGCTAAGCCTTTAATCTTGGGCCAAAACACACACAAGAAGAAGGCCCAGACAACCAATGCAGACAAACTTGTAGCATGGTCAACTAGACCGGCACTGATCACAGGTTCGCGAGAAACCAAAAGACCAAACCGACCTCGGTCTGAAAGCTAGGAAAAACAGAAACCCATTTCCCATTTCGCGTCAAAAAAACAAGACCACATCACACATCTCTTTCTATTCCCTACTCGTGGGCTGATTTAAATATCAACATACGTAGAAGGGTTTGACCAGTTCCCGTTGAATCGCAGTACAAAGTCCCCTGTTCTGGTTCCTTCCCCCCTCCCTATTCTGTTTCTATTTTGCCCTGCTGCAGCGGCAGCATCTCCTCTGGTTCCTCGTCACATGCCGGCACGTGCAGCCTCAAATGCTGATATTCCCGGCCCACATGATCGATCATCGAGAGAGAGAGAGACCA
Organism: Syzygium malaccense; assembly: GCA_031216405.1. NCBI lineage: Eukaryota > Viridiplantae > Streptophyta > Magnoliopsida > Myrtales > Myrtaceae > Syzygium > Syzygium malaccense. The sequence continues at coordinate 23,778,490 of CM062262.1, read as the reverse complement.
AAGCTTCGTAACAAACACATGAAGCTCGAGTTCCCATTTCATTAGAACCCTAACAAGAACATCGCCATGTGGCCTGTACAATCTTGACCCACGTCAGCTATCTCTTGACCAAGTCGGGATCCTCCCTCCCCTCCGCAGCTTCTTCACGAAGGCACGGGAGAGAAGTCGCATATGGACCTGATTTGATGCCGGATGCCCAAATAAAATGGATGAACAAATTGGCTGAAATGTGGTGGTTAAAAATTGGAGGAAATTGAAATTCAATTTGTCAGTGATCACATGGAATTGGCCACATTTTTCTAAATGGGTCTTCCCTCAATTCTTTCTTTTGCTGTTTTGATTTGTTTATTTGCCTATGGTGTTTGTTCTCTCATTGTTTGTTGATTTTTTTGGTTTTTCTTATTCGAAAATAATTTCGATCGACCAGAATCCAAGGACCAGGATACTCGAAGGCCGCCCATGTGGGTGGCGAAAACCTCAGTGCATGCATCAAATGGATTTGGACTGGTCAAAATTCATAAATGCTAAGGCATATATATAGATCACGAACATGTTTTGTTTAAATTCATCGAATCGTGGAATCTTTTTTACTATGGTCCATGTTCTTCTTCGAAAGTTTGCCCCCTCTCATTGTTTTCCGTTGCCAAAGATTTTGGCGCGAGCCCGCACAGTGAGATTTCGGATTGGCAACTCGAAAGACAATACACGACAGATTGCCGGTAGTCGTTGCCATTTTTGCGATGGAATACGTAATTTTGTAGGCCTCAACTTGAAAATCGTTTACCCAAATCGTTAGCATAAGGTGACGAGATAATCTTCCGTTGCGTTAGGCTAACTATCAGCGACAAAATCGGCATTGTAGCTAAAAGTCTCGTCACCAAATTCGCAATCCCTTATGGTGCGAAGATGGGTCATCTCAAAATGACTTTTTCGATAATTAATTCCACAACTTAAGATCCCATGAATTTACTAAGTACCCTTTTTCAGGATCGAATTCGAGTGCACGGATTCAAGCGTGCGTTACAGGTTCGATGTTTCTATATCGATATGTGCAAACCAATCTCATATCTGCATCGAATGCTCATTCGAGCTCATGATCGTGTCTGATCTAACTCGCGAGGTTTACTAAAATACTTGGTTAATATTTCATGATTATCATCGAGGCTGGCAAATGTTGTACCTTAATTGCATAAAATTATGTCGAAATCCTCTGATTTGGAGCCTTCCCGAAACTCTCTATAGTAAATTAATCGTACGGTGGGAGACCAATCCAGGAATACAATGCGAAGTACCGGTGGAAACCGGATCATATGTGTTGGGGCTCGACAAAGAAGTAAATTGGAATTCGAACAGAATCCGAGGGAGGTCCATTTGGAAATTAGTAAATTAGGTTCTTTTTTCAATTATTCTACCAAAAAAAATTAGGTTCTTTTTCTTTATTTTATAAAATTTTGATTTAGTTAAAATTATGAGATATTTGTGCCTGAAAACATATGACCCTACCATTTTAAGATATTTTTTTTTAACGTTCGATTAAGGCTCCGTTGGTTTAATGGGAAATGAATGATTTGAAAAATATTTTCTTGAAAATAACTCATTGGATCGCTTAAAATAATTAATCAATGGAAAATGTTATCATTATCTCCAATAATGTATGTCTATATATTTTCGTGGACGATGAAAATATTTTTCGTTCATTCATATTTATAAGGGATACAAACGATCATTTTTAGGAATATGCTTTCCAAATCGTTCATTTCCCATTAAACCAACGGAGCCTCCAATACATTTCGCAAGTCAAATAAGATCTATGTATATCATTTTATCGAGGGCTCGTAAATTTTACACGATTCTTATCATTTTCTTTGTCAAGTGAAAGGATTATTTTTTATCATATAATGATTATGCGCGTACGTGGCATATTAAAATATCTCACATCGGTGATTCATAGGGTTTCTTTTTTTTTGCTCTTTATATACACATGGGTTCCCTCGCCTATAAATTGAAGTTTTTGCGTTGAACATTTTTACATGGTATCATAATTATGTTCCATTTTCAACTTATTCCACTTGTGCACCTGTTCGTCAAATCACACATCGTTCGCAAGCGCGCGCGGCGGGTCTATATGCTCCGGGCCGAACTTTCTGACACGGCATTTCATTGTGAATTCCAGTCTTAGATATCTAGCATCATCTTTATAATAAAATTTGATGCAAAATAGGAAAAGTCATCATTAATCCATTCACAAGAAAAGAAAATCCGTTATTCACATAAATTTTGTTTAATCTGCCAAATTATATGATTAGAAATTTAAAAAAAAAAAAAGGAAGAGAGAGAGTCAAATTTAGAAGCGCGGATGGTATTCTAAAACGAGAGGGAATCACACATACCAAGAGACTGGCAGTGGCGGTGCTGCTGGTCAATTAAATGACGGGATCCTGTCGTCACTCCTGCAAAAATGTTATTTTATTATTGATTAATAATTGATTATTGCTAATGATAAATAATGAAAATGAAAATCAAAGTTCAAACTGTTCTTTCAATAATGAGCACAGGTCGGGCCTCAGAGACTTCACATGTAACCTAACTCATATTAAAATCCACAGCAGCCAAATTGCTAGACCACCTTCCCCTCCCATCTTCTCTCTCTCTAATTTAAAATTGGCCCGCCGTACACTAGGTTTGCTATTCGATGGCAGTTCTCACGTCATTGAACAGGAATTTAGCCGGATAAAAGGCCCTCTCAGTAAAAAAAAAAAAAAAGAATTCGGGACCGGTTAGACTATTTGAAGATTCTAATGATATCCATCACTTTCAATTTTTAAAATGATGCGTCTCTTGTTCATTAGGCCAAAACCCTTGATGATCTCACTTTTTGTGTCTTCCAGAATTGGCCTTAATACAATAACAAGAAAAAATAAATAAATAAACTACCCTATTTCTTGTTGAGGTATCCCCCATTTCATAATTGTTTTTCTTTCTATAAATCTATTAAAACTCCTCACATATGCACGTAATGCGTGCTAAACCCTAGTGACAAATTACGTGAGATTTGACGTATTAATGCAGTGTTCAACACAGTCGACATTCATCGACGATGTCCTCGGATCAATGGGATTTGCTCGACTTCTAGACGATGCTCTTGAACCAATGGGATTCGCCGAACATCTATATCATCTATATATCATCTATGTCCGAGGAAATGACTATCTCCAAAATTTATTCTACGGAAGTTACTGCGCGTGAATCAATTACAGATGCAGGAAATACATTGAAACACGTGCTCTTTTCCTCGCAATTTTACATGGATTTTATCATTCTCGACGTGCGATTGAGTTGATAAAATCACAATGATTTTGCGCAACAACACATAGTCTCTTCATCTTGTCCCTTCGATGTCCAATTACAGTTTATCACATTACTCAATAAATCAATTTCGTGGACCAATCGTCAATCAACTTGGCATTTCTTAATTGCCATTACTATGGAGAACCTAGTAAATGCTAGTTAGAGACCATGTTGCTCCCTCCTCTCGACCATACGGTTGTTTCTCAAGGATATTTTCATTTTTTATAACAAACAAAAGACCAAACACTTAGGTTTAGCCTTAGCTTAGGTCCTCACCTTTCACTATATATATAACCTCAGAGTGGCAATGTCTCTTCCCCCATCATCCTTTCCACGTTCAACAAAAGCTTTGATCCTTGTACCCATTACAATGGACGATATATGGAAGCCATCCAAGAAGGAAAAATGGAGCAATGGCCATTCCACATCACCCTCGTCTTCGTCGTCTAAGTTCGCTCTTTCCAGGAGTTTCTCGGCCAAGACCTCTTCCTCCAACTCCCCCGGTAACCTCGTGAGGAGCGGCTCCCAGCGGGGCTTGTCATCGTCGTCATCGTCGGGTGTCCCGTCGTCCAAGGGCTCGCTCTCCCGGAGCATGTCGCACAAGGGCTCCAACATCTCGCGCAAGTGCAGCAACCTGGCCAAGGAGCAGAAGGCGAGGTTCTACATCATGAAGCGCTGCGTCGCCATGCTCCTCCGCTGGCACAAGCACGACGATTCCTGACACGACGAGCTCCGGACTATACATATATAGGGGGACTGTCGTATGTATAGCATAGAGACGGATCCGATCCAGCAATGGGTTTTGTGAGAGAACAAGCATTTTCGTTCCGGAGGAGCCGATGCGCCGTTCCGATTTTTTTTTCTGCTTACTCTTCTTCTTTTTCCCGAGGAATTGGATGCACTTGTGATTGTTGTTGCCATGTCGAGTGAGCTACGCACAGCTTTTCACACGGGGTTGTAATTTTGCATCGAACAGATTTGAATCACATGAGATTGCTCCATCTGGTACTATGTATTTTCTCTCTTGGGTCCTTCGTTTCGTGAGGAATGACAAATACTCAATGGAACTCAAATCGTCTAGGAAATTGATGCACTAAAGATATCACTAGCCTCCCCTCGCAACCGCATAAAAAATGCACTAAAATCCCAATAGATCCGAGGACGAAAGATTTCGTTGCATTGATTTTCACCCCGGCCTTTACAGCTTGTGTAAATTTGGATGCTCCAAGGACGACAGAGTCAATATGGACGTTGGAATGTGCCTGGCTTTTGTCTCCTGCATGTACTATCTTGGGTCAGTCTTCAAGAAAACGTACAAAATTGGCAAGATATTCAAAGATTTAACACCCTGGTTCGACTGTACAAACTTACAGTTCTTTCTAACTTTTGGACGCTCGGGTGACTCCTTTTTTTTAAGACATAATAGAGACTTATAATTTCATTTAACAATTAACCTTTTAGAGAAAGGCCATTAAAATACATGATCTCCCCACACTCGGGTGACTCTTGCGAGCCGATGGAGCTCTCGGTTTCGGATACCCGACTCCTTCATAAGATAGGGTAACCCATGATCCCACCAAACTGAGCCATTCCGGCATGAATTCCTAACATGCACGGCTAATTCCCGCAAGAAAAGTAATCCCAAGGTTATCACTAATATTCACATAAATCGGGCAAGCGACGGACGGAAAGATTAGGAACCCAAGAATGGCTAGATTCAAACCACGAACCGTTGAGGCACGTGTTAAGTCCGAAAGATAAACACAAAAACCATTTTCGGTTTGGTAATCTAGATGCAAACTCCACGCTAGGAGGATTCTTCCCTTTAAGATAAGTCTTCCTGGCTTTTTCTCTTTTATGTATTAGGACGATTAAGGGTTGCGCACAAGCAATAACAACGACTAGGATAGACTAGAAAGAGCACGGGAGAAGAACCAATGCCCTAGCAAACTCATATGTCAAGCGATTGTGACGGGTTAAACGTTTGATGTAAGAACCAATGCGCTTGTCTCACGTCATTGTAAGACGGACAAGAGAGATCAGCCATGTCATGATCCGGATATCAACCAAGTCAAAACTGTCGGTCATGTCACCGAGAGTTACAAAACATGAAGCAGACTGTGGCGCGGAAATGTTAAGGAGAAAACCAGCTAGTTCTGAGACACATTGTGGGGCATTTACACCAAACAGATTGATCGATTGTATATGTAACATCCAAGCATACTAGTCTGGTCTTGGTACAAATTTACACAGTAGTTGATGAGTAATCTTCGAGTGTACAGTGATTAATTTTGTACTCGAAAGGCACAAATTGCGGTTCTCAATCCGTCGACTAACCCCTAACACCAGAGTTATGTATGCCTTCTGCTAAATCTATGCAAGCTACTGTAAGTCCAACATGGGCATAGCTCCTACCAAATGCTAATATAAAATACGAACTTTATTGACTTATAGAACTGATACACATCAACATATTAACATAAGTAGGTACAGGTAATTGGTTAGCTTTTAAACCATGTCCGATCCATCCGACTCGCTATCCCTGCTTTCCCGCCATGCTGCGCCAAGCTTGAATTTACAGACAGGGCATGTGCCTTGTTGTCGCAGCCAAGGATCAATGCAGTTAGCATGGAACTGCAGAGAGAGAGAATCGAATGGTTAGTTGAAGGGAAAGCAAGGGAAAATACACGAAATAAACAAATTCAAAACCTTTATCGAATTTAACCATTAATCGACAAACACTTCACTCACTCCTAGAAACCATATTATTCATATTTAGCAGAAAATTGACCAGAGACATTGTTGAAATAAACAAGAGATTTTCTTTTGAAGTCAAACATGGAAACCAATTTTACTTTTGCATCTAAATCGTTTGGGGGGAGTCAAAATTCTAGAATGATCAATAGAGTGCTCATGTACTAAAACAAAATCTATAAGTAGCATGGCGGGACAAGTGAAAAAAGGAGCCATTAATATCTCATAATGTTAGGAAAACCACAGAAACTTCACACATGCATGTTGGAGGATGAGATAAGCAAAATTTGAAGGATGGACTAGGGGCCTTCTAAGGTCCCTTGAGGGACCAATCCTGCATCATAATCAGTCAAGACCAGGTGCACTTTGTCGTAATTCTCACACAAATTGTTGTACACACCAACACTTAGAAAGTTTTCAATGGAAGTTGAGATTTATTTATTTGCAATCCAACAATCACCAATCGTCATAGGGGCAATCCCTTGAGAGATTGTAGAAAACCCTAATGGACACGGAAAGACATAACAAGACACTAGGAGGAAAAAAAACCTGATGCAAACATGGCAAGCTACGAACAAGCTCGCCTCTGTTGACCTGCTCCAAGCATATGCTACAAGTCAATTCATCCTCCGGGGCTTTCATACTTGCATCCGCATTTCTGCTCTCTTGCTTCAGCTGTTTATCACATCAATTAGATCAACTAAGCCAGGAGGGAAGAAAAACAAGAAAGAAACAAAAGCACTTGAACATGAGCCTGCCAGTCCCTTCCCACCTCAGCCACTAAAACATGACTCAAGCACACTCAACAGAAAGGTGCAGGCATGTTGTCTGCATTTTTTGGAATGCTTGCTCCATCTTTGAGTAACATGGACATTGTGGCCCATGAATGAATGTAGGTAGGCGTAGGCCAACATACCAATGTAGAATTGGCCAAACAGGAAACAAAAAAAAAGGAAAATGGACAACTGTGGCACGAAATTCACGCTTTTTCTCAAAAATTGGCATGCTCAATATATGAAGGAAAGGAGATAAGATCAGATTAAGACATGGGACCAAAATCCTGCAAAGTCACTCCTGACAACACATATAAAAGGTGAATCCTCATCATCTAGAGTAAGACAATCCACACGTCTGAGCAAACCAAAATAGGTGGTAATCATGCGTAAGGGAAACAAGGAATTCTAACATGGCCAAGACCTTTGAAAACAGAATCTATGTTGTGAACGTATGGATCCTCATCAGGAAAAACTATATCCCCAGCCCAAGCAGCATAAACACATAGTAATACTAGTAAAGTTAAGGAAGTAACTTGTGTTTAGAATTCAATAGTCCAGGCAAATATCTGCAAAAGTTGCCAAAGGAAGAGTACCTCAGAGCCCGAAGAGGATGATGCTTTTTGTAGTGAGGAGCCATCTCTATCAACAAAGCAATAAGCATACAATTACTCGCAAGTGGAATTTGGATGCAACTCATAGCAGAGAGATCATATGCCAAAATAAAATTTGGACATAACTATTAAGAAATATGTTAGATATACAGTGTGGACATTTTTCAAAGAGCTTAAGTTTCCTTTCTGGAAAAAATGATACATCAATTATCGAAAAAAATGGAAAAATTATATATTTGACATAATATTAGAGCTCAGGTCAGGAAATTAAATGTTGGTGCTCCCTCTCATAGTCATTTTATCCATTACTGTTGTTTGTCCTCCTGTTGCTATTTGATGCAATTACTTCCATATTCCATAATTTACATGTACGGTTTGATTACACTCAAGGGTTAGCGTTAGGAAATATGCAAGACATACATTGTGCACCCATTTACTAACAACTTACGTTTATGGGGAAAAGTTTTGTCTAACTATCCTATGAGATTTTGGGGATCCCTATGACCTCTTGAGCAGTCTTAGAAAAGAAGGAATCTTGACAACAGTTTATTTTTCTTTTTTTTTTTTAATCTGGGGGTTCGGGCATGAAGATCCGCTATCCGGAGGCCCATGAAATACCCCGTAAATTCCACAAACCGTTCAAGCCTAGGTGTTCAACCTATGCAAGAGGCCTGACCCGGAGCAATTTACACGCAATTGATGGGATTCGAATGGGTGATTTCCAGTTCTTAAGCTGGAAACCTCCAATGTCACTACCAACTGCACCAACCGTAGAGTATGACAAAAGCTTTTATCTCCAACAACATGCTAATCGCTCGCCACAGCTTTTATAAACAAATAGTTTAGTTGAAGATCAGAAAGTCTTGCATTATACTTGTACTTTTCCAATAATCAGTTCATAAACCTCAGTAAAGCCAACTTAATTTCCACATGCACAATTGCCACGATATGAAGGCAGCAACTGAGAAGCTCAGACATTGCACAAGTACACGAGTTCTGTCTGCAACTAATTCATTTGCAAAAGGTAATAATTAAACTTGAAGACTAATTTTACGATCCACAAATTTGTATGAACGGAAGGTGGCAGTCATCACATATTTTGGAGTAGCGACGCACTAAATTTCTTTTGAAGGCAAGTGAGAGTAGACAGCTCATGCACGCACAATCCCACCCTTTATTCCATTGCACTTCTGTTGAAAACTAACAAGAAATTATCATTTAAGAATATCGTGAGGAACTTCATCAATAATTTAAGCAAACAACTTCTGTGCTTTTATGCATACTGCATGCTACACACACATGCATGCGGAGATTAATTACAAAGTTCTCTTTGATTCCGAGCTAGTAATCCTGCAACAATTAATTTCTATCTAAGAATATGACCTGAAAAGCAAATTACAGTCTTCGTCATTGAATTCGGACTAATTTACACTAAGCGAGGTAAATATAGCATACACACGCTTGAAAAAAGAAACGAATTCAAACCACTTTACAAAAGAAAAGGCATTTGTGCTGCTTTACAAAAGGAAAGGCATCTGGAACACTTTACAAAAGAAAAGGCATTTGAACTCACCTCTGGACACCAGAAGCCTTGTATTTATGAAGAGGCAGGGCATTTATCTCCTCCTCACTCATAGAAAGAGTTGTGGATACGTTTTCAGAGTCCAGTGCTCTCAAGGTATCATAATCTGCAGCATAGACCAATCAACGAAAGCAATTATTCCCAGACTCTAAATGTATAAAAGCTGCCTGAATCATATGAATACCACTTCATATTCCTTCATAACAATAACTATAGCCACCAGTTGACAGCTCAAAACATGTCAACCTCTTCATTTTCTGCTTATCAGTCAGCCACATTGGAAAAGTTATTGAAATACAACTACCTAAATAAACAGACAAAAATTTAACATTGAAAGCTCAATGCCAGCTCACTAGGGATCTCTTTTCACCATCTACTTGTGATAGCTCAACAAAGAGCTTGTTTTCCCAATAATAGAGTGCATTACTTATTCAAATATCAAGGCATTTGTTCACTGACATGCTTTTCATTCTTCTTAAGTTTTGTGTGGATAAAATTGGTATTTGAAACTGCAAGTCCAATAATCCTTCGGAGGCATGCAAGTCATCCTATCTAGATGCATCGAGTAAGGCCCCATCCATGGATGGCAAGCTCGACCCTATGGGATGGCGACCTAATCCCTACGGTCACTCTAGGTGAAAATAGATGTAATTCAAACACGGAACATACCACATCCCCAAAAGTACTAAATCACTCAACCAACTCTTTGGGGTTTTTTTTTTCTTAAGTTTGAGCTCGGCACAATCAAAAGTACTTAATCCTTGATGCCAAGGCTGTTTCATTTAGATCCATGTGCATTTTTAAAAGCAACGATAACCTAAATTGAAAAATCTCAAATCTTTAAATCTTATCAAGAACTCAAAAGTCTTGCATCTTTCACAAATAGGAGAGATGCATGTGTCGTTTGTGAGGATGAGTCAACTAAAAGAACTAACGAAACAGCAATCTAGGAGTCAAAACTTCAAGACTTCCACAGCAGTAGTGGGGTCTACGGCTAGATTTTATTCAAGAAAGCAGTCACCAACTAAAAGTTCACTTCTACCATGCATATGCCAGTGGTTATTAGACAATAAAAAATCCTATTAAACGCCCTTTAAATAATCATTTGTTCCATGCTTTACAATTTCCCCATCTTCAAACCTGCTTCAGAAATCAGTTTCCTACCTAAATCATCAAATTCACGATCAAGCAGAGCAAGCTGGAGCCTCAATCCTTGTAGCCGACCTCTGGTAGCAAATGCTATTGATGGTGGCATGTGGACACGCAATTCAGTATGGCCAAGTAAGCCACTGGCAGCTGCCGCATGAGCTCGGGCTTGAGCTTGAAGTTGCTGACAAGTAGCGTACATCCGCAGGCTTGTAGCCAGCAAAAAGACACCAACAACAAGCCATAGCTACATTCACAGAGCTACCTCTTCAGTTAATACACAATAACTCTATGTACAAGGAAAACTGGCATAAAGTGCTCAAACTTAAGTACCAGGAAGTTGGATGACATCTGATGAGAGTTCAACACCATGAATAGCAAAAGAACTGCTGAAGATGGAAGTCATAAAAATTATTAACAGATAACGAGAACAGAAAAAGGAAAAGAACTAGTCGAGAAGAGGAAAAATTACCTGTTACCAGAAAAGCCAGAGAATTGGAATTAACAGGCCGATGGCCGTGGATACGCTAATAGAGACGAAAAAAGGACCGTAAGAATGTCAAGTCACTGAAGGAATGTACACCCTTATGCTTGAGATATAAAACAAAGAAGTAGGTCGCTGGCTATTCGTTGCATGTGAGTGAACCTACCAGAGTTGGCCGTTCATGTATAAATCCTGGAAATCCACTCTCAATATCTGCTCTGTTTCCTCTGTATGCAAAGCTCATATTTGCAATGCGGTGTGTCTTCCTAGATCAAAAGGCTCGAGCAATACTACAAGCTCCAAAGGTATATGGATTATCAGATGCACATTCCAATCTTCATAGCCTGCAAAAGCCATCAAAATCACATAATTTACTTCCACGTGAGTGACGTTAGCCAAAATGCATGCCACAAAACTCCAGAAAGTGCTCATAAAACGTCAACCACACTTCAAGAGAGACTCTAAAGTATAGAGTCCATCGTGCAATGCTGAAACATTTTGAAGGAAACATTATTCACAAGCTAACCTTAAACTCAATCTCTTCCTCTCATAAAAGCAACTACTGCAGTGCAAGTCCACAAATGGAGTATCCACAAACTAGTAGAAGCGAACATAAGATTCGCTTGGTGTTCCACAAAATTCAAACGTAAAAGCAATTTCATATGAAATTTTTGGCCGCGTCTTGGTATACAGGTGATCCATTTACCGAATTGGACAAGAAACGGGCCAGAGGTCTTACACTATCACCTAGCTACACCGACAGATCAGACTCCTTATCTTGCAATCGTAGTATGATTGACCTTCGACACGACTAAAGATCGAAGCGACGGCGCGCACGATCCACAATCATGTAATGCCGTTAATGGGCAGTGCGTTATGACGAATTGAGCTAAAAATAAACACTACAATTCAGTCAAATCCACACCGAATTTCCAAACAAACACACATCCAATCAACAGCTGTTCCAGACATCACTCTCAAATGCGTCAATCTGTCGAAAACATCTCGCGAAATCGATCCGGCAACGTTTCACCGACAAGTCCCCCCCACGAACGCGACAATGCGGCGAGAGCAACGGAGAAACGCTCCAAACGGAGAAATTAGACTCGGAAAAGCAAATGCAAAACGACGGGAAAATGCGCCGTCGGGTCATTGAGCAGCGACCAGCGAGGTGAATGCACGGATTGACGGAGGGGGTGGGGGAGGCCTGACTCCGGCTTTCTGGATCGTCTTGGTTTCGCTTTCACCAGAAAAACCAATCGCGGTGCGCAGAGAGAGAGACAGAGAGTGAAGGAGAGGGACTTACGCCATGGAAGGTGCGCGACGAGATGATTGATTGACCTGCACTTGCAGTTGAAGGCGGAAGAGGTGAAGTGAGCTTAGGGATTAAGCCGTGCGATGCGAAGCGAAGGAGATGGCTGCGTCTCTCTCTCGCGTTTTCTTGGTCCTGAGCTTTCGATGTACGGACTCCAGACGATTCTGGAAGCTGCCACGTGGGCTTCCTTCGAAGGGAAAATTCGCCGGAATTGCTCTCAATTTTTTTCTGATAAGGGCTCGAAATAAACTTTATTTCACGTGACGGTCCGAAATGTGGACCCAAAGTGTTGTGCATGAGGGCCCGAAGTACTCTTATTCTTTTTTAAATAAGTGTTCCAAGTGGACCTCATTTCTAATAAAGGCTTGAAGTCGACATATCATTCTCAAAGAAAGGCCTAACCATTTTCATCATTTATTTTTTCCTTTTTTTCTTCTTTTTTTCTCTCTCTAGCTAGCCACTGGGCGAGGGCCCGGTGACCCTCTTTGGCCGCTGGTGAGGATCACCTCACTCGGGCCCTCATTTGTCATGGGCAATGCCGTTGCCTAGATCTAGCGAGGGATTGGGTGAGGCAACCCTCGCCGGCAACTGGCTGAGCCCTCCCCCAATGGCTAATGAGGGTTGCCGGAGAAAAAAGAAAGAAATGGAAAAAAAAGGAAAAAAATTTAAATTAAATAAAGAATGAAAATGTCCTTGATCAACTGGTGAGGTCAGGCCCTTCTTTAAGATTGATATAACCACTTCAGGCTTTTATTTGAAAATAAAATGGTGCTTCGTTCTTTTATTTGAAACAAGATTCACTTCAAGTAGTGGTGGCCACGGGCCGATTTCGGCCCGGAACCGGCCCGGTCAAACCCGGGGCCGGCCCGTTGATTGCGCCCGCGGTTTGGAACCGGCCCGGAACCGCCGGTTCCGGGCCCATTTCCAAAGGAAAAAAAAAACCCACTGGGCCCACCCCCTGAGCCCCGGCGCCCGCAGCAGGGCTTGCACGTCTGCAGGCCCTGCTGCGGGCAAAATTTAAAAAAAAAAAAAAAAAACCCAGCAACAGGGCTTGCACGTCTGCAGGCCACTGCGGGTAGCGCCGCAACGGCCAATGCCCAAACGGGCAAAAAATAATTAAAAAAAAAAAGATAACCGTTGCAAAATTGCAACTGTTATCTTTTCTTTTTTTTTAATCCTAAATTTTCTTCTTATTTTTTCTTATAAATTCTCTCAATTTTTCTCAATACTCGAAATTCTCTTAAATTCTCTCAATTTTCTCAATACACGCAACTCTTTCTTAATTCTCCCAATTAATTCACTCAATTCTCTCAATTCACTCGAAAAATGGCAAGTGGAAGTCGAGTGCCAACTGGCAAAGGTAAGAATATCGCGACAGAATCCCATCATTCTTTTGATCCTCGTGAATATACAGATTTTCAAGATGATGAAATCAACATTTTTCCCGATGCGGAGCGTGTCCCGACGCAAGAAAGTTTTCATCCTCCTACCGAAATATCTACAACAAAGGAAGCGGAACGAGAATTTACATCTAACATTTGAAATCACTTCGCGAAAATAGAAAGATTTGATATTGGTCAAAAAAAGGTATGATATAATTTGTAAATATTGTGGGAAAATATATAAATATACACGTGGACAAGGATATGAAACATTTAAACGACATCTTAGGAGCAAACATCCAACCGAAACGGGAATCGATATCGGGCAACAACAAATTTCCGGGTACGTCAATCCTAACACTTCCCCTTTATTTCGTTTTAATGAAAAAACTTATAAGGAAGAATTAGGCAAATTTATTTCCGTTGAGCATTTAGCATTTAATTTTGGAGAAAGATTTGGTTTTAATGAATTTGTACAAAAAGCATGTGCTCCACAAGCAAAACGTGTTCCTAGAAATTCAATTAAACGAGTAATTAAAGATCTTTACAAAAATGGAAAAAAAGATTTACAAAACTTTTTTATGCAATTTAATGGATGCGTGCATATAGGTAGTGATATTTGGAGTGATCATTGGCAAAATCATTCTTACATGGGCATAACATGTCATTGGATAGATGACAAATAGAATATTCAAAAAAGAGTTATTACATTTAGAGTTTTCGATGATAAGCATACGGCAAATAATATTTATAGAATAATTAGGCAAATTTTAGAAGAATATTATTTGCTTAACAAAATTTTTTCAATTGGTTTTGATAATGCCGCGGCAAATACCGCTTCAATTGCCGATTTAGAAAATATTTGTAAACCCGCTTTTGGCGGAAAATTTTTTCACGTTAGATGTGCTTGTCATGTTTTAAATTTATGTGTACAAGATGGTTTGAAAACTCTTGATATTTTTCTTCAACCAATAAAAACGGCGATTCAATTTTTATGGAAACATCCCCAAAAAATGAAAGAATGGGGTAGATTTTGTAGAGAAAATGGCAAATGGCCAAAAAGATTTTCAAGAGATGTTCCAACTCGTTGGAATTCTACTTTCCACTTGCTTAATGAATCATTAGCATATAAAGATTTATTATGTGCATTCATTTCTAATAATATACCTGAGATTAATTTATACCCACAAGAGTGGGATATTTGCCAAAAAATTTTAGATGTTTTAAAGGTTTTTAATGATGCAACTTATATTTTGTCCGGTGTTTATTATCCTACTACACATTTATTTTTAGTAGAGTGTACTAATATTGTCGGAATTTTTTATGAATATGAAAATGATGTTGAATTGCAACATACTATAGTTGTAATGAAAATGAAGTGGCTACATTATTATAGCGAAATTCCCATTATTTATTTAATTGCTTGTGTTTTTTATCCCCATTGCAAATTGGATGGCTTAAATGATTTTTTGCGTACGTATTATCAATGTTTACATTATGATGCGATAAATGTTACAACTATAGTACGTGAGGTTAAAAAGGTAGTAATAGAATTATATAATGAATTTTATGCTAAATATAATTTAGGTGATATTAGATCTTCTCAATCTACGGAGATACAAAATGACAATACAGGTAAAATTAATAGAGGGTACCAACTTTTATTACATAGACAAAAAAAAAGGAGTAATTGGAAATATTTCTGAATTAGAGATTTATCTAACCGTTTCATTTGAGTTTACTGAATCCGAAGGTGGTACAGATTTTTTAATTTTAGATTGGTGGAAGAGGCACACAAGCCAATACCCAATCCTTTCTATTATTGCAAAACAGATTTTTTCAACCCCTTGTTTCACAGTTGCGGTCGAACAAGCATTTAGTGCCGGAGGTAATATTTTGGATGAACATTGTTCAAGATTAACTCCAAAATCAGTGGAGATTCAAGCTTGTGTTGCTGATTGGACGAAGGCTCAATACCGGCAACAAGAGATAGATCGGAATAATGAATCCGAATTCTTTAACGACGGAGATACTACCGGTACCGGTACTGGAACGGGTAGTGACGATTGAGGGTAAAAGAACTATTGGAGTTGGCAAATATTTCGGGAACCCTTGTTTCTCATACCGGGTACGTCCACGTGAGCTTAGGGAAACCGAAATATAATCCGACGACATGTGACCTCTGGTCCCCTGCGTACGGAATGTTTAGGTTTTGGGTCATTTTAGGGCATATATATTGTGCTCCTTTTTTTTATAGATCGTTGTAACGAATTGTAATGTGCTTAATGATAATTTATTAAGTTCAAGCCCTCTCTTTCTCTCTTGTCTTTTTGTCCCCAAATTTGATTACAATTTACATTTTAATTACAATTTATATTGAATAATGTTCCGTCACCGGAACAGTAACTTTTTAATTTTTTTATTATTTTCTTTTCTGTTTTTCCTTTTCCTTTTTTTTTCTTTTCTTCCTCCGCTGGCTATAGCCGGGGCCGGCGGAGGTCGTCGGCCTCAGGCGAGGCCGCCCTCGCCGGCGTCGGGCGAGGGCCGCCCTCGCCTGGGCTGGGCGAGGCCGGCCTCGCCAGATCGGGCGAGGGCTCGCCCTCGCTCGACGCCGGCGAGGCTCGACCTCGCCTGCAACTCGCGAGGTCGACGCCGGCGAGGTCGAGCCTCGCCAGATCTGGTGAGGGTTCGACCTCGCCGGCCTCGCCAGTTGCAGGCGAGGTCGGCCTCGCCCGATCTGGCGAGGCCGGCCTCGCCTAGCCCAGGCGAGGGCGGCCCTCACCCGACGCTGGCGACCTCCGCCGGCCTCGGCTATGGCCGGCGGAGGAAGAAAAGAAAAAAAATATATGAACCGGCCCGGAATCGGAACCGCCGGTTCTGAACCGTGGCCATGACTAACTTCAAGTCTTTATTTAAAAAAAATAAGGGCATTTCATGCCTTTATTTGAAATTTGCCCTCTTTTGAATTATAAAGTTCATATTGGGCAATCAAAAATTAGGAAGTATTGCAGTGTGCAAAATTTGACTATTTTCTGTTTTTTTGTTCGAAATATCTTAGATTTTCATAGTACAACAATTTTTTTGTATATGAATTTATTAAAATTTAAGACGAAAGAAGTAAATATGTAATGTACTTTTCTTTCTATTTATCAAATAAACGAGCCCTCGAAGAATTTGTTCTTTTTTTCCTTTATCGCAATGAACGTTTTCTTGGAATTAATATTTGATCCGTGCTTTTTCAGTTAAGTTACTTTAATTGAGACCTTTCGCATATCAAAATCAGATCATGTCAATTTTAAACTCGGTACTTTATTGATGTGCTCAAATGCTCACTTTGACGTCATTCGTTAAGTATCAGAGAATAGACGGCCATTCTTTACTTCCAGTACTCGGTGGGAATTCGAGTACGAGATTACCTTTTATACGTTGTGCTATTTTAAGGAGCTACGACCATTAACTTAACTACACTTGCGAGGTTGAGCTGGTGGATAGAGAACGTGATTTCCACGAAAAATACTCTTGACATGGTAGCATTTTCCAGCTTCCCTTACGGATTGCATTGGGTACATCCCGTGACAATTGCGAACTCTTCTAAAATCCGAATGCATTAATTTCTTCTTATTTTTCCACCAAACTTCAAATAATGGAGCTAAATTGGAATTGATTTCCCAATCGGATAATCACGTGCTAAATGAAGACTGGGGAATGAATAATTGCTTTGCTTACGTGCAGGCAATGCGCTAGCCGGCACTCGAGAATGGCTCCAATTCAAGGGGAAAGGGGAAAAGAAATCCAAGTCACGAGTCGCTGCGCGGTTAGGGGTGGCGGGGGGGCGCATTTGGGGTTTTCACCTTCGCACGCACGTCATCTTCGACCGGGTCAACTTTCCAGAGTGCTCCCATTTCACCCACCGCGCATCCGCTTGGAAACAACAACCAAGGTTTTGTTTTTTTGTCCCCAAAGCTTCCGCAACTTGACTCCACCAGGACACGAATGTGAAACCAAAACTTTTGGGCCACCTCGGATCGAGGGCGCAATGATGACCGGTTCCTTCGCCGCTGCGGTTGGTGGCAGCAGCTGCGGTGAATGGTCGGAGCTGCGGGCGGCGTGACCATGGGGTGGGCGAGGTCTAGGTTAGTGATAGGATCGAGGTATTGCAAGCCAGAGTTGTATCTTGATGGGTGTGAGAACATGAGCACGAGCACAGTTGGCAAGAAAATGATGCAATTATGGATAGATGCTTATTAAAAAATAGAGGCCGCAAGTGGTGAATTCACAGGGACTCGAAAGGGTATATGTCACAAATATTTCAAAAAATTCTGTCCTTTCACGCTCCAAAATTATCGAGGACCGGATCCTCTTTGGATGCAGTGCAGTGGGAAAGCAGAGCGGTCAGCATCTTCGCTCTCCAGCCACGCCTTTTCTCACACCAACTTTTGACCAATCCCTTCAACACTTTTCCGTCCGCGCTGTCTTACCTCGGATTCATCGCCCCTCTCTTTCACCGAATCCGACCATCAAGTGTCTCTCTCTCTCTCTATCCCCCCTCCGGAAGAACGAACAGCCATTGTTGCAGACACATGGACTCGGGTACCGATTCACAGAACGAAACATCGAAAACCAATCTTTTCGAACATCATCAATTGAGGGGGGCTACCCAAAAAGCGAAACTTTATGCCTCGAGAGACGGATCCAGGTAAAAAAAATCTCCAAGAAAAGCTAAAATGGGGAACGAAATCTTGGACCCGTCCGAGTAAATCTTTCAAGATGGCATCAGGTTCGTCGTCCTCGCCCCCGATGAGCGGCACTGACAGCGACGCAGCCGCCAACACCGTCGGCGTTCCAAAATCTCTCCCCAGCCAAAAAAAAAAAAAGGATTCGCATCCTCAGTCTATTCCATATATATACAATTACAAATTTGAATCGGCTCCATCTACAAATTAATTAAATATCTCCCACTCATCGCGACTTATAGAAAAAAAAACCCAATGAAAAAAGAAAGAAAAAGTTCGTTCCGACCTCTCGAATTCTAATCCTCCATGACCCAGGATCTTCTGCTCCGCCTCCTCGAGAACCTCCCGATCACTGAGCTCGAGCTCGAGGAGCTCGAGACGCTCCGGGTCCTCCTCATCGACCCGGAATCGCTGTCCGGGTTACCGTTGCGGCTCGATCTTGATCTCCAGAAGAGATTCATGATGTTCCTCACCAGCCTCCCGAACCCGCCTCTGTCCCTGCTCCTGCTCCTCCTCAGCCCCCAGTACACGCCCCTCGGAGCTCCGTTCTCGAACCCGCCGTCCATCTCCGTGAAGACCGCCGGCAGCTCCAATTCCCTCTCCCTGTCCGCCCCGCCGCCTCTCCTGAAGCTCCCCACCGCGAACCCCCCTCCCGGGAGCCTCCATATCGTCATCCCCACCGCTTCCTGGCCCGCGCCCGGGGTGTCCTCCGGCGCCGGCGGCAGCTCGTGGCGGCACACGGGGCACGAGTTCCTTAACGCGAGCCACGGCAAGATGCAGTCGGTGTGGTACAAGTGCTTGCACGGCATCTCCCGCGTCTCCGCCCCGAGCTCGAACTCGTCCTTGCAGACGGCGCAGTGCAGCTCGGCGGCCACGTGGCAGTGGCCGATCTCGACCGTCGGCATCGACTCCACCGCGGCCTTGGACGCGGGCGGGTTCTCGGACCGGCCGAGTCCGATCCCGGCCAGCTCCAGCTGCGCGAGCTGCTCGAGCAGCCGGTCGAACCCCGAGCCCATCAGGAACTCCGACATCGTCGCCGGCAGCGGCCGGAGTCCCGATCCGGCCCCGTCGTCGTAGTAGAGCTCGAAGGCGCTGGTCTCGGCATCGGGGCTGGCGGTCCCGCGCAGGACGATGACGGGGTTGAACGGCGACCGGTCGCCGCCGCCGTTGGCCCTCCTCCGGCGAGGCCTGACGCTGACGTCGCGATCCGGGTGAGGGTCGTCTTCGGGCAGAGAATCCAACCGGCGGCGGGGGTTGACCGGCGTGCGGCGGCCCGGCAGCGCCGCCCCCGCCGCCATCTCCTCGATGAACCCGCCGTCGCAGAAGGGGCAGGAGACGGAGCCATCGACGTCGCCGCCGGCGCGGGGCAGGGCGGTGACGAAGCGGACGCAGCTGTAGCACCAATAGGTCGCCGTCGAGACTGGCATGGTCGCGCCCCTGGACAGGACGTTTCAGATCCGCCGCCGGCGGTGGTGGTGGTGGTCGGAGGTAGGTATGGGATGGCCGGAGAGAGACAGAGAGAAAGCGGAACGACTTTCGAGTAACAACAATGGCAATGGGAGAGAGGGAGGACAGGGGCGGGCCTTTTAAGGGGGGGAGGATAAACGGCGAAGCACGGCTCACGCCTCCCTAGCCACGTGGCGTCGTCTCGTTGGCGGGAGGGGGCGACGGCGTTAGCGGGGTGGACCGGTACGTTGAACGCAGTCAGTGAGGAAATGGCTTTTCGTTTTTGCTTTTCTCCTTTTTCCTTTTTATATTAAATAGAGGAAAAAGAAGACAAATCGGGAGACCGCGTCGGAGGGGGGGAAGGAGGGGGACGGAGTATGTTGACTTGACGCTAACAAGACGCCGAGTTTGAAAATTCAAATTACCGGTCGCCAGTCGCGGTCGCACGCGCCGGACGAAGATTCCTCGTTACGAAGCTCCCTCCCCGCGCCGCATTAGTCCCGTCCAATCCCCTCCCCCCCGTCTCTGCTCGGCCTCGGCCTCGGGTTAACACGGGACGCATTGCTATTCAAAATCGGTTCACTCTAGTAAGATCCTTGCGGACTCGTTCAGGGAGCCGAAATTTACGGCCTGGGTTACCGGATTCGGTTCTCGAGAGCATGGGATGCCGACCCGGCGCCCGGGTGACAATCGAGCGATGTCAAAGGAAAGTGGCCCGGGTGTTCGTCACGTCGGCTGTTTGCCCGAAAATTCGATCGGATCTCGGTCGAAATGCGTCGGTTGGTGCAAAATGGCCGAGAGCTTGACGTGCCGAATGGCTGAAATGAATATCCGGTGGCCCGACTGCAGATTTTCCTTAGATACGATGACGATGGATGGAATTTACTCGAAATTTATTCATTAGGTGCGATCAAATCACGGCCTCGCATGTCGCCACGTGATCTCTTAAATGGATGACGTGGCATTCCCGTAAATAAAAAAAAATAAAAGAAGAAGAGCAAAATTAACATGTCGCGCTTAGAATAGCGCTTTTGTAGGCAAAACAAGGGAAAAACCAACAGTTCCTTCGAATGATCGAGCGAAATCGAGTCGATGTGGTTACTACTCAAGCTCGAATTCTAAAGGGTTGATGCTCAAGTTGAGCTTTAATTTATCAAGTTCAAGCTCAATTCAGTCGAGAAGTTTCCGAGCTAGATCGGCTCAATTCAGTCATGGATTCAAAACAAGACCCCCAACACTTTCACATATTGTATATTCCAAACAATCAACGAGCAGCGCCACAGGCTTATATTCCGTATCCGCCGGTATCATCCTCCTCCTTCCTTGATCATGCCTCTCGGCCTGCAACTGTCAAATAGGACAAGCAGTTCACCTCGCCATGGATCGGATCGATGCCGCGGTGGCGACCTCCGTTCTGCTTTGGAGCCTTTTACAAAGTCGCGACGGCCGTTCGTTCGTTGGCCCTTGGATCTTTACTTCTCGACAAGCATGCTTGGTGGTGGTGGAGAGCACGTGTCCATGGCCAATGTCACGCGCGAAAAGACAGGCCCCCACCCCCGCTTTTCTCGGGCTTTTACGACCTCCCCCGAAAAGACAAATCATGAGCAGCGCCTCTCTCTCATGGTGGTCGGTCTTTGTCGTTCGAAGTGGCGGGGTATGATTGCCGGAACTGCACATGTTGATATGAGGGAAAGGATCGATGGTCCACGCCAGAAAATGCAGAGACATCATTCCCATCTCGAGAGTCTTGATCAAATGGGCTATAAAGAAAGGCAAACACAGATGCGAAGCCACTAGATCCGTCGAATGGGTGAGTCGGATGATACGATCCGACCTAAATAGACCAACTTACCCCATTTTGATCTATTTTTCCATGCAATGCAAATCTAACGGCGCATACTTGACCAAACCCATATTAATAAAACATTCCCATATTTAACTTGATTTAGGGAAACTCATACCAAAACTAGGATGAAAGTGTAGAGTGAGTCAGCCGAATCGAGTGAAGGCGAGAGAAAATAAAGAAAGAGTCATAGATGCGGGCTGAGTCTAAATAAGTTATAAACCCATTTATGATCCATTTTATAGCCCATGTATAACCCATTTAATATCTATATTATGCTTAAACCCATTTATAACTCATTTACTGAATAGGGATAATGACAGAAACAGTTCTTGAACTTTGACTTAATATGCAATGTGGTTCCTGAACTTTTAATTTGTTCAATGTAATCCACAGACTATATGAAAATTAGACCTGTCAAATGGTCTGACCCAAACTAACCCATTAACCCGTTTATGACTCATTTATGCGCAATGCAATTTTCTTGACCTATACCCGACCCGACCCATACCTGACCTGTACCCGACCCAACCCGTATTGCTAAAATACTTCCATATTTAACTCAATATAATTTTTTATGATTTTAAAAAAATTATATTGCTAATTTGTGGACAATTTTTATAATTTTAAAAATTAATTTTTTTTTAATTTTTTTTCTTTCTTTCTTTTTTTTTCACAAATCCTGAAATGGATTTGAGTTTTAGTTTTGAATTAAATATAAATGAGATCTTAAAAAATTAACACCTGTTGTTTTTTTTTGTTGGATAACACCCGTTTAATAATACATTATTTGATACAATATTTTTTAATTTTAATTGCCGATTATATAATTCTAGTACCCATAAAGAAGTGCACAAATATAAAATAATAAAGTCAATAATTATAATAATAAATTCATAAAACCAGGTTCTAGGTTCAAAAGCATATACATTATAGACCTATCAAATCGGTCCAAAATCCACTCATGTTTGCTTAAATGGATCGATAATAGGTTATTCCTTTTTTTCAAATCAGCCATGATGGGTTTTAAAAATAAGAAGGCCAAAATATATGGGTCTTAAATGAGTATATTCTGAACCCATTTACAATCCAATTTCTTTTCGATGAAAGCCTGGCTCATGATCTCACTTCACGATGTTCTCTCCCTCTTCTTCGCTTATCGCTTCGATGAATCTAATTCGCAGCCACCTCCACCGCTATTGCCGACTTCACGCCGCCCTTCTCTAGAGGCCAAAATTAATCAATTCAAACAACCAAATACAGCATTAAGACACTGAGTGGATGCAACAACAAATGAGACTTTCGGTGTAAAGTCAAATATGAGAGGAACATTTAAAACTAAAGAAAACTACGAAAAAATAGCTCATCCAATGGAGGTTTTCCAAAAAATCCAGAAACCCAGTCTACCAACAATCGGAGAAGAAAGATATATGTAAAAATTATACGGGAGAGCATATTTCTAAGGTCCAGCTCTGCTCACATATTTAGACAGCAACACCAATAGCAATAGACAGGCAAACAAGATCTAACAACTAATTTCGTATAATAATGTAGCATACAATTGTAAGATGTGATAAAGAAGCATGTTCAGACATAAGTAGAGCTGATGGTTATGGACAAACCTTATGAAAATTGAATACCAAGTCTAGTTCACAGACATTACTGAAGAAGTGATCCAAAATCTCTACAAATAAGTGAATGCACTCCAAGTATGCAAGCTCGTTATCCGTTATGTCAACACAGAGCAAGAAAAGCAGTCCAGCATATCGCTCGTAAATAACCTTGTGTGTCCGATACTGCAATTGAAAATCTCAATTAGACCTTCATGTGTAGCTAGCAAACATGAAACTTTTGAGCACC
Organism: Syzygium malaccense; assembly: GCA_031216405.1. Classification (NCBI taxonomy): domain Eukaryota; kingdom Viridiplantae; phylum Streptophyta; class Magnoliopsida; order Myrtales; family Myrtaceae; genus Syzygium; species Syzygium malaccense. The sequence continues at coordinate 23,755,210 of CM062262.1, read as the reverse complement.
CGAAAAGACATTTAAAAGTGATACTGTAAATTCAAAACAATGGAATTAGAAATGTAGTTCACTGTGTATAATAACGGTTGGATATTTGGCTATCAAATGGTGAACGAATTCCTCCTCGTACATCCTTAAACAGAATAGAGGTATTTCCTAAAGCTTACTGCACAGAAACATGTACCACAAACCTCTCCGAGGATAATCCAAAGTGAACCTGTCCCATCTGGATTTGTTATTGATTCAACAATGCCATAAAGAAACTCACACATGGAAGAGATGTAGCCAGGAAAAAGAGATAATATTTCTGATGCCTTAAGAAAGAATAGACAAGCATGGATGATTAGAACTAGAGCGGCTGAGCGAAGAAGCACTCTTGTTTGCGAACCACTCTTTCATGTGATGGATCACTTCGGTCGCATTTTCATAAACCAATTAGTGATCGGGCGTGCTCAATCTATAAGGACCCCTCATTGACTATGATGGTTTCAGTGGAGATAACCCGAGTCACTAGAAGTTCAGTGCTCATCTTTCTATGGGCTTCTTTTATTTCTCCTCTCCCTCTGTTTCTTTTCTACTGCCCTATGATCCTCCTTTCGTGTTCCCAAACTCCTGACTTCTCTTCTTTAGTCAAATCGCTGTGACCACACCAATCAATGGGAATGACCCACATAACACCAAGCTCACGGCGCATTCGCACAAAAGACCCAACAGAATTCAAGGATCGGAGAAGCAAAAGAAAGCAACCGTAGGGAAAAAGATCGAACATTCTCACCTCGACGAAATTGGTGAACTTGGGATCTCTATTGACCACCAACCGATGAACCTAGAAACCCAGCAACCCCCACACAAAAAGAGAGAAAAGATTAGTCAACAAAACACCAATTCCCCAGCACGAACCCAAACACCCTCGAAAACAAAATTGTAGGCAAAATTGACAAAAAAGTAAGCAAATAGAGAAAACTCAATACCCAGAGACAAAAACGCCGGTCCCTTCGAGCCCCGCCGAGTCCAAGAAGCTCGGCTCGTACGCGCTTATCGGCCTCCCTTCGAGCTATGAGACTCAATTCGTCGAGGCAAACGAGACGAAGATCAAGTACTCGATCGTTATCAGGGGAGCGAACTTCGTGAGCACATACCGGAGGCGCTCGGGACGGTGGGAGTTGAGGTGGTGGTGGCGGAGTCGTAGGCTCATATGGTCCTTAGGAATTTAGTGACGATCGGAGAGATTTAGCCACAAGAAACGGAGTTTAGGGTTAAGCGGAGTGTAGGACGGGCGATATTGAGTTGTCGGAGAACCTCGGCTATGACGGAGATGGGCGGTGCACCGAAGATGGGCGGCGCACCGAAGATGGGCAGCGCGAAGTCGGCGATAGCGGCGGAGGTGGCTGCGAATTAGATCGCGGAAGCAATCGGCAAAGAAGACGGAGAGAAGATCGTGAAGCGAGAGGGAGACCACCAACCAGGCTTTTCATAACGGGTTATTAAATGGGTCGTAAATGGGTTTAGATTATACCCATTTATGACCCATATATTTTGGCATTCTTTTGTTTGAAATCTATTAAGATTGATATGAAAAAAAAAAAGAATGACCCATTAGCGACCCATTTAAATAAACGTGAGTTCATAAATGGGTTCTAAACCCATTTGACTGGTCTAATGAAAATGTACAATGTAGTCTCTGAGTTTAAAATAATGGAAGGATTATATCGAACATTTTCATATAGTTCATGAATTAAATCAAACATGTACCGAAATTTTAAAGATAATATTAAACAAATTAAAATTTCAGGCACCATATTGCACATCGTACCAAAGTGTCATTTTCCTTACGAAATATAACTAACTCATATAATAATTAGGTACATCATATATAAGTTAAAAAATGGATCTATGATCCATTTTGACAGGTCTAGAAGTTACGTATCGCTTCGTTGGCCCGAGTGCTAGCTTACGTTGGCATGTTTAAGGGTAGAGCAACGATTGCGTCCTAGAAAGGAGTTGCTAGTTATCACGTGACGAGCTAAGTAGTCGGGACTCGATCTGATCGAAGAAAACATCGATTTGCTCTTTCTTCTTCAGTGTTTCAACGTGCGGGATCCTTTTTGAGCCCTATAAAATTGATGATTAATAGGTTTAAACACCATAACATTTTATCTACTAACTTATTAGCGTGGCTAACTAATCGGACTCAAAGAGATAGAAGTCAATTTTGTCGGCAAGTAAATTCAAGAGCTTGTGGAACATTGTAAAGAACTCAAGATATGCAGTCACACCCTTCTTGTACAATAATACCATTCAAAAACAAAATCATCCAAAGCACATAATTACTGAAGTGCAATTCCTCTCGATCAAAGCAAATCATCAATCGTCACTCGTCCTCGTCGATCCTCTGGCCGAACCCTCTCGGACCAGCCCTCGCCCTGACCCTCCCCTTCTTCCCACCTTTCTTCTTCGTCCCCGCCTCTTCCTTCTCGAACTTCTCCCTCTCCCTCTTCTGCAAGAAGTCCGTCACCGCTATGTAGATCACCTATTCAAACCCGCGATTCAGCAACAAACCCACGTCAGAAAAAGCTCAACTCGAGCCAGTTCCTGCACACACGCATGACTCGACAAGACCTGAACATGGAAAATGGAGCATTGTGTTAGTATTACCCCAATTGTGAGAATGGAGAGACCAGCGAAGGCGATGAGGAGCAGGACCGAGACGACGTTGGACACGCCGTCGTCGCCGCCGCCGCCGCCGCCGCCGCCGGACGACACTATCTGCTGCGAACTCTCCAGCGCATCTTCAGCGGCGGCGCTGAGTCTCCAGCTTCCGGCTCTGCGGTTCCTCTCGGACGCCTTAAGAGGCGAGCCGCTTCTGACGGTTCTTTGGGAAGATATAGAGAGCGATGAGGCCACGGGCAAAGGGAGAGCGGAGCTCTTGAGAGGAGCGAAGTATTTCAGCTTGAGAATGGAGAGGTGGGGCGAGGAAGGAGACGGAAAGAGAGACGTGGCCATGGCACATCTGCTGGTCTGCAACTTCTTATCGGGATGCACAGGAACACAAGAGGTCGCAGCGGTCAAGATACGGCATCGCATGGTCTATTCGGGCCCTCCGAAGGCTTTGGCTCGCGGTCCAAAGTGAAGAAGCTTGGGCTTTCCGTGAGAGGCTGCACGGCACGAGGACGAGCCCAGTGCCTCCGGTTTCGAACCGCACGCATTGACACACGTATCTATGCTCGGCGAAGCCTTGCCGTTGCCGGTGTCGCCCGACCCTCGGCGAAGCTACGCCGCCATCCCTCTACCTCCTCCGCGAAGCTTCCCAGCCACGATTGAGTCGTCTTCTTTTCATCGTAGAGGATAGGCTTGGGACTATGCAATACTCTCTCTCTCTCCTCTCTCGCCCCCTCCAAAAATGTTAAAGCTTCCGAGTAAGGTTGATTCGTCTTGAGCCTTGAGCATTTGCAAAGTAAGATTTTGCACCGAAGGTCCCTGAGATTGGGTTACCAAACACCGAAACTTTTGGTTCGATATCCTCTAGAGGCCTGAAGCTGCTTGCAAATGTACCAAATCCACTTAATTAAGCTAGAACTTAGTTTAATCTCACTTTCCGTTAATTTCGATATAAATTTTCGCTTCAATTTTTTTTTGGGTATGTCCTATCCTAACTCTTTCCTCTTTGTATTTTTACTCTGTTAGACTGCCTATTACTCTCTCTCTCTCTCTCTCTCTCTCTCTCTCTCTCTCTCTCTCTCTCTCTCTCTCTCTCTCTCTCTCTCTCTCTCTGCGTTAAATTACCCCTCAATTCCCACATATTTGATAACTGTTCCGCACGCATATTCAATTCCTTTAAAAAAAAAGACCATTTCTTTCTCTCCGTAAGTAATTCGTCGACAATCGCGCGCGCAAATATATTAGAACAGATATCATTGGCAAGCGAGAAAATAACGCACGTTGACGCAAATTCCCCATAATTTAGAGCGGAGATTTTATAACATTTGTCTCCAGCTCATCCAGCTCATCTCCTACTTGGTGAATTGTGTAATGAGGATCGCGAAATTGCACGTGGACTCGAGTAAAAAAGAATTGCTAACAAAATCCCCACATGAGGTGCAGGAAGCCTTAGCTCATAATCGATTTTTTTTTTGGGGGCTTTAGCTCATAATCAAATTAAAAATGTTTGAATTGTTGTAATTATGGGTCTATGGATCAATGCATGTGAGCAAAACAAGACATGACATGCTTCTTTAGTTCACATGTCTCTTCGGTTCATGTATCTGTTAAGTTCATGAATATCTTCAATTCTTGTATCACTTAAGTTTGTGAATCTTTTCAGTATATTTATATATTAAGTTCATGTATCTTTTCCACTATATTTTAACTCTTGCATTTGGGAATCACAATAGGTGTACTCGTAATTGTGTGGCTAGAAAGAGAAATATTTGCGGGAATACAACAATAGTCCCTGATACCTTGCTCCTTTGGGAATTCTTCGAGCTTTAGCAGGCGGGACAAAACCTATTTTCAACGAGATCTTTTCCATCTAGAGGAGACACTGGTTTATTCGGTATAGGACCATCCTACATGGCAATTTTATCTATTTTACTACGTTATTCAACAATTCATTTTAGTTATCGACTTATTTTATCTGATATGAATTGCCATTTCTAATTTTGCTCCTGTAAGATTGCTTATGTGATCGAATAATAAAACATTATTTTTTAGGTTGTCCATGAGCTGCTGCTCAATGGACTTGCTGCGAGACACCATTAACTCTTTTGATTAATTTTTGCGAGCGGTATAATTAATCATTACGTTTGTTTTGACATGCTTTGTATAACTTCCGTAATATTTTAATCCGGAACTCCACACGTGTTCCTTGCTTTCTCTCCAGAACCTCCCACGCACCACGAGCCAGCTGTACACCAACATCCTTCCACCCCATTGGTCCGACCGCCGCACCAATGAAAAGAAACAAAAATCGCTAATCGGTAATTTACCAAAAAGGCCCTCCAAAAAGCGCAGCGCACCGCCTACGTGGCCACTCGCCGCGAATGGCACGCGACTTTAAGATGGCCCTCGGGGTAACTCCGGTATGGGCCCCGCCCCCCCCCCCTTCCTTCCTTCCGCCACCCTCACCGAACCCAGGCGCCCGCGTGGGGCGATCCGGTCGGGTCCGCGGGACACGTGGACGGCGGAGGGGGCGAGTGCGCGCGCGGGGGTGGGGGCGGCGGGCGGGGCGTGGGGGGGGCCAGAGGATCTAAAATATCTGCGCCAAGTCGTCCACGTCGGCACGGGTGAGCGTGCTGATCATCAGATATTGCACTTTTTCCACCAAAAAGAGCAGGAATTAATTATTGTTTAATAAAATCTCTTCATACTCTCGCCCTTTTTCGCTCACGAATTATCTTCCCCTTTTTTTTACCTCCTCCTCCTCCTCCTCGTTCTATCTCTCGATCATTTTCTCTCTCTCTCTCTGTGTCTCTCGGATCTCAGGGCCGAGCAATCCGCGGAGCATCCGTCGTTTCCAAGGTCGGATTCCGGCCGTTTCAGGGTTCGATATCGGAGCTCGGGCTTCTCCGACGGTGGCGGGGGGCGCGGATATGGGCGAGGAGGTGAGGATGAGCGAATACGGCGGCGGCGTCGACGGCGGCGGCGGCGGCGGCGACGATCGGGTTTCCGAGTGGGAGGCCGGCCTCCCGGGCGCGGACGATCTGGCGCCGCTCTCGCAGCCGCTGATCTCGGCGGAGCTGGCGTCCGCTTTCAGCATCACGCCGGAGCCGTCCAGGACCCTGCTCGACGTCAAACGCGCGTCGGAGAGCACGCTGGCGGGCCTGCGCGGCCACCGGTCGCTGTCCCAGGGGTTCTCGTCGAACAACGAGTTCAAGTCGTTCGCGGAGGATCGGGACGCGGCGGTCGCCGAGGAGGGGGAGGGAGAGGGGGACGGGGACGGGGACGGGGACGGGGACGGGGACGGCTCCGATTCGAGGAAGATGAGGAAGATCGACTCCGCCGAGGAGGCGGATTCGGCTATGAGGACGGACAATTCGGTGGAGGATCCGTCGGCGAAGGCGATGAAGAGGCCGCGATTGGTGTGGACGCCTCAATTGCACAAGCGGTTCGTGGAGGTGGTGGCGCACCTAGGGATTAAGAACGCCGTGCCGAAGACAATAATGCAGCTGATGAACGTGGAGGGATTGACCCGCGAGAACGTCGCCAGTCACTTGCAGAAGTACAGGCTTTATTTGAAGAGGATGCAGGGGCTGTCCAACGAGGGCCCGTCCTCATCGGATCCGCTTTTCGCGTCTACCCCGGTGCCGCAGAGCTTGCACGAGACCACCGGAGGTGGAGGTGGACATGGGAACGGGCATGCGGCGGTGCCGATACCCATGCCGATGCCATATGTCGTGCCGCCTCATATGCCGATGCCTGTATATGGGCATATGGGGATGCAAATGGCTAATCCGCAGGGGTTTCAGTCGAATCCGTACATGTTACCGCAGATGGACTGGTCGGGAAATAGATGTGGATCGGTTGTATCATATCCAAGCTCTGGTCCTAATGATAAGTGATTGTATTCCTGAATTACATGGCATTGGTGGTTTGAGGTGAGCTTCTTGCTTTCATCAGTTATTCACTGTACCATCAAATTTTGCCATTGCTTATGATCGTGGCCCATGTACTAGCTCTGTTTTGCTGGGTGATTGTAGTGCTTTCTTGACAAAGAAGTGGAACTCGCAAGTGGTAATTGTTTCTGCCATTGCTTAATGTAACTTATGCACGTTCAGGGTTGCCTCCGTTTGTCACTGTTTATATACAATTGTGATTGCCCTTTGGAGTGGAGTGAACATTTGTGGGTTAGGAATGAGTCAAGAAATATCTTTGGCATGTTAGGAAAAGTTGTCTCTCTTTGGTACTAGAGAAAGAGGAAGCCGGGTCACAGAGGCCTGTTTAAAAGCCTCTAATTCACGTGGTATGAGTGATGGAGGACCCGCGGATACAGATAAGACATCAATGATGAAGTGGCATGTGGCTTTTGCTTGATCGCTTGTTAAAAGTTGAGCAGAGAATTGAATTGCGATGAACTTTCATCATTCTACTCTGTTTGGCATTTTGGTTTAGTAGACGATGCCTCCGCATCTGAAGTCTCGTGGGCTTGTTTGATTATGAAAATTTCGGTACTTGCTTCAATCCTTCTCGAAAAATCGATTTGTTTACCAAGATAGTCTTTCTTCTGGCCAAAAGGATTATAGAAGTTCTTCTAATTGTGCTACAGACCCGTAGTCAATATATCTGCGTAAGGTGGTGGAAAGCGAAGTTCGCTATGCTATGAACCTTAATGGATACAGCTGGTCTTGTCAACTTGCAATAATCCTGCTTGAATTGATTTCCTAGTTTAGACTGTTCATCAAGGTGCTTCTTGTGTAGAGGAAGCTGCCATCATGTTCACAAAAATGTCAGCAATTATTGTACCTGATGCTTTTATCTTGTTTGACCTTATCCTCAGCTTGTATGTTTCCCGAAAATGATACTATAGGTCGAACTTACTTGAGTGTCTTCACTAGTTGACTCTACTTCTGGGAGAAAAGGAAGAAGCTGTATGGTCCCACTCCCCTCAATCTCGCACAAAGATTCTACTCCAACCTTAGCTTAATTGTGGGATAAGTTGGTTCCACATCTTTTCAACAAGCATCTTAATTTTTGACCCCCCAGAAAAAAGAACAAGTATCTTAAGGATAACGAAGGTAGCCTACAACTTCAATAGACACGTATCTAACCTTTTGGTGACAGGGTTTAATTGAGAATATCGTAGCTAGTGTAAATGCTAGAGGCACTGGACCTGAACCGGGTGGCTGGAGAACTTCTACATATGTTGCTTTCTTGCTATACGTACTAACAAACACTGATTTTTGTCATTTTGCTTCACAGGTCATTTCCCTGCGCAAGCAGAAAAAGAGTGCAGTAGTAGGAGCTGTAAGCTGAATATCGAGGCAGATTTACCTATTCAAAGCTGTTCAGACTTCTATCCAGTGGAAGAGCTTCTCTTAGATTATTTAACCTCCTTTCCAGCATTATTGTCATGCAAACATTCTCACTGGTAATTATTGTTTCAGAAGGGGAAATAATGAAGTCCCAAGAGGAGCATCCTGCTGGAACTCTTACTGTCAAGCAGGTCAAAGAGATGGGAAGAATAAAATGCTGTAGCTGATGAAGAGTGAAAATGGGACAATTGTTCAGTTGTTTGACTCTAGCTATAGTTTTAGAGACATGCTTCTAATTTAACATTATTTCAAATCTTCGGTATCAGATGTCAGCTTTGATCTTGCCATATTGTTGATTAATCGTTGGAATAATTAAGGCTGATCACTCGATACATCCCCAACTCTCCAAGTACAGGGGAAATGACATGTCTGTTCTCGTTCTCCTGTCCGAAGGACGCAGCCTCACAGACATAATTAACATTATATGCATCCACAAAATTTACATAACCGCAAGCTGGTTAGAGTTTTAAAGTCCACAAAAAAGAATATATACATCACCAATGACTAACAGATTACCTTAACTTATACCAAAATCCAACTCTCAAAAATGTCCTCGTCTGATTCGCCCTAGCTGTAAAATTTGAACAGAATTGATAGAAATGGTATGAGCAAAAACCACAGCTTGATGAGTAGTATAAATCTCTTCTAAGCAAATTGAGCATTTATTTTATATATTTACAAATGGTTTCCAAACACATTTACCCAAATCTAGTATATAATATACGTGCAAGATCAAAGATGAGTTATATCACTTCAAATATATCTATTTGATCAACAATATTAATGCAAACATTCAGTCCATCAATCAATATCGATAGTGCTTACTATCAAACTATGTTCACGTTTAACGTCCCATGACAACGATTGTTCCTCCCTTGGCATAAGTCTCCACCTATATCGGTCTATGTCTTGGCCCAAATAGGGCGTCCGGTGACATTATGCATACATAACCTCTCAAATGGGTTTAGCACTTAAATAAGGGCATAAAACCACCAACTCATTTTCCAACAACTCACAAAACCAATCCTAAATCTATTTTATAAATCGGAACACAAACCAAAACCTATAACCTTTCCCAGTTCAATTTATCAAGCAACATACATTTTAGATCACATTTCTCCGACCATTTTAGAAATAATCAACTAATTTCAAGAAATGCTTTACTATGCCAGTTCAAATAACCAAAAGGGCATGATCTAGCTTGATGCGACAAAATATACTCTAAGTACCACAAACCTTTTTCTCTTTTTAATGTAAATCATATTGTGTGATGCCTCTTTTCTATCATTTTGAAGACGTGAATTCACAATTCCTTTAAAACATAAGCACCACTCTCCTGAAAATTTGAAGTAGCTTGAGTGAAATAACTCTACATCTTATCAATCAAGTGACAAATGTATATCAAAATCAGGGAAATAACGACCTTAACTAAGATTTGACAAAACTAAGCTTATTTGGTGACAAAGCCACTCTGACAACCAACAAAAAGCTCACCCAAAGCAGAACAACTACCGTTGTTGTCCGCTGTACTGCAATAGCTCATGCGCCTAATTTAAAACCGTTTTCTTGAACTGTACCTATGCTCGTTTCAAGAGGGTCCGGAGTCATTGGTAAATTAACTTGACACACTAAAAGATGGCCGGAAGCGGGTCAAAATCGGCGCCAAACACAATACTTCAAATTTGGTACGAACAATGCGCAATAAACTCCAAATTTTCACTCTGACCAAACCGTACGCACAAATCAATTTCTATAGAATTTTGCACGCTCACGACACCCCGCAATTTCTTAATAACGTGATTTCTCAATTCACCAACCTCGAGAACCAACCTAGCAACTCAAAATACAACACAATTGTAAATTACATCTGTACTAAGAAATTATCTTCGATTAAAGAAATCAAGACTTCGAATTCTTACCGAGCGCTTCAAAACGACGTTGATTCTGCGTGTCGAGTTGCCCGTGGCTTGCCGAACCAAAACCCTTCCTCTCTCTCTTGATTTCTTTCTTTTCTCGTTCCCTCTCTGCTTACTTCTTTTCCTCTTCTTTAAATTTACACCAGCTGCAGAAAAAAAATGATAAATTTGGCTGAGGAAAGTGCGCTGGGGTGTATCTTCATGGGCTTAAAATAGGATTTGGAGAATTGGACACAAACTTATTTCTCTTATTTGGCCCATTTGTTGCAATTTTCATAATAATTGCAATAAGATGTGTTTTAACTTCTCAGACGATAAGAAACAAGTATGCTGCTTGGCTAATCAAACAGGTTCCACGTTGACACTCCTATCAAACCACAAGACATGGCTCAATGAGTCAATGCCAATCCTTCCTTCACAAACCCCGTGGGGCATGTCAAATCTAGTCACCAGTCGATAGTGTCAACTAGGATTTTGAGATATATACAAGAAATATGGCTCTCACCGCAATAGATCTATCTTTTTTCTTGGCAAGTTCTCAGTTTCCCTATCTCCCCATTCAAATGGTCGCACTTGATCTGAACCATCTGATGGAATCACCAATTATCTCTGCTCGTCATCTGATCTTCCGCAGCAGTCCCGTACTGAGTTGTAACAATGTAGTTGTAACTGATTGTAATTGCACCTGTTTTAATGTGCAAGAGTAAACTTTTTCATTCTCAGGATATAGATAACATAGTAGCATTCACTTCAAGCTGTGTCTGAGCATCAGACGGACTCTATCCAACTAGAACCAAGAAACTTAATCAGTTTTCTTCTTTTCATTCTTAACCTTGTATTCCAATCATTACTGGCATTGGCATATAATTCAGACAGCAACATACTATTCCCGGCATTTCCAGGCTCAAGGCTTGAAAGATGCCGAGCCGCTATTTCTGCGAGTTCCAAGTTCCCGTGGTTCCTACATGCCCCTAGTAGGGCTCCCCAGACAAACAAATCAGGTTCCACAGGCATTGCCTCAATAAAGTCATAAGCTTCCAATAGTTTTCCACCTCGACCAAGAAGATCCACCATGCAAGCATAATGCTCAAGCCTTGGCGCTATCTTGTAAGCTTCCTGCATCTTGTGGAACAAACTCTGTCCAAGTTCAATCATACCTCCATGACTACAAGCAGTGAGAGCTGCCGTGAAGGTCAGGTGATCGACCCTCTTACTATCTTCCTTCTCCATCTGAGCGAAAGTTTCAATTGCTTCGCTACAATAACCATGGCTAGCCAACCCAAAGATCATGGAATTCCAAGAGACTGCATTCTTTTCAGACATATTATAGAATAACAACTTAGCTTCGGTTATAAGACCACATTTCGCATACATGTCAAGAAGAGCGCTTCTCACAAAGATATCGTTCTCGACTCCAAGCACAATTGCATAACCATGCATTTCCTTCCCAAGCCTCACATTGGAAGATGTAGCACAAGCAGGCAAGAGACTACTAATGGTAGCCGAATTGGGGTAAACCTTGCAAGCCATCATCTCCTTTAATGTCTTAAAAGCATCTTCGTGTTGGGAACTCTGTACGAGTCCAGATATAATAGAAGTCCAAGACACCACATCCGGCTCAATACCAGCAAAGCTCATTGACTTGAGCAGGTCTCGACCAGCCAGAGGATCCCCCTTCTGCGAAAACCCATTAATCAATGCATTCCAGGTTATAATATCTGGCTTCAGACCCCAAGACTTCATGTCCTCTACCAATCCAATTGCCTCTTTTGCAAAGCCATTTTGAGCATAACCTGAAACCATAGCATTGAATGTGACCAAATCTTTCTCTACCATCATATCAAATGCCGTGCGCGCCTTTTCAACTTGCCCACATTTAGAGTACATATCAATCAGCGCGGAGTCGATGAACAGATCGTCCTCGACCGACAGTTTCAGAACCAAAGCGTGCACATTCTCTCCGGCTTGTCGATTCGACAGCTGCCCACAGACCTTGAGCATGCTGGGCAACACAAACTCGTTGGGCTCCATCCCCTGCCTCCTCATCTCGAGGAACACATCGAAAGCCTCCTGATGGTACCCGCGCCGAGCAAAGGCACCGAGGAGGACGGTCCAGCGGCGGACATCCGTTTCAGGAATTTCATCGAACACACGTCGTGCATCAACCGCGCTTCCACAGTCGGTGTAGAAGCCGATGACTTTGGAGGCAATGCGGGCGGAAGTACAGAGACCCGTAACGATCAGATGGGCGTGAAGGGCTTTTCCCGAGCCAACTGCTCGGTTACGAGCACAAGCGTCGATCAGCTCGGCGCAGGCATCGAAAGAAGAGTGGTACGAACGGTTGATCGACGGAGTTCCACGCAGGTTCTGGTTCCGTACGAGGCACCTGGTGAAGAGAGACATCAAAACAGGCACCGCTCCGAACCGGTCGGAAACTGGTTTTTGCTCTAATCGGAGACGGGCGGTTCGGTTCCCATGTATCTTCATCATCCGGTTCAATATCCCTCCGAACCGGTCCGACCTTGTTTTTTTATACCGTGAGAGTTCGGGCGAATGGAGCAGGCTGAGTGAAAAGGTCGGATCGGTATAAATTTGCTTCGCGCTATCCCTTATTCCGTTTTATATTTTTGTTGATGGAAGATATTTTTATTTTCACCGCATACTACGTTTACAAACGCCGTTTCATCTCCTCCGTGGTGTTTTGCACTAGAGCATGAAATAGCTTCGAAAAATCCTATAACAGCTAATTCACCTCCCTCCTAGTTATTAAATCCAGTCCATTTCGGACCTAACCATATGTCTCTCTCTCTCTCTCTCCCCATTTACACATCGTCGTTCTGCCGCCGCACACTTAATCCATGATTGCTCGAACGAGTTCCTTCATTACCGTCTCTCTCTCTCTCTCTTCGCATGTTGCTAGGTTAGGCCATGGGGAATGGGGAAGTCGTGACCCCAAATTTTGAGGTGGCCTGAGGCCGGTTCGCTCTTTTCAATAATAATTGTAATCACAGTGGAGGTGGCAGTTGCGCGGGCTACTCCCTATCTAGGTTCATAAAGTGTCCTCAGGGAAGAGAGAGGAGTGATTTTGACGAATGACGAGTCATGATGATGGAGTGCAAGGACATGATGGAGAGAAGCAGTCGCGGTGTCGATGTGGCGAGGCAAAATAGCTGGTGCACAAGTTACTAGAGGAGAGATGGTATGTGTTTTGAAGTTTTTTTTTTTATCTCTAGGGTATAGTAAATTTATTTACAATCTACGTGGTATTTTGTCTGGTCTGGTAGGATAACCTTTTTGAGTACCTCGATCCATAAATATCGAAGATTTGTATGTTTATAACAAACTGATCAAGATAATGGTGAGAGAAATTTCACTGGCAATGTGAATAGAGAAAAACCTAATCCTATAAAAAGCTAACCGTATTTTACATGTTATTGGATCATATGTATTTTACATGAAGGGATAATGATACACTTGATCATTGCATTTTGGCTTAACATGTAATGTAGTTCATGAATTTTTAATTTATTGAATGTGGTCCCTAAACTTTAGCCTAATATTCAATATGTTTTCTGAATTTTTAATTTGTCCAATGTGATTCATGAAATTTTGGTACATATTAAATGTAGTAATTGAATTACACGAAAATGTTCGATAGAGTCTTTGATCTTGAATTTCCATAAATCACATTGGACAAATTAAAAGTTTAAGACCTATATTATATATTGAGTTAAAGTTCAGCGACTACAATAAATAAATTAAAAATTCAAAAATTATATTATATATCGGGCCAAAATTCGAGAATTATTTGTGTCATTTTTCCCCGTAATCCAACCGCTGCTGACGTTGTTGGTCTCTCCACCTAAGAATCTAAGGTGGTTTGATTATTCGTACTCTGGCAAGCGGGCCGGCACGTCTCGAGAACAAAGATTCCATTTTTTTTTGGTCTCCGCAGTTCTCCATGGCATGAGATCCACACACACACGCAGACGCACACGCTCGCTTTGACGAACATGCATCATGGATTAGCTTCGCCTCCGAAACCCCGAGCCTGTCGCTGCTCGCACCTCGCTTCCACCGCCGACTTTCTTCCTTGCCCTTCTTCTCATCCCCATCTCCAAGCCCGACCGGATCGATTCTTTCGTCACGGGCACGGCCATGGGCGTGCCCTCGGCCCGCTCGTGTCCGCTCCCCAGTCGTTTGTTTGGCCGGGGGAGCGGAGCCGGAAGAAGGGTCGGCGGGCGAATGCGCGCAGCACCCTCTTGAGGGCGAGCCGAAGAGAGTCTCCGTACGAAGTTCTGGGGGTTTCTCCTTCCGCGACTCCCGATGAAATCAAGAGGGCTTATCGGAAGCTGGCTTTGAAGTATCACCCTGATGTCAACAAAGAGGTACGAGCGGTGTCTCGATGATGGGCTTGATTTTTCCACACGGTTTGGTGTGTTTAGCTCTGGATGAACCCGTGTCGATGCCTGTGGGTTCAAATTAGCTCTCCTGCTGCTTGTCCCTCTGGTCTTATAGTAGATATACGGTGCTGGTTCATTGACATATTAAAAATTTCACTGGGTGTAGGTAATGGTTGTACTGTAGCCGTTGCAGTTACTCGTGTTGTTCCGTGTCTTTGATCCCTTTTTTTAAGAGTTGCAATACCTTGAAGCTGGGTGGGCAGCTGTGTAGGCCCTGCAGCTGGTTGGTCTTTTGCTCAATACCTTGTAAGTAAACTTGCATAGTCCCTTTTCACAGCAAAAACTGGAAAGCTGTACCAGATAGGCTACATGCAAGATTTACTTGGGGTGGAATATGGCCCACTGGCAGTCTGGCATGAGACTCGCTATCGGTCTTGCAGACAAGTGCTCATCTTTCTATTGTTGATAGATGGCTAGAAGAAATTAAGATTACAGCACTTTGTAGCTTGGGGTGCTTTTTTCATTCAGCAGTTTGGCGGAGAAGTAGTGTTTGGTGGAATCTATTTGAATTATGGGTTATCTTTCCTTTGATCTAAAGCTGGGAGTTAGTCTGCATTGATGCTCCTAATGTTACCCACAAACAGATCACAGAATGATGGATTTTCTCCTTCATGTGACATTTTAGGATGGCATCTTTAAGTCAGGGGTAGCACTAAAGCCTGCCTTATTCCGACCCTCTGGTCTCATTGATCTTTCATCTCTATGAACTAGTTTAATAGTCAATGCGGACTGGTCAAAGTTATCCAACTTTTGGAATTCAGCCTGAACAAATGTTTTGATTCTGTAAACTGTTTGTGCTTCAATGGTGAAGATGTCAACGGATTGTTCTGATTTTAAGCACAAGAGCCGGTAGGGCTCATAGATCCTGACAAGTTTGTTCCAATGTATGAAGTCATTTAAATCTCATGGACCCTGACTACTTGTTCTGGAAAACTTCACACTCTAACTCTAGACAAGTGACAGAGGAATATGGAGATTCTCCCCGTGCATTGTTGCATTTAGTGTGTTCTCAGACTTGTTAGCGCAACATTTTCACATCAAGACGAATATCTTCAACCAAATATCATTCCAATTTCTACACAGAGACAGGTTTGTTTAACCACATTAAGTGCTGAAAATAACACTCCATTAGCACCTTATGTCAGTAAGTGTGTTTGATAACCACTAACTACACACTATTTTATTAATTGATTGAAGTAAAAAGTCACTTAATGTGTAAGTAAGATAATGCACTTAATTGGTTAATTGATAAAATACACAATGGAAATTAAGATCTTACCAATTATATTGTCAAAGCAGTTCAATAATACTCGCTATTGCAAGTTTGGTAAGACACCAAGAAGAAAGTTAAAATTTAGTTTTCATGTGTTATGGAACTTTTAATTTTTGTTTTCAGTACTTAAAAACTTAAGCACTTACTGTTTAGAGTTTAAATTTTCAGCACTCATATTTCAGTTCTATCAAACTTGCTATTAGACCTGTCAAATGGGTGGGTCGGGTTGGGTTTGGGTCGGGTCATAAGTGGTCCGACCCAAATTGACCCATTAACCCGTTTATGACCCATTTATGCGCAATGCAATTTTGTTGACCCATACCCGACCCATACCCAACCCATACCCGATTAGACCCATATTGCTAAAATACTTCCATATTTAATTAAATATAGAAAAATTCATACCCAAGCTGAAATGAGAGTGCGGAATGAGTGAGTGCAAGATTGAGTGAGGGTGAGAGAAATGTGTTGAGTTTAAATCAGTTGTAAACTCATTTATGACCCATTTGCGACTCATTTATGACCCATTTAACACTAATATAAGACTTCTACCCATTTATGACCCATTTACTAAATATAACTAACCCATTTATGACCCATTTACTAATATATGGGTTAAGAAATGGGTTTATGACCCATTTTGACAGGTCTACTTGCTATATACATTAGTTACATAGGTTCCCTGAATATTAGGGATTGGGACTATTCACATCATCTTGCATCTGTTTAATGCCGTCTTGTATGGGCATTTGAAAAATGGCAAGGACCTGTCTTCGATGCTGTGGTGAAATTGTCAACTGGTTGAGTGGAAGTGTGGGAATTGTCTTGTTGTCAGTGATTGATCTGTTCACACAGTTTGCCTCTTCTTTAGGTGATCATACTTACAGACCGCAAGTTTAGTGGCTGTGGATAGATGCATTTATCATCCTTTGAGGAATAGTTTTGTTTCAGTGCTTATCAACTGTTAGTCTGTGCTTAATATCCCTTCGTAATGCCATTTGCCACCATGCACGATGAAGAAAGAGACATTTGGATCATTATAGGGCAGGGCTAGTTCAATTTGCTCTTGGTACGGGTCCTTAAAAATGTCTTGAGAAATGCAGATGCATTTCCCAGAGAACCCTTTAGAAAATAGGTTGGCATAAGGACTTTGAGTAGGATCTTTTATTTCATCTGTGCTTATCTTGTTGTCCATCACCAGGCATTGATTTCATCAGCAATACACGTTGAGAATGTAGTGTTTTTAACCATTGTACACGATTACAAATGGGTTATTCCTCGTCTCCGATGGACATTTGCTCCTTTGAGTCCTTTAAGTAAGTAAAAAGGCTTGGAGCTTGTTTTTTTATATCTGCAGAATATTCCTAGCTGCATAGCTTTCCTAGCTATATCCTTGCAAGATCTTTGTTGCAAAAGCAGCCTCTGTCAAGAAAAACAGATGAAGAAGCCCACTCAAGTAATGGTCGATAAAATTGGAAAAACTTAGTCTGCAGTTGGTGGGTACATCATTTTGTAGCACTGCATTTGTCCCTGATGAATCTGGTTTTTAATTATGAAAGACTTACGATTCATTTCCTTCTAAAAGAAATTCATGATTATGTCCACAAAAGTGGTTGTTTGCAATGTGATGTAGTTTGCTTTCTCAAATTGCTGTTGGCTAAAATTTAATTATCTTATATGTCAAAATGTCTCATATTTCAGGCAAATGCACAGGACAAGTTCATGAGGATTAAACATGCATACAATACTCTCCTTAATTCTCGCGATTCGGATTCCAAGAGGAGATACAACACTGGAAATCGTGCATCTGGGTTTTCGTACTCCACTGAGGATAGCAGCACCCTAGATGAAGAATTCTATGGACTCGGTAAAAGCAATAATAAGCTGCGGTCATTACTTTGTGCATTATACAGCATCCCTTTCAGGGCTTAGGTGGGTTTAGCATGTTTTGACCAAAATGACATCCTAAAATCCGGACCGTTGTGGAAAAGCAATATTTTCAATAGATGAAATAGTAGGTTATTTCCTGACCATCATTAGTAATTTAATTTCTCGGTTAATGTCTGGATATAGTGCAGTAGAAAGCAGAGGCACATGGATATGCAACATAGTATAATGCAAATTGGGTGTGACCCTTGCGAATTTCTATTGAAGAAATACTTTTGGAGTACACCTCACTTGTTCTTTAGCTTGGTTCTAGCTCTTCTTTTGTTCCATCAACATTAGATCAACCTTGGCATGTGATTGTCTAGGGCAAAGTTTCTTTTCTGATGGGGTTCCAAGTGTATGTTAGTTTAGGGGATTTTGTATGTTCTTATGTTTAACCCGTTTATGCTGCAGGTAACTTTTTCAGGGATGTTCAGATAACAATAGGTAGATAGTTCTCTCTATGAGACATTGCAAGTGCCATCTAGTTCTTGGCTTACCTGTTACCTTTTAATCTAACAGCCTATATCATTTCCTGTATGTAGAAAATTTGCTTCGATTTTTACCATCTTGTTTCGCATGGCAGAGGATTTCTTCAGAGATCTACAAGAAGAATTTAGTAACTGGGATGCAAGTGCGTCTTCACAAGGAAAGCCGAAGAGCTTGTGGGAGGAATTGGCGGTAAGAGTTGCTTTTAAAATGTTGCTACATTTGGAAAAAACAAAATTTCTTCTGCGCTATTCTTTTCAGAGCCTGTTTTTATGGCAAAAGGTGAGAGAAATACAGAATCATTCAATCTAATGTCTTCTATCCTTGCGGTTTGAGAGACATGATTTGAGGCTAGGACCTTAAGCTTTGAATTTTGTTGCTTGAAGGAAATTGGTGAAGAATTTGTGGAGTTTCTAGAGAAGGAGCTAAACATAACCGATTCAGAGGTGGAAGCAAATCAGTCTGATGATGGGTCGCGAAAAAGTTCCAGGACGGAAGGTACGCATAATGCTAGTGAAAATGAAGCTAGCAAGGGAAGCAGCATCGAGGAAAATATTGATGAGATAGAAGCTACTCTAGCTCAGTTGAAAAAGGAATTAGGCCTGTAATCGATTCATGATAATTTTGTGCCGCATATTTTATTCCGTTACTCATGTTGTGTTTGTATAGATATGATATGTTGTGATACATGTGGCTACAATAATCTTGAAATGGACAAAGGTCAGCGATGAAGGCAAAGAGAGGACTAGGAGATTAAGAGCAAGTCCTGCAAGATCATTGAATAATAGGTACAACTCTGTAGAAATTTTGGAGCTCAAATCCAATTGATTGAAGACAAGTTGTTTTTTTAAAGTTTGAACATGCTTGTAAGTACGGTTTCTAGGCAGTTATCTGAGTAATGTGACCTGGAAAACTGTTATCTATGTATTTGCTGTCTTCACTTCCATGTTGTGGTGGTTGCATTTATAATTTCTAAGTAACCATGCATTTGTTTCCATCATGATAATGGGGGTGACATTGTCTGAAAAGTTCAATTTATATCAAACTTGCATCAATCTTTCCTTATTAGGCCCTGGTGGACCGGTCGTGTCTACTTGTACCATTAGCATGCCCGTAATTTATTTGCCTCAAGACATTCGCCCGCAGTTGCATATATTTGCCTTCGGAATACAATAAAAAAGCGGTCTTTTTATGTGATGCCGCGGCTTTTTTCCGTAACTTCAAGTTGCCGAAGATTTCTTTCATTCGAGAGAACTCGACAAATCAGAATGCGAAACCCTTCTGAGGAAGAACCGAAATTGCGGGCATCGTCTTCTTGAGTGGTTAATTCCACGATATAAAGGGTAGGAGATGTTGGGGACTGATTGTGTTCTTGGATACCACATGGGGTTGCATGCATGACTAGTCCTCTGAAATTTTGACATGTGCAATGAAATTGCTACTGACTAAGAAATACCCGAGATACGTGTGATTCCACGGTAGTGAGACTGATAATCGCCTTCTGTAAGATCGAACGAATGTACCGAGCACGATAAACCGTTGAGTTTGCGCGCTACAGATGAGGGTCACAACCTGTTTAAATCCATGATCCGACCTTAGCTTAAACTCCACTGATCAACTGCATGGGCAACATAAGATCTTTTGAAATACATTTACATCGAGAATTTCGAGCTCCAGTCCCAGTGAAATAGTGAAGCAGCAGGAATTCAAGAGGCAAGAGATGGCCATGGAACGGGACCGGATTTCGCTGTTCGTTTCCTGAAGCCAACGGCAGCTAGAGGCCACCCATCTTCTTCTCCCTCCACCGTAACAAGAACCTTTCAGTCGCCACTGCGCAGAAGACGAGAACGAATTCTCATTCGACGGCCGCCACCCGCTTCGCTTCGATGGCACTCAGTCAGAGCAGCTCGTCTGGGGAAGCATCTCGGAACGGCATGCATTTTTACGAACACCTCGCGTGCTCAGCAAGCTCAGATCTTGTTGCGCCAAATGGGTCTCTCTTGACGCGGGGGCTCAGCTCCATTCCGTCGTCGTCAAAATGGGGTTCACTTCGAACGTCTATCTGTGCAGTGCTTTCGTCGATATGTACGGTAAATGAGGCAGAATCTCGCACGCCCATGACCTGTTCGACGAGATGGGTGAGAGGAGTGCGGTCACTTGGAACTCCTTGATCTCCGGTTATCTTCACGTCGGTTGGCCGCTGATTGCCATGGACTTGTTTCTGAAATTGCACCAAGTGGGAATTGCTCCTACGCCGCAGAGTGGCTCCACTGTTTTGGCGGCTTGTGCTCAACTCAAAGACGGAGATTTTGGGAGACAGATGCATGCTTTGGGTTTAAAAGCAGGGTTTGGGTGTAATGTTGTCTTTGGAACTGGCCTGATTGACATGTACAGCAAATGTACAAATTTGGAAGATTCGAGGAGGGTTTTTAACCAGATGGCGTGCAGAAACGATACTACCTGGAGGACGATGATTACTGGGTACGCGCAGAGTGAACAGCCAAGTGAGGCAATGGCATTACTAAGAGATATGATGAGTCAAGATCTCAGACCAAACTATGTCACTTATAATGGTATACTGTGCTCGTTTTCTAATCCGGATCATTTGAATTGGTGCAAGCAAGTTCACCGTAGGGTGATTGTAGAAGGTTTGGACTCCAACATGTATATAGCAGTCTCACTAGTGACTGTCTATTCCGAGTGCAGTAGTAGTTTGGAGGACTTTCACAAGGTTTGTTTGGGTATAAGAATATGAGATCAAATCTCATGGAATGCGGTGATCGCTGGATAAGCTAATCTTGATGATGGGAAAGAAGCTGTGAACTGTTTTTGCAAAATGAGAAAGGCCGGAATTTGTACGGAGTTTTTCACATTTGCAAGCACCCTAAAAGCTGTGGGTTCTTTCTCTGCTCTTGAAGAGGGGAAGCAAATCCATGCTCTAATTTTTGAATCCGGGCATGCTTCTCACATGTACGTTCAGAATGGACTTGTCCTTTTGTATGCTAGATGTGGCCTTCATGGTGATGCAAAAAAGGTTTTCTCATCAATGGAAGAGCGTGATGATATAGCTTGGAACGCATTGTTATCTGGCTATGCACACCATGGCTTTGGCAGGGAAGCTGTTGAGTTATTTTAGCAAATGAGGAGAACTGATATTAAACCGGATAGTACCATCTTCCTAGTTGTGCTGACAGCTTGTAGTCATGTTGGTTTGGTTGAGGAGGGACTTGAATACTTTTCTGTAATGAGGAGCAGTGATTTGCTCGAGCCACCAAAGTTGGAGCATTATGCTCCTGTTGTCAATCTTTTGGGTTGAGCTGGACATCTCGAAGAAGCAGAGGCATTCATTTATTGCATGCCAGTGAAGCCAGGTCCCCTGGTCTACAAAGCTTTACTGAGCTCTTGCAGAATTCATGGAAACAAGGAAATTGCTCTACGATCCGCAAAGAAGCTTTTGGAGCTGTATCCTGATGATCCTGCCACATATGTTCTGCTATCCAATGTTTTGCTAACAGGATGCGAATGGATTGATGCTGCAGAAGTACGGGCGCTCATGTGTGATAGAAGAGTTCAGAAGAAACCGGGTTCTAGTTGGCTTTAGCTCTGAAGGAGGATATGTGCTGAATTTTCTTTTCTGGGACATGGAAACCTTATCGCGGGAGGTTTCAACAGTCGGAACATGCGAGTAGCTATCTTTTTCCCCCTCATATAGGTAAGGAGAAATTAATGTTTACCTTCGTTGGTCCCCAGAAGCACAAATCTCTTTTTAGGGGTATATCAAGAAGTGACGAGGTGAAGGAGTCCATTATACCTTTTGTCCCCAAAAATTACTTCTTTTTAACTTGCTGAAAATGGTAATATGACTACTGAGGACAAAATTAAGATATAGAGAAGATTGCAGGACCTCATAAATGTGTGGTCTTAGCTGTGGCTACGCCTTCACTCTCATCCCTTTCCAAGGATAAATGCAAACTTCTTCAGGTGGTTTCGTCTGAGAAATTATGGAATGTAACCTAGCATAGTCTATCGCGATTCTGTTAAGAATTGAAGTGACTATTAAATTAACGTATACTTCATCCCCAATAAGTGCGAGTGCAATGCTTTAAAAGATAATAGATATGGAAAAGCAAAATCATCCTCAAGAGTAAATGAGAAGCATATGTCATATAAAAAAACCAGTAACACAAACAGGAAGACTGTCACACTGAAAATCTCATAATATATACAGGAAGTGAACTTATGGATATCGTTTTTAGGACATCCCAACCTTCGATAACAGAGGATTCTAATACTGGCAGCTACCATTGTCACTCCTCGCTGTTGGATCAAAGTTTGTCGCAGCTGGGTCAGTGCAACCTTCAGGAACAGGAAGATTGACTTGTTGGGCTGCTTGGCCTGCGTTATTGTTTTCGGTAGGACACTTAAACAAAAACCTGTAACCGAAGTAAAGAGAGTGCAACTAACCATTAAAAACAACCTCAGGGATACCGGGGTTCTAACCATAGAAAGTTCCCTGCTTCATAGCATCTTCATTGGCATCTCCCAGAGCTGCCTCGGCCAAGTACTTATCGGCCAATTGGACTCTCTTCACATTTTCTTGTTCCTGCACCAGCATATTGCCATACTCAAGCAGCTTCTCAAGAGTCATTTTGGGCTGATCAAAAGTTGGGGGGCCCTCCTTTGAGTTTACGAGCTTCTTCCCGATGCTGTCGACTCCCACGCCCGATACCCACTTCCTAACCTCGTCGTCGTAGACTCTTGCTCTTAGAGCACCAAAAAAGTCTGCAAAGAAGATTGGAGTTTGTGATGAGTACAATTTGACGCGATGGCACTTCAGAAAATATTTATAAGATTTCCCCATCTCCATCACCATTTTTTCTCTAACAGGACCCAGTAATTTTCAACGCTCCTGCAAATTTGTTACGCTCTTTTGAATTGATTTTGGGATTTGGGTATGATCTTAATTGTGGAGTAATTGATATATGTCATCCTTTCCTACATAAAGAATACTTAGCAAAAAGTTCATAATTGCCTTTGAACGTGATAGTTTACTCAATATTTCTTCTTCACATTAGTACTGAATTTGCAATATTAGCAGAGTATGTGGAGATCTACACCATGCTTACCAATGGATTGACCAGGGAAACTGTCAACAAGCTTCACGATGGCTTCATCAGAGACATTGTCAGTCCTGAAGATACCGGTGCAAACACCAATTCGGTCCTCACGAGAGGGAGCCCAGTAGAATTTCTCCATACGACCATCACGAATGAGGGGGGCATACAACGTGGAGAAGTCGTTACCCGTGACAATGATAGGGACACGAGGATTCTCCTCCTTGTTGTACATACCGGGGAGCTGGACATTGGTCGGGTTATCAGCAATATTCATGAGTGTAGCATTCACCATTTGGTTGTTCACTGTGTACTGCGTGGTACCACCAAACCTACCCGCACCTGCATCAAGATCATTGATAAAGAGGCAGCACATCTTCCCTTTCTTGATGATGTCGGCCGCTTCACGGTATCTTTGCCGGATGAGTTTTGCTGGTTCTCCTGCATTTCCACTTTCCAGCTCTCCAGCACTCATCATGATGGGGCTGAAATTTCATCAAGTAGTCAGAGTAGACGGACAGTACCATAAATCATGTCTAATCAAGGATGGAGGCTTTTGGTTAGATTTCAGATGGAGAGCTCACTTGATTCCCATTTTGGCGAAGACGAGCTCGCACTGGAAGGATTTACCCTGACCTTTTCCACCCCAGACACCTAAAATCAGGGGAATCTGATCGAAAACCAGATTAATTATTTAAGTCATTTAGTTCAGACTAGTCGACCAAATTTGTACACGTTTTTTTCTCAGAACAGGAACTTCAGGCTTCTAACCTTGATGTTCGGCAAGCTCATGTAGTTCTTGGTGATGTGAACAACGAGCTTGTCCATGAAAGCAGGAGCGATGTAGAATCCATCCACGTTATTATCCAGGTTATATCTAACTCAAGGGGAACATATAATCAGTATGTATGACAATCGAGTTTGGTTGATTATTTGACTTTGTTCTGATTGAGTGAATCGAATAACCATGTAAATCCCTCATTTACTTACTGGCGAAGACCAGTGCTGAGATATTCATAGGAACTCATGACGGCATAGTGGGTTCCGGTATCCATAGGAGCCTGGAACAGAGAATCGACCATGCCCTTGCCTCTGGTAATGTCTTGCTGGTCGTCGGAAGTGTCGTAGGCGAGGCCTTTCCATTTGTCTGTCTCGGTCTGCTTGTCCTCGTCAATTTCGGCGCAAATCCTGAAGCTTCGCGATGAAGGCTTCGGGCTTGTGATTCTGGAGCTCACCTTCTTCAGGCCGTTGCCCAAGAAGCCCGAGCTCGGGATCGCTGAGCTTGAGTTGTTAAAGCTCAACTGCATCACAGCACATGAACTCCATTACACAAGCCAACATATAGTCCACTGGAACTAGAATGTCTCTCCTAGGCAAAGACCATCTCTCAAAGAAAACATATAGTACCTCAGTGATTCGTTTTTCTATCGTATAATCCGCTCCGTTAGGGATCATACTACTTACAGAATCAACTATGATTAAAGAATGAAAAATCCAAGAACTGATCACAATCTACCGGACTTGATTTGCTTATGAGCTAGAAAACCAAGAAACATCAGCAACTGGAACAGAGCGACAGGTTTCGGAAAAGAACCGAACAAGACAAGAATGACCCTATGGAGAAAACAGGGCAAAAAGAAGTACCGGCTTCCCATTAACAGTTCCGACAGTTGAAATTGCGGCAGCCATTCGGGCTACAGTAAAGAAGCTTCGACTGCTGGTTCGGAGCGCGGCTTTTTTTCTCGTTCAAAGTGTTGGGGGGAAGTTGCGGGCTATAGCGACGAGCTTTATGAGATTCTAACGTCCATACAATCGGGATTGGATGAGAGAACACGTGGCACCTCCTGGAGGCCATTCTCATGTGCAGACGAAACACGATATCCCCAATTACATTCTCGCAGAGCTTCTTGGCCACTGAAAAAAAGGAAGACTTTCTAACAAAATCAGAGTCAGATAAATGGAGGTCGCAAAATGGATATTTGAATGGGACTTGTGTGCCTCTCGAGAAGGACCGGGCCCCTCCATTTTATCTCCAATTATGCAATCGCAAGCTGATGCAAAACTGAATCTCTGTGATCCCAACATTCAAGAGAAAAAAGTTCTACAGGAACACTCCCACATCAATGTATCAATGCAAAGCAAGGTACTGAACGGCAACACTGCCCCATCAATGTACTGATGAAAGACTGAATCCCAGAAGCCAAGGACGTGAGCTCGGGGCCATGGTGGTACCTATGCGAATCGAATGGTTCTGACTGGACGATGAATAGGACGATTATATTCATCGTTCATTTGTCCACGATCTGACTCGACGACCAAATGCAGCCTATGGCCATAAACAAACTTCTCTTAAAATGACACACTCAAGTCATATTTTTGTGAGATTCATGATCATGTGGACGAGATGGATCCCATTTCTTTCTATTGCTAGTCCTCTGAATTCATAATATTCGTTCATTTGATCTTTTCGCGGTTATGTTGCCAATGGAACAGGGGCAACTGAAGAAATATATGGGAAGTCTCATGCAAGATTGAATCCCAGGCAGCAATTTATGACGTTTCCCTAAAATGGTGGCTAATTTTTTGTCGGTTCCGCAATCCGAGTTGCCCACATGCACACGCGCCCGTGCGCGCACACCTACCTTATACACTGGTTCATAGCAGGACAGTTACATAACAGTCACACCCTTAAAGCACAGTACCTTGTTGGGCCATCATATATTACACTTACCAAATTCTAAGGCCAGCCACCAAAACTATAAATAGATGTCTTAACCGACCTTTTAAGCATGAAGGACTTTTAGTAACAAAGAAAGAATGGGAAAGGAGAGCTGCAAAATAATGCTACCCAATGTGCTCTAGAAAGTTACCAAAGGACCAACATAAGATCATGATTCATAGGTAAAGAAATGCAATCAGCACAAATTACATGAAGTCTCGGAAAGTCAAAAGTACAGGTTACATAAGATGCTGGGATCGCACTTCATTAGGGAAATGGAAAAATTCCCAAAAGAGTCGTGAATTTGACCGTCTATTTAAAGGCCAATAAGGGAAAAAAATAGAATAAAACTCTTTCATTATGTACAATAGGCCAAACCATCCAACCGAGGCTTGATGGCCTCGACCTCACTTCCCTCACTCTCTCACCTACGAACGATATTTAATCGATAGAAGGGGAAAAAATACGAAACACCAATTACATATCTCGATTGTCTCTTCCAAGTAAATTCCTGCTATGCAGCAGAACTGATAATACTTGAACATCATCAGAAGTCAAACTCTCCCGTTGCCTGACAGAAATCAACATAAAAAAGGCCGCCAGAGGTTCACATTTAAAACAAAAAAGGAGAACGTAGAGAACAGCTAAAGCATGAAAAAAGTGAAATCAATTAACTCTAGAACCTGACCTTGTTGAAAAGGATATCCTTATTGTTTATATGCATTATGCCATCCTTAAGCGTGCACTTCCACCTGCTCTTCGTCCGTGTCACCTATCCACACAAAAATACAAACTAAAAACATAGTTTCTACCTAAACAAAGCATGACAGCTCCAAGGCAGATAATCATTGTCATCCTGAAGCAACCGTCACCTTGTCAAATTGAGCTAGGACTAGGTGCTGGGTATTTAACTCCTCCCCTTTGTCCACATCATCTAAATCATCCTCATCATCATCATTTTCATTCAACGGTGGCTCATCTTCATCTTCATCGTCTCCAACATCATTATGAACCCCAATAGCTGGGGTACTCGCCTGTAATTCTGAAGAAAAACGAGGATATCATCTGAGTTTTCTACTACACCAGTGACACCAAAGTACTGGCTCAAATATCATAAACTTGCAAAAGTCGCAAATACCATTTGGAGCCGGTGTACTAGCAATGTTGTAATCTTCATTCATGACTCCTTGATAATTGTATATCTTCAATGCCAAGAAAAGGAAACACATCAGAAGGGAACCAACCAGTGAGATTGCTCCTTATCTCTCTTATTTTTTGGGGAAAGTTACTCATCTCAAATTGAATGACTCTGCAGATGTGGCTATTGAAAACAAAACAAGTGAACAACGCATGGATTTTTAATGCAGATAATGGTATACCCTTGCACCTTATGAAGACTTCTCTAAGGTCTGCTATTAGATATATACTAGCAAGAGATACTCATCACATGGATCCTGAAGGCAACTACAGAACTTTCTGGCAGAAGAGTATACAGTGTGAAAAAAGGAAACACATGAACATGCAAAAATTCAGAATTTTATTATCAGAAAAAGCAGAAGAGAGATAAAGCATTCAATTCTATGATCCAATATCTTAAGTGGAACTCACATTGGGAGTAGAAAGCATCTCGTCATATGGATCAGGAGTTTGCCCATCTACTTGAGGTATCTTTGACAGTGGCCTCCCCACGTGTGCCAGCATCCGCCTACTTGCGGTGTCTGCAGCGGGTAGAATAGTTGTCTTCTCTGTGATCTGGAAATTTACCACACCTGGGTTAGCAAATGTATGACTAAGCAAATTACAAAAGTTCCAAAACAGATGTTGAAACTAAATCCACCAGGAAAAGGATTGAATATCCCGTGGCTGGTAAACAGTAGACACTGGCCCACGATAAAAAACAGAGCTTCAACAATTGAACTAGAAAAAAATAATCAAACTTCAAGCGCCAGATCTACATGTTTATACTCCCAAAACTCTCCCTAGGTCAAATTCATCTGGCTCATTCAGTGACACAAAGTAATTCATGGAGACTATGAAGTATCAAGGCCTGAGAAAATGGCATTATAGCAACATACAAGACCAGAAACAATGTGTTCATGTTGCGCTAGTGCCAGTGATTCTCTAAGCCGGTCTGGATTTCCAACGCCTTTGGAAACTGAGCACATGTCAGTAGTCACTTTCCTTGCTCAACATCTAAACACTGCATCTTTTGCTAGAGCTTTAAACAACTAGAAAAAACTGGTGACAAAAGCAACCCGCTAAACTCATTCCATCAATTGCACAAACAAAATCTGCTTCACTCACAAGACTGTCTAACCTCTCTCTCTCTCTCTCTCTCTCTCTCTCTCTCTCTCTCTCTCTTACTAAATCGATTGTGAGCATAAAGAAACTGGCATTAGCAATTGGCAATAATCAGCAATACAGAGCAAAAATATCAGCCAAACCAAATTACAATAAGTACACCTAGGTATTTTCACAAGAATTAAAGATCACATACTAACAATATGTGCAATGAAAATCAAATTAGACCTGTGAATCCTCAAATACAGCATCTCCAGCTCCATCCTGTTGTGGTATATATCCACCATTCTGATAGTGCGGAACAACATCCTCACGTTTTCTCTTTCCAGAGGACATGAAGAAATCCTATAATTTTTCGACATCAAGATTATTGCTCAAACTTCAAGTGATAATACTACCATCACTTTAGGCAAGACAACCACTCACTAGACATCCAGGAAGCTAAGTGAAAGTAAAAAATTAGAGACAAATATGAGGTGAAAACTTACTTGTGTATGGGGCTGATGAGAAGTTCCTCTATCTCCATCCTCTCTAGCCTCCATATAAGCTACATAAATTAGGATAGGAGAGAAATTACAATAGGACCATTAGATTGAAACCCGTTGCAGCTCCAAGATTTTACTCACCAACATTAACATCGACACCCAAGGGGGGCCTTTGATTCATCCAAGGTGAGGGAGGATGCTGCCAAATAAAAAAAAAACCAATCTGCTTATGGAAATTGTACTGGACAAGGTTTTGAATAGCAGTTGCACAAAAAGGGCTGTTTGCAAAGGGGATAGTTCATAATGGGCTTGTCTCCAGGTATGCTAGATGTGGCATTCTCAGTGATACAAAATCTATCCTCCCTTAAACACTAGAGCACGTGTCACAGATTAGAAATTCTGTTAAGCACAAAACGAGTGCATGAACATTGACTTCAGCAGACAATCATAAAATTCTGAAACCAAACCTACATTTCAATTTGTTATGATTTCTGATAGGTTTCTACTGTCCATATAAATATGGCTTAACATTTGAGCCTTCGTACATCTAAACATCAAAACATATAACAACTAAAATTACTATCCTCCCGCAATCATCTAAAAGAAGAGTTATGAGCTTAAAATTGGCCATCATACAGAGGCATTCTTGAAAAATACTATGTAAACAAGCATCACGAAATCAACTTAACCATTACTCAACTACGTATACTAAAAATCAAAACAGTAAGACACCAAATAAGATATAACCATTCAGTCTTACAGGAATAGGGTTTCAATATTTCTTTATCCTTTTTTTAAGCAAAAAAGTAACAGCTTCGTATTATTGAAGAACAACGGTTGCTTGTCAGGTCTGGTGGTTTAGCTAATCAGCTGGGAAAATCATTGAACCAAGCTGAATTGCTAACCATACGAAAGTCAAGAGCAAGAAGCATCGTATGTGGCATGGTATAGAATACAACAAAAACTACTTTGATTTTCAATGTCCTGGGGAATAGAACTACCATACCATGTAAGGGCTGGGTCGCCCAGTTTTTATCTCAGTATTGCCACCGGAATTGCCGACACCATCATTTGAAGGAGTAGGGTAATCAGAAGATCCGGTCGGAATGTTGTACATCGAGCTATCTACAGTCCCAGGTAGCGGGGTTGGAATGGGAGTTTGCAAAGGCGTCTACATCTCAAGGAAATCCCAATCAAACGGCAGCACCCACAAGATTCAGAACCGAGCCACTTGAAAAAAAAAACAAGCAAGACGACATGGGGTGAGTGGACAAGGGACCGAACTCACTGGAGGGAAGAGCATGTCAGCTGTGGGAGTTTCGTATTCTTCCGTCCCCTCGTAAGGTACATTGAGATCATGAACAGGAGCAGCTGCGCCGCCCGGTGGAGGCTTCGCGGCCGCAGCCGACCTGTCCACTGGACCGAGAACAGCACCCGCTTGCATCATCTTCGTCTCCCAAATCTGTTGGATTCCGCATTCAACAAGAATCAAGAATCCCCCGACGGTGATCGGACGCATCGAGAACAGAGACCCAACTTTCCGCATAAAAATTAGACCCAAATTTTACCAAAAAAAAAAAACGAGAGAGAAAGCACACTGGAAGCCCTAAATCAGGTTAAACCCACAAGCCCGGCAGATCTAATACAGCATCCAATTCATCCAGAACCTCAAAATGAAATCGAAACTCCACCCCCGCAGATCACACGCCACAAGAATCCTCTCGACAATCCAATCCAACGAATCGAGGTAAAGAGGAGAATAAAAAATTACCCCTTGGAGCTCGTTCAGGACCTCCTCGCCGGGGCCGCCGTTGCCAACGAACTCCTCCCGGACCTTGGTGATGACGTCTTCGATGACGTGGAGGTACACGGAGCTCGTCATCGAGGAGGCCGCCATGTCTCTCGATCCGCTGGAGATTCGCCGGGGGAAAGGAGCTGGCCCCTCTTCTTCCCTCTCTTCCTCTTCCTCTTCCTCCTGGGGAAATCGAGCGGAACGAGCGGCGATCCGATCCGAGAGTCAACGGCGGAGCAGCTCGGAGGTGCCGGGCATGGACGGAGGACGGAGGTCTAGGGTTCGCAGGTGACAGGGAGGGAGGCCTGTGCGTTTCTGGCCAAAATGCTCGAGAGAGATGAGGGAAGGGCGGACGAGAAAGGGAGAATAAAGAGTGGAATATAAATATGTTTGCATCCGATTGCGCGCGTGGGTCCACGTGTCGAGATCTGCACGTCACCTTTGATTTTTTTTTTTTCCTCTCTCTGCTTTGCCTGTTCAGGACTCGCGGAGGAGCGACCCCCGTGCGCGCTCGCACGTGATCCGGATTCCGGATTTTGGACGGCGGGTTGGCTTCGTTCCCGGCCCACGTAGTCTTAAGGCCTTGGGCCCATCGCGCTCTTTGTTCTTGGGCTGGGAGGCCCGTTCATTGCTCTGGGCTCCTTCACGCGGCCCATTCATTGATTGGGCTCCTTCATGAGGCCCAATGTACTCTCTCTCTCTCTCTCTCTCTCTCTCTCTCTCTCTCTCTCTCTCTCTCTCTCTCTCTACCGGCAGGGAAGGGGGACAAGGAGGGATTCCGAGATCGCTCCTCGACAAAAGCATTATGCAGCTGTGGAGCGTCGGTGCTTCACTGAGCAAAAGGACCAAAAAAAAAAATCACTTGAGAAGGCAAAACTTGAGGGTAAAGCGCGAGAGTGCAGGGATTGTTACGTAATATTGACCTATAAGAGTGCCTCCTAAATTGTCATTGGATATTTGAATAAATGGGTCGTATTCAAATACTTAAGTAGGCGCATACGAAGCGTATGCTATGATTTTTTTTTGTCATAAGCCTATGCTATGATTATAAATCTAATTATATATATGATTTTTGTATATTTACATTATTCAATATAGACTAGATTTAAGCATTTTATGAACATTGAGTTATTTATGACGCGCATGATAACCATTATATTTTTGTCAAGAACTAGTTTTCTATTTCCGAGAACAGGTTTGGAACAGAAACCCATTTGGTAACGCAGTTCCATTTTTCTATTTCTGGAACAACTTTTTGTTCCAGAAAAAAGAAGTAGGTTTTTTGTTTCTAGACGAGAAATGAAAATCATTTCTAAAAGAACCTGTCTTCTCTTTTCAAAACACATTTCTTCTTAAATTTGGTTCCGGTCTGACTAGGTCAGACTGGTCCAAACTAGTTCGGTCCAGTTCATTCCTTGCGGAAAAAATAAAAAAAATTCAAAAAAATAGAAAAATCAAAAAAATAAAAAATTCAAAAAAATCATAAAAAATTAGAAAATCCGGAAAATTCCTAAAAATCTAATTTTTTTTTCCAGAAAATCCAAAAAAATTGAAAAATTCCAGAAAAATTCATAAAAATTTTCAGAAAATAAAAAAGTCATATTTCGAGAAAAGAGGAAATTTGGTAAATTTTTTTATAAAAAAATCAAAAAATAAAAAATTTCAAAACTTTACAGAATGGCTTAGAATACTTGTGGCCACCCACTTTGAGTGAAATTTAAATTTTTTGAGGTGCCCAAATGATATTTTTGAAGACTCCTTAGTTTAGGGATTTAAAAGGGGTTTTAACCTCTAAAAAACCCTAAAAGGGGTCTTGACCCCTAAAAAATCCTAAAACCCTAAAAACCAACACAATCTTTTGAATGAATAAGCCTTTAGGGCTTTATTAGGGTTTGGGTGTTTTGATTGATTTTCATTTTAGAGACCATTTCTAAGAAATGGATTTCTGTTCTGGGAAATAGAAATTTGTGTTGTTATCAAACGGGTTTTTGTTATAGAAAATAGAAATTTTATGTAGTTATCAAACGGATTTCTGTTCCAGAAATAGAAATTTTTTGTCGTTATCAAACAAGTTTCTTTCCTCAGAAACTCGTCCTAGGAACAGAAATAGAAAAATCTATTTTTGTTCCAGGAATTGTTTCTAGAACAGAATGGTTATTATTCGCGCTCTTAATATCCTTTTTTTGGGTCAAATACTTAATATCCTTGACAATACGAATATTAAGCATAATACTATTTCTTCATCTAGTTTGGTTTTGAGATAAAATATATAAAAAGAGAGGCGGATAAGTGATCTAGAAATATTCGGACTCTAGACTTCCTATTTTGATACCATGTAATTTTTTTTGTGAGATCACTATTAGCCTTCTAAAAGTCTAAATTTTTAGATGAAAACATGATTTAATATTTAAATATTCCAACACTTCTATCATATTTATAATATCTTGAACGCTTGATTGAAAGTTGCTTGAAATTGTAGATTTAAAGAGAAAATATAATTCACTCATACTGAGTACGTATTAGCTAACAAATTGGACATGACAATTAGTTACAATGATCAAATTTATTATCATGGCAAACATACATTAATTAAGGGTGAAGGTAATGATAATTTCCTCGAAAAATGACTAAAGATCATTTAAATCCTATTTGTTGACACTTGGATTTTTACCTAAAGATCTCCTACATTTCGTAAAATTCAAGAATTGAATTTGTCAATAACGGCAAACTTTGACTTATAAAACAAAATATCGCTCCCATTATTTTGCATGTGCATGGCATTAAGACATCATGAACATTTTTTGTTTAGCGATGACATGTCCGCATCGAATGAATCTCATTTAAATTGGCCTGGTTGTGAATTGCATTTGAATTGGCCCGATATGCAAAATAAGCTTGACATTTTCAAATAAGGACCTGAAGTGGCATCATTTTTTCAAATAAGGGTTTGAATTGGACTTTGTGTTAAATAAGGGCTTGAAGTGCTCTTATTTTTTTAAATAAGGATCTGAAATGGATTTAGTTTCAAATAAAGGCATGAAGTAGCTATTTATTGTTTGGCCTCACTTTTCGGATGGTAAGGGCATTTTCTTCTTTTTACTTTTTAAAATTTTTTTCCTTTTTTTCTTTATTTTTTCCATTCCTTTTCCTTTCCTTTCCTTTAATTTTTCCTTCTTTCTTTCTTTTTTCTTTTGATGGTTTTCTCTTTGTTCTTTGTCGGTGGCCGGCCAGCCGCAGGCGAAGCCTGGGAAGGATTGGGTGAGGCGACCCTCGCCAGATTTGGGCAAGGGTCACTTCGCCAACTATCGGCGAGGCTAGTCTTGCCTCGGCAAAGGTCGGCGTCGCCCATGGTCGACGAGGGATGGCCTGCCTCACCCAGGGCGGGGTGATGCCTAGGCGAGGTTGTCCCTTGGCTATTGTCGAGCTTTGCTGGTGGCCAGCCGGCTGACCATCGGCGAAGAACAAACAGAAAAACCTGAAAAAGGAAAAAAGAAAAGAAAGGAAAAAAGAAAAAAAGAAATTAAAAATAACATTATCTTTGGACGAAAATGCCCTTGACCAGTTGGAATATTTCGTCGGCCGGCGATCGGCGAGGTTAGGCCCTTATTTGAAACTATCATGGCCACTTCAGGCCCTTAGCTGATACTAACATGCCACTTTAGGCCATTATTTGATACATTGTTCACCTCATGCTTTTATTTGAGAAAATAAAAGCACTTCATGCCCTTATTTGAAATTTTCCCTTAAACAAAATATCGCTCACATGATTTTGCATGTGCATGGCATTAAGACATTATGAAATTTTTTTATTTAGCAATAACATGTCCGAATCGAATGAATCTCGTTTAAATTGGCTTGCTTGTGAATTGCATTTGAATTGGCCCGACATGCGAAACGAGCTTGAATTTTGGGGGAGATAAACTCATTCCAATTTTCAAGACCGAGCTCCCACGAGCCCGGCCACCCTCAAATGCAATTTAGCCAACACCCTTCAAGGAAAGGGATGTCAGCAAATACCACAACATACTCTGCCATGGAAAGCATGTATTCTCGGTTGGGACAAACAGATTATGCAGTGGAATTGTGAAGAGACTCTCGACCAAAAACAATATACACAACAGAAAGAATACAAGCAACATTCAGATTCCATTGCTCGTCTCGATTTGATCGAGCCGCATCATTCACATTGCCGTTGTCGCGTCCATCTCGGGGCACCACGCTGCCGAGGGTGTTGCTGAATTTGATAGCCCCTACAACAATTCCTTAGTGATAGCGCGTCGTCGTCGCCTTCGCTGATCTTTTCACTCTTAGTCGTAGTCCCCATCACGAATCTGTGTTTGCTAGTCTGAGTCAATTGAGACAACGAGCCTCTGCCATCCTCTTTGAGCTGTTGTGTTGGAAAAATGTTAAATAATATGAAAAATAAGAATTGCTGGAAATCAGTTGAAAAAGATGAGAAAATTAAGATACAAAAGTCTTAGACGTGCAAGCACTGTCTTTAAGAATAATTCTGCCCCTCTAAGTACAAAACTCGGTGTAATAGATTCTAACGGCTATTCTCTCAAGATACAACATACCTTCTTCTTTATTCCACACATAATAATAGAAGGAACAGGAACTACGTTATGTGTATAACCCAACAAAAAAGGAAAGATAAGTAGACTGAGATTAAAGATTTTCATGTTTTTGTATATCTCTTTTAAGTGATGTTCGGAGTAACAATTTGTTGATAAAATTAAGAGAGAGCCATTTTCCATCGTCAATTCTTGCATTAAATTGCAAAATTTTACAAATCTGTTGAAATTTGATAGCAATCAAGACTGTTACAAAACCATTACTAAACCATTATAAAACGTTATACATGTAGGGTTCGATAACAGTAACAACGCAGCGGAATATAGAACCCTCGACAGGATCCATGCGTATATTGAAATCGAAAAAGAATTTCGATACATACCTTTCACGAATCGAAGATAAATAGGCAACTGATTGTGTCTGGATGAGCGCCCCAAGTGTTGCGCCTCTACCGGTATCCACACACACGAACGGAATTCTCCAACGATCCACGTGCTAGCGAAAGATATTGAAGTTCCTTTTTCTTGAACGCCTCTTTATTTTCGATACTCTGTCGAAAATAAAAACCCTAGATAGAGAACGATTCTCTTTCTATTTATACAGCCTCATTATCTAGCGGAATTAAAAGAAGTGGGCCGGGCTATTTGGGCCCACCAAACCGTCCACCATTAATCGTACGTTTAATCGTTATCTCATAACGCGCACGACCGCATAGATAATTTGAATAAGAGAATAAATTAAAATCTACTTCTTAAGTAGATCAAGGCGCATAGAAAATATTAAGTCCGTTCGCTATTGTGTGCGACCCTGTAGGTTCACTAAACATTAGCAGTGTGCCCAAAACCCTTTTGGCCCACAAGTCATAAGCGGTCTCTAGCAAGACATTATGACTACCTAAGTATAGTGAAGATCGGTTTTCCGACACAACCTAATCCACAACTAATATTAGAGTATCAACCTTGATTGATTCTTAGGGCAGACCACTAACAATCTCCCACTTGCACTAGAACCAATCATATAAACTAAGTCTCTTTGTCACTTGATTTCCGAGTTAAGCATAAGGCAGGACAAGTGTCATTCTTATATAGCTTAAACTCCTTTTCCCGATACCGCAGTTAGACTGTCAAAACAAGTAGTTGACTCTTCAACTCACTTGAGCATGGCCATGCATTTCACAGTCTCAACTCTACGGGAGGCCAGGAAATCATACCCTCGTTATATGAGAGGGACAAATCCCATCTTGTCTACTCACATCACTCAGCACGTTTCATGACATACCCAGCCATTACCTTTATAATCACCTGTTACGGCTGACGTTTGACAATGTTAAAGTATGTCAATCCACGTCTAGGAAACCATGGTAGACTCAGGTCAAAGGACTATACTCTATAGTTGTGATGAGAAATACTGATGACATTATATAACAATCCTACAGTATTCCCATAGTGGGTCTGTCCAATACAATGTTCTCTAACATGTATTCCATGTGATCAACTTTATATCTCTATATTCATGACCCATGAAACTTGGTCATCAGTTGACTCACATGCTAGTCTCAAACACCATTTGCTTCCCAATGCACAATGGCAATTGACTAGGGACATTTAGAATATTAATATCCACTCTATTAATAGAGTTTCACGATCAAATCACGTATTTGATTATCAATTAAGAATATTTAATATTCAGGGGATAAAGATTTCACATTCAATTATATATTAAAATTAAATCGAAATCAAATAAAATATATATTTTATCAATGAACAATGAAAATGTATATCACATATACTCCCACTCACATCAAGACCAATCACTAATGTGTCTAAGGCCTAAAGCGTTACAATGACGCTCATGCTTAGATTGTGGAAGAGCCTTCGTCAACGGATCAGCTGTATTCAACTCCGTTGTAACTTTGCACATCTTGACATCACCTCTTTCAATGAATTCTCGAATGAGATGATACTTCCTGAGTATGTGTTTGGTCTTCTGGTGAGACCTAGGCTCTTTAGCCAAAGCTATGGCCCCATTGTTGTCACAATAGAGGTCCGTTGGATTTGAACTTGTGGGACTAATTCCCAGTTCTTCTATGAATTTTCGAATCCAAACAGCTTCCTTTGATGCTTCTGAAGCAGCAATATACTCAGCTTCTGTCGTAGAATCTGCAATAGTGTCCTGCTTGGAACTCTTCCAGCACACCGCTCCACCATTCACGCAAAAGACAAAACCTGACTGCGATCGAAGGTCGTCTTTGTCGGTTTGGAAACTAGCATCAGTGTAACCACTTACAGTGATCTGTTCCTCACCTCCATAGACTAAGAATAAATCCTTAGTTCTTCTCAAGTACTTAAGGATATTTTTGACAGCAATCCAGTGAGGTTCCCCTGGATCTGACTGGTATCTACTTGTCATACTCAATGCATAAGCAACATCGGGACGAGTGCACAACATAGCATACATGATGGATCCCACAGCTGATGCATAAGGAATCCTACTCATGCGGTCTCGCTCATCTTGTGTTGAAGGACACTGAGTCTTGCTAAGACTTATGCCATGTGTCATCGGGATAAAACCTTTCTTGGAGTCTTGCATATTAAACCTATTGATGACTTTGTCAACATATGTACTTTGACTCAGTCCAATAAGTCTCTTAGATCTATCTCTATAGATCCTGATCCCCAAGATATAGTTTGCCTCTCCCATGTCCTTCATGGAGAAAAATTTTCCTAACGATGTCTTAACTGACTGAAGCATAGGAATGTCGTTTCCAATGAGTAGTATGTCATCCACATACAACACTAGAAACACAACTGCACTCCCACTAGACTTCTTATATACACAAGCTTCTTCTTTGTTTCTGATAAAGCCAAACTCTTTGACAGTTTCATCGAAACGAATATTCCAGCTCCGTGATGCCTGCTTCAATCCATAAATAGAACGTTGAAGCTTGCATATCTTCCCAGTGTTATCTGGTGATGTAAAGCCTTCAGGTTGTGTCATATACACATCCTCCTCTAGATTTCCGTTAAGGAAAGCTGTCTTTACATCCATTTGCCATATCTCATAGTCATAATATGCAGCAAACGCTAGGATAATCCGAATGGACTTAAGCATGGCCATTGGCGAAAAGGTCTCGTCATAGTCAATACCATGAGTTTGTTTGAAACCTTTAGCTACTAGCCGTGCTTTATAGATGTGAACATTTCCATCCATATCAGTTTTCTTCTTGAAAACCCACTTACACCCTATAGGTTTGACACCTTCAGGTGGATCAATCAAAGTCCAAACTTTGTTTTGATACATTGAGTCCATTTCGGATTTCATGGCCTGAAGCCATTTATCGGAGTCTGGGCCCATCATAGCTTCTGTATAGGTTGTAGGTTCGTCATTTTCTATTAACAATAGATGACGATGTTCTGTCACGTGAAAACCATATCTCATAGGCTCACGATGTGTTCTTTCAGACCTACGAACTATAGGTGCCACTGGAGTAGATTCTACAACTCTTTGTAGATCTAATTGAGGTTCCTCATGAATTGGAACACCCTCTTGTGGCATTATAACTTCTTCGAGGTTTACCTTACTCCCACTGGTTCCTTTAGTAAGAAACTCTTTCTCTAAAAAGACACCATTTCGAGCAACAAACACTTTGTTCTCTGATAGATTGTAAAAATAATATCCTTTCGTTTCCTTAGGATATCCCACAAAGAAGCATTTATCAGATTTGGGTCCAAGCTTATCAGAAAGTAAACGTTTTACATAAGCTTCGCAACCCCAAATCTTTAGAAAAGACATACTAGGAACTTTTCCTGTCCACATCTCATATGGTGTCTTCTCTATAGCTTTTGATGGACTTCTATTTAGTGTAAACGCAGCTGTCTCGAGTGCATATCCCCAGAAAGATAATGGAAGATTTGAATGACTCATCATTGATCGAACCATGTCTAACAAAGTTCGATTTCTCCTCTCAGAGACACCATTCCACTGTGGTGTTCCAGGAGGAGAGAGCTGTGAAACAATTCCACACTCTTTGAGATGGTCATTGAACTCTTGGCTTAAATATTCTCCTCCTCGATCAGATCGAAGAGCCTTAATATTCTTGCCAAGTTGATTCTGTACTTCATTCTGAAATTCCTTGAACTTTTCAAAGGAGTCGGATTTATGTTTCATCAAGTAAACATATCCATATCTACTGAAATCATCAGTAAATGTAATGAAGTACTGATAACCTCCTCTGGCTGTAGAACTTAGTGGTCCACACACATCAGTATGTATAAGGGCCAATAATTCTTTTGTCCTCTCACTTTGATTAGTAAAAGGAGCTTTTGTCATTTTTCCAACTAAACAAGATTCACATATATCAAATGATTCAAAATCAAATGAATTTAATAGTCCATCGCTATGAAGCTTGTGAATTCGTTTCTCGTTTATGTGGCCTAGTCGACAATGCCATAGGTAGGTTGGATTCAAATCATTAGATTTAAACCTTTTTGTATTTATATTATAGATTGGCACATCAAGATTTAGAACATATATCCCATCCACAATATGGGCACTACCATAAAATAATCCATTAAGATAAAACGAACAACTATTGTTCTTTATATCAAAACAGAAACCTTCCTTGTCTAAACAAGAAATAGAAACAATATTCCTGCGTATAGCAGGTACATAGTAGCAATTATTCAGTTCTAAAATCATGCCAGAAGGTAAAGCTACATCATATGTTCCTACGGCTAATGCAGCAACTCTTGCTCCATTCCCAACACGTAGCTCCACTTCACCTTTTGCAAGTGTTCTACTTCGTTTTAGTCCCTGCACATTCATACAAATGTGAGTACCACAACCGGTATCCAATACCCATGAAGTAGAACTAGTAGTAACATTTACTTCTATAACATAAATACCTAAATCGGAAGTCTCACTTCCCTTTTTCTTCAGATCCTCCAAATATTTCTTGCAATTCCTCTTCCAATGTCCATTCTCCCCACAATGGAAACATACAGCATCAGCAGTCGGACCCGGTTTGGTCTTGGATTTGGGTTTGGGTTTAATGCCCTTGCCCTTATCCTTAACCTTACCTGGCTTCTTAAAGCCTTTCCCCTTTTGAACCATGAGAACATTAGGGGTAGGGTCCTTCTTGATATTCTGCTCAGCAGTTTTGAGCATCCCATGCAGTTCAGTCAAAGACTTGTTCAGATTATGCATGTTATAGTTCATAACAAACGTGTCATAATCTTGAGGCAATGACTGAAGAATAATGTCAGTAGCCAACTCTTGGCTAATAGGAGAGCCCAGTCGTTCCAGGTTTTCAATATAACCTATCATCTTTATGACATGTGGGCTAACTGAGCTCCCACTTGCTAGCTTGCACTCAATTAAGGTTTTTACCGTTTGGTACCTTTCAGTGCGTGCCTGCTCCTGAAACAAATTTTTCAGGTTCATGATCATATCATAGGCATCCACGTTCTCAAATTGCTTCTGAAGGTCTGAGTTCATGGTAGCTAACATTAGACATGATGCATCCAATGCATCATCTTTATGCTTCTGATAAGCATTCCTTTCAGCATGGGGAGCATTGGAAGGAGGTGCCTTCTGAGGGATTGGTTTCTCCAGGACATAATCCTTTTTCTCCTGCTTGAGAACAATTCTCAAGCTTCTATACCAGTCCAAGAAGTTTGAACCATTCAATTTGTCCTTCTCAAGGACAGATCGCAGTGAAAAATGTGATGCAGAGCTATTTGCCATTATCTACAATAAATATGCAAAGTAAATTGTTCATTAATATTACTTATAATAAACTCCCACTATATTTTTATAATATGTGTCCCAATAAATATAGTGGACCAAGATCCATATTTCACCAAGACTCGAGTAAACTTTGGCTTACCGCTCAAGACTAAGTTATTTAGGTAGACAACTCTTTGTCAATTATATCGAATACAACTCTTGGTTGTTGGGGTTGACATCTCATATCTTATCCCCAAATACTATGCCTCAAGGCCCAAAACTATTTTGATAGCCTCGTTAAGTAAACCAATCTTGACTTATGGATAACCATTATCCATCCTATTTTACTCAAATAGTTAAAGACACCCTGCTTTGGCAGGCACATCTATTGACGATTCAAGTCTTAATAGGTGTATGATTGGAAAGGCATCATATTATTACTTAATTTTATTAGGGACTCTTAACGACGAATGCATGCATGTTATGAATATAAACAAAACATCACTTATCACAACAAAGATACATAAAGCATATGGGAACGACCAATTCCATGCAGGGGTCAAGGGGGCTGCGCCCCCTTGCGGGGTCGAGGGGCAGCGCCCCTCGCGGGGTCAAGGGGCAGAGCCCCTTGCGGTGGTCTCAATTCTGTTTTCCAGGAGAACCCCGAAAACATAGACAGAATTCTCAATTCTGTGTTCTCGGGAGACTATCCGTTGCTGCTACCTCCCGTACCCTCGCCGTGCCCATTCGACCGAGCGCCTCGACGCACCAACCGACTTGGCGCGCCGCCGCCTCCGCCCGCCGTCTCAGCCTCGGGTAACGAGCCCAGGCGCGACGCCGCCTCTGCCTCGGGCAACGAGCCTAGGCGCGACGCCGCCTCTGCCTCGGGCAACAGGCCCAAGCGCGATCGGA
Source organism: Syzygium malaccense (assembly GCA_031216405.1). Lineage (NCBI taxonomy): Eukaryota > Viridiplantae > Streptophyta > Magnoliopsida > Myrtales > Myrtaceae > Syzygium > Syzygium malaccense. The sequence continues at coordinate 23,713,500 of CM062262.1, read as the reverse complement.
ACATGATCTACCCATCCCTGCTTCGTTCCTTCTCAATTGATCATATCAATTCATATTGAACATTCATCTAACCCTAATTTAGACTTACTTCAGGCATACATCATATATATCAACAATTAGGGTTTCCAATTCAACTTCAATATATCACAAGTTGCTCTGATACCACTGTAGGGTTCGATAACAGTAACAACGCAGCGGAATATAGAACCCTCGACAGGATCCATGCGTATATTGAAATCGAAAAAGAATTTCGATACATACCTTTCACGAATCGAAGATAAATAGGCAACTGATTGTGTCTGGATGAGCGCCCCAAGTGTTGCGCCTCTACCGGTATCCACACACACGAACGGAATTCTCCAACGATCCACGTGCTAGCGAAAGATATTGAAGTTCCTTTTTCTTGAACGCCTCTTTATTTTCGATACTCTGTCGAAAATAAAAACCCTAGATAAAGAACGATTCTCTTTCTATTTATACAGCCTCATTATCTAGCGGAATTAAAAGAAGTGGGCCGGGCTATTTGGGCCCACCAAACCGTCCACCGTTAATCGTACGTTTAATCGTTATCTCATAACGCGCACGACCGCATAGATAATTTGAATAAGAGAATAAATTAAAATCCACTTCTTAAGTAGATCAAGGCGCATAGAAAATATTAAGTCCGTTCGCTATTGTGTGCGACCCTGTAGGTTCACTAAACATTAGCAGTGTGCCCAAAACCCTTTTGGCCCACAAGTCATAAGCGGTCTCTAGCAAGACATTATGACTACCTAAGTATAGTGAAGATCGGTTTTCCGACACAACCTAATCCACAACTAATATTAGAGTATCAACCTTGATTGATTCTTAGGGCAGACCACTAACAATACAACCGTTAAAGATTAATGGCAGACGAAAAAGGTTATGAATTGATGACGGTATAAAATCGTTACAAACATAATAGCTTTCAATATTCGTAACTATCGAAATATCCAACGATCCCCACATATTTCAAAAGGTTTTAAGATGAAAAAATAGAATAATACTGGGTTATTGGAGTGTAATGTATCGAAACTGATGCTTGTTATGCTATGAACCGGTATTAGAAAAAATGAAATATAACTTACGAAATCATTGGTGAAATTTGAAAATACTATAAACCAAGAATTTCTTTTTGTGAATCATAATTTTCACCAATCACGTTACACTCCCACAAAATTTGTTGTTCAACATGGTTTAGCGCTAATAGGCCATGTGAGTGTTTGATTTATTCATAAGTGCTCTAGAGAGTATCGCCAATAATTCTCATAGCAGCAGGCCCACTCCACATTTATATAGGTGATTTCATCAAGCGAATTCTGCAGTTTAATACACCACCAATAATAGCTATGGAATTCATTAAGAGCTTAGCTTAGCCTCTTTTTCCTTGCAGTCTTGCACTATTCTTATTCCTAGATAAATTTTTAGTAGTGCATATCAACAAGCACATATTATTACCCATATGAACCTAATTCATGGAATTGCCAATCACATAGGTTGGGTTACTATCACCGTTGATTTTCTTTAACCGGCTTAAGTTCTATTTCCCCCGATGTATAGTCAAAGGATCGGCCAAAATCACTTCTGACTTTACATTATCGATGGACATAATTCCATCTTAAAGCAATTGCTTTACTACATCACGTTTCAATTGAAAGTTTCATTTTTTTTTCAATTACTATTGTCGCTTTGTAATGGCTATTGCCACTTGGCAATCACGATGCACAGACATGTAAGGTGTTGGTTTGATTCCCATTCCCAAGAACTTGAGCAGTTCTCAAATCACCAAGATAAATATTTTCTTCTCCTTGCCCTACTAGAGTGTAGGAGGATCAACATTTTGTTTTAACATATTTACCTTGTAGCACCTAAGTTTACCATACATTCTTTCACATTGGCCACAATATTGGCTTGAGAAATGACCACAACAATTATTTCATTGGAATCATCTGCTTTAGGTGAGTCTTTTGGTTTAGCAAGTTTATTATTTCCCCCCACAATTTTTTTTCGCTGATATCCAAATTACAGATCTCCACCAAAGGTGAACACATGTCCTATGGTGGATTTTGTCTCATTTGAATTTAAGCTCTAGTTAGCATCACTGTTTTCTTCTTATAGAGCGGGAAATCCACTATATGAAATGCCATAATTTTATATTCATGTGGCTGCAAAATTACAACTCCGAAGTCCATATTTGACCTTCATATTTTTCTTTTTACTTGTGTCGCGGACTCCATTTTTCCCCCACATTGTCATGCTGTAGAACCATTAAGACAAATGCAATAACCGTATCATGAAGCAAAATGAGAGAAAATCTGACTACGGCCGATGCTCCTGAACCCTTTCATTATTACTTCACATCTTTACTCGAAATGACTTTTTACCAGTTCATCATAAATTTTTGCTATGTAAGTAGCCTCGTGAATGCACATCCAATTAAAAAGATACTTAAGTAGGACTAAAGACCATCGGATTCTACATTCGGTAACATAGACAGCAAACATGGTAAAACACTAGCGTTTCTCTTTTGAGAAACCTACCCAAATTATTCCATTTGAATCGGCCCTCCATATTAACCCAGTAAACTTCCAAATGCTGCCAGAAGTACAAGATTTACCAAGAACAGGTAGAAAATTCTAAATCCTCCAGCATAATCAGAAAGCAATAAAAAAGGACGGATAACCTTTCTAACATACCTCATGCTGGGCAACTATAAAAAGCCTCACTAAGTCACCAGTCCTTGAGAAATAAAACACTTTCTCACGCGAATTGTCCATTTTCTTTTTTGAAAAACAGAGTTTTAGCATACGAAAACCTAATTTACATCCAAAGAGGCTAGGCGAGCTTTACCCACGACAGAGCTCAAGTGCTCAAAATCACACCTAGAGAAACCCAACAAATAGCAGTCCCCACATGCCTCACCAATTTACGGTCGCAGATGCATGCTTACTGAGACAGAGATCACGAACTTGAGAGAAAAAACACCTTAACGCGTCCAACTTCCTCTCGAAAAAAACAAACATAGGTATCGAAACCCCAAAGAGCGATTTTACCTGATACTCAATGACCTTACCGAAAAGACTAGATGCTCTTTTGTGCTGATGCTCAGTAATATCCAACGACAAACTGCCCACGAATATGCAATACTTGTCCTTCGCCATCTCTGAGTCCTCGTTTAATTCCAATAGCAGTGGTAGTAGCGGCAATTTTAGCTTGTGAATCCGTAAGGAGATTATCCTTAAGATTGTTGGAAAAATGTTAGATAATATGAAAAATAAGAGTTGTTGGAAGTAGGTTGAAAAAGATGAGAAAATAAGATGAATTATCTGAGACGTGCAAGCACTGTCCTTAAGGATAATTCAGCCATTCGGAATACGAAACTTGGAGTGATAGGCTCTAGCGGCTATGCTTCCAAGATACAACAAACCTTATTCTTTATTTCGTATATAATAATAGAAGGAACATGAACAACTTAATGTATATAACCTACTAAAAAAAGGAAAGATAAATAAAGATTTTCATGTTTTTGTATATCCCTTCTCAATTATGTTCGGAGTAACAATTTGTAGGCAAAAGAGAGAGAAAGCCGTTTTCATCATCAATTCTATCATTAAATTGAAAAACGTTACAAATCCGTTACAAATTGATAACAATTTGAACCGTTAGAAAACCGTTACTAAACCATCTTAAAACGTTACACAACTGTTATAGATTAATGGCAGACAAAAACGGTTACAAATTGATGAGGTAAGAAACCGTTACAAAAATAATAGCTCTTAATATTTCAAAAGTACTAAAATATCCAACATATGAACACGGCGAGACTGTCTATTTGCTCGCGCGGCTGTTCAGGTATAATCAGCTATTACTTTCCTCTGGATCTTCTCGATTGTTAATAAAGTTTTGACAAGTCAATCGCGCAAAGTTTCAGTCAGAGAAAGGTGCTCATTATTGATTTGAACCTGTGCCTAACTTCGACTACCCTTTGGAATTGATTGTGAATGTTCTATACGTGGTTCCTGAATGTGATTTGTCTTAGCTCGCTATATTTGATTAAACAGGATTGGACGATGTGAGGGATCGGTGTCTTACATGGAATCTCCACTTGAATGTTAGGTAACCGAACTCTTGAGTGCAATCCGTGATGCGAGCTGTCCACGTTTGGATGTGATGTAGGGCCAAAATGGCTATCTTTAGGATGCATCTCATGTGATAAAATTAAGGTCTCTTTTGCATGCATTTTCCTATTATTAAAAAAAAGATAGAAAACTGAAAATAGAAGTGTTTTCTTGCACGTCACTTGCTCATGATTGTTCAATTGCGTGTTAGGATGAACATGGCCCTTTACATAAGTTAAAGTTTTGTGGGTTCACGAATCTCATGTTTATTAATTAGAGGTTTTGCATACAGAGAAATTCCCTCTCGAATATTTGCATATTTAGAAAATTCGTACTCGCGAATCCAACTGTATTCCCATTTGCACATGTTTAAGGTTTTGCATGTCTAACTTATTGGGATAGAATTTTGCATTATATTTGCGTTGCGACTATTGCCATGTTAGAATAATTAGGGTTTTGCATGAATAAGTGTCATAGTGTACATCCAGGATATTTAGATTTCAGTATTAATCAATTGCCATATTCACATTTTTGTTTCCATAATCACATGTCATAAAATAAAATAAATATATCAAAATAATCATATCTTGGACGCTAGTAATTACATTGCATCTTTGCTGGAAATCACAAAAATATGCGGCCACAAAAACTTTAAACTATGTCCACTATCACACATTTACCTTGAATATTTTTTTATAACATAAAAAATCCCAAACTATGCCTATTGTGACACATTTACCATAAACTTTTTCTTGTGACATAAAAAACACCACAACTTGTATCTAAATGACACATGTACCCTCTATCAAGGTTCCATTATATGATTTTTCAGTCAAAATAACGTCATTTATATTTTACTTAAGCCACGTGGACGCCATGTTAACAACGTTTGCTTTTTAGAGTCAATGTAGGCAGATTTTTAAAGATTTTCATTAACAGAACTTTGACGGATGATAAATGTGTCACAAGGGTATAAATTTGAGATTTTTGATGTCATAGAAAAAGGTTTATGATAAATGTGTCACCATGAGCATATTTTAGGATTTTTGTGGCTTTTGCTCTATTATATAAATAGTTTCCTTCTTTTAGTATTGCATTGCATTATGTTAAATTCTATTCCCATGTTATAATAAGGCTTTGTTAATTTTTGCCCAATACAGCTCGGGTTCCTTATTACTCTAGTTGTTTTTTTTTTGTAGAGATAGTTATTTATTTATTTGCTGGATAATTGCTTGATTGTTTATTTAATTGCTTGAGTTCCATGTATGATCTTTTTTACACATGTTAGAGGCTTCAAGCAATAAAATATGACGAAGATCGCATGCAAAACGTTTTCATAAAGGGAAAGGGTACTGAAATGACATTAAATAAATTAAGTGTAAACAAATTTGGTTCTCAAGGGTAAGATGGACTCCTACATCCTATTTGGGTTTCTACCTAGCCCATAATAGGTTAGTGGTGACTTTTTAGTCTAATCTTGCATGAATAATCAATTGGAAAAATCAAGTTACAATTAGTAGGATTTGGGAGGGTCTACGCTACGCGAAGGGGTTGCCTTGGAAGGGTAGCTGTCAATTGCATTACCCACTCAACTAAGATTAGTGTTTGACAAGAAAAAAAAAACAAACTAAGATTAGCGAGCGCCACTAGAAGTGGAAAAGTCTTTTCCTCTCCCTCTCTCTTCTCTTGCCATCGTCTCCTTCAACCTTTAGCCAAGGGGGAGGGTTTGAACCTAGATTTTCAATGAACAAATTCAAACTTGAAAAGGAATTTTATAATTCTTGAAGAATAAGGAGGAATGAGATTTCTAAAAAAATCCTGCACTCTTTGTCTCCTTCTCCTTCGTATCTCGGTTCAAGTTGTAGCTTCGCGATTCCTCTGCAGTTCTTAGGATCATGTCAAAGCTCCATGAAAATGACGAGAGAGTCGAAGCTTCTTCTCCTCCTTAGCTCGTTGGTCCACGTCAAAAAGTCCATGAAAGCAGCAAGGGAGTTGTAACTTCTCTTCCTCCGTTACTCTATGATTCTTGTTAAAGTTTCACGAAAGTGGCAAAAAAGTTGAACTATACCTTTTGGATTCACGTAGGTAAATAATCATGTTTTCTCTCTACTACTAGATTTGACATTGGCTAGCTGATCTACCTCTTCGATGTTGCTGATGCTCGTCTACATTTCTTATGTTGAACTCATTTTCTATTTAACATTGATTGATGGGATTTATCTTCATTTGTGCATTTGTGGTTTCTTTAGCTGTGAATCATAAGAGATTCTTATTATTATTTGTGCATTTTTAGGTTCATTTACACTAAGAAATTGTTTATACCAAACAATGGACATAATAGGACATGAAAGTTTTCGGCTTTATTACTACTATTTACCAAACAGTGGATATGAATCATATAATATAGCAAAATCTCTGACTTTCTTATCATATCCTATCTAGTTTTATCATGACTAAAAATCTATACGACCAAACGCAGCCTAAATCAATATATATAAGACTGCCATCGGAGAAGAAGAGAAATGACTCGAGCAATAAAAATTTCACCCATCATTGTCAGCATTTTAAAAACCTATTCAAAGATCCAAATACTAACGAATGAATGTGCTCGATCGAAGAGTTGGATCTCTTCAATATAAAATTCAAACATCCCATGGTAATTGGACCGTTCAACATGGTCAATGTCGACTTGACGTGTATTTGTTTATTTGTTGCTTTCCTTTTTCGTTTTTCTTTTCTTCTCTAACTAATTAATTGACATAAAATGAAGCGCGCGCGCGCATATATATATATACACACACACAAAGTTCTGGACTTGAGTAACGTGGTGCTTTGATAAAAGACAACAAAGCTCTGGACTTGCTTCGCTGTCGTGATTTAATGCGAATGCTAAGATTTGATATTGTCGAGCGTCCCTGCATTTTATGATTTCCCACCGTCAATCGCCCATCGTCCATTTTTGTGGTCCAGACAGGAAGCCTCTGCCAATTGCCGACTCTCTGTCGGCCATTAGAGGGAAGGAACCAATGTGTAACACGGAAGAGTTGAAGAGCGACGCATTCGACCCAGAAAGAACAGATGGAGAGTCATCAAGGGGAAAAACCAATGCACACCGTGCCTAATCACTCGAACCCCTAGCACGTAAGCAGTGCTGCTTAGTCTCTCCGCCAGAGTTGTGTGGTCAGGAAGCCTCTTCCAATTGCCGTCTCTCTCTCTCTCTCTCCGCCAGTGAAGGACTTATATAAACCCCAGGTGGGAGAGTTAGAGAGAAGCATCAGACCCGAAAAGGAAACAAAGAAGAGTTCAGGAGAAAGATCACGGTTTAGAAAGAGAGAGAGAGAGAGAATGGCTCAGGAGGGGAATGTGACTGTAAGTAGATGCAGCAGCCGCAACGGCGACAACGAAAACAGGTGGTCGCTTCAGGGAATGAACGCTCTTGTCACCGGTGGAACCAAAGGAATCGGGTCTCTCTCTTACCAAGCACTTCATTCTTTTATTTGTTGATTTAGATAATCTGTTATGGTTTAGATTGGGACAAAACATTGTAAATTAGACATTTGAAAACTGTCATTCTTGAAATCTCGTTCCTCTAATATTTTAGTAATAGTAGGATTGTGCCAGCCAGGGCATTGATGAATGTCTTGGCCCAGCCGGAACAAATTGGGCGTATGATTTCTAGGTCGGGCACAGTCCTTTACTATGCTAGGCCGAACCGAAATGAATCAGTCGTGTCCAATTTGGGCTTTTCTAGCTTACGCCTGAATTTCGCGCAACTTGACTTTAACTAGACATAGGATTTGATCCAGATGGAGTTATGCGCCTTGTATTACACGTCAAAAAGCTCCCACAGAGAGCTCAACACCGTGAGGCTATAGGGTAAAGGCATTTGATGCTATATTTTGATCGTTAAAAAAGACCTTTTCAGCATGCCACCTTATCGAACTTTACTCCTGCTATCATATCATTTCTCACTTATATAATGTGTAGCTAGTGATAAACCGCGCCATGCTACGGTCATATAAATCTATATATGTTAATTTCAGGGGTTCTATATTTCTAATGCATCAAGTTTCTCAATTTGTACCATCCTGATCAATCATAATTAATAAAGTAGCAAGCATACCTGGCCAACCGCTTGATGCTGCATATCTTGTGTTATAATAAGAACATCTCCTATTCATGATAACTTTGAGAACCATATCATGCATGTTAATTTCAATATTTTATATTTCTAGTAGACAATTTAATTAATAATAGATTACAATGTTGCAAAATTAAGTGTTAAAGCGCTTCTGACAAAAAAAAAACAAAAACAAAAAAGTGGTAAAGGGCTTGGCTCGAATGCGGTAAATCTTGTTCTCGATTCCTAGAGTCTCCTACCCATAGTAATGGCTATGCCTGTCGACCAATGATTGGGGCTTTACTCGATACAAGTGAATGGAATGCTTTGTGTACCAGACTGTATGATTGAAAAAAAGGTTTATGTCATATACACTTTTAATGATGCTATGCTAATGCCTCACTTTGTTCAGTTATATACTTATCTATTTATATTAATTCCAAAAATCAAAAGTGTCATTGTTAAATGAAGACAAACCTATAGTGAATAATCGTAGACATTATAATTATAACATGTGGCGATAACACAGTGTGCTGGTTTATATTATTTTATTTTTTCTCCTCACGCTTTCAGTGAAGACAAATTAGTTGTCGAAACAAAACTATTCAGATATATCTACGTTTGCGTGTGAGTTGGTGCTCAGTTATTCTAGTGTCTAAATACATATAGGAGTACTAAACCATAGTAGAAAGAAAGAACAATGAAAAAAAGGGGATCCATATTTTCTCTTCGAGAAAATGAAGTGAGAAGGGGAAAATAACCAACTCAGGGTACTTAAAATAAAAAATATATTTTTTGCAATTATTCGTTTTATGTGTTTTTTTAATCTTCATTTTGGAATATCTATTGTAGCAAAATGGGTATAGTAGCCCAACTTAGGCCTATCCGGGCCCGAAAAATTCGAGTCGGGTGTGTCAGACAGGGCTTTCAACCGTCAAGATTTTGTGAAGGCCCCTTATGTAATGGCAGGTGCTTTTGAATCCAATAATGTTCGATTTCATTGATAAAAAAGTTGGACAACTAATGTCATCATCACTCAAAAATATAAACGATGAAGATGATGAGAGACTTGACACAGCTCAATTACTTCGAGGATTTCGGAGCTCGGGTGGCTGGTTCATGGGTACTTTTTTTTTTCAGTTTTGTAGTAGATGTTAATAGCTCATTTGACATGTCATTAGCTACTAGAATTTCTGTTCTCCTATTGTTATTTCCCAAATAAAAATCCAGTGCATTTTAAAGGCTTTAGTCATTGGTTAGACTTCAATGGCGAGTGCAATTGAATCTACATGTCCTAGGGCGCCGACATTCGGAACTTCTGCTATTGGCAAAGAGAAAAGGGCTTATTCTGTTCTTATTTGCAATTACGAGTTGGTAAATAGTCATATGTCGTCCCATGATCAGGCGTGCCATTGTCGAGGAACTAGCGGGGCTTGGGGCTACTGTGTATACCTGTTCCAGAAATGAAGCTGAACTTAATGAATGCTTGAAAGATTGGGAGAGCAAGGGTTTCCATGTGGCGGGTTCGACTTGCGACGTTTCCTCAAGATTGGAGCGAGAGAAGCTGATGCTCACCGTGTCCTCGCTCTTCGACAGTAAGCTCAACATCCTAGTAAGTCCGAGTCATCTTTGACCCTGTGGATCCAATAACAACATTAATAAGGTCTTAATTTGTGCTTCTCTTTCGATAGATTTTGTTTCGTTTTCATTTTCTTGGATTGGTTTGTGTGTTAGATAAACAACGCTGGAACTCTTGGGACCAACAGTGGAAAGCCGACGGTGGATTACACAGCGGAAGATTTTTCCTTCATCATGACGACTAACTTTGAATCAGCTTACCATCTAAGCCAGCTCGCGCATCCCCTTCTCAAGGCCTCGGGAACTGGAAGCATCGTGTTCTTGTCATCCGTCTGTGGTGTTGTTTCATTGAGCATCGGATCAATTTACGCAGCCACCAAAGGTGAATTGATGGTATCATAAGTAACTTTCTAAACACTTTTAATAGCCAGCTAAACAGATTCCGTCTGTTTCTTATTTTCTCAACTTATTGGCAGGAGCAATGAACCAGTTGACCAAGAATTTGGCATGCGAATGGGCTAAGGACAACATAAGAAGCAACTCTGTTGCACCTTATTTCATATACTCTCCACTGACCGGGCCTGTAATTTAGTCTCCCGAGGCTTTAAATTTCCTATCCTGCTCGAAAATAGTTCACCTCATAGATCGATCTTCATCACCTTTACCACCGTGATCTAACATTAACCCATCTGTCATCGGCAGCTGTTTGGTAACAAGGAGTTCCACGAGGAGGCGGTAGCAAGGACACCACTTGGTCGCATTGGAGAGCCGAAGGAGGTGTCGTCGTTAGTGGCCTTCTTGTGCTTGCCGGCGGCCTCTTACATAACCGGCCAGACCATTTGTGTCGATGGAGGGTTCACTGTGAATGGCTTCTCCTTTCCTAGAGCATGAGTCCAACTTTCTTCTGCATCTGAGATGTTACGTTCATCATGCATTACCGTCGCAGAGACTACGAAGTTTATTAACCAATAATGGCAACATTCGCGGTACACTAAAATATGTACGTCGATAATTTGTTGACCACATTTAAGGGAGAGCATCGTACTCCCACTTTCTATTACCACTTTCGAGCTTTATCTCTCTTTACTTTCAGTGAATTTTTTTCTCACCTGCATGCATTTGCCTGAAAGTAAAATTTACAATCTTGACAAACAATGATTGAAACGACAAACATTGATATATAGTGGCACTATACGAGAATATAACTTTTATTTGACACAAGATAAACGTAGTTCGATTCACACACATATATATATATATATATATTATATCTGTTTCTATATATCTAAACCCTAAACCCTAAAATATAATGCGCAATTTATTGTTAATTCTTGACATCAAATTGACAAAGTATGTTTCATAGCGAATGCATTGGTATCAAAATCGTGTTTGCCAATGCTTTGTTAATTTGACACATTTCTAGTTATTTATGTTCTTCCAGTCTTATCAAATATTTATGCTGTGATACTTCATCCGATACATAATTTATTAATTTAAATAAGTAGTTTTTTCAACTTTTTAATGATATCCCAATTATTTTTAGGAATTTTTTTTCAAAATATTATTCTTAATGCATATCCAGTCATCTCGCTAATATAGATTAGCATTGTATATAGTTGATATTCCTTCTATTTTATTTTACACGTTTTCATGAGGATATCTTAGTACAAAATCAATTAATCTATAAATTAATCTAAATCTTGTTTTAGAGAACATGAATTACAAAAGGTTCAAAATTTTATCAATTCAAAAAAATTAAGAACGATATTTAGATTATTGAAAATTATAGATCTAGAAAATGAGGAACAAGATTTAGATTTATATAAGTACGAGCATTTATATATAAATTGATATTATTCCTAGATATCCTTATGAAAACACTTGTACTTGAAATAGTACGAATGTCAATCCAATATAACTCTAAACGAGTTTCCACTTTTACTATTATACAAATCATAACTTAAAATTTTCTTAAATGAGGCTAATTTAATATTTATAAACACAAAAAAGTAAAAAGTTAATAACATGATGCCTTATCTTTTGTTGATTTAGGAAAAGGACCGGCATGAAAATATTCTATAGAATATGGGCATTACTTTAATTATTGAAACTTGTAAATGGTATTGAATAGCTATTTTGACTTTGTTGAAAATTTGGAAGGACTAGAATGAAGAAAATTGAATGTTTAGGGGCTATATTGAATAGTTATGAATAGTTCAAGAAGGGCATTGAATGAATTAAAAATTTAGAGATGACATTATACATTCGGTTAAACGTTAGGGATTATTAGTGTCAATTTATCAAGAATTTTTTAGCCATTTTGCGTTAGCTGGAGACATAAGAGTTCTTCTCTCTCACTCTAATATAATTTCCATTTCTCACTCTCTTCATTATATAATTCGTTTACATTTATGAATTATCCCTTCTTAATGATAAGTGATACCATTAAAATAATGCAGCAAGTCAATGTAATTAAGATATAAAAAAAATTAATGTACGGACTTTTCTGAATATATATATTTATATATATACTCATTGGTACATGGTTTCAATAGTAGCTTGTCAACGTTGACATCTGCTTTATCAGCTTGCAATGGGAATTGGTGCAAAGCTTGGCGGCTTATCAACAAATGCTTGTCCCGGTCTAAAAACCCACAGCGACTTATTGGGTGGTCGCGGAGGAATCATCTATCACAACCATTGAGTTATGACCTAAGTCGGTTGATTACTCGCATTTTTGTCTGAAATTGCTCTATCTCTAGCGAATGAGTCGGATGACTACGCAAGAGTAATTATCGAGTGTGAGTGAGGACTAACTATCGAAAATCCTTAGGAAATGAGCACATCATATCTATAGATTCCTTCGTTATAAGTTGCCAGCACCAGTTGAGAAAAAAATTATATGGAATTCGCATTTAGTGATGGTTGAGTGTCTCGATTCAATTCGTAATCCCATAATTGTTGCAACCAGTAAGAGTACTCAAATAAGGCCCCTTCATCCACCGATTTTGTCAACAGAAACAAGTGAGGCCGAGACTAAGAGAGGAATCTAGCGGTGAAAAAATGCAAACAAAAGAGGGAATCATATAGGATTATGAGAGAGAAGATTGTTGGGGAGTATTGGATTTCGTTGAGTGATGAGGAGAGGAAAGAGTGGCTTCAGATTGAAATCTCTAATATGGTGCAATGTGTTCAATCTGTCAAGGTAAGTTGGCTTGAGACAGATTTGGAGGATGCTGTGGCATGTTGGACGACTAATGGATCATGGTAGAGCTTCTCTTGTCTCTCAGAAGAGGCAGGGTTGCGAGGAATGCGGAACCTCTGTCAGGCAGCATATTCTCCAAAAGCATGTGCCAGGCCAAGTCTTCTTGAAGATCGATTCAAACGAGGACAATGCTTGCTTGCCTGTTGGATCACCCCTTTCACTTGATTACTAGATTGTTTTTATTGACCCTGAGCACAACAACTCCGGAATAGATCTCATTCCCTATTTTCGTAATTGATAAGACAATGATTGTGTTGGCATGAGTCATATTGATATGATTTCGGCATTTGCATTGGATGTAATAATGTGCAATCCATGCTAGATAATATTCTTGTAGATAATATTTTCGTGTGTTTGGTGTTTAGGAGCCATCCAGTTTTCGAAAATCTTCCGATTCTTGAGGCATATAAATGATAGTTGTAGAGAAGATAGTAGTGTATAGAATATTCGTAGGACTTATAGACAATACAAAAGACATGCTAAAAATAATAGAAATGGAGGATAAAAAATTGCAACAAGCTAAATAAGTTTTTTTCAAAGCCTTGGAAAATCATGCAGCTAAGGATGTGGATAAAATTCGTGTTGAGCTAGGAAAAGTCTACTTTAGGCCATGGATTGACCCGCGGCATAAGCATTAATGACCTGTGCCGTGTGACATCCGGAATTTTCTACAATAGCTGATGTATTAGGGTATTGAGGTAATAAATTAATGGCTTGAACTTTGGATAACATTGGTTAAATTACAACTTTGCTTTTGAGTTTGTGATGCTAATAAAAGTCAAAATATTAATTAAATTATATTATGTCTCAAGTTTGAGCCTGATGAACAAACACGGTCCATATTAAAGCATGCAAATCTGGACGAATAAATAAAGTTTAACCACCATGTTTGATTAATGGTTTCAAATTATTAGAACTCGTGGAAAGACTTGTGCTAAAGTTTCGGATGTCGTGAACCATTTTGGGCCCATTAGGTATATTGGGCTAGGTTTCAAGGGTAGCTTATCAATATTGACATATGCTTTATCAGCTTGTCATGGGAATTGGCGTAAAACTTGACGGCTTATCAACGAAAGCTTATTTTGGTCCGAAAACCCGAAGCACTTAGGGAAAATATATGAGATAAACGCCTTGTTTGCAAGGTTTATCGTGTATTCCGAAGCGAAAGCGGAGCGACTTTATTGGTTGGTCATGGATGAATCAGCTATCAAAACGACCTAAGTTGGTCGATTACTCGCCGGAAGGTCTTATTTTATAGAGGATCAAATCATTCTTAACGATGAGGCATCTTATTTTATTCTGCAGGAAGGTCTCCTACTAAGTAATTTCTCAACTTCTGATCTTATCTCCCTCTTAGCATTCAGTAAAACTCTATTACTTTCAGATTTTTCATGCAAAGAACAATGTGATGATTAGATCATTAAAGTGAACAAGAAATGGCGAAGTTATGGAGATACTTCATAAGGAAGGTTCTACTCTAAAACTCTTTTGTAATAGGAGAAGTGTGTTATTGAACTACAAAATAGTATCTCTAATGTACAAGTATCTGATGTAAGATTTTTTTTATCAGGCTAATGTCTTGGGAGGTGAGTATTAAACACGCGCTCCCTATACAAAATGGAGAGTTACTTATATTGTGTAGGTACTATTTTTGGTCTAGGATTGTGCCAAAAGTAAATGAAATAGAGAAACTGGCATAAATTAACATCCGCTAAAACAATTGATTATCATACCCCAGTACCTCTAATCATATGGATTGTTTATGTGAGTAATACTCCCATTGATCTTGCGTCATGCTCTTCACTCCGTCAGATAATTTTTTTGAGCCTTTGTTTCAGGCAAAACTCGAAGATACAACCATAATATATGCTATTAAGAAGTTTGATGCTGCGGCACTCATGAAAGAAAATATGCTTGCTCTAGGGAGAGGCCACAGAGGAAATGACAATATTAGACCTTTGCAGAAAAAGAAGAGAAAGGGGAATAATAAGAAAAGAAGTAGGAAAGCTGGCGATATTCATTAAGATCTTTCTTGTTGCTTTTTTAAAAACCCGTCAATAAAAGATGATGGTAACAGTGCATTTTAAATCATTCACATCCTTGGAAAATACTAAATGTGAACTTTTACGATTGTTAGCAAAAATTAGTGGCCGGTTGCTCATTTTTTCCTCCCGAATCTTGGAAATCTAATATGTGGAAATCATTTGTGTATCAAGTGGGCTTAAATGAACAAAACGAAAATAAGCCTATCTGCAAGTCTCAATTAAGCCCAATGCCTCAACCATATATAAGTTTTCTTCTTCTTCATTGGGCATAATTGATGAGAGAGTGAGAGAGCGAAGAAAGAGAAAAGGGGGTTTCGTGCGTGCACACTCCGGAGACCTAGAGAGTTAAATTAACGCTGTTTTGTAGAGCCCGACAAGCATTCGTACTCTTTGTTCGTTTAATCAATGGAATTTTCTGAATTGAGTCCTAAACTCGGATTCATGTGAATTTTGAGTTTCTGGATCCAATCTAAGAGTTGTCTGGTTGTGAAATTACGTGGAAATGATAGATTAGGGTTTGTGGAGTTATGAGATTTTACAGAAATCGATTCCGAGTTACGATTTGGTCAGATTGAATTTTTATAGTTTCACGTGCATGACTACCCAGTTCCAATTTTTTGTTTTTGGTAATGATTTTCACTTGTTTTGGCCCGTCTTTGGAGTCGGTGAAGTTTAGTATCTTTTAGTACTTCAAAGGGGGTTTATTTTGATAGTAAGCATAGTTCAATTAATGTACAGTATCTTTTAGCACGAGTGATTTTTCTTCGTGTTAAGGTGGTTATTTACTCGAGTTTTGATAACGTTTCTCCTTTAATTTATAGGATTTCGAGTTCGTCGGCTTGAGATAACTTTCGTGATTTGGTTTGGACTTTTTCAGATGAATGATGTTTATATCTTTTATGACTTTTTAAACTCATGTCTTGAAAGTGATATGAATTAAAATCTATTACCTTTTGGTATTTGTGAATAGCTTGAGAAACGTTTTAAGAAAGGTATATAAATACTACTTTGCGAATCTAGTATATGAAATGAATTCTGAAATGATTTGAGAAATGATTTAGGACCGAGTTATGAAAGATTATTTGTTTTAGTTTGTGAATTGATTTATATTATGAATTTCGTATTGGCTTTGTAAATTATTGGAGGATGACTTAGCAGTTGATGCTTACTATTGTTATAGATCAATAAGGGGTTTGAGGATATGCACACTGTCTCAGATATCCTTGTGGACCGAGCCATCGGTAATATATATAGAGATCTAGTGAAGAGGAAATCTTGGTCAGTTACCATCGGCTCTCCAATATTGCTCGGTCGCATTGGAGAGCTGAACGAGGTGTCGTCCTTAGTGGCCTTCTTGTGCTTGCCAGCGGCCTCTTACATAACGGGGTAGATCGTTAGTGTCGATGGAGGGTTCACCATTTGTAAATGGCTTCTCATTTCCTAGAGCATGAGTCCAACTTTTTTCTACCTCTAAGTTGTTCATCAAAAGACTTGGATGTTTAGTATCAAATTTGAATGAATGAAGATGACAAGATCGATGAAGGTATTTTATGTAGTGATGCATTACGCTGCTGTAGCATGAGCAGAAGCAAGCCGGTGGGAACATAAAGTTTTCAATTTCCAAACATAAATCGTCTAGGGGCACGGTACTTTAATAATGATATCAATAAATATGAATTAGTTGGTGTCTGGTCATTTACACGCATCAACGTTAGAGAAGTGATTGAGATAACACTAACAGCATGGAGTGAGGAAGAGGATCTCCATCCACGAGAGAGGATCTGCTACGAGACAAGGGTGTAGATCATTTCTACCTCTATTTCCACGCTCACGTTTGATGCTTCAATTATCCCACTTATCGTTACTCCAAAAGAGATTAATCTTAAAGTTAATCTCTAAATATATCAATCACTGAGATTCGTTGAAACGTTGAGGGCAATCTTATGGGGTAAATGATTTTTCTTTAACAAGTTCCTCTATCGCACTCGGTCATTTATTGATATGCCTCAAAAGATTGTAACCGCTTATATAGTCAATCACGAATTTCCTAAACAATGTTATTTGTCAATTTATGATATTAAGACATCGTATGGGACACTAAAGGAACATATCTGGAAAGGCAATTCGTTCGCAAGTGAAGGTACAACTTGAAACTCATTGGTTAATTTGCATATCCTGTCACGCCACCTACCTTTTCTCTGCTTTGTATAGAAGCTCGTATGGAAAGTTACATCAATTACACTTAATCTCTGTATCTATAGCCAGTCATATGGTCTAAAATGCAGATTTTGCTTCACAATTCTCACCAACTCTTTTTCTATAAATGCCCATTAGCCATATTTAATGAATTGAAGAGAATACATGGATTTATAGAGATTTTTTTTGGTCTTTTTCTGGGTGGATTCCCAAATTCTTTGGCACACAGCCCCTTCAAATAGTCTGTTGCATCTTCCTTTACCCCTTCAAAGACAATGGCTGAAGAGGGGGATGGGACTGCAAGTAGATTTAGTAGCGGCAACAGCAACGACGAGAACCGGTGGTCACTTCATGGAATGACCGCTCTCGTCACCGGTGTAACCAAAGGAATCGGGTCTGTTTCTCTCTCCCATTGAACATTTCGTTCTTTTTTGTGGACGGTTTTGATGATCGATCATCAGAATGATGTAGGTCAGGGGAGAAAACATCATGGCTAAGGTATTCAAAAACTGTCAATCTTGAAATCTCGTTTTTCTATAGTAACTCCAATGATAGTAGTAGGATTGTGCACTGACTAGGGCAATCCGCGGTCAAGATACTTATTGTCCTAGCCAAAACAAATTGAGCCTATAATTTCTAGGCCGCGCCCAGTCCTAGCCAGAACAAATCGAGCCAAGATAGATAAATTTAAGCACTTTAAGTGGGTTATTTCCATCATATCTGGGCTCAAGAAAATCTTTTTCGGAGCGTGTTAGATTGAGTTTCTGACCATCAAGATGTTTTTAACTGCCTGAGTGACAGTGGATGCTTCTGATTCCAATAATGTTTGATTCCACGGATAAAAAACTAGACAATTGGTATCACCACCACTTAAAACTCTATATGATAGAAATGTCTATCTTGAGAGACTTGAGTAGAGAATTCGATTACTATGAGATTGTCGTCCCTGGGTGACTGATTCATACGTAACCTTCTCAAGTTCTGTAGCCTTCACACGTTGATAGCTAATTTGACATATCATTAGCTAATAGAATTAGTTTCTCCTTCTGTGATTTCGCAAATGAAAATCCAGTGCATTCAAATGCTTTAATTATTAGTCTGACTTCAATTGCGATGCGGCCAAATCTTCCGCACATTCCTGGGTAACACATGTCCAAAGGTCTGGTCACATGGAATTTCTTCTTCTGTAAAAAAAGGGCTTGATCTGTTGTTGCTTGCAATTACAAGTTGGTGAGTAAATCATATTGTTGTACCATGATCAGGCAAGCCATTGTGGAGGAACTAGCGAGGCTTGGGGCCACCGTGTACACCTGCTCCAGAAATGAAGTCGAAATTAATGAATGCTTGAAAGATTGGAAGAGCAAGGGTTTTTGAGTCCCGGGTTCGGCTTGTGACGTTTCCTCAAAATCAGAGTGAGAGAAGCTGATGCTCACCGTGTCCTCCCTCTTTAATGGCAAGCTCAACATCCTAGTAAGTCTAAGTCGTCTTTAATCCTGTGGACCCAATAACAATATTAATAACAAGGTCACAGTTTGGGCTTGTGTTTCAATGGATTTTGTTCTTGGTTTTCATTTGTGGTAGATAAACAATGTTGGGACCAACATAACAAAACCGACCGTAGATTACACAGCAGAAGTTTTTTCCTTCATCATGACAACTAATGTCGAATCGGCTTACCATTTGAGCCAGCTTGCGCAATCCCTTCTCAAGGCCTTGGAAGCTGTAAGTATCGTGTTCTTGTTATCTGTCAGCGGCGCTGTTTCAGTGAATACTGGATCAATTTACTCGGCGACAAAAGGTAAATAAACATTATTATAAGTAACTATCTAAACACTATAAATATGGAGCTAAACAAATTGCGTCTGTTTTCTGTTTCTGTATCCAAATTGATTGGCAGGAGCAACGAACCAGTTGACCAAGAATTTGGCATGCGAATGGGCTACAGGACAACATAAGAAGCGACACTGTTGCACCTTATTTCATACTGACTCCATTGACTGAGCCTGTAACTTAATCTCCCAAGGCTTTAGATTTTCCATCCTGCTCAAAAATAGTTCACCACATTAATCTTGATCATCTTTGCGATCGTAATCTAACATTAACTCATCCGTCACCGCAGCTATTTTGTAATGAGGAGTTCAACAAGGAGGCAACAGCAAGGACGCCGCTCGGTCGCATAGGAGAGCCAAAGGAAGTGTCGTTGTTAGTGGCCTTCTTGTGCTTGCCGGCAGCCTCTTACATGACGGGACAAACCATTTGTGTTGATGGAGGGTTCACCGCGAATGCCTTCTTATTTCCTATAGCACGAGTCCGGTTGTCTTCTGCCTCTAAGATGTTCAGCGTTCTTTGTCGTCGCACGGACAAAGAAGTTTATTAAACAATAATGGCAACATCTCTGAACATTAATGTGTCTATTTATATATTTTCTTGACCACAAATATAAGTATGAAGGGGAGTAGCTTCAGTTTACCCTTATGTTCACCTGCTCCTCCCACGCTATGCTTTATATGAGACATTTCATCAAAAATCCCAAATTATACCCATTGTAACATAATTATCCTTAACTTTTTCTTGTGATGTAAAAAACCTCAAACTTGTATTTATATGACACATTTATCCTCCATCAAGGTTCTGTTAGATGATTTTTCAATCAAAACAATGTTGTTTTTATGTAACTTAAGCCACTTAAGCGTCGTCATGTCAACACACTGACGTCTATGTAGGCAAATTTTTAATGATTCTCGTTGACAGAACTTTGATAGAGGATAATGTGTCACACAGGTACAAGTTTGAGATTTTTGGTGTTAAGAAAAAAGTTTAGGGTAAATATGCCACAATAAGCATAGTTTAAGGTTTTTTTTTTATAAAAATAGTTAATACCACGAAAAATCTAAATTGGTACACCCGTGACAAATTTATCCCAAACTAATTTTTTTATCACAAAAAACTGTAAATTGATATATTCGTGATAAATTTACCCTCCGTTAGTTTCCGTTAAATTTTACCATCAAATTTTTAAGTTAGATGACACATGACAATTGATGGACATATCAATTTGGGGTTTTATCCTCCGTTTGTCACATGTGTAACAATTTGAGATTTTTTGTTGTATCAATCCAATTTAACGGAGGGTAAATTTATCATAAATGTATCAGTTTGGGGTTTTTAGTAGTCAAAAAATTAGTTTGGGGTAAATTTGTCACAAATGTACCGGTTTGGGATTTTTTGTGATCAAAAAAATAGTTTGAGGTAAATTTATCATAGGTGTATCGGTTTATGATTTTTCTTGGTATTAACCTTTATAAAATTATAGATATGTACAGACACTTCCAATAAGAAATCCCATCCAGCACTCTTGTATAAAATGAATTGCTCTAAAATGTACAATAATTTTTATATATTAAGTTATCACTTCATATATTTTATAAAAGTCTGGGCAACAAGCAGACATAGATGTCTAGTTATATGTCACAGGTGAATATTTTTGGGTCGCACTCTTTCCACTCCTCTTTGTGCTTAAACGCTCCTCTGCACAGTACTTTGACCATATTACCCTTGTGTTGCCCACCGCTTTCCTTCACCTTCTTCTCCATTGCAGGCAATTCTCTCTTTCCACGCCTTTGTGTATAACAACAAAGATGCTCTTGATGTCCAACTTACCGAATCGAAAATAATTCAACCCAAAGCATAGCCTTTTTCTCCGGCAAAACCACGGATTAATACCAATGGCTTGTCCTGCAGTGATGAGCGGACTTAACGATCCAGCGACGATAATAAGGCGAGGCAGCCACCGAGCTACAAATCTGTAACAGGGGCGACTCAGCTTTAAACTGCCAAAGGTGATAACTCGGCATGCTAGTGGCTCGATTCAAACTAACCCAAGAAACCAGAACACAGACAAAATGAGAGAGGAAAAATCTGAACAGACGAACAACTCAAAAAATGAATAGGAATAGAAACGACCCGGTGGTGGCTTTTGTGGATCGTAGATGGTGATAAAAAAAATATCTGGGTGGGTGGTTTCTGGTCGTGAATGTCTCTTGTGCGTTGCTCAGAACTTCTTTTCTGGCCTACAACCTGTATTATCGGTGAACTCTCTCAGTTGTCCCCTTGTGTGGGTTCCCGTTGTCTAATCTCTGAGCATATATTATGTGGCTCTTCCTTCGCTAAAAAAAACATTTGAACAATGGTCTCCCATAAACTACAGCCTTGCATTCCTCACTCATAACACTAGAGGCTCCAATAAGTTGGTTGACTTCAGTGATGATAGTCGGATACTCACAGTTGGAGCAAACCATTAGTGAGGTCCCTGTATCTGTAATTGCTTAACAAACACCAGCACAAGGTCCACTTGCTTTCACCATGATGAGAACATCGCCCATACCCTTTTTGGGTCAAAAGATCAAACGTGTGTTCCCCCTACATATTGATTAGGTTCTACCCGCCAAACACAATTTCTTCTCCCTCTTCTTCCTTAGCATTACGACCACCAGCCCTTGATTGACAATGCTATACCAAACAGTATCGTTGTTGGTAGACACCAAGCAAATCGCCAGAGAGAGAGAGAACAGAGAGAAGTGAGTAAGAAGGAAAGTGGGACGCAACGAAAGAAAAAAAGAAACAAAACAAAAAGAGGGACTGCGCTTTGATCAATAAAAAGAGGGAACCACAGGGAAGAAGGATTAGGATTGCTCGATCTGAAATTATGAAACAAAGTTTTGTTAGGCCGTATGCTATGGAACCTGATCAATCGTCCATCCTCTTCCCTTTGGAGTATATGGGTGCACAACACCAAATGCAGAGGCACTCTAATTATGCAGATCAACATTACGGGTAGTATGGCTTGGAGTTGGCGATGTCTCCTTAAATTACGATATGTTTTAATCTCGATTATCCATAGCTCAAGGTACTGTTGCTGAGAAATTTATAATGAACTCAGACATACGGGACCGGTTGTGGAGTGGTATGACCTAACCTGGACTAGCGGTATTAGCAAACACAGTTTTATTGGCTGGCTCATTTGCAAAAGCAGACTACTAACGGCAGAAATCGTCGTCCAATGGAGGACCTCAATTGATATCTAATGTAACTTCTGTAAGGCCGGTATAGAAGACAGAACATATTTATTTTTCCAGTGAGAGTGGACAGGCAGCTTATGGCGCAATATCCTTGCACAACAGGGGATTAGGCGTCCTTTGGGAGGATGTAATGAGGAACTTCAATGGATGATTATGGCAACAAAAGGTAAAGATTTGGCGGCTAGACTCCTTAAGGTATCCTTTTTAGCAACCATTTATGGCATGTGGATGGAGCACAATCGAAAATGGTTTCAAAACAAGTCAACTGATATCCATATTGTTTTGGCCAACGTGCGTAAAAATGTAAGAGATAGAGCTTCACTCTACCAAAACATTAATCATTCTCAAACAAAATTTTGTATTGGCTACTATGTGGAGACTTCCTACCTCCATTTTCTCGAGCTATTAGCACCATTTGTAATGCTGGAGATACTTCTAAGCTGCTGTACTTCATTCGCTCTATAATATTGACATTTTACACCAAAAAAGGAGGGAACCACTTTCTTTCGTAGAGTTGAATAGAAACATGCTAATTGGTGGGCCACATAAGGAATAATATGGTCAAAACACTTTTGAAATGGAGTGTTTGAGTCAAAGGAGGAGTGGGATCCATTTTTTTCCTTAATTTTTCGACAACTGAGAGGATAACGGTTCTATGCAACAGATAAATGATACAATAACGTAAATGATAAAAATATAAAGGAGTCTTAAGACAAAAAAGTCGGGAGTCAATGATGTACGGAGGCTTACCTGTTCACGCCTTATAATCACTGACGGCTAAATTCCACTATCAAATCAAGTAGATCACGAGTTACAGAGGCTTTCCGCTACCGCAACGATATATGCTTTCCGCTACCGCAACAATAGATACTGCAACACTAGTATCTACGAGAGATACTCTACCTAAAGATACAATTCCAGAGTAATTCTCAATACAACCATTAGTTATAACACATGACAATAAGCACAAAATGATTCTTGAAAATCGGAAATGTTATTATGTGATCTCCCAATTCCTTCGAGCTAAATGATCAACCTTATAATGGACTGCTTAGTCGAACATTGTTTACGAGATGATCTCGTAGCCATTGCTTGAATTGAGATTGACCTGCACAATCTTTGTAGAATTTGTTAGAGTAAAACTGAAGGATTCTAATCATGCATAGAAATTTTCGGCACAATTAGAATCAAATGCGGAAAACAGGATCGAAAATAAACTGACCTCCAGCCATTGTTCAACTTTACGTTCGTCGGAAATCCACGGTAGTTCGACGTTAATTTGACAGCGATTACGGGCGCACTCTACTAACCCAATCCCCTCGCGTACTGATGGTGTATTACCGAATGAGAGGGTTTGCGTTAGACCTTGTGTCTGCCCTTATGAAAATGAACGTTCATCTTTATAAACCGCTTCCCATCAAGGCAGTTACTGAAGAGGGCAGTTATCACTAAAGGGGTATGAAGTGTGGAAAAACCGCATGTGGATAACCGTCACTTAAAAGAGAAAACGCTGACGGATTAGTTTTTATTTCAAAAACTATATCCCTAAATGTGGGATCACATTATAAATATAACATTCTCCCACTTGATCCCAACATTTTCATCATACAGATTACCCAATCAAATCCACGAAAACCATATGCTTAAGAAAGAAACAAGACACATGAATCATGGCGACATGTCCTCTAAGAACGAGTAATATCTTCCATGTATCACAATGCATCTTATTCTTTTAATGTTAGCCCATATGTGATAACACATCTTAATGAATAAACCCTATGTTTATTCCAAAATCAAGGATAATTGTTATTCTCATAAACACTTGAATGTGTACACCAGAAATTGAGAATAACATTACAATTGAATAAGAGTTTCAAATAACAAAAGTCGTCCGTACGACAATAAATCACATTATGGGAACTATTCCCATACTAGCCACATGATCCTTATACTTCATTGGTGGCATGTCTTTAGTTAAAGGATCGGCTATCATCAATTCAGTGCGAACGTGTTCAATGACCACTTTATTTTCCTTAACACGTTCCTTTATGGCTAAATACTTAATGTCGATGTGCTTACTTCGACCGCCACTTCTAGCATTTTTAGCCGTAAAAACCGCAGCTGAATTGTCACAATATATTCTTAATGGCCTAGAAATAAAATCAACAATTCTAAGCCCTGAAATGAAACTCTTCAACCATACACCATGCGAGGTAGCCTCAAAACAAGAAACGAACTCAGCCTCCATAGTAGAAGTAGCAGTCAAAGTCTGCTTCGCACTCCTCCATGACACGGCTCCGCCAGCTAACATAAAAATGTATTCTGATGTTGATTTTAGAGAATCAACGCAACCAGCGTAATCCGCATCCGAATAACCAACTACTTCCAAGTTGTCAGTCCGTCTATGCATAAGCATGTAGCCTTTAGTACCTTGAAGATATCTCATCACTTTCTTTGCAGCTTTCCAGTGGTCTATCCCCGGATTACTCTGATATCTTCCTAACATTCCCACAGCAAAAGCGATGTCAGGTCGAGTGCAAACCTGAGCATACATCAAGCTTCCGACAGCAGAAGCATATGGGATGTTCTTCATTTGCTCCCTTTCCAGATCGTTCTTCGGGCACTGGTTCAAATTGAACCTATCACCCTTGACAATGGGTGCTATACTTGGTGAACAATCTTTCATCCGAAATCTCTCCAAGACCTTATTGATATAGGTTTCTTGAGATAGTCCTAAAACTCCTCGAGTTCTATCTCTATGGATCTTAATGCCATTGACATAAGATGCCTCACCCATATCCTTCATGTCAAAACTCTTAGAAAGAAATTGTTTCACCTCATGCAACAACCCCTTATCATTGGTTGCAAGTAGAATATCATCCACATATAGCACAAGAAAACAAATTTTGCTCCCACTAACTTTCTGGTATATGCATTGATCCATGATATTCTCTACAAAACCGAATGAAGAGATGACATCATGGAACCTTAAGTACCATTGACGGGATGCTTGTTTCAAGCCATATATAGATTTCTTAAGCTTGCATACCAATTGCTCACCTTTACTAGAGGAGAATCCTTCAGGTTGTTTCATGTAAACCTCCTCCTCTAGTTTCCCATTAAGGAACGCCGTTTTCACATCCATTTGATGTAATTCCATATTAAAATGGGCAACCAAGGCCAAAACAATACGAAGAGAATCTTTCTTAGATACAGGAGAAAAGGTCTCCGTGTAATCGATTCCTTCTTTTTGAGTAAAGCCTTTGGCAACGAGTCTAGCTTTATATCTTTCAATGTTGCCCAATGAGTCCTTCTTGGTTTTGAAGACCCACTTACAACCAATAGCCTTCGCACCATTAGGCAACTCAACCAAATCCCAGACTTCGTTTGATGCCATAGAACTCATCTCATCCTTCATGGCATTGTACCACAAATTAGATTCATCACTACTCATAGCTTGTGAAAACGTTTCAGGATCATTCTCAGCTCCAATATTATAGTCAGGCTCTTGTAGATACACAATATAATCACTAGGAATTGCTGATTTCCTCATTCTAGTAGATCTTCTTAATGTTGTATCAACATTCTCTGGAGAAGCGTGTTGTTCAATTGGTTGTTCAACAGCTTCTGGTAATTGTTGAATAACTGGATCTACCGGATCATTATCAGCAAGTTGCGAAACTTCAATAGTTGGTTGTTCAATAGCCGGATGAACTGAAGGGGCGTTATGAACAACAACCAACCTAATACTTGAAGTGGAAGGTTGAGTATCTAAATGATCTTTCTCAGGAACAATGTCCTTCAATCGATCACTCCCACTAATCAAGTCACTTTCAAGAAACTTAGCATTTCTTGATTCCACAATCCTAGTAGTGTGAGATGGACAATAAAACTTGTATCCCTTGGACTTTTCAGCATATCCAATGAAATACCCACTTACAGTCCTTGGGTCCAACTTCTTTTCCTGTGGATTATAGACTCTTACTTCAGACGGGCATCCCCAAACGCGTACATGTCGCAAACTTGGCTTCCAACCTTTGAATAACTCAAAAGGCGTCCTTGGGACAGCCTTGGTTGGAACTCGATTTAATATGTACACTGCCGTCTTAAGAGCTTCAGTCTACAAAGACTTAGGAAGTTTGGAGCTACTAAGCATACTTCGCACCATGTCCAATAAAGTTCGGTTTCTTCTTTCTGCTACGCCATTTTGGTCCGGAGAACCCGGCATAGTGTATTGGGCAACTATCCCATTCTCTTGAAGAAACTTTGCAAACGGACCAGGTGCTTGTCCATCTTCAGTGTATCTACCATAAAATTCTCCACCTCTATCTGATCTCACGATCTTAATTTGCTTGCCGCATTGTTTCTCTACTTCCGCCTTAAAAACCTTAAAGGCATCCAACGCTTCATGCTTATGATGAAGCAAGTAGAGATACATATAACGTGAGTAATCATCAATGAATGAGATGAAGTATTTCTGACCATACGAGTCCATATCAGGACTACAAATGTCCGTATGTATGATTTCTAATATGTCTGTACTCCTCTTGGCACCTTTCTTTCTCTTGTTGGTCTGCTTTCCCTTTATGCAGTCCACGCAAATATCATAATTAGTAAAGTCCAAAGTACCGAGTACTCTATCATTTATTAATCGCTTAATTCTATCTTTGGAGATATGTCCCAATCTCCGGTGCCACAACATAGAGGAATCTTCATTCACAACATATCGTTTTATACCAGCATTATCATGAACATGCATCGCATTATAAGAGGCATTGTCTTGCAAATTAATTCGAAAAAGACCATCAGACAAAATACCACTCCCAACAATTTCAGATTTAAACAATAAACTGAAGTTTGAATCTGAAAAGTTAAAAGAGTAACCCAAAGGTACAAGTCTTGAAACTGAAATTAAGTTTCTAGAGAAACTTGGAACATAAAAGGTCCTTTCCAAATTCAAAACAAAGCAACTATTGAGGACTAATCTACATGTCCCAATAACTTCTACATGCGAACACATCTTGTTTCCTGAATAGATGCTTTGTTCACTTCCCACTGGCTTCCTGTGGTTTTGAAAACCCTACAAGGAATTCGAAATATGGATTGTAGAACCAGAATCAATCCACCAAGTATTGTGACTCACATCAGCCATATTAGATTCATAACAGACATAAGAGGTTGGATTACCTTTC
The DNA here is from genome assembly GCA_031216405.1 of Syzygium malaccense. Classification (NCBI taxonomy): domain Eukaryota; kingdom Viridiplantae; phylum Streptophyta; class Magnoliopsida; order Myrtales; family Myrtaceae; genus Syzygium; species Syzygium malaccense. The sequence continues at coordinate 23,685,887 of CM062262.1, read as the reverse complement.
TTCTCGAGCCAGGCCTTAAATCTGACGCAATCCTTCTTCATATGCCCCTTCTTTCTACAGAAGAAACATTTGGATTCCTTCTTAATGTCAGCTTGGGGAGGTATTTTACCTTTCCCCTTGTGCTTGCCGTGACTCTTAAACCTTTCTTGTGTTGCCAAATGAGCACTTTCTCCCAATTCCATAGTCAGCCTCTCTTCCTCTTGAACACACATGGTCATAAGTTTATTAATTGACCATTTATTCTTATGTGTGTTGTAAGAGATCTTGAAAGGTGCATACTGTTGTGGGAGAGTGTTCAGAATGTAGTACACAAGAAATGATTCAGATATTTCAACCTCAAGGTTTTTCAGCTGAGCTGCAATGTCCCTCATCTTCATGATGTGCTCACGCACACCTATAACACTTGTGAGCTTTAGAGATGAAAACTTCATTATCAGGGTCATGGCATGTGCCTTTTCTGAAGTCTCAAACTGAGCATCAATGGCCTCCAATAAAGCCTTAGCATTGCTATGCTGAGCGACCGAACCACGAATACTAGGAGATACTTTAGTCCTTATGAACATTGCACTAAGGCGGTTGGACCGCTCCCACTGTTCATAAAGGGCTATCTCAGCTGCAGTGCTCGTGTCAGTAGGAGCAGATGGTTCGTCTTTCCTTATAGCATAGTCAATGTCCATGCACCCCAATTGAAGAAGAATTGACTCCTTCCAAACTTTATAGTTTTCACCATTCAGTATAGGAACATCACTCTTAAATTCAGAGAAATTCACAGGTTGTAAAACTGCATATCAAACAATCATGCTTATGTCACAAAATTTGAGGCAAAATCAACATAAATCATGTTCTACCAATGTAAAACATGTTACAAAATATGAATCACATAACATAAAAACTGCCTGTGGGCTAAGTTTTTAATTTAAATAGATTCATAAATACTTCATGAAGAAACTATCATATTATATTCCTTTCCTTAATCCTTGTGGGTAAATTAAGAAAAATAATATGATATTTCAACCTAATTAATCAAATTAATATAATGAAAATTCCTGTGGGATTAAATTCATCATATTAATAAAATTAATTACAATTAATGTCCATTTCTAAATGTGATCCTAATGCTATTAATATATAATTTAATTAATTAAGGATGCTGTGGCTACTCCCCAATTAATTAAAAATATATGGATCACTGGACATTTAATTTCATGCATAAAAATTATTCATAAAATGCATGAAGGACAAAATAATAAATTTAATTCGGCAAGGGGCATAATCGTAATAACGGGTAAAAACGGGGGCAGAATAGTAAAAAACCGAAGGGGGGGCGCCGGTTCCAGGGCGCGTGCGCGGCACGCGCCTGCCCTTTGCGCGGCCACGCGCCTTCTTTACCGCGCGGGCGCGTGCGCTGCACGCGCCTGCAACTGCCGCGTGCGTGGCCTGCACGCGCCAGCGGTTGCGCGCGCGTGGCGACCACGCGCCAGCGGTTGCGCGCGCGTGGGGCCACGCACCTTCTTCCTCCGCGCGATCAGAAGCCTTTTCTCGCCAATTTTCGCCGTTCCGCCGCGCCTTCGACCGAATGGGTCTCCTCCGGTAGCCCATATCAGACCAAAATAATTTATGGGTTTCGAAGACCACGTCGGCGCGACCACATGGACCCAAAAATCGGCGAAAACAACCAAGAAATTGGCTCGAATCAAGCAAAATTCCGTCAAAACGCACAAACCCTAACCCGCAACTTCCGCCGCTCAAATAGCCTCTGGCGATCACCGAAATGCCAGATTAACTTAGGGCTATTCTTCTTCATGGCGGTGCGACCGTGCCGGTCTGAAGTCGAGCGGTGGGTCGCCGGAATTTGGCCGGAATCGGCGATTTCCCTCTTAGCCCCCAAAAACCCGAATTACTGTTCATCTCAAAAAACCCCGAAAAATGCACCCAAAATTCAACAAAAATAAGGCAGAGGCACTAAACACGCTCTGATACCAAATGTTAGCGTAAAACTGAAGGATTCTAATCATGCATAGAAATTTTCGGCACAATTAGAATCAAATGCGGAAAACAGGATCGAAAATAAACTGACCTCCAGCCATTGTTCAACTTTACGTTCGTCGGAAATCCACAGTAGTTGGACGTTAATTTGACAGCGATTACGGGTGCACTCTACTAACCCAATCCCCTCGCGTACTGATGGTGTATTACCGAATGAGAGGGTTTGCGTTAGACCTTGTGTCTGCCCTTATGAAAATGAACGTTCATCTTTATAAACCGCTTCCCATCAAGGCAGTTACTGAAGAGGGCAGTTATCACTAAAGGGGTATGAAGTGTGGAAAAACCGCATGTGGATAACCGTCACTTAAAAGAGAAAACGCTAACGGATTAGTTTTTATTTCAAAAACTATATCCCTAAATGTGGGATCACATTATAAATATAACATTCTCCCACTTGATCCCAACATTTTCATCATACAGATTACCCAATCAAATCCACGAAAACCATATGCTTAAGAAAGAAACAAGACACATGAATCATGGCGACATGTCCTCTAAGAACGAGTAATATCTTCCATGTATCACAATGCATCTTATTCTTTTAATGTTAACCCATATGTGATAACACATCTTAATGAATAAACCCTATGTTTATTCCAAAATCAAGGATAATTGTTATTCTCATAAACACCTGAATGTGTACACCAGAAATTGAGAATAACATTACAATTGAATAAGAGTTTCAAACAACAAAAGTCGTCCGTACGACAATAAATCACATTATGGGAACTATTCTCATACTAGCCACATGATCCTTATACTTCATTGGTGGCATGCCTTTAGTTAAAGGATCGGCTATCATCAATTCAGTGCGAACGTGTTCAATGACCACTTTATTTTCCTTAACACGTTCCTTTATGGCTAAATACTTAATGTCGATGTGCTTACTTCGACCGCCACTTCTAGCATAATTTTCCAAATCCTTGTATGGTTGTTTCCGTAAATACTTCACTCACCAAGCGATCATCTTGTAATCAACGGGATTTTTTATTAAATGACTGTAAGAAACTTTTTACATTTCCTAAAAATAGTGGTTCTTATAAGTTGATCATAGTCAACGAGACATACTTTGTCTTATTTTGATTCTTAAATAGTCGCTTCCAGATTCATGATGCTAACGTTCAAGAACGTTGGTTCTATAACCTCTATCTGAAACACTCTTAAAGGAGTGCTTTTGTGATAGTCAAAATAAATGGTTAAAGCACAAAGGGCGTAGAAGAGATTTCTTAACACATAATGTAGCCCCTCCTCCTCTTACCTCCTTTTCGTGCATGCTTCATCAATTAGATTGAATTGGATACTGAATAGGCCTCATTTAGAAGGGTCCCATGCGATTAAATATGTTGACTTGAATCTTTTTGTGGGTTACATCTGATGCATTGCTGAATGTATTAATTCAAAACTTGTAACTTGGTTGTCTCTGAGTATGAAGATTGACACAGCAACAGGATGATGTAAGAATCAACTGAGTTTTTAGTCATTGATAAGACCCCGGGTGAGATTTCAAACGTTTGGAGCTGCCTTAGACTCCGACCCATCGTTTGATTTGACTGGCAGCATTATGTGGACTCGAGTGGTGGTGGTGAGTTGTCTACGCTACTGTGGTCCTTGGGCACAAGCTTCGGCAACTTCTCCCAGCTATAATCTTTTTGATTCAGCTCGTGTAACAAGTGACTGTTCTTTTTTTGGGTAATATATTATTAGGAAAATTTCAAATAAGAACTTGAATTGAGATGATTTTCTCAAAAAATGATTCAAAGTGAGTATTATTTCAAATAACGACATAAAGTGGACAAGTTAATTTCAAATTATGACATGAAGAGGACACATTAGTCTCAAATAAGGGCCTAAGCATATCGGCCGGAAAATGCCCTTCTCTGAAGCAAAGTCCACTTTGGGCTCTCATTTGAGAAAACCACTCTACTTCGAATTCTTATTTGAAATAAAATCCTCTTTGGACCTTCATTTGAGAAAATTACTCAACTTTGGGCTTTTATTTGAAAATTTATCTATATTAGATATATTTAGAGCCTATTTAGGACTTTTTAGTTTCTTTTTTGGCTTTCTCAAATTAGTAATTGCAAATTTTCTAATAAAAATTATAATCAAAACATTTAGCATGACCTTAGACGTTAAAATTTATCAATATACTTTTACACTGTCAGGTTATCCATTAGTAAATATGTAAGTCAAATCATAAACGTCAAGGGCAAATTATAAACATCAAAATGTTCAAACTCAAAGCAACTGAAGATCAATTCGAACAGAAGGGGCAAAACGATACATGGAATCCCTATTTACCTAGTAACAGCAATGCGTCAATTATTGGTCTTGTGAAATCTTATCATGCGGCGCCCACGTAAGATTCAAGAAATGAACAGTTATGTTTGCAGACTCCTATGACCGTACGTAAGTGGTCTGTCCACCATATTTGTGTGGTCAGGAAGCCTCTTCCAATTGCCGTCTCTCTCTCAACCGGTGAAGGACTTACATAACACAGGTGGAGAGTTAGAGAGACAAATCAGACCCAAAAAGAAACAAGAGTGCATAGAAAGAGAAAGAGAGAGAGAATGGCTCAAGAGGGGAAAGGGACTACTGCAGGTATATGTAGCAGTCGCAACAACGAGGGCGAAAACAGGTGGTCTCTTTGGGGAACGACCGCTCTCGTCACCGGCGGAACCAAAGGAATCGGGTCTCTCTCTCTCGCCGAACACTTTGTTCTTTTGTGTAGATGATTTTGATGATTGATTGTCTGTTGTGATTTAGGTTGGGGAAGAAAACATCATGATTTAGGCATTTGAAGACCATCATCAATCTTGAAATCTCGTTCCTCAATAATAATTTGAGTGATAGTAGTAGGATCGTGCACTGACTATGTCCATCTCGGGTAAAGGTACTTCTTGTCCTGGCCAGAACAAATTGAACCTAGAATTTTAAGGCCGAGCACAACCCTACCCAGAACAAATCGAGCCAAGATGGATAAATTTAAGCACTTTATTCCATCATATCTGGCCTCAAAAGAATTATTCCGACCAGAGCGCGTCAAACCGGCTTCCGACCATCAAGATTTTTTGAACCGCTCGAGTGATAGCAGATGCTTTTGAATTCAATAATGTTTGATTCCACGGATAAAAAGCTTGATAATTGATATAATCGCCACTTAAAACTCTATATGATGGAAATAATGAGAGACTTGATTAGAGAGCTCAATTACTTTGAGATCGTTATTGCTGGGTGACTGATTCATAGCTAATGTTTTTTAAGTTATGTGGCCTTTAGACATTCATAGCTCATTTGTGATATCATTAGCTAAGAGAATTTGCTTCTCCTTTTGTGATTTCCCAAATAAAAATCCAGTGCATTCAAAGGCTTTAATTATTGGTTTGACTTCAATTGCGAATGCAGCCAAATCTTCCGCACTTAACAGTCCTGGGCATCGCATGTACTAAGGTCTTGTCACGTGGGATTTCTTCCTCTGGAAAAGAAAAGGGCTTTGTTGACACCTAAATTTTGCCCAAATCATTCAGGGTTTTATCGCATAAAATTAGGGTTTAATTTTTTTACCCCTAAGCCAAAAATATTTTCGTTAAATTCCATGGCATATAGACATTAGGCGCATTTACATTAATATAGCTTATTAGTCCATTTTCGTTAAAAAAAAAAAAAAAAAAGATTTTCGGGCCAGTTTCGTCGGCCCATTCTCTTTCCCCTGTTTTTCTTTTATTTGCGCGCAGCCCATGTCCCCCTTTTCCTTTTTTCGCGCGGACCGGCCCATTCCTCTCGGGCCCGGCCCGCGCACTGTTCAAGCTCCCCCCCCAGTCAACATTTCTGAGCGTACGGGGGAGAAGCCGGAACAGTGGACAGAGGCCACAGAGGACAGAAGCCAGAGGGGCGCGGGGGGACGCCGGCGCGATCCTCGGGTCGGGGGGCAGGCCGGCCACGGCAGCCTGGCGGTGGCAGAGGCCATGCGCGCCTGCCGGCAGCAGGGGCCACGCGGGCGTGCCGGCCAACCCCTTTAAAACCAGATCTGAGGCGGTCGAGAGAGGGGGGGGATCCGGGAGAGAGAGAGAGAGAGATCAAGCCGAGAGCACCGGCGAGTGAGACCCGAGGCCGCGCCGGCTCCCGCCGACGATCGCGGCCGACGAGGCTTCGACGTCTGTCACGGTAGGTTCCGGCCTAAGCTCGCCGGATTTCGCTTCTGTTTTTTTTTATTATCCGGGACGATTTCCCGAGGATTTCGGCTTGGGGGCGTGCGAGGCGACCGGACGTAGTCCGATTCATCGAGTTCGCCGTTGTTCGTCGCCCTCAAGCCGGATAGGGAACGCCGCAACGGCCACGCTCCCCTCCCCTGTTTTCTGATGCTCTGTTCGGCGAGACTCACTGGCCGGAGCTCGCGGCCGACCGGCTCGCGCGAGCTCCGGTCCGTGAGGCTTCGGGTTTTGTTCCTGCTCACCTCTGCGTCATTGCGTGCGAATCCCGGTCCGTTTTGAGCCTCGATTGTGCCGGAAATCGTTCGTTTTTGTAGTGCACGCCGACTGCTCGATGTTTTGCCTGAACCGAATTGTTCTCTTTCGCCACTGTTTGGTTTGTTCTGGGGGTGTCGGGCGGTCCCGGCGTACCGCCGGCGACCGCGGTGGTCTCGGTGTACCACCGGTGGTCGCGGCTGTCCGGGCGTGACCGCGGGAGGGGGGCGGCCCGCCAGTCGCGCACCGGGACTTGGCCGGTCCTCCCCTGCCCAGTCCCTCGTCGGGACTTGGGCGGCCTCGGCCGGTCGTCCGTCGCCGCGGCGCCCCTCGTCGGGGCGGCGAGGTGGGCGTGAGCCGAACGGCGGCCGAGCGTAGGCTAGGTCGCACGGTCGGGAGTGCCGGTCGCGCGGCGGGACGCGCCGGTCGCCGGCCGGACGCGCTGGTCGCGGCGGCTGGGGGGCGGGCCACGAGTCGGGTCAGGCACCCGGGCGTGCCGGGTAGGGTTCTCGCGAACCGGGTCGTTCGAACGGGTCGAAACCGGGTAGGGTTTGACTCTAGTTTTTTTGTTCTAGTGGGCCGAATAGGTAGTGGGCCGGGTTTTTTTTTCTTTAAAAAATTCGGGCTGGGCCCTTTTCTTTCCTTTTTTGTTTTATTTACCCGACCGGGCTCAATAAATGAACCCGGTCCGGTCGTGGACCCGGGCCGGTGTGCTCGGGTCAGTCCCGATCCGGGTCGGATGTGGAGATCCGACCCGGATCCGTTTTTATTATTTTATTATTTTAATATCTGAAAAAATTTAAAAAAATGTTTAAATTTTAATTTTTTTTTTTTTTAAAAAAAATTTTCCGGGTCGGATTACCAGATCCGACCCGGTCTGCTTTTTATATTATTCTTATTATTTTAATATTTAAAAAAATTTTCAAAAATTATTTAAAAAAACAAAAAACAAAAAACAAAAAAATTTTAAAAAAAAAAATTTTTTTTTTTCTTAAAAAATTATTATCAAAAAAATTATAAAAAATTTCAAAAATCAAAAATCAGAAACTGGGTTTTAATTATTATTATTATTTTTTTTTTTCGAAAAATAAAAAAAATAAAAAAAATTCGAAATTTAAAAAAATGTGTCATTCGGGCTTTGGAATGGGCTTTTCTAGATTAGTGTCTTCTTTTGTATGTTGCTTGGGTTATGCACTCTGAATTGTGTGCCTAGCACATGGTCAGCTATGCACGTTAGGCGGTGAATTGAACAAGTTTAGGTACCGAAAGGGCACTAATTAGTTGGTTAGTGTAATCAAGTCCCCGTACCCATTAAATCTCTGGTTCGTAGAAGTAAAGCTTTTCTCCCGCGCTTTACTTAGGTGTCTAATCGACCTATCAAAAACTGATTAGTGGCGACTCCTAAATGAAACTGATTTGCACGTTAATAACTTTGATTTAAGTCGCGAATTGGTATGGGCTTGGGAGAGCTCGAGCTAGGTTTAACTTAGTAATCCATTAGCCTGAAACCTTAGGCGGCGGGGCCGGTTCGGGAGGTCGCGACAGCTTGGCGACTCCGCTGGGGATAATTTTTAGAGGACTTAGGCCATTTATCTTGTTCAACTGCATCCCTAGCGTGAACGTTTTCTTCCATTAACCCTTTGTTTTGCAGGTTCAGGGTTTGGGAATGAATATCTTTTTTTTTCGAATTCTTAAAGTGTTGTTTGTGTATAAATCGTTGTGCATGCTTTAAATGTTTTAGCACTACACTGTCGCACTCACAACCATGCTGCCGGACCTGGGCCGCGATAGGATACTTTAGGATGGGGTTAAGAAGGATACAACCTCGAACGCGAGACCGCGATGTAGAGGTTGCCTTTCTTCTCCCCGAAAGTTCATTCTCGGTGTCATAAGTGTTTATCCTTGTCCGCGAGACCGCGTGACCATAGGATATCTCTTTCGACTGAGCCGAAGTTAAGAGGGCCTGATACCAACGCGAGACTGCGACGGTCAGATCACCCTCTTAGCTTCACCTTGCTGAATTATCTAGATAGAAAGCAAGCCTCACTTTTCATGCGTATGTCTTTGTGTTTGCCATGGTTCTCAATAGAGTAAGCCTTTATTCCTCCTGTTATGCAACTCATTTATTTCCTTTTGTCGGTCCATGGCAAATTAGGTCGATCGTTAGTCTCAATTTATATACGATGGGGAGAGCCGATGTCCAATTCATTTCCACTCCCAAGAAAGAGCTCATAGCGTGGTGGGATCGTTTGGATCAAGATGGCCAAAGACAGGTCGAGGCAAGGATTGGCCGTCTCCTCCCGTTACTCAAGATCAATGTCCATTCCGGGGTTATGCAAGCAATACCGCACTTTTGGTGCCCTCAAACATCAACATTCATATTTGGTGAGTTCGAGCTAACTCCGACCTTGGAGGAATATAGCATTGCCATTGGAATGCCCCTTGGAACCGAGCTTGTCAAGCCACCCATAAGTATAGATCCCGTGTCTGAGTTGTCACAATTTTTAAGAGTTAGGGCCGAGGTGGTAAGGAAGGTTGTCAAAGCTAATTGTTACGCGTGCCCATTCTCGTTCTTAGCCGAGTGCTTTTCAAATCAACCAACGGCTCAAAGGAGTAGGATTTTCATTTTAGCATTTGTCGGGCTCATCATTTTTCCTCATCGTAAGAATGCCATAAATCCTTCAATTGCTTGGGTGGTCAAACACATGTGTGCTGGGTTAAACTATGTGAGCATGATTTTAGCCGAAACATTTTTGTCCCTTAATCGCTTCAAACAAAACGGGGAAAGAATCATGCGAGCTTCCCCGGAAATTTTGCAAATATGGTTTCTTTCTCACATAAGGGGATTTGGGCACCTTATGCAGTTGTTTCAAGTAGACGAGTTTAGGCACCCGATACAGAGGTTTCAGGTCTTAGAGAAACATTCCCCTGACAAGGAATATTCCCATTGGATAAATTTCCTAAAAAGCCCCGAACCCAAGGCATTTCTATGGCATGCTAAATGGCTCCAGGTTGAAGAAGCCCGCTTCGCCCACAAGTTTGCTAACCCGATCCCGCTGCTTGGTCTCTCTGGTGCCACTTCCTATTACCCGTACAGGGTGGCCCGCCAATACCGAGCTCTTCAAGAGATTCCGCCACCGCTCAAGACGGAGATGTTTCAGGCTCGCTTCACCCGCACGGACTACGACTACTTCGACGAAATCCGCGCCATCGAGATCGCATGGAGCGAATGCCGTCCTGAAAGAATTGTCGTGCCTAAGAAATTGAATGGGGAAGAAGAGATCCACCATGCCTCCACATTCTATATCCGCAACCACCGGATTCCGACCATTCTACGACCGATGGTCCCGGAAGTGACTGACAAGCTCTCCCAGAAAGCGCAAATTGAGCATCTTGAGAAGAGAGTGGAAATGGACAAGACTCGCATCTTGAGACTAACTCAAGAGAACAAGCGGCTCCGCAAAGCCGCGGGTTCCCCATCGCATATAAAATGAGTTGTCCTGAGAAGCTTGAAATGACACTTTCACTTAATTTGTCATCCTAGTTCCTTGATTAGGAGGTTCTATTGCTTTGCTAGTTTCAATGTTTAGGGATTTTCATTCCAGCAGTTTCATGTACTTCCTTAGTTTTAATGTTTAGGTAATCGTTATGTACCTTCTCCATTCCAATGCCAAGGAAATCTCATTTTCTAATTTCAATGTCAAAGAGCTTTCACGTCTAAAAACTTCGAACTCCCAATGTCTAAACTTTTTCTCGAGGGACACCAAACGCCTAGACCATTGCCATGGGCCAACCTCCCCTCCGAGTCGTGTGCTCACATGTGCTCATTTTTTCAGGTGTTCGCAAATCGTCTGGGATCAACCAACGTGCGGAGGGTGAAATCGAGACTGAGGAGCTTTTTTTTCTGTAGCTGTCACAACCGGGATAATCGAGACGGCCAAAAGGAGATCCCCGATTAGAACCCGTGCAAAAGTCAGAATGGAGAGCGAAGAAGTCAATGCGCGCATGACCAGCATGGAAAACCAGCTGGCCCAACTTACCGCCATGATGGCCGAAATAAGTCAGAAACTTAAAGATCCTCCGCCCGCACGTGCCACCGAGGCTTCTGTCCCCGCCTCGTCAGGACATACTCCCCCGATTGATCCACATGCTACGGACCCTCTCGAAAAAGGGACCGCGTCGGATTCCCCTTCTGTCACGCCGATTATTGTAAATCTCGACCCTGTTCCAAGGGAGGAGCCTAGTTCCCGCCTCGATGAGGAAAGCGCAAGGCGCCTGGCCAAGATGGAGGAACGACTCTGTGTTCTTCAAGGGTACGAGATGCGAGGGGTTGATAAGTTATCTCCGTACGCTAAAGTGAAGGTCCCTGAAACCTTCAAGGAGCCGGAATTTAGCATGAAATATGATGGCACCGGTTGCCCTAAGACCCATCTCAAGTACTACTTGAGAAAGATGGCTCGTTACTCCGACAACATACCACTGCTTATCCAGACCTTCCAAGATAGCTTGATTGGCCCTGCCTTGACATGGTTCATCGCGCTAGATGTGGAGACGATCACAGGATGGGAAGATCTTGCCGAAGAATTCCTTCAGCAATACAGATTCAACTCTGAAATCATCCCCACGAGAGAAGACTTGGTTCGGCTAGAAAAAAGAAGGAATGAACCCTTCAAGGCCTTTGCCCAAAGATGGAGGACGATGGCGTCACAAGTAAAGCCCCCACTGATCGAGAGGGAGATGAGGCAACTTTTTCTGAAAACCCTGCCACCTGAGTATTTCCACGGAATGCTGACTTCTGGATGTCAAACATTTTCCCAACTGGTGGAAGTGGGCGAAGGGGTAGAATGGGCGATTGTCGATGGGAGGATACCCGCAGGGAATGGTAAAAGATTCCCAATAAAGAAGAACAAGGAAACCGCTATCGAAGTTGCATTCGTCCAAGAGCCGTCTAAGTCTTTCTCAGCGCCCCCACAGAAGCCATCAATCGTACAAGGGCATGCACCCCAAGGACACGATCGAAATAAGAGATTTCCTCACAGGGAATTCTCCCCGTTGCCAAAACCCCTGTCAAAGTTGTTGCCCATGCTCATTGAGAGGAGGATGGTGGCCAAAGAAGTACCTAGGGACAATCCTCCAAGGTTCCCTGGTTTTGACATGGCCAAGACATGCGAATACCACCGGGGAGAAAGGGGGCATGACACGGACAACTGCTTTGCACTAAAGATCAAGATCCAAAACTTGTTGGACAAGGGAATTCTATCGTTCGAGAGAGCGCGACCCAATGTGGAGCGAAATCCTTTGCCTGACCATGCCGAGGGCGTAAATGTGGTGTTCGGAAAAGCGAGCGCGAGCAAACAAGCCTTCATGGTGAACATCCCAAGGCTATACGAAATTCTTCGGCTAGCTGGACACCACGAAGGAGGAAAGGATGTAGCGATGGAAGAAAAACTAGCGTATGTTCTTAGAACGACGAGCATGGGGGTAATTGGGAGCGCTGATATGGGACAGGGATTAGTGGCCATGACAACACCGGTCGTGATATACTTCTCTGATGAAGATTATGCTAGTGATCAGGGGGTGGAGGATGTCGAGCCAGTGATAATTGATCTCGCAACTGAAGAATTCTCAGCAATCCAGGTGGGAAGGGAGGATATGACGCGAGTTGTAATCGAGTTGCCATCCTTAGAAGAAGAAGGGGTCATAGTCCTGGAAACCTCTCCGGATTTCGATGCTAAGGCGGTCCCGTGGGACTACAAAACGGATGAAGTGGATGCTATCACTCGGTCAGGTCGCTGCTATGCACCCGCCGGAGGAGTTGAGAAGAAAGCAGTAACCGAAGAAGACGCAAAACAATTTTTGGCGGTGATAAAGACGAGTGAATTCAACGTGGTAAACCAACTGCGAAAAATGCCAGCCCAAATCTCCCTCCTGGACCTTTTCAAATCTTCTGAGAAACACAAGGATGCTTTACTAAAGGTCCTTAACGAGGTTCATGTTCCAGAGACGATCGACGAAGCTCAGTTAGAAGAATTTGTAGGGACCATCCTGTTAAAAGACCAAATCTCTTTTGCGGACGAAGACTTTCCGGTGGAGGGCCGAAATCATAATAAAGCCTTGTACATTTCGGTTAAGCATCACGACATGGTGGTCGCAAGGACATTGATCGATAATGGCTCCGCTTTGAATTTGTGCCCGTTGGCCACTCTCCGTCTCTTAAAGGTCGATCTAGGGAGGATGCGTACTGCCAAAAATCCCGTACGAGCGTTCGACGGCACTAGAAGGGAAGTAATAGGAGAGATAGAGTTGGAACTCCTGATCGGTCCCGTGACGTTTCTAGTGCTTTTTCAGGTACTAGACATCCCAAGTGCATTCAACTTTCTACTAGGGAGGCCATGGATTCATACCGCGGGTGCTGTACCCTCTAGTCTCCATCAGAAGGTGCGGTTTGTGGTCGACGGCAAGCTTGTTACAGTACATGGAGAAACAGACTTCAAAGTCTATCATGAGACGGCCATCCCATACGTGGAGCCCGAATGCAAAGAGGAATCCAGTTTCCAAACTCTGGAGTTGGTATCTATGGTTCACGTTCCCGTTGGCTCGCTCATAGGCGCCCCTGAACTATCCAGGCCAACTCTAGCAGCTGGAAAAATTATGCTCGCAAACGGATACAACCCCGGAGAAGGCCTTGGATTGCATGGGCAGGGGATTCGGAAACCCATCGAAGCCGGAAAAGGTGCGAAGAGGGAAGGCTTAGGGTATCAGAGAAGCCAAGATAGTGGAGGCCGAGGTAATCACGGAGGCCGAGGCGGCTATAGGGGTCGAGGCAACGATGGAGGCCGAGTTGGCCGTGGACGTCGAGGTAGCAATGGAGGCCGGGGCAACCACGGAGGCCGAGGCATAGGTCAGGGGGACCATGGAGGATATATCGGAGTGGGAAAAGGCTATCAAGGCCCATTACTCCCCCTATTGAAGGAGATGTTTCCTGGGCCTCCGAGGATGCTACGTGAGGAAGAGGCGGCCATCGACAGTATAGCTAAGCTATTCGAGGAGAATGTCGTATGCACTATCCTGACATGTGAAGAAGCTGAATCTTCTGGAAGTGTCGCCGGCCCTGCAGAGTAGGGCGGTTCCCGTTAGTATTGTTCTTCGCTTTATGTTCTCTCCCCTGCGTGGGAGCTTAGTGTTGCTTCTATTTGCTAGTCTAAACCCGTTTGTAATGAAAACTTTATCTAGCCCCGAATCTGGAGCCGTTGGTTCGGGGCAGTATGTGTTGTAATGCGGCCTTATCCTTTTAATTCAATGAAATGAGTGCATGTTTTATTAAGGACGCGTGGAATCATACCAAACTGGTCCTATGATGGTTGCTGAGGGCTGGGGTCCCACGTGCTTCCTGTTTTCATGGTCTTCAAGAGCAATGAAGTCCGATGACATGAGGATGAGCTCTTAAAAGCCTTTTCAAAAAGATTTTAAAAGGATTTTCAAGATGGCATGTACCATGTTTTGCGTCCTAACTCATCTCATCACATCTCAGGCATCACATTATGCATAATCGTGGTAAAGACGCATGTGATTCGGATTTGCACGAGGAAAATCTCTCAGATATCGATAGCGAGGACAGTGATTCGAAGGGTATCGAACGTGAATGGAAGCGACATGAAGAATCGAGGCCATTAACAGTGGAGCAAACAATCACCATAAACTTGGGTAATGATGAAGATGTCAAGGAAATAAAGATCGGGGCAAGTCTTTCGAAGGCAGGGGTTGAAAGAATGGTTCGCCTTCTTAAAGAATATCAGGATGTGTTCGCTTGGACGTATGCTGACATGCCGGGATTGGATCCAGAAATTGTAGAGCATGCTCTACCAACTGATCCTGACATACCGCCGAGGAAGCAAAAACTCCGGAGGACCAAGCCAGAGTTGTCCAAGAAAATCGAGGAAGAAGTTATGAAGTTGCTAAAAGTGGGGTTCATCGAAGTGTCACACTACTCCGATTGGATAGCAAACATTGTGCCGGTGATGAAGAAAGACGGTCGAGTCAGGGTCTGTGTGGACTATCGCGACTTAAACCGAGCCAGTCCAAAGGATGACTTTCCACTCCCGCATATAGACGTCTTGGTTGATAGTACTGCAGGATTCGAATTGTTCTCCTTCATGGATGGATTTTCAGGGTATAATCAAATCCGTATGAAGAAGGAGGATAGGAGCAAGACCTCATTTATAACCCCGTGGGGGACCTTTTGCTACAAGGTGATGCCTTTCGGTCTGAGAAATGCCGGGGCGACATATCAAAGGGCCATGGTCGCGTTATTTCACGACATGATGCACAAGGAGATCGAGGTATATGTAGACGATATGATTGCTAAATCGAGACGAGGCGAAGACCATGTCGAAGTTTTGCGAAAGTTGTTCGAGCGCCTCCGAAGGTTTAAGTTGCGCCTCAATCCTGCGAAATGTGTATTTGGGGCAAAGTCTGGAAAGTTATTAGGGTTTATGGTCAGTAACAAGGGCATCGAGATTGACCCGTCAAAGGTAAAGGCCATTTGCGACTTACAGCCTCCGACCACTGTTAGAGAGGTCCGTAGTTTGTTGGGACGGTTAAACTATGTGGCAAGATTTATTTGCCAGTTGTCAGAAACAGCAAGGCCATTCTTTAAACTCTTGAAGAAGAATGCGAAAGTCGAATGGGACGCCGAATGTCAGGATGCCTTTGAGAAGATAAAGTACTATCTGACTCATTCCCCGATTCTGGTCCCGCCTGTGCCCAAAGTTCCATTAACTCTGTATCTAACTATCCATGGTGAATCGCTAGGAGCCATGCTGGCTCAAAAAAGGCCGAACGATGGGAAGGAACGCGCGATATATTATCTCAGCAAGAAATTCACTACCTCCGAGGTGAACTATCCGGAGGTTGAGAAGACGTGTGTAGCCTTGGTTTGGGTGTTGCACAGACTACGCCAATACACCCTCCATCACCAAGTTCTGCTAGTAACTGAGAATGATCCCATCAAGTATCTCTTAGAAAAACCAGCCTTGGTGGGGAAGCTGGCCAAGTGGCAGATTCTAATTTCAGAATTCGATGTGCAAAGCCTGGGGCAAAAGTCCGTAAAAGGCAGGGCCATAGCGGACATGTTAGCGGAAAATCCTGAAAAGGCGGAAGACCCCGATAAAGATGGTGACATGGACGGGCAGATCTTATTTGCGTCGAATGACAAATGGACCATGTACTTTGACGGTGCAGTCAACTTATCTGGCTCCGGTACTGGGGCAGTTCTCGTCTCCCCGGATAGTCAGCACCACCCCGTGGCCGCCAAATTGATTTTCCCTTGCACGAATAACATCGCGGAATACGAAGCGTGTATCCTTGGCCTCCAAGCTGCTGTTGACATGGGGATCCAAAAATTGCAAGTCTATGGCGATTCAGCCCTCATCATCCTTCAAACCGAAGGCAAGTGGCGAACGCGGGATCCAAAACTAGTCCCGTATCACGAGTTCCTGGAAGAGCTGGTGAAAGAATTCCAAGAAATATCATTTGATTACCTACCCAGGTCTCAGAATCAGTTCGCTGATGCTTTAGCCACGTTATCGTCAATGCTGCAAGCAACAAAAGGCTTGGACATCGAACCATTAAGGATTGAAATCCTTAAACGTCCAGCCTATTGTATGGTAATTGAAGAAGAACCCGATGGAGAACCATGGTACCATGACATTCTGAATTACCTGCAGAAAGGTGAGTTCCCTCAAGGAAGTGAAGCATCGGACAGGAAATATCTGATGAAGCTGGCCTCAAAATTCTTCGTTAGCAAGGATACACTTTACAAAAGATCTTATGACTCAGTGTTGCTGAGATGTATCGACGCGAAAGAGGCCAATCGTTTGATGGAAGAGATACACGAAGGGGAATGCGGCCCCCACATGAACGGCCATCTCCTAGCAAAGAAGATCATGCGACTTGGGTACTATTGGTTGGCCATGGAGTCCGATTGTATTCAGCATGTGCGATGCTGCCATCGATGTCAGATTTATGGAGACAGGATTAATGCTCCGCCGAACGAGCTCCACCAGATGTCTCAAGCTTGGCCGTTTTCTATGTGGGGGATAGATATAATCGGACCGATCAATCCCAAGGCGTCAAACGGACACAGATTCATCTTAGTAGCAATCGACTACTTTACGAAGTGGATTGAGGCCAATTCATATGCTAACGTCACCGCAAAGAACGTGGCTAAGTTCATTCGCCGCGATATCATCGCCCGTTACGGAGTTCCAGAAGCAATCATCACGGACAATGGCTCCAATCTGAACAACAAGATCGTGGATGGACTGCTCGATACATTTCGGGTCCGGCATCTAAATTCGTCACCATACCGTCCTCAAATGAACGGGGCAGTTGAAGCGGCAAACAAGAATATAAAGAAGATCTTATCAAAGACTGCTGAAAATTATCGCGATTGGCATGAAAGACTTCCGTATGCATTGATGGCATATCGGACATCGATCCGCACCTCGACCGGAGCAACCCCTTTTTCGTTAGTTTATGGAATGGAAGCAGTATTACCCGTGGAAGTCGAAATTCCGTCCTTAAGGGTTCTCTCTCAGGCAAAGCTTGATGAGGCCGAATGGGTACGACAAAGGCATGAACAGTTGAACATGATCGATGGGAGCAGATTACAAGCCATATGTCACGGTCAATGCTATCAGAAACGAGTAGCGAAGTCGTTCAACCGAAAAGTTCGTCCCCGGCACCTCGAAGTCAACGACTTAGTATTAAGGAAGGTGATATCAATTGTACGTGACCCTCGTGGCAAATTTGCCCCAACTTATGAAGGCCCTTATGTCATCAAAAAGATCCTGCCAGGTGGTGCTTTAGTGTTAGTGGAAATGGATGGCCACGAGTTGCCAAAACCTGTAAATTCTGACGCAGTCAAGAAGTATTTTCCGTAATTGAAATCAAGGCTAGAAAGCTGTTTCTCGTGCAATCCAAATCACTTAGTGCCGTGCATGTCATGCATACATGTCCATACATGCACATGTGTTTGTGTTTCAGGTATCTAACCGCAACAAAGTGAAGAACGGACGACGAAGAGGCTGAAGTACAGGGGCGAGAAACATTTCCCGTGATAACAATTTTGTGAATGAATGCTCAAAGTCATGTTTGGCGATTGATCGTTGTGCGATTATGAACTTGCCTGTGCCTGGCAGAAGTGCCCATGACTTTTGAAAACGGACTCGGTAATGATTTTTATCTGTCTAAGTCACCAATTCCACTGAGGATCATTAAAATAGACAATTTAATGAATGATGCGGAAATGCTTGAATATGCTAAATGAGACGCGTCAGAATGAAGAAAGGCAAGCCATTTTCCACACATTGTCCCATGTACTAATTCCCAGTGAGTTGAGCGAAAAAATTCCATGTTCACAAGGTGAAGGGTTATCTCGCAAAAGGTACGACAACTAAAGTGATGAGAGGCATTTCATTCATCCATCGCAAACCCTACCGGTTCTCATTTGCTCAACCCTTTCGAGCTCAAACACTTGTGAAGTTTCTTCCATACTACCCCCCATCAAGAACCACCCCACACCGGGGCAGATCGGAGGTGAGTCGGCATACCGAGGTGAGAAAATGAGTAGAAAATTTTCTTGTTTTCACTTGTATCAATCTGTGAGCGCCCCCATTACAAATGAACTAGTACGTGGACTCAAGTGCCTTAGGACGACGAAAAGCGTTTCTTTCTCTATCCTACACACTTATATCCATTGAACAACCCAATTGAGCCTGCGATTTCGTTTCTCATGAACCTAGCTGGTGATCGTTCCCCGCGCCGGGGCAAGGCAAAAGTCATCACTATTCGAGCATCATGGTCCGGATTGCCAACTGAAGACGAAGACTTGAGAGTTCAATAACATTGTACTGTTTAAATTTGTCTAGGCCAATCCATAAGCAAAAAAAAAAAAAAAAAAAAAAGTGAAAACTAGGGGCACGAAAAAGCATCGTACCTGGTAAAAGCAAGGCCAATGCCCATAGCTACAAGTGTGGAAAAAAAAAAAAAAAGGGATGCACCAGAGAACATTCAAGGCAATGTGCCCGCTAGAGTGGGGCCGGCGCCCATGTATTAAATAAGAAGCAAAATGTTGAGATGACACGCGCCGAAATCACAAAATCAGCCCCAATCAAGCAATAGTCGTCCTTCAAGTTTCAAGGAGACGAGTGCCATATGGTTAAGATCGATAGTGCATTTCTGGGGATAATCCCCAATGGCGAAGAAGGAAACCGGTGACAATGTCAAGATGATCACCAGCTCTCACCCCAATGCGCATCATTGAGCCTGTGATCCATTCGTTTTTCAACCCATGAACCCAATCTACGTTACGTCCTTCGTAAAGTCTTTTCTGATTAGGGCACTTGAGTCAATGTAGAAGTGCATATGTTTATAAGCATCGCTCGAAGAAGTGCAAACAAGATTATTTCCTATCCTATTTCGCAGAGTTCTCGACTTGTAAACCTGAAAATGATCGCGAAATATTCATTTCATAGCTTCGACTTGGACAGTCTCATTTGTTAAACCATTGACCGAGCCTACGCTACGGTCCTGATGAAGGCCTCTCAGATTGGTAAGGTTGTACTGTTTGCGAGAATACTCGGACCTTTGTCGACGTGATGATGGTAAGACAGAGTGATTCTCACAAAATAACCCTTTTTAGATGAGAGTGAACAAAAGTCCTTTCTAACTGAAAGTCTCTCATTTAGCATTTTCAAGATGATTCGTGTTATGAATGGAAATTGTCTTAAATGATAATTATCCCCGGTGGAAAGTTGGTGATGCGGACATGTTAAAATCGTTACACATGAACTCCAATGGAACTGATCTTGAAGCATGTGCTTTAGAGAATGACGGCTGTTTATTTCCGAGATGAATACATATACCTGTTATTACTAATCCTGTAAGACAGGTGATGTTTTCTAAAACACCAACCTTCAAGCTGATCTCGGAAATGCCAAGATACATCCAAGCATTCATGAATTCCCAAGACCCTGCCGACAGGGACACACAGGCGATCTATCAAACCCTCTGACAAGGACCCCTAAGTGTCTGAGTCTTTGCAAGCCTCGCTGATCGAGAGCCTTTAGATAGTTCGATCTGACCTACAGGTATGTACACCTAGGTACTCTTTCAAAAGGTTTGTGGTCCAACCTTAAACCACGCTTTTCAAAGGTTTGTGGTCCAACCTTAAACCACTCTTTCAAAAGGTTTGTGGTCCAACCTTAAACCACGCTTTTCAAAGGTTTGTGGTCCAACCTTAAACCACTCTTTCAAAAGGTTTGTGGTCCAACCTTAAACCACGCTTTTCAAAGGTTTGTGGTCCAACCTTAAACCACGTCTTTCAAAAGGTTTGTGGTCCAACCTTAAACCACGCTTTTCAAAAGGTTTGTGGTCCAACCTCAAACCACGTGTTTCAAAGGTTTGTGGTCCAACCTTAAACCACGTCTTTCAAAAGGTTTGTGGTCCAACCTTAAACCACGCTTTTCAAAGGTTTGTGGTCCAACCTTAAACCACTCTTTCAAAAGGTTTGTGGTCCAACCTTAAACCACTCTTTCAAAAGGTTCGTGGTCCAACCTTAAACCACATTTTTCTTTAAGCTATGCTTTGCGTTTATTTAGATTTTATTTTATTTTCTCTCTCCTTTTTCTTGCGTTGCGTCATCCCGTGCCCTCCATTAACAAAATTTAGGCGTCTCTTATCTTTGAAAGGAACCGCTTCGAGCTCCCCTTCAAAGAGGGGCAGCTGTTGACACCTAAATTTTGCCCAAATCATTCAGGGTTTTATCGCATAAAATTAGGGTTTAATTTTTTTACCCCTAAGCCAAAAATATTTTCGTTAAATTCCATGGCATATAGACATTAGGCGCATTTACATTAATATAGCTTATTAGTCCATTTTCGTTAAAAAAAAAAAAAAAAAAGAAGATTTTCGGGCCAGTTTCGTCGGCCCATTCTCTTTCCCCTGTTTTTCTTTTATTTGCGCGCAGCCCATGTCCCCCTTTTCCTTTTTTCGCGCGGACCGGCCCATTCCTCTCGGGCCCGGCCCGCGCACTGTTCAAGCTCCCCCCCCAGTCAACATTTCTGAGCGTACGGGGGAGAAGCCGGAACAGTGGACAGAGGCCACAGAGGACAGAAGCCAGAGGGGCGCGGGGGACGCCGGCGCGATCCTCGGGTCGGGGGGCAGGCCGGCCACGGCAGCCTGGCGGTGGCAGAGGCCATGCGCGCCTGCCGGCAGCAGGGGCCACGCGGGCGTGCCGGCCAACCCCTTTAAAACCAGATCTGAGGCGGTCGAGAGAGGGGGGGGATCCGGGAGAGAGAGAGAGAGAGATCAAGCCGAGAGCACCGGCGAGTGAGACCCGAGGCCGCGCGGGCTCCCGCCGACGATCGCGGCCGACGAGGCTTCGACGTCTGTCACGGTAGGTTCCGGCCTAAGCTCGCCGGATTTCGCTTCTGTTTTTTTTTATTATCCGGGACAATTTCCCGAGGATTTCGGCTTGGGGGCGTGCGAGGCGACCGGACGTAGTCCGATTCATCGAGTTCGCCGTTGTTCGTCGCCCTCAAGCCGGATAGGGAACGCCGCAACGGCCACGCTCCCCTCCCCTGTTTTCTGATGCTCTGTTCGGCGAGACTCACTGGCCGGAGCTCGCGGCCGACCGGCTCGCGCGAGCTCCGGTCCGTGAGGCTTCGGGTTTTGTTCCTGCTCACCTCTGCGTCATTGCGTGCGAATCCCGGTCCGTTTTGAGCCTCGATTGTGCCGGAAATCGTTCGTTTTTGTAGTGCACGCCGACTGCTCGATGTTTTGCCTGAACCGAATTGTTCTCTTTCGCCACTGTTTGGTTTGTTCTGGGGGTGTCGGGCGGTCCCGGCGTACCGCCGGCGACCGCGGTGGTCTCGGTGTACCACCGGTGGTCGCGGCTGTCCGGGCGTGACCGCGGGAGGGGGGCGGCCCGCCAGTCGCGCACCGGGACTTGGCCGGTCCTCCCCTGCCCAGTCCCTCGTCGGGACTTGGGCGGCCTCGGCCGGTCGTCCGTCGCCGCGGCGCCCCTCGTCGGGGCGGCGAGGTGGGCGTGAGCCGAACGGTGGCCGAGCGTAGGCTAGGTCGCACGGTCGGGAGTGCCGGTCGCGCGGCGGGACGCGCCGGTCGCCGGCCGGACGCGCTGGTCGCGGCGGCTGGGGGGCGGGCCACGAGTCGGGTCAGGCACCCGGGCGTGCCGGGTAGGGTTCTCGCGAACCGGGTCGTTCGAACGGGTCGAAACCGGGTAGGGTTTGACTCTAGTTTTTTGTTCTAGTGGGCCGAATAGGTAGTGGGCCGGGTTTTTTTTTCTTTAAAAAATTCGGGCTGGGCCCTTTTCTTTCCTTTTTTGTTTTATTTACCCGACCGGGCTCAATAAATGAACCCGGTCCGGTCGTGGACCCGGGCCGGTGTGCTCGGGTCAGTCCCGATCCGGGTCGGATGTGGAGATCCGACCCGGATCCGTTTTTATTATTTTATTATTTTAATATCTGAAAAAATTTAAAAAAATGTTTAAATTTTAATTTTTTTTTTTTTTAAAAAAAATTTTCCGGGTCGGATTACCAGATCCGACCCGGTCTGCTTTTTATATTATTCTTATTATTTTAATATTTAAAAAAAATTTCAAAAATTATTTAAAAAAACAAAAAACAAAAAACAAAAAAATTTTAAAAAAAAAAATTTTTTTTTTTCTTAAAAAATTATTATCAAAAAAATTATAAAAAATTTCAAAAATCAAAAATCAGAAACTGGGTTTTAATTATTATTATTATTTTTTTTTTTCGAAAAATAAAAAAAATAAAAAAAATTCGAAATTTAAAAAAATGTGTCATTCGGGCTTTGGAATGGGCTTTTCTAGATTAGTGTCTTCTTTTGTATGTTGCTTGGGTTATGCACTCTGAATTGTGTGCCTAGCACATGGTCAGCTATGCACGTTAGGCGGTGAATTGAACAAGTTTAGGTACCGAAAGGGCACTAATTAGTTGGTTAGTGTAATCAAGTCCCCGTACCCATTAAATCTCTGGTTCGTAGAAGTAAAGCTTTTCTCCCGCGCTTTACTTAGGTGTCTAATCGACCTATCAAAAACTGATTAGTGGCGACTCCTAAATTGAAACTGATTTGCACGTTAATAACTTTGATTTAAGTCGCGAATTGGTATGGGCTTGGGAGAGCTCGAGCTAGGTTTAACTTAGTAATCCATTAGCCTGAAACCTTAGGCGGCGGGGCCGGTTCGGGAGGTCGCGACAGGCTTAATCTCTTATTGTTTGCAATTACAAGTTGGTGAGTAATCATAATGCTGTACCATGATTAGGCATGCCATTGTGGAGGAACTAGCGAGGCTTGGGGCGACCGTGTATACCTGCTCCAGAAATGACGCCGAAATTAATGAATGCTTGGAAGATTGGAAGAGCAAGGGTTTCCGAGTCTTGGGTTCGGTTTGCGACGTTTCGTCAAAATCCGAGCGAGAGAAGCTGATGCTCACCGTGTCCTCCCTGTTCAACGGCAAGCTCAACATCCTGGTAAGTCTAAGTCGTCTTTGATCCCGTGGAACTAATAACGATATTAATAACTAGGTCACAGTTTGCGCTTGTCTTTCAATGGATTTTGTTCTTGGTTTTCATTTGTGGTAGATAAACAACGTCGGGACCAACACTAAAAAGATGACCGTGGATTACACAGCGGAAGATTTTTCCTTCATCATGACAACTAACTTCGAATCGGCTTACCATCTGAGCCAGCTCGCTCATCCTCTTCTCAAGGCCTCGGGAGCTGGAAGTATTGTGTTCTTGTCATCTGTCAACGGCGTTATTTCAGTGAATAGCGGATCAATTTACTCGGCCACAAAAGGTAAATAAACATTATCATAACTAACTATCTAAACACTATAAATATGGAGCTAAACAAATTGCGTCTGTTTTCTGTTTCTGTATCCAAATTGATTGGCAGGAGCAATGAACCAGTTGACCAAGAATTTGGCATGCGAATGGGCTAAGGACAACATAAGAAGCAACTCTGTTGCACCTTGGTTCATAATGACTCCACTAGCCGAGCCTGTAATTTGATCTCCGAAGACTTTAAATTTTCTCTCCTGCTCGAAAATAGTTCACTACATAGATTTTGACCATGTTTGCCGTCATGATCTAATGTTAACTCAAATTTCGTCGCAGTTACTTAGTGACAAGAAGTTTCATGAGGAGGTGATAGCAAGGACGCCGCTCGGCCGCACCGAAGAGCCGGAGGAAGTGTCATCGTTAGTGGCCTTCCTGTGCTTGCCAGCTGCCTCTTACATAACGGGGCAGACCATTTGTGTTGATGGAGGGTTCACCGTGAATGGCTTCTTATTTCCGAGAGCATAAGTCCAGCTTTCTTCTGCCTCTAAGATGTTCATGGCGCGTTGTCGTTGCAATAGCAACATCTATGTACATTAATGTGTGTGCGTGGACAATTTCGTGTTCATAAGTAAGTATAAGGGAGAGTAGCTTCCATGCTACTCGTACTTTCATCTACTCTCACCTTCTATTCTCACTGGTCGAAAATTTTTCAAATCAGTTCTAAATCTATTATAAAGATATCAATTTGGTTTTAAATTTTTAAATTTTGTTGATGTAATCTTGAATATTTTTGTAAAATGTCAATAAAGTTATTCCAACCAATTTTTTCTAAAAATGTTAACGTGGTGGTTAGTCATAGCCGGTTTACCTTAACGGCACAGTAGTTTTTTTTTTTGTAATTTTCACCATCAATTTTTTCCACAATTGTTGGACGGCCCGCAATTTGAAGGTAGACAAAAATATGTCATCACCTCACGAGCGCCTCTGCAAATCGGCGTCGCCACCCACCTCTCGCATAAACCGCCATTGCTCTGCTTCCAGAGAGGGAGAGAGGCAGAGGCAAAAAGAGCATCAAGCTTTAAGATTCAGTCCAATGGCCAAGCGTTTTAGCTTCGCGGCGACGAGGCACTAGTGCCTCCGCTTCTCCTTCCCGCAGCCTGGCGTCAAGTCCACCGTCACCGACCTGGCGACCTCGGTGACGGCACGGTGATGCAATGTTGCTGGGTCCACAAGACTCCCAAGCTGGTGAGGCCCAGCCTCCTCCTCATCCACGGCATCGGAGCCAATGGAATGTGGTGGTGGAACGACTTCGTCTCCCCACTCGCTGCCCGCATCATCGTGTACGACCACGACTTCGGTCTTCTTCGCAGACTCCTTCACGATGAGGCACGAGCGGAGAGAGCAATTCCAAGCCCGGGGCGCGGTTGCTCTAATGGAGGCAATTGACGTGAAGAAGATGAATGTGGTGGGGATGAGCGACGGAGGGTTTGTGGCGTAAAGCGTGGGGGTTCAATTCGGAGAGAGGGTGGACGAAATGGTGATGATTTGCGCGAGGGTGTGCTTGGAGAAGGACATGAACAATATGAGCAGAAGGAGGAAAGGAAGATGAACCACACCCACAAAGGAAACAAAAAAGAGAGCTCAGAAAACGAGATAAAAATAACACTGTTTTGTCCTTGTCATATCACCGGTTATGTTACCTTATATCGCCGGTTTTGTTACCTAAGACGATTCATGATCACTGAATCATTACATTAATATTTTTAGACGAAAATTGGCCGAAAATACTCCATTGAAACTATGAGAATGATCGAACCGTGTCTAACGGGTCGGGCACCCAGGATCCTCCTCCGGTGGGGACACGCGGATCCTTATCCAGGGATGGCCTCTGTCATATTCATCTCCACGTATGATTACAACGGGAGGCATCAACGGACGATGGGGATGTGTGGGCCCACATGTCAATAATTGCACAAAATTAATTTATAAATTCAAAGGTATATTGTATTTACATATTTTTTTAAAAGCATGTAAAGCTAATTCCAAATCCCACTAAAAATAAATTTATTTAAGTAAAGAGCGGATAAACCCTCTAGCTTAGGTGGATGCATGCACGAAATAAGTTGACGTGAAGCGTAACTATGATACCATATTAAAATGACCAAATTAAAAGCTTAAATTAATGGGTGAAGGGAGATCGTACACGAAGAGTATATAAATTCTGTACTAAAGCGACGTGGGATATCTTATAAATAATTGTCTTGGTAAGTCATTTTATTCTTCACATAGGTTGGCCCAAAAATAGATTTTCATTCATCACGTGATTGGTCTGTAGGAAAATTCTCTAATACGTCGTAGATGTTGGATTGGGCCACATATGAGAGAGAGCAGGCACACATGGTTGGCTTCGACGAAGGAGAGAGGGTCATTTGGTGGGAGATCGACGGCTGGGATTACCTCATTTAGGCGGAAGCACACTTGCATTACGTATACGGGGGAACCTATCTTGTCACGAGACAACACTTCTATTTTTTTTTTTGTAAGGACAGCGCTTCTTTTTTTCTTCATTGGAAAAGGGAAAAATTTCAAATAAAGATATAAAGTTGAGTCATTTTCTAAAAAAAAAAAAAGATCCAAAGTGAACGTTGTCTCAAATAAGACGTTGAAGTTAGTAATTTAGTCTCAAATAAAGACATGGAGTGATAAGCCCAATCTCAAATAAGGCCTCAAGTTTATCTACCAATCATAAATAGCCAGAGGCACTTTCATCCGAAAGCCTTTTTCTTTTTTCTTTTGATTTTTTTTTTCTTTTTCTTTCTTTCTTCTTACTCCCCTTTCTTTTTTGTTTCTTTTCTCTTCTTTTTTTCCCGTCATCCTTTCGCAACCTCATTGCACGACCCAAGCATTGTCAGATTTCAGCTGAGACGTTCTCAGTTGCAATCGCTAGTCCAGCTACTTCAAGGAAGATCCAGAAAACGTCACTTGTGAAGATGATCAACGGTTATGAAGCTTCGGACTCGAACAACTTTGAGTCTCCACGGTCAAGAAAAAGGTCAGAGCATAGCACTCCCTATGTTCTCCCAAAATCGGCATGGACGGAGAAAAAGGCGCTACCAGGAGTTTCCGTGATGATTATCAAGCTTCGATGACTTTATTATTTATGGACGATTTCTCTCCGAAAATCTATGAGATTCCCTTTCGTGTGTGTTCCTGCTCTGTGACATCTAAAATGAAGTCTCTCTCAGATATGGAGTCTATGATGGGTGAAGATGATAAAAAAGAAGGAAAGTCTCCAATCACGAGAAAATGGTGATATTGAGAAGGGCCGCGAGCACAACTAGGGCCGCTGGTCCTTAGTCGAAAAAAAAAATAAAGAAAACAAAACAAAACAAAACAAAAAACAATTATAAAAATTACATCAACACTGGCCCTACCATGTGGGACGGCCGGCGTTCCCGTCAATAATTTACTGTTAAAATTAGCCGGATGGACTCAACTGGCAAAATGTGAAAAGGTTTAGAACTAAATTGGCACATTTGAAATATTTAAGATTGGATTGATATAAATGTAATAGGTTTAAAACTTTTTTGGTAATTGTCCTTGTGGAAGGTGGCCACAAATTTGTCCTAAATAATCATTTGTATCGTTAAGAAGAATTAGTTAAAAGAAAATGTCCTCATTATCAATAACAATTCATGCCTAGATAACTTTTTGCTAACCGTTGAAGTAATCTTCATTCATTCAGTTTTACGAGCAATACGAGCTGTCATTTTGAGAAAAGCAGTTTTCTAAGTTGTTGATTATCTGGGAAACGAAGGGGACTTGCACCGAACCGATGCACAAGAGCTGATTTACCGGTACCGACACATTTTCATTAGCTTTCTATCGATTTCAATCCGCGTGTATCATATAATAAAGTCTTTGCCTAAGACTCATCACGGGCGAGCACTCTTGTCTGGACTCGAATTTAGTAACACCAATGCGGGACAATGAGTGATCTAACAAAATCCTATACATGGAGCCCGTATAAGATTCACAAAATAAACAAATTGATTCTCTTGATACAAAAGACAAAACAGACAATTGTCCTCTGCCAATTGCCGACTAATATAACACGGCGGAGTCAGAGAGACGTATTAGACCCAGAAAGAAAAAAAGAAGAGTTCAGGGGAAAAATCACATTTCAGAAAGAGAGAGAATGGCTCAAGAGAGGAATGGGACTGCGAGTAGAAAAAATCGTTCTGACCGGAGCGTGTCGACCGGGCTTCCAACCATCAAGAATTTTTTAACTGAGCAAGTGATGGCAGATGCTTCTGAATCCAATAATGTTCGAATCCGTGGATAAAAAGCCTAGACAATTGATATCATCGCTACTTAAAACTATATATGATAAAAATGACGGGAGACTTGATTAGTGAGTTCAATTACTTTGAGGATGTCGTCGCTGGGTCGCTGGTTCATACGCTACCTTTTTTAAGTTCTGTAGCCTTTAGACGTTGATAGCTCATTTGACGTAGCATTAGCTAAGAGAATTAGTTTCTCCTTTTGTGATTTCCCAAATAAAACTTCAGTGCATTCAAAGGCTTTAATTATGGGTTTGACTTCAACTGCGACGCGGCCAAATCATCCGCACATTATTATCTTCTCAATTAGCCCATGCGTCCATGAATAGTGCTCACACAATGCCGCATATCAAATCAAGTGGTCACACATGCGAACAGTCAATCAATCTAGCAAGCTTCGATGCCAAACACATTTATCAATCACAAAGCATCACTATCATTCTTGGCATATCCATAAAAATAATTTAATTCCAAAAATCCCATAAATTTCCTTGAAAACTTCCATTCAAAACAATTAGTCATCTAATCAATTTAATTCAACAAATCATGACATAATCGTCACCATACAAGCTGGAAATCATAATTTGAGATTCAAGATTTTTTCGAAATAATAATAAATAACTTCGGAAATTAATTATTTAATAATATCTGAAAATAATTTATATTTTTTTTCAAAATTCGAAATATTTTCTCGAATCAAAATCATTCAAATCATTTGCCAAAAATGCCAATTTATACGGTAAAATCCAACATTGGCATCACAATTCGGTATTGAAAATCATTCAAAATTTCAATATATTAATTTTCGGAAATTAATTATTTAATAATAAAATATTAATATTTAAATCCGAAAATAATAAAATAATAATTAATTCCGAAAATATTTCTATTTAATAAAATAATCAACAATAATAATATAATTGATAACCTATCACCACATTCGCGATAACTTATCACAATCCAACAATAGCCTATCGAACTATTACCGATAACCTATCGCCTAATTCTAATTAACTAAACATAACCTTAATTAAACTTAATCTAAACTACCCTAAGCAAGTTTAATACCCTAAACGAGAGATTAGGGGTTAACTTACTCGGCTAACGACGGTGACGACGCGAGGACGACGGCAGCGACGAGGGCGGTTCGCACTGTCCTCGGAATGCTCCGGCGAGCGGCGAACGGCGGCGAACGGAAGCGGCGAAGAAGCGGCCGCTGTGGGGTTGCTCCGGCGCGGCCTGGGTTGTTCCCGGCGGCTGGGATAGTGGCGACGACTGGCTCGGCCAAGGTAGCGGCGGCGAGCGACAGAGGTAGACGACGCGCGACGACGGGGCGAGCAGGACGGCCGACTGGGTGGCTGGCCAACGCCGGGCCGTGATAGGCGCGGCGGTGAGCCTGCTGCGCGCGCGGACAGGGGAGAGGAGGAGCGGTGACGACGGCAGCGCGGCTCGGTCGGGGCGACGGTGGCTGGACTGGTCGCCAGCGAGGCGCGATCGGCGTCGGTCGAACAGCAAGGGGAAGCAGAAGCCAGAAGCAGCAGCGTCGGGGGCAGGACCAGCGCAGGAGAAGGAGAAAAGAAGAAGAAAAGAAAAAGGAAAAGAAAAGAAAGAGGGAGAGAGGGGTAGGTGGGGTTTGGTGGGGTCAGACAAGCAAGGGGGGGGGGGGGGGGGGGGCGCGGCGGCGGCGGCGGGGACCGGCCGGAAAAGAGGGGAGGGGAGAGAGAGAGAATAGTCAAATCGCAATAATTGCGATTCAACAGTCACGATTCGAATCCAAAAAAGATTTAACGGTTCTCGAAAAATCCTAATTAATAATTTAGGATTTGGTCAAAGGGTATTAATAAAAACACACCGTGAAAGAGGTTTATCAGTTCAAATCTACACCCGGTCAAAAACTCACCTTCCACATATCCCGTGCAATATCGAGATTGGCCACAATAATATCGACACCGTCCAATTAAATTCGTTCCGGAATTCCAAGAAATTTGACACCAAAGTTTGGGCTCTAAATAATGGCCAAATTTGATCGAATGTGATTCTAGCGAAATCTCAATTTTAAAAATAATAACTGAGAGTGATCAGTTCCCGGGCGAGATTTTACTATAAACACACTGACGAATTACACGTTTTATAAATCCAAAAAATGGGTCGAAATTCGGAATGTCACAGAAGGTATATGTTCCAAGTTAATTATTCTACGCAATGTATCGTTATTAACGTGTCCTAGTCTACCATGCCATAAATTGGAAGACTCAAGCAAATAAACGAAAGACTTATTATCTTTATTGATAATTGTCATTACATTGAGCTTAAAAAGCCCATCAGTTACATATCCCTTCCCCACATACATTCCGGATTTAGACAAAATAACTTTGTCCGACTCAAACACCATACGAAATCCATGCTTGTTCAACAGAGACCCAGAAATCAGGTTCTTTCGGATTTCTGGCACATATAGGACATTGTTTAGAGTCAACTCTTTTCTAGAGGTCATTTTCAGTAACACCTTCCCTTGGCCTTCGACAACAGAAGAGGCAAAGTTTCCCATGAAAACATTTTCCCCATTAATTGATTCAAGATTTGTGAACAAGTCCTTATTAGAGCATATGTGCATAGTGGCACCAGTGTCAATCCACCATTCCTTCGGATTGGACCCAACTAAGTTTACTTCAGAGATTATTGCAGAAAGGTTTATGTTTGACATGTCTTGAGCGATGCCATTCGCCACATTTGCCTCATAATTCTTCTTCTTCGGAAGTCTGCAATCCACAGATCTATGCCCCATCTTGTCACAGTTGAAGCATTTTCCTTGAAACTTGTTCTTGGAAACTCCTCCTTTTGGTCCCAACTTTGACTTGGCAATCTTCTTATTCTTGTGGCCTTGCCTAAGCTCCACAACATTTGCCTTAGCTGTAGTAGGATTGAAACCTTTGCGTTCAAATCCTCTATTGTCTTCTTCAATTCGAAGTCTAACAACAAGCTCTTCTAGGTTCATTTCCTTTCGTTTATACTTGAGATAGTTGTTGAAATACTTCCACTTAGGAGATAGCTTTTCAATAGTAGCAGCCACTTAGAAGGTTTCACTCAAGATCATTCCTTCAGCCTGAATTTCATGCAAGATCACTTGAATTTCTTGCACTTGACTGATCACAGTCTTAAAGTCCACCATCTTATAATCAAGGAATCGATCAACAATAAATTTCTTTGCTCCGGCATCCTCTGTTTTATATTTCTGGTCCAAGGCTTCCCATAATTCCTTTGCCGTCCTTTTTGCACAATAGACATTGTACAATGAGTCATGTAAACCATTCATGACATAGTTCCTACACAGGACGTCAGAGTGCTTCCATGCTTCAACAGCGTTGAAGGCTTGCTTATCTGTTTCTCCATCGGATATCTTAGGAGCTTCCTCAGTCAAGAATCTTGCAAGATTCAAAGTTGTTAAATAAAACAACATCTTTTGCTACCACCTTTTACAGTTCGATCCGTCGAACTTTTCAGGTTTCTTACCATGGTGGACAGAAATCGCAGAAGGAACAGAGGATGAGTCATGCAGTTGGACAGCCAAGGCATAGGCAGAGTTTTTGGTGATGTTGTCAGCAGCGACATCGACACCATCGTTTCCAGCAGCCACATCCACGACTTCATTCCCAGTAGCCATTTGAATTTTTAAAAGCACGAATTTGTTTTAAGATTATTGCGAAATTCAAATCAGCATTAGTATAAATATTACAACAATACAAAATTGTAAAGAAATGAAATTATAATAACAGAATTGGAATTGATACAAATAGATACCGAGACCTGTGTTCGACACTATTTCCTTAAAACAGATTCGTTCCTTCCTGTATATAATTGAGGTTTCGTGAACGTCTGTCTCCCAGGATACAACGGTTGATGGCTAAGAAGTAATAAGCACTTCAAAGCTTCCGGCGAACTTGAACAAATTGTGGAACTGAACACTATCGAAAACAGTGCAAAATGTAGAGAATATAAAACAGAGGAAGAATGATTTCGATAAAAATAGAACAAAGGGGAGAGCATTTCGGGAATAATAACGGCCGATTAAATCTGTCGTTACAAAATCAATACGAATAACGGACGATTAAATCTACCGTTATAAAGTCAATACGGATAACAGACGATTAAATCTGCCGTTATAAAATCAATACGAATAACGGACGATTAAATTTGCCGTTATAAAATCAATACGCATAGGAATAACGGCCGATTAAATCTGCCGCACGTTATGAAATTCGTAACAGTTTGAGTTGAAAAAATAAATCAGAAGGTAAAATTGGGCTCGTCGCGAGACCCACTTTTCAGTCCTGCAATTGTGCCCAAGTTTCAGCTTGTTTGGCATTAGATTTGCACCCCCTGCGCCTGCGTGCGAGGCATAGAATTTGGGCTATGATAGTTGCCACTTCAAATGAGTGTAACTGTATATAAAGCACTCCATAGTCTTCTTTCTTTTCCAATGTGGGACTAGTGTTTTTCTACTTCTCACTTCCAACTCAAGGGTGTTCTTTGGGCATCAATTTCTCATTCATTCACCCATCAATTTATCATATATTTCCAATAGAAGCAACTTTGTTGCACCTTATTTCATACTGACTCCATTGACTGAGCCTGTAACTCAATCTCCCAAGGCTTTAGATTTTCCATCCTGCTCGAAAGTAGTTCGCCACATAGATCTTGATCGTCTTTGCCATCGTGATCTAACATTAACTCATCTGTCGTCGCAACTATTTTGTAATAAGGAGTTCAACAAGGAGGCAACAACAAGGACGCCGCTCGGTTGCATAGGAGAGCCGAAGGAAGTGTTGTCGTTAGTGGCCTTCTTGCGCTTGCCGGTAGCCTCTTATATAACGGGGCAAACCATTTGTGTCGATGGAAGGTTCACCGTGAATGACTTCTTATTTCCTATTGCATGAGCCGGCTGTCTTTTGCCTCTAATATGTTTAGCGTTCTTTGTCGTTGCACGGACAAAGAAGTTTATTAACCAATAATGGCAACATCTCTGAACATTAATGTGTCTATTTATATAATTTCTTGACCATATATATTTATATATATGAAGGAGAGTAGCTTTAGTGTTACCCTTATATTCACCTACTCCCACACTATGTATTATGTGACACGTTCCATCAAAAACCCTAAACTATACTCACCGTAACATATTTGCCCTAAACTTTTTCTTATGACGTAAAAAACCTCAAACTTGTATTTATGTGACACATTTTCCCTCCGTTAAAGTTCTGTTAGGTGATTTTTCAGCCAAAATAACGTCGTTTTTATGTCACTTAAGCCACATGAGCGTCCTGTCAACACTCTGAAGTCCATGTAGGCAGATTTTAATGATTCTCGTTGATAGAACTTTGACGGAGGGTAATGTGTCATATAGATACAAGTTTGAGATTTTTGGTTTTATAGAAAAAAGTTGAGGGTAAATGTACCATAGTGGACATAGTTTAAGGTTTTTATTAAAATAGTTAATACCACGAAAGACTCCAAATTAGAACATTTATGACAAATTTATTTTGAACTAATTTTTTGACCATAAAAAACCCTAAACTGGTACACCTGTGACAAATTTACCATCCGTTAATTTCCGTTAAATTTTACCATCAAATTTATAAGTTGGATGACATGTGGCAATTGATGGATGTATCAATTTGGGGTTTTATCCTCCGTTTATCATTGGTGTAACAGTTTGTGATTTTTCATGATATTAATCCAATTTAACGGGAGTTAGATTTGTCATAAATGTATTCGTTTGAGATTTTTGGTGGTCAAAAAATTAGTTTGAGGTAAATTTATCACAAGTATATCAGTTTAGGATTTTTTGTGGTTAAAAAATTAGTTTGGGGTAAATTTATCACATGTGTACTGATTTATGATTTTTGGTGGTATTAACCCTTAAAAAAATTATAGATATCTACAACACACTTACAATAAGAACTGCCATCCACCACTCTTGTATAAAATGAATTGCTATAAAATTTACAATAGTTTTTATATATTTAGTCATCACTTCATATATTTTATAAAAGTTTGTGCAACAAGCAGACTTATATGTCTGGTTATATGTCACATCGAAATGCCAATAAGGCAACCAATGTAGGAGGGAGGGGGTCAGTTGGTTGATACATGAATTTTGTTTCTTAATTTTTCGATAACTGAGAGGATAACAGTGCTATACAATAGATAAATGATGCTATAACGTAAATGATAAAAATATAAAGGAGTCTGAGACAAAAACATTGAGAGTCAATGATGTATAGAGGCTCACCTGTTCACGCCTTATAATAACCGAAGGCAAAAATCCGCTATCAAATCAAGTAGATCACAAGTTACAGAGGCTTTCCGCTACCGCAACAATAGATACTGCAACACTAATAAGTATTTGCAAGAGAAATGCTCTACCTAAAAAAAAAATTCTAGAGTAATTCTCAATACAACCACAAGTTATAACAAGAGTAATTCAATAAGCACAAAATGATCCTTGAAAATCGCAAATGTCATTATGTAATCTCCCAATTCCTTCGAGCTAAATGATCGACCTTATAATAGACTGCTAACTCGAACATTGCTTAGGAGATGATCTCGTAGCTGTGGAAAAATTACTAAAATAGTCATAAATCTATTGCAATTGTGCCAATTCAGTCCTAAACTTTTTGCATTCGTGCCAATTTTGGCTGGCCAACGCTGATCCGGCTGTTGGCGAGAGTGAGCCTTGCTCGCCCCTGGCGAGGCACAACCTTGCAAGTGACAGCGAGGATGAGCCTTGCCATGGATGGGCGAGGCTTAACCTCCCTAGATCTGGCGAGGCTCGCCCTTGCCTAGACATTGGCAACGGCAACACCAGTCGCGCACGAACTCACCCTCACCCAGCTAGTGGCGTTGCTGTCGCCGGTGGCTGGGTGAGGCTCGTCCTTGTCATTGCTCGCGAGGTCGAGCCTTATCCTCACTAGCGGCCGGCGGGGTCGACCTTGCCGGCCCTTGCCTCTAGCCGGTCGCTGGACCGGCGACTGGCTAGAGGTTGAAGAGGAAGGGAAAGAAAAAAAAAGAAAGGGAAAAAGAAAAAAGATTTCCATTTCAGCGTTTGCCGGCCAGCCGATGTCCACGTCTGTGTCGGTAGGCCAAAATTAGCCGAATGGATTGAATTGACACAAAAATAAAAAGTTTAAGACTGAATTGACATAATTGCAATAGGTTTAAGATTGTCTCGGTAATTTTCCCTGTAGCCATCACTTGAATTGAGATTGATCTGCACAATCTTTGTAGAATTTTCCAAATCCTTGTATGGTTGTTTCTATAAGTACTTCAATCACCAAAAGCGATCATCTTGAAGCCAACGAGATTTTTTATTAAACGACTACAAGAAACATTTTACATTTCCTAATAATGTTGGTTCTTATAAGTTGGTCATAGTCAACGAGACGAACTTTTTCTTATTTTGATTCTTAAACAGTCGCTTCCAGATTCATGATGCTAACTTTCAAGGATGTTGATTCTATAACCTCTATCCGAAACACTCTTACAGGAGTGATTTTGTGATCGTCGAAATATGTGGTCAAAGCACAAAGGGCGTAGAGGAGAATCCTCAACACATAACGTAGCCCCTCCTCCTCTTACCTCATGTTCGAACGTGCTTCATCAATTAGATTGAATTGGATACTGAATAGGCCTCATTTAGAAGGTTCCGTACGATTAAATATGTTGACTTGAATCTTTGCGTGGGTTGCATCTGATGCATTGCTGACCGTGTCAATTCACAACTCATAGCTCGGTAGTCTCTGAGTATGAACATGGACATAGCAACGGGATGATGTAAGAATCAACTGAGTTTTTAGTCATCGAGAAGACCCCAACCGAGATTTTAAACGTTTGGAGCTGTCTTAGACTCCGACCCCGTTTGGCTCAGCATTTGAAATGAGCATTGGGGCTCTAAAGTTCTTTGGCCAAATGCAAATGGAATTCGATAATTTTTTTGGAGCACTTTAGAAAAATGCAATTGCATTTCCAAAGGCCTCTAAAATCCCTTAGCCTAAGGCGGGTCTGGAGGTACTTGGGAAAGTTGCAGTTTTGGAATGCTAGTCATGGACTATTCATCTTCCTGAGGATCTGGTCCGAAGGCTAGCGACTGCCGCTTGAGGACTCGTGTGACCCCGGCCACCACCGCCTGGGGGTCGCCTGACCTCCGGTGACCTAGGCAAATGTTGGCCTGGGTAGCGCGGCCTCAGGCGAGGTTGGTTGTTGGCGATTGGCCAGCGGAGGTTGGCCAACGGCCGTTTTGGCCTGTCGGTGGTTAAGCTCTGCCTCAATTTTTTTTTAAATATTAGCAAAATTCATTTACAAAATTAGTTTTTATCAAACGGTATTTAAACTAAAGTTGCTTTCAAATGTGATTTTAAAATACACATTACCAAATACCACTTATATTTTGAAAAATCTCTTTAGTTCAAAGATTTTTACATTTTATCAAAGACACTCCCTCAAAGACAAACCAAACATGCCCTCCGACCCATCATTTTATTTGACTCATAGAATTACGTGGCCTCGAGTGGTGGAGTAGGCTACTCTACTGTGGCCCTTAGCAACAAGCTCCTGCAACTTCTCCTAGCCATGATCTTTTTTGATTTAGCTTGTGTACCACTTGACTCTTTTTTTTTTGGTAATATATCAGGGGAAATTTTCCAAATAAGAACTTGAAGTGGGATCATTTTTTCACTTCAGGTGGCTGAGCTCCACCTCAATTTTTTTTAAAAAAATATTAGTAAAATTCATTTACAAAATTAGTTTTTACTAAACGGTATTTAGACTAAAGTTGCTTTCAAATGTGATTTTAAAATACACATTATCAAATACTATTTATATTTTGAAAAATTCATTTAACCTAAAGATCTTTGCATTTTGTCAAAGACATTCTCCTTAAATTGATTTAAATGGGCCTTCTAACCCATTGTTTGATTTGACTTGCAGCATTATGTGGCCTTGAGTGGTGGAGTAGTCTACCCTACTGTGGCCCTTAGCTACAAGCTTCTGTAACTTCTCCCAGCCATGGTCTTTTTGATTTAGCTCGCGTAACACTTGACTCTTGTTTTTTGGTGATATATAAGGGGAAAGATTTCAAATAAGAACATAAAGTTGGATCATTTTCTCAAAAAAAGGGTTTAAAGTGAGCATTGTTTTAAACAATGGCATGAAGTGGATAAGTCAGTTTTAAATTAGGACATGAAGTAGACAAGTCTGGCTCAAATAAGCCTAAGCATGTCGGCCGAAAATTGCCCTTATTTGAAATAAAATCCATTTTGGGCCATCATTTGAGAAAATCATTCTACGTCGAGCCCTTATTTGAAAATTTCCATATATTAGATATATTTAGAGCCTATTAAGGAGGGCCTTTTAGTTTCTTTTTCCAGCTTTCTCTAATTAGTAATCGCAAATTTTCTGAAAAAGAAATTTATAATCAAAACGTTTAACATAACCTTAAATGTTACTATTTACCTACACGGCCTACACCCTGTCGGGTTATTCATTAATAGATATGTAAGTCGAATCTTAAACGTCAAAGGTAAAAGATAAATATCAAAATGTTCAGACTCAAAACAATTGAATATCAATTCGAACACAAGGGGTGAAACGACATTGCAATTATAAGTCTGCAAATAAGATACATGGATGATGGAACCCCCTACTCACATAGTAACGCCAATGCGTCAACTATTGATCTTCTGAAATCACATATGCGGAGCCCACGAAACATTCATGAGATGAACAGCTATGGTTGCAGACTTCTATGACCGTACGTAAACAGGCTGTCCACAATATTTGTGTGGTCAGGAAGCCTCTTTCAGTTGCCGTCTCTCTCTCGGCCGGTGAAGGACTTCCATAATACAAGTAGTTGAAAGTATTAAAGAGACGCATCAGACCCAAAAAAGAAACAACAAGAGTTCATAGAAAGAGAGAGAGAATGGCTGAAGAGGGGAATGGGACTGCAAGTAGATGTAGCAGCGGCAACAACGATAACAAAAACAGGTGGTCGCTTCAGGGAAAGACCGCTCTTGTCACCGGTGGAACCAAAGGAATCGGGTCTCTCTCTCTCTCACCAACTTTTCGTTCTTTTGTGTCGATGATTGATTCTGTTATGAATAGGTTGTGGGAGAAAATATCGTGATTTAGGCATTTGAAGACCATCATCAATCTTGGAATCTCGTTCCTCTATAATAATTTGAGTGATAGTAGTAAGATTGTGCACTGACTGTGGCGATCTCGAGTAAAGGTACTTCTTGTCCCGGCCAGAACAAGTTGAACCTAGAATTTTAAAGCCGGGCCAGTCCTACCTAGAACAAATTGAGCCAATATGGATAAATTTAAGCACTTTATTCCGTCATATTTGGCCTAAAAACGATTGCTCCGTAGCGTGTCAAATCGGCTTCCGACCATCAAGATTTTTTTAACCACCCGAGTGATAGCAGATACTTTTGAATCCAATTGTGTTCGATCCCATGGATAACAAGCTAGACAATTGATATTATCGACATTTAAAACTCTATATGATGGAAAATGACAAAAGACTTGATTAGAGAGCTCAAGGGAAAAGTGTTGAATAAATCTTAAACCTTTTGAGAAAGTGCCAATTTAATCCTAAATTTATTTTTGATGTCAATTTAGTCCTAAACATTTTGATATAGTGCCAATTCAATCCTTTTGGCCGGATTTTG
Source organism: Syzygium malaccense (assembly GCA_031216405.1). Lineage (NCBI taxonomy): Eukaryota > Viridiplantae > Streptophyta > Magnoliopsida > Myrtales > Myrtaceae > Syzygium > Syzygium malaccense. The sequence continues at coordinate 23,647,422 of CM062262.1, read as the reverse complement.
CTGACGTGGACGTCGGCTGGCCGGCGATTGGTCACCGGGGTTGACGTAGACAAAATTTAATAATATTTTAATTTTTTTTGAATTTTTTTTTCTTCTCCCTCTTCCTCCGGCTGGTCACCGCTCCGGTGATCGGTCGGAGGCCAAAGGCTAGCGAGGTCGACCTCGCCGGCCACTGGCGAGGCTCGCCCTCGCCGGCGACTGCAAAGGCGAGCCTCACCATGGCCGGGCGAGGCCCGACCTCGCCAGATCCGGTGAGGTCGAGCCTTGCTAGGCCATGGCGAGGCTCGCCTTCGCCGTCGCCAGCGAGGGTGAGCCTCACGCTGGGTTGGTGAGGCTCACCCGGCCCTCGCCATGGCTGGGCGAGGCTCGACCTAAGGTCCGGTCATCCGCACATTGTGGGTTTGACTTCAACTGCGATGCGGCCAAATCATCCGCACATTGATGGGTATCACAGGTCCTAAGGTCCGGTCACATGGAATTTCTTATTCTGGAAAAGAAAAGGGCTTAATCTTTTCTTGTTTGCAATCGCGAGTTGGTGAGTAATCATGTTGTTGTACCATGATTAGGCATGCCGTTGTGGAGGAACTAGCGAGGCTTGGGGCGACCGTGTATACCTGCTCCAGAAATGAAGCCGAAATTAACGAATGCTTGAAAGATTGGAAGCGCAAGGGTTTTCGAGTCACGGGTTCGGCTTGCGACGTTTCCTCCAAATCGGAGCGAGAGAAGCTGATGCTCACCCTGTCATCCCTCTTCGATGGCAAGCTCAACATCCTTGTAAGTCTAAGTCGTCTTTGACCCCGTGGATCCAATAACAATATTAACAATAAGGTTGTGGTTTGTGCTTATCTTTCAATAAAGTTTGTTCGTGGTTTTCATTTGTGGAAGATAAACAACGTTGGGACCAACACTAAAAAGACGACCGTGGATTATACAGCGGAAGATTTGTCCCTCATCATGACAACTAACTTCGAATCGGCTTACCATCTGAGCCAGCTCGCTCATCCCCTTTTCAAGGAATCGGGAGCTGGAAGTATTGTGTTCTTATCATCCGTTTGCGGCGTTGTTTCAGTGAACGTCGGATCAATTTACTCGGCCACCAAAGGTAAATGTAATTTTCATAGGTAACTATCTAAACACTGTTAATATGGAATTAAACAAAGTGCGTTTGTTTTCTGTTTTTGCATCCGAATTGATTGGCAGGAGCAATGAACCAATTGACCAAGAATTTGGCATGCGAATGGGCTAAGGACAACATAAGGAGTAACTCTGTTGCACCTTGGTTCATACCGACTCCACTAGCCGAGCTTGTAATTTGATCTTCTAAGGCTTTGAATTTTCCCTCGTGCTCGAAAATAGTTCACTTCATAGATCTTGACCATGTTTGCCATCATGATCTGACGTTAACTCATCTGTCGTCGCAGGTACTTAGTGACAAGAAGTTTCACGAGGAGGTGATAGCAAGGACGCCGCTCGGCCGCACTGGAGAGCCGGAGGAGGTGTCGTCATTAGTGGCCTTCTTGTGCTTGCCTGCGGCCTCTTACATAACAGGGCAGACTATTTGTGTTGATGGAGGGTTCACCGTGAATGGCTTCTTATTTCCTAGAGCATAAGTCCAACTTTCTTCTATCCGTAAGATGTTCATCATGCATTGCCGTTTCAGGGACAAAGAAGTTTATTTTTCACCAATAAGGACATCTCTAATGTGTGTATGTGGACAATTTCTTGATCATACAAGTGTAAGGGAGATTAGCTTCTATGCTACTTTTATGTTTATCTACTCCCACTTTCTATTCTCACTGGCGGAAAAATTTCAAAATGAATCCAAAATCTATTGGGCAGATGTTAATCCTGCCTGAAAATTTTAAATTTTGCAAATGTAATTTTAAACATTTTCGTAAAATTCCAATATAATTCTTCAGACTAATTTTTTTCTAAAAATGTTAACATGGCAGATCACTCATCCTGATTGTCCTACATGGTATGGTCATTTTTTTTATTTTTATTCTCTCCGTCAATTTTTTCCACAAATATAGGATTTCGTGACATATTTTAAACTTTCTCTTTTTTCCACAAATATAGGATTTCCACAATTTTTTTCTTGTAACTTTCTAAACTTTCTCTTTTTTTGACATGTTTTTCTTTCGTGATTAACAGTCATCTTCTTCTTTCTTCTTTTCATGTTCATATTTTTTGGGATAAGTATACCACAAATTCCATAACTTTGGGATGGCGCTCACTTGAATGCCATAATTTCTAGAAAATATTTATTTGAGTGCCATAACTTCGAAATGATCATTTGAGTACCACGGATTTTGAAAAACTTTCATCCAAGTGTCCAAAATTTGACGTGACATGGCGCTTGTGATGCATATTTTTTAAAAGTTGTAGGACTCAATTAATCAATTGAATTCGACAAAAAAAAGTGATTAATTAAAAAGTTATATAGCACCTAAGTGATCAGAAAAAAATTATGCCACTCGAGTGAACGCCATACAAAAATTACGATATTCAAGTGACAAAAAAAATTATGACATTCAAGTAAATGCCATACAAAAGTTATGGCACTTATATTATCTTTTTATTTTTATTTTTTTTAAAAGCACACACCTCTCTTATCCAGAAATCAGCACTCACGAAGTGACCCTCACCACGAGCTCAACCAATTCGACCATCTGAAACACCGTCGTAGTCCTCACTTCACGAACGTCTCTGTAAATCGGCGTCACCACCCACCTCTCGCATAAGCCACCGTTGCTCTGCTTCTAGAGAGGGAGAGAGGCAGAGGCAAAAAAGAGTATCAAGCTGTAAGCTTCAGTCCAATGGCCAAGTGTTTTAACTTCGCGGCGACGAGGGACTAGTGCCTCCGCTTCTCCTTCTCGCAATCTGGCGTCAAGTCCACCGTCACCGACCTGGCGGCTTCAGTGACGGCACGGTGATGCAATGTTGGGTCCAAAAGACTCCCAAGCTGGTGAGGCCCAACCTCCTCGTCCTCCACGGCATCGGAGCCAACGGAATGTGGGGGTGGAACGACTTCGTCTTCCTGCTTGCTGCCCGCATCATCGTGCACGTCTACTTCGCTGACTTCTACAGAATGAGGTACGAGCGGAGCGAGCAATTCCAAGAATGAGGCACGAGCGGAGCGAGCAATTCCAAGCCCAGTGCACGGTTGCTCTAATGGAGGCAATTGATGTGAAGAAAATGAATGTCGTGGGGATGAGCTACAAAAGGTTCGTGGTAGGGTTGTGCAAAACGGACGGACCACTCAAATCAAGAGCTACCCGAACTGGACCAGCCGATTTGGTCCGATTCTCGCTTCTTAAAAGTGGAACTGGTATCCAGGTAGTTCAGTTCTTGATTCAAAAGGGAACCGGACCGATTATATTTATATAAATATATATTACTTCAAAAAGAACTAATTAAAAGTGAACTAAACTCTAAATGAAGTACTTTTTTCGTTCGTCTTTTCAATTTGAGGATCATTATTGATGTTTGATCATTCATGATTGCAAAATAATTATTATCTCTCGATGATTGGTGAATTTAGTTTATTATTTTTGATCTGCAATATATAAATATGCTTTTTAATTTTTATTTATTACGAAAAATATATGAGCACATAGTTAGGACCGACCGGTCCGGATCCCTAGTTCGTGGAATACACCATTGGTGGTTCAATCCGGATCCTGCTCCGGTGGGGACACGTCATGCCCGATCCGGCTATGGCCTCTCTCAGATTCATCTCCATATATGCTTACATCGGGAGGCATCAACGATGGGTACGTTCGTTTGACCAAAAAAAAATGGGGACGTGTGGGCCCACATCTCAATAATTGCATAAAATTAATTTAGAAATTCAAAAGTATATTATATATACATATATTCTAAAGGCACGTAAAGCTAATTCCGAGTCCCGCTAAAAATAATTTTATTTACGTAAAGAGCATATAAAATTTATAGCCGGGCGACGTGAAATTTGATGAACGAGGTGGACGACACAAAGCAAGTTGATCTACCAATCATATTTTTATATGGCCAGAGGCACTCTCATCCAAAAGCTTTTTGCTTTTTTATGTGCTCTCCTCTCTTTTTTCCCCTCACCTTCCGCAACCTCATCGCACCATTTCTCAACTACAATCACTAGTCCAGCTAGCGCAAGGAAGATTCGGAAAACATCAATTGTGAAGATGAGCAACTGTTACGAAGCTGTGGACTCGAATAACTTCGAGTCTCCACAGTCAAGAAAAGGGCAGAGCAAAGCACTCCCTGTGTTCTCCCAAAACTCGGAATGGACGGAGAAAAGGTGATACCAGGAGTTTCCGAGATGATTATCAAGCTTCCATGACTCATTATATATGGACAATTTCCCTTCGAAAATTTACGAGATCAACTTTTGTGTATATTCTTGCTCTGTGACATCTAAGAAAGAAGTCTCTCGGATCTGGAGTCTATGATGGGTGAAGATGATGAAAAAAGAGAGAGGAAGATCTCCAATCGCGAGAAAATGGTGAGATTGAGAAAGAATGAACGCGAATATCCTTTTAAAATTCCTTCCCTGAGAATGAATTTTTTTGGTTCCTTCCTCCTCCGTATATCCTCGACCGCATCTCTTCAAGTCGTTTGCCCATGTGATGAAAAACGAATTCATTTAGAAAACCCATCTGACTCCACGTTCTAGAAGAACCATGAGCGAGATCGAAAATAAATTCGGAAAGCATTGATGCGGACATTTTTTAATAATTTTTTTAATTCTTTATCTTTTTTTCTTTTCTTTGCTTCTTTTTTTTGAACTAAGGGTCGTCGATCGCCGGATCTGGGCGAGGGCTTGCCCTCGCCTAATATGGGTACCGTGGACTCGCCTGAGGCTAGCAAGAGCCTCGACACCTTCGCTTGGCCCAAATCTAGCGAGGCGCATGGACCACTTGCCATCCTTAAAAGGGATGAATAAGATGGACTGACCGAACTAGGAATCGCCTGGACCGGACCAACGGAAAATGCCAATCCGGTTTCCGGTTCCCGATTCCCGGTTCTTAAAAGTGGAACTAGTATCCGGACAGTCCGATTTCCAGTTCCAAGGGAGGAGCCGAACTGGACCGATTATTTTGTTTTTTGTTTTTTAAATATCTCACGCATGCCTCCTCATTTCATACTTTGTTTGGACTAGGGAGTGTTCAGTCCTCTAAATGCTCCAAATCCAGCCAAACGAAGCCAACTTGCTCTTGCTAACAAATGACCAAAAAGTGACGCTAGAGATGAGGAGAGACAATAGAGACTGAGGTCGATATTTAAGGTGGGCAACCCAAAACTGGTCGAAATAACATTGACCAGGATCTCATCGTTCAAGACTTCATATAAATCAAAGAGGTAAGACACGTGCTTTGAAAACCCCACACCAGCCAAAGACAGATGATGATAGAAGGTGACGCTTGCATATGAATACACAGGAGTAGAGACAAAGCGCCTTTCAAGGTGAGACAAGAGCTATCAAACTCCGTTTGCTGGCATCATCTCCCTCATCATGTCTTACAAAGATGTTCAGAACTCAATGGACCCACCGAATTATTCTCTTGAGTTCTGTTTATGCTCAACAAGTGCACTACATTGTCACAAGTTAATTATTGGACGATAAAAGATTTCTCGGTGATGGAGAGCGAGGCATTTTTCCTTTGAACTTAATCGGTTCCATTGGACCGCTCGGAAACTGATCACCCCTGCTCTCCGGGCACAACAAGGGCCGCTGGTCCTCAGTAAAAAAAATTAAAGTAAAGAAAAGAAAAGAAAAAATAATAAACAATTATAAAAAAGTTCAAAAAATTATTTTAAAATGTCCACGTTAGCACAGACCGTGCCATGTAGGACAACCAGCGTCCTCAATAACAATTTGTAGCTAAAATTGGCTGGATGGACTCAATTGGCAAAATGTGAAAATATTTAGGATTAAATTGGCATACTTGAAATGTTGGATTAAATTGGCACAAGTGTAATAGGTATAGGATTTTTTTTTTTATGATTGTCCCCGAGGAAGGTGGCCACAAGATTTTCCTAAATAATCATTTGTATCGTTAATAAAATTAGTTAAAAGAAATTTTATCATTATCAATAACAATTTATGCATAGATAAGTTTTCGCTGATCATAAAAGTAATATTCATTCATTCAGTTTTTTGAACAAGAAAAATGTTTTCTAAGTCGTTGATTATCCGGGAAACGAAAGTGACTCACACCGGACCAATGCACAAGAGCTGATGTACCGGGACCAACACATTTTCATTAGCTTGCTGTGTATTTCAATCTGCCTGTATGATGTAAGAGAGTCTTTGTCTAAGACTCATCATCATGTGTGAGAACACTTGTGTGGACTTGAATCCAGTAACACCAATGCACGACAATTATTGATTGACTTGATATAAAAGGCAAAATAAAGATGTAGACAGATTTTTAATGGTTCTCATTGACAGAATTTTCAAAAAGGGTAACATGTCACACATGTACAAATTTGAGATTTTTGGTGTTCTAGAAAAAAAGTTTAGAGTAAATATGCCATAGTGAGCATAGTTTAAGGTTTTTTTTTTATAAAAATGGTTAATATCACAAAAAATCTCAAATTGGTACACCTGTGACAAATTAATCCCAAACTAATTTTTTTATCACAAAAAACTCCAAATTGGTTCATCCGTGACAAATTTACCCTCCTTTAGTTTTCGTTAAATTTTACCGTCAAAGTTCTAAGTTGGATAACACGTATGTATCAATTGAGGATTTTACCCTCCGTTTGTCATATGTGTAATAATTTATGATTTTTCGTTGTATTAATCCAATTTAAAGGAGGGTAAATTTATCACAAATGCACCAGTTCGGAGTTTTTAGTAATCAAAAAATTAGTTTAGAGTAAACATATCACAAGTGTACCAGTTTGTGATTTTTGTAGTAAAAAAAATAGTTTAGAGTAAATTTATCACATGTATACTAGTTTATAGTTTTTCTTAGTATTAACCTTTATAAAATTATAGATATGTACACACACTTCCAATAAGAAATACCGTCCACCACTCTTGTATAAAATGAATTGCTCTAAAATATACAATAATTTTTATATATTTAGTCAACAGTTCATATATTTTATAAAAGTCTACGCAACAAGCAGACATACATGTCTAGCTATATGTCACATCGAAATGCCAATGAGGCAACCAATAGAGGAGGGGGGTAAAATTGGTGGATACGTGAATTTTTTTGGATCGTGCTTTTTTTCAGTTCTTTTTTGGCTTAAACACTCCCTTTCACAGTACTTTGATCATATTACCCCTTGTGTTGTCCACCAGTTGGCATGCTTCAAAAGATGCTCTTGATGTCCAACTTACTAAATCGAAAATAATTCAACACAACGCGTAACCTTTTTCTCCAGCAAAGCCACGGATTGATACCAATGGCTTGTCCTGCAGTGATGAGCGGACTTAACAATCCAGCAATGATAATATGGCGAGGCGGCCACCGAGCTACAAATCTGTAACAGCGCCGACTCAGATTTAAACTGCCAACGGCGATAAAGCGGCATGCTAGTGGCTCGATTCAAACTAACCCCAGAAACCAGAACAGACAAAATGAGAGAGGAAAAATCTGAACGGACGAACAACTCAAAAAATGAATAGGAATAGAAACGACCTGGTGGTGGCTTCTGTGGATCGTAGATGGTGATGAAAAAATATCTGGGTGGGTGCTTTCTGGTCGTGAATGTCTCTTGTGCGTTGCTTAGAATCTCTTTTCTGGCCTACAATCTGTATTCTCGATGAACTCTCTCCGGCGTCCCCTTGTGTGGGTTCCCGTTGTCTAATCTCTGAGCATATATTATGTGGCCCTTCCTTTGCTAAAAAACATTTGAACAATGGTCTCCCATGTTGCACAACTACAGCCTTGCATTCCTCACTCATAACACTAGAGGCTCCAATAAGTTGGATGACTTCGGTGATAGTTGGATACTCACAGATGGAGCAAACCATTAGTGAGGTCCCTGTATCTGTAATTGCTTAACAAACACCAGCACAAGGTCCACCTGCTTTTACCATGATGAGAACATCGCCCATTACCCTTTTTGGGTCAAAAGATCAAACGTGTGTTGCCCCTACATATTGATTAGGTTCTACCCGCCAAACACAATTTCATCTCCCTCTTCTTCCTTAGCATTACGACCACACCAAAATGAGAAAACCTTTAACCGGCCCTTGATTGACAATGCTATACCAAACAGTATCGTTGTTGGTAGACACCAAGCAAAACGCCTGCGAGAGAGAGAGAGAGAACAGAGAGAAGTGAGTAAGAAGGAAAGTGGGACGCAAAGAAAGAAAAAAAGAAACAAAACAAAAAGAGGGACTTCGCTTTGATCAATAAAAAGAGTGAACCGCAGGAAAGGAGGATTAGAATTGCTCGATCTGAAATTATGGAACAAAGTATTGTTAGGCCGCATGCTATGGAACCTCATCAATCGTCCATCCTCTTCCCTTTGGAGTATATGGGTTCACAACACCAAATGCAGAGGCATTCCAATTATGCAGATCAACATTACGGATAGTATGGCTTAGAGTTGGCGATGTCTCCTTAAATTACGACACAATTTAACCTCGGTTATCCATAGCTCAAGGTACTATTGTCAAAAAATTTATGATGAACTCAGACATGCGGGACCGGTTGTGGAGTGGTATGATCTAATCTGGACTAACGGTATTAGCAAACACAATTTTATTGGCTGGCTCGTTTGCAAAAACAGACTACTGACGGTAGAAATCGTCATCCAATGGAGGACCTCAATTGATATCTAGTGTAATTTCTGTAAGGTCGGTCTAGAAAATAGAACATATTTATTCTTCTAGTGTGAATGGACAGGCAGCTTATGGTGCAGTATCCTTGCACAACAAGGGATTAGGCGTCCTTTGGGAGGATGGAATGAGGAACTTAAATGAATGATTAGGGCAACAAAGGGCAAAGATTTGGCGGCTAGACTCCTTAGGGTATCCTTTCTAGCAACCATTTATGGCATATGGATGGAGCACAACTGAAAACGGTTTCAAAACAAGTCAATTGATATCCATATTATTTTGGCCAACGTACGTAAAAATGTAAGAGGTAAAGTGAAGACCTTCTCAAACAAATGTTATATTGGCTACTATATGGAGACCTTCCCACCTCCATTTTCTCGAGCTATTAGCACCATTTGTAATGTTGGGATACCTCTAAATTGTTGTACTTTATTCGCTCTATAATACTGGCATTTTACACCAAAAAAGAAAAGAAAAGGAGGGAACCACTTTCTTTCGTAGAGTTTAATTGAAGCATGCTAATTGGTGAGCCACATAAGGAATAATATGATCAAAACACTTTTGAAATGGAGTGTTTGAGTCAAAGGAGGAGTGGGACCCATTTTTTTCTTGATTTTTCGATAACTGAGAGGATAACGGTGCTATGCAACAGATAAATGATACAATAACGTAAATGATAAAAATATAAAGGAGTCTGAGACAAAAAAATCGGGAGTCAATGATGTCAAGAGGCTCACCTGTTTGCGCCTTATAATCACCGAAGGCTAAATTCCACTATCAAATCAAGTAGATCACGAGTTACAGAGGCTTTCCGCTACCGCAACAATAGATACTGCAACACTAAAGTATCTACAAGAGATACTCTACCTAAAGATACAATTCCAGAGTAATTCTCAATACAACCATTAGTTATAACACATGACAATAAGCACAAAATGATTCTCGAAAATCGCAAATGTTATTCTGTGATCTCCCAATTCCTTCGAGCTAAATGATCAACCTTATAATAGACTGCTTAGTCGAACATTGCCTACGAGATGATCTTGTAGCCATCGCTTGAATTGAGATTGACCTGCACAATCTCTGTAGAATTTTCCAAATCCTCATATGGTTGTTTCTGTAAGTACTTCAATCACCAAGTGATCATCTTGTAATCAACGAGATTTTTTATTAAACGACTATAAGAAACTTTTTACATTTCCTAAAAATAGTGGTTCTTATAAGTTGATCATAGTCAACGAGACAAACTTTGTCTTATTTTGATTCTTAAATAGTCGCTTCCAGATTCATGATGCTAAAGTTCAATAACGTTGGTTCTATAATCTCTATCTGAAACACTCTTACAGGAGAGATTTTGTGATGGTCAAAATACATGGTTAAAGCACAAAGGGCGTAGAAGAGATTTCTCAACACATAACGTAGCCCCTCCTCCTCTTACCTCCTTTTCGTGCATGCTTCATCAATTAAATTGTAACAGTCTGAATTTTCGATCCTTTTTCCCGGGATTCATGAAATGAATATTTTGGTCAATGCACTATAGTGAGATCTCACCCGGGACCCGCGCATTCTCGGGATGCTAACCTTAGGGGTAAGGCTATTACGGGATTGAGTTCGCACGACCAAAGAACTCGATCTGGGTTCGATCTTCGACCATATGGATTGATGAGGGAATGTTTTGAGCCAACCGAGACCGGTCTATTTGATTGATCGTGTCCGAAGGGCACTAGTGACAGACCCTCGCAAATATATGACAACCGAGGTCGTCCCGGGTAGAGTAAACTTAAACGTGACTTGACTTGGTATCGGTCACGGGTCGAAAGCGCGTAATCCCAATGAGCCACCCGTTAGCAAGAGATAAACTAAAGTCGCGATTGTTCAATTTTAGTCATTTCTTGGAATTCGGGCTCGGGAATCGAGAATTTTGAAAGTAACAATTTTGAGTGGCCGATGACGTTTTTGGCTTGGCCAACCTTGGGGCCATCCATTTCTGCAAAAAAATGAATTTCAGTTCGGGACCCAGAAAATTACGGTTTTGCCCCTATGGGCACCGAGATTGGATTCGGAGGCCGTTTGAGGTTATTTTTCGCGGCCAAGGTCATTTTGGGGTGGCCACGGACATTTAGAGTGGTTTTGGCCAAAAATTGGAATTTCGACAAAAATTGGAAAAATAATATTATTTTATTCCCGGAACTTCGCAATCAATTTTCGAGGGCTTAGAAAGTGAATTTTTCGAATCCGACGCCATATTATGTTGGCCACGCACATATGGAACGCGTATGTGCGAAAATTGGAATTTCGCCCCGGGATCGGAAAATTACCATTTTGCCCCTAGGCCATTTTTAATTAATTCCGAAATTTGGATTTAATTTTGAGATTAACCAAGGTGAGTTAGGCTTAACTCAGGTCTGGTCAACCATGGTTAAGAGCAAATGACCATTTTAACCCTAAATTATTGGATATGGATTAATCTTGGCCATTGGATCAAGGGCAAAATTGTCCAAATGGCCAAGATTTTGACACTTGGATTCCACTAATCTACCTTTGACCCATTTGACCAGACCCCCTCTCTCTCTCCAGCAGACCATTCGGCCAACTTTTTCCCAGAATTTCCTTCTTCTCTCCTGTTTTCTGTTCTGCACGTTCCGTTTCTGCATTTTCTGGTACTGTTCACGCCGGAACAGTACCAGCCGGAGCTGCTGGCAGCCCACCAGCCGTCGCCACAGCATCCTTGGACCTCCCTCTCACCTGTTCAGCCACCACAGCCCCAGTTGTAGTCCAAAACAGCCTTGTTTTTCTTTTTTTTCTCTTTCCCGGTCTGCAAACAGTAACGCCGGAGCTTCGCCGGAGCTCCGATCGCCGTTCCGCCGCCACCCAGCCGTCCAGCACCGCCGTACGTCGCCATCGCCACCTGTCCGTACAGTGTCCGTACGGGTGGTACTGTTCACCCGTCCGTACGGAATCACTGTTCATCGCGTCGGACCGCCGCGGCCGTCACCGGCCCTTCGCCGGCCACCCGTTTCAGCCTGTCCGTACAGTGTCCGTACGGAATTACTGTTCACGTCCGTACGGAAAGTGCTGTTCCCCGCCGTCCGTACGTCGCCGGTGACGCCGCTGCCGCTGCTGCTTCTGTTCGGGTCCGTTCCAGTCTCTGTTCAGCCCGGTTTGTCTCGCCTTTTAGGGTAAGTGTTTTCTCCAAATGTCATTTAGGACCTCGGGTATTTCTAGGCTCGTTTAGGACCCGGTTTAGGAAATTTCGTGACTGTTTTTGGGCTGTTTTGTGGCTGAGTGTAGAGCTGATTATTTAGTGGTTGCGGACTGATTAGGCGAAGAATTTTGAGGTTTAGAGAACTTGGATTAGGGCTGTGATGTTAGGGTTTGATCGGAATTAATTTGTGCGATTAATTATTGGGATTGTGCCTTGAATGGAAATTTGTGCGTGATTGTGCGATTTGTGGTAGTTGGCTGATTTGGGATTGTGCTTCGGGTTGTGTACGTGTGGTTGTATATGTCACGTGTGTGGTTGTGAGGTGTGATGGTGTGGCAGTGCGATTACGCAATATGTTTGCATGCTGAGAATGTGTATGATTGTGTGGTGTGCTTGCGTGGTGAGAATGTATATTTGCGAAGTATATGTGACTTGTGAATTGTACGTGCAATGTGGAATTGTGTTGGGTCGTGTGGTCGTTGACCGTGTGTAAGTGTGGTTTGAGTGGAACGAGGATATGGAAATGTGGATTGGTTGGAAAGGTCCGTCCTGAGGCGTGTACGTTTACGCGGGACGATGCCGTCCCTGACGAGGTGACGATGCCCGGCCTGACGAGGTGTCGATGCCTGACGTGGTCAGAAGACCGTTGGCCTGATGCGTTTTACGCGGGCGCGGTAGAAGGAAAGCGTGTGTAGGATTCCGTCCTGAGGCGTGTACGTTTACGCGGGACGATGCCGTCCCTGACGAGGTGACGATGCCCGGCCCGACGGGGTGACGATGCCTGACGAGGTCAGAAGACCGTTGGCCTGATGCGTTTTACGCGGGCGCGGTAGTGGTGGAAAGGTTGAGAATGAGCAAGAATTTGCGGGACGAGTGAAATTAAGAAAGTGACGCGTGGTGTGAGTTGGTGTGCGAGTGTGTTTGTATCGCGTGGTGTGATGCTTAATTATGGGGTAAAAACTGCTAGGCATGGTATGGGACGTGCCCAAGTGGGTTTTATCTTATAATTGAGACACGCGCGCATCTGTGCTTCATTGCTGTGGTATATTGGTTGTGTTATTGTCTAACGTGCAGGAACGTGCATGATGGATTCCAAGTAGGGTCGTGTGTGGTTGTTAGCTTGGTTGATTGTCGTGTGTTATGCGTGTTTTCGTCTGGCGGTACGTGAGTGCCTACGTGGGGTTTGGGGTTGTACACTTATTGAGATTCGTCTCACGGTTGTATAACCGCCACTTTCAGACCCCCAGCCTTAGACCCGGGAAGTCTGCCTCCTCTTTTTGGAAGTTCAAAGAACCGCTTTTGGTGTCGGTGGATTCGTAGGCGATGCCCAAGAGATTTCCGGAGGATCGAGTCAGAAGAAATAGGAGCGGAATGGAAGATGGTGATCAGTAGGTTTTCCCTAGGGTATTTTAGGGGTTGTGTAAATCGGGTTGACCCATAGGGAAGTTAAGTTAACCAGACTTTGATATTTTGTTGACGGTGATTTCGGATGCTAGTTTGTTAATTATGTCTGTAATATAATGTTTGTATATTTGGTGTTTGTATGAATTTGTGGTTGCTGGATTGTTCTGTTATTCTACCCCGTTGTCGTCATTATTTGTCCGGGGTTTTGTTATACGCTTCCGCATGTGGCTCTGATGTTTGGGTTGGGTCGGCGACGTTCCTGGGACGTCGCAACAATTCGACCGGAGCAGGGGATGTCGCGAGCTCGATGGGGGTTCGGGGCGTGACATAAATTGAATTGGATACTGAACAGGCCTCATTTATAAGGTCCCATACGATTAAATATGTTGACTTGAATCTTTTTGTGGGTTACATCTGATGCATTGCTGACTGTATCAATTCAAAACTTGTAACTTGGTAGTCTCTGAGTATGAACATGGACATAGCAACGGGATGATGTAAGAATCAACTGAGTTTTTAGTCATTGGTAAGACCCCGAGCGAGATTTCAAACGTTTGGAGTTGCCTTAGAGTCCGACCCATCGTTTGATTTGACTGGCAGCGTTATGTGGCCTCGAGTGGTGGTGGGTGAGTTGTCTACGCTACTGTGGTCCTTGGGCACAAGCTTCGGCAACTTCTCCCGGCCAATAATCTTTTTGATTTGGCTTGTGTAACAGGTGACTCTTCTTTTTTTGGGTAATCTATTATTAGGAAAATTTCAAATAAGGACTTGAATTGAAATGATTTTCTCAAAAAATGATCCAAAGTGAGCATTGTTTCAAATAACTATATGAAGTATACAAGTCAGTTTCAAATTATGGCGTGAAGTAGACAAATTAGTCTTAAATAAGGATCTGAGCATGTCAGCCGAAAAATGCCTTTTTCTGAAACAAAGTCCACTTTGTGCTCTCATTTGAGAAAATCACTCTATTTCAAACTCTTATTTGAAATAAAATCCTTTTTGCGCTTTCATTTGAGAAAATTACTCTACTTCAACTCTTATTTGAAAATTTGTCTATATTAGATATATTTAGAGCCTATTTAGGACTTTTTAGTTTCTTTTTTGGCATTCTCAAATTAGTAATTGCAAATTTTCTAATAAAAATTCTAATCAAAACATTTAACATGACCTAGATGTTAATATTTACCGATATACTTTTCCACTGTCAGGTTATTCATTAGTAAATATGTAAGTCTAATCTTAAACGTCAAGGGCAAAAGATAAAAATCAAAATGTTCAGACTCAAAGCAATTGAAAATCAGTTCGAACACGAGGGGCGAAACGATACATGAAAACCCTACTTACATAGTAACAGCAATGCGTCAACTATGGATCTTGTGAAATCTTATCATGCGGAGCCCGCGCAAGATTCATGAAATGGACAATTATGTTTGCAGTGTTCTATGACGGTACGTAAGTGCCCTTCCACCGTATTTGTGTGGTCAAGAAGCCTCTTCTAATTGCCGTCTCTCACTCAACCGGTGAAGGACTTACATAATACAGGTGGAGAGTTAGAGAGACGCATCAGACCCAAAAAGAAACAAGAGTGCATAGAAAGAAAGAGAGAGAGAATGGCTCAAGAGGGGAATGGGACTACTGCAGGTAGATGTAGCAGTCGCAACAACGAGGGCGGAAACAGGTGGTCGCTTAGGGGAACGACCGCTCTCGTCACCGGCGGAACCAAGGGAATCGGGTCTCTCTCTCTCGCCGAACACTTTGTTCTTTTGTGTAGATGATTTCGATGATTGATTGTCTGTTGTGATTTAGGTTGGGGAAGAAAACATCGTGATTTAGGCATTTGAAGACCATCATCAATCTTGAAATCTCGTTCCTCTATAATAATTTGAGTGATAGTAGTAGGATTGTGCACTGACTATGTCCATCTCGGGTAAAGGTACTTCTTGTCCCGGCCAGAACAAATTGAACCTAGAATTTTAAGGCCGAGCACAATCCTACCCAGAACAAATCGAGCCAAGATGGATAAATTTCAGCACTTTATTCCGTCATATCTGGCATCAAAAGAATCGTTCCAACCAGAGCGCGTCAAACCGGCTTCCGACCATCAAGATTTTTTGAACTGCCCGAGTGATAGCGGATGCTTTTGAATTCAATAATGTTCGACTCCACGAATAAAAAGCTAGACAATTGATATCATCGCCACTTAAAATTCTATATGATGGAAACGACGAGAGACTTGATTAGAGAGCTCAATTACTTTGAGATTGTCATTGCTGGGTGACTGATTCGTAGCTAATGTTTTTTAAGTTATGTGGCCTTTAGACAATCATAGCTCAATTGAAATACCATTAGCTAATAGAATTTGCTTCTCCTTTTGTGATTTCCCCAATAAAAATCCAGTGCATTCAAAGGCTTTAATTGTTAGTTTGACTTCACTTGCGAATGCAGCCAAAACTTCCGCACTTAACATTCCTGGGTATCGCATGTACTGAGGTCTTGTCACGTGGAATTTCTTCCGCTGGAAAGGAAAAGGGCTTAATCTGTTCTTGTTTGCAATCACAAGTTGGTGGGTAATCATAATGCTGTACCGTGATTAGGCATGCCACTGTGGAGGAACTAGCGAGGCTCGGGGCCACCGTGTATACCTGCTCCAGAAATGAAGCCGAAATTAACGAATGCTTGAAAGATTGGAAGACCAAGGGTTTCCAAGTCTCGGGTTCGGTTTGTGACGTTACCTCAAAATCGGAGCGAGAGAAGCTGATGCTCATCGTGTCCTCTTCAACGGCAAGCTCAACATCCTGGTAAGTCTGAGTCGTCCTTGATCCTGTGGAACTAATAACGATATTACTAACAAGGTCGCAGTTTGCGCTTGTCTTTCAATAGATTTTGTTCTTGGTTTTCATTTGTGCTAGATAAACAACGTTGGGACCAACACTATAAAGACGACTGTGGATTACACAGCCGAAGATTTTTCTTTCATCATGACAACTAACTTCGAATCGGCTTACCATCTGAGCCAGCTCGCTCATCCCCTTCTCAAGGAATCGGGAGCTGGAAGTATTGTGTTCTTATCATCTGTCTGCGGTGTCGTTTCAGTGAACGTCGGATCAATTTATGCGGCCACAAAAGGTAAATGTAAATTTTTATGAGTAACTATCTAAACACTATAAATATGGAGCTAAACAAATTGCGTCTGTTTTCTGTTTCTGTATCCAAATTGATTGGCAGGAGCAATGAACCAGTTGACCAAGAATTTGGCATGCGAATGGGCTAAGGACAACATAAGAAGCAACTCTGTTGCACCTTGGTTCATAATGACTCCACTAGCCGAGCCAGTAATTTGATCTCCGAAGACTTTAAATTTTCTCTCCTGCTCGAAAATAGTTCACTACATAGGTTTTGACCATGTTTGCCGTCATGATCTAATGTTAACTCAAATTTCGTCGCAGGTACTTAGTGACAAGAAGTTTCATGGAGAGGTGATAGCAAGGACGCCGCTCGGCCGCACCGGAGAGCCGGAGGAAGTGTCATCGTTAGTGGCCTTCCTGTGCTTGCCAGCTGCCTCTTACATAACGGGGCAGACCATTTGTGTTGATGGAGGGTTCACCGTGAATGGCTTCTTATTTCCGAGAGCATAAGTCCAGCTTTCTTCTGCCTCTAAGATGTTCCTGGCGCATTGTCGTTGCAGGGACAAAGAAGTTTTTTAACCAATAATGGCAACATCTATGTACATTAATCTGTGAGCGTGGACAATTTTGTGTTCATACACAAGTATAAGGGAGAGTAGCTTCCATGCTTATCTTACTTTCATCTACTCTCACCTTCTATTCTCACTCGTCGAAAATTTTTCAAATCAGTCCTAAATCTATTATAAAGATATCAATTCAGTTTTAACCTTTAAATTTTGTTAATGTAATATTGAATATTTTCGTAAAATTTCAATATATTTATTCCAGCCAATTTTTTCTAAAAATGTTAAATGTGGCGGTTAGTTTTTTTTGTAATTTTCACCATCAATTTTTTCCACAATTGTTGGACGGCCCGCAATTTGAAGGTAGACAAAAATATGTCATCACCTCACGAACGCCTCTGCAAATCGGCGTCGCCACCACCTCTCGCATAAACCGCCATTGCTCTGCTTCCAGAGAGGGAGAGAGGCAGAGGCAAAAAGAGCATCAAGCTTTAAGAGTCAGTCCAATGGCCAAGCGTTTTAGCTTCGCGGCCACGAGGCACTAGTGCCTCTGCTTCTCCTTCCCGCAGCCTGTCGTCAAGTCCACCGTCACCGACCTGGCGACCTCGGTGACGGCACGGTGATGCAATGTTGCTGGGTCCACAAGACTCCCAAGCTGGTGAGGCCCAGCCTCCTCCTCATCCACGGCATCGGAGCCAATGGAATGTGGTGGTGGAACGACTTCGTCTCCCCACTCGCTGCCCGCATCATCGTGTACGACCCCGACTTCGGTCTTCTTCGCAGACTCCTTCACGATGAGGCACGAGCGGAGAGAGCAATTCCAAGCCCGGGCCGCGGTTGCTCTAATGGAGGCAATTGACGTGAAGAAGATGAATGTGGTGGGGATGAGCGACGGAGGGTTTGTGGCGTAAAGCGTGGGGGTTCAATTCGGAGAGAGGGTGGACGAAATGGTGATGATTTGCGCGAGGGTGTGCTTGGAGAAGGACATGAACAATATGAGCAGAAGGAGGAAAGGAAGATGAACCACACCCACAAAGGAAACAAAAAAGAGAGCTCAGAAAACGAGATAAAAATAACACTGTTTTGTCCTTGTCATATCACCGGTTATGTTACCTTATATCGCCGGTTTTGTTACCTAAGACGATTCATGATCACTGAATCATTACATAAATATTTTTAGACGAAAATTAACCGAAAATACTCCACTGAAACTATGAGAATGATCGAACCGTGTCTAACGGGTCGGGCACCCAGGATCCTCCTCCGGTGGGGACACGTGGATCCTTATCCAGGGATGGCCTCTGTCGTATTCATCTCCACGTATGATTACAACGGGAGGCATCAACGGACAATGGGGATGTGTGGGCCCACATGTCAATAATTGCACAAAATTAATTTATAAATTCAAAGGTATATTGTATTTACATATTTTTTTAAAAGCATGTAAAGCTAATTCCAAATCCCACTAAAAATAAATTTATTTAAGTAAAGAGCGGATAAACCCTCTAGCTTAGGTGGATGCATGCACGAAATAAGTTGACGTGAAGCGTAACTATGATACCATATTAAAATGACCAAATTAAAAGCTTAAATTAATGGGTGAAGGGAGATCGTACACGAAGAGTATATAAATTCTGTACTAAAGCGACGTGGGATATCTTATAAATAATTGTCTTGGTAAGTCATTTTATTCTTCACATAGGTTGGCCCAAAAATAGATTTTCATTCATCACGTGATTGGTCTGTAGGAAAATTCTCTAATACGTCGTAGATGTTGGATTGGGCCACATATGAGAGAGAGCAGGCACACATGGTTGGCTTCGACGAAGGAGAGAGGGTCATTTGGTGGGAGATCGACGGCTGGGATTACCTCATTTAGGCGGAAGCACACTTGCATTACGTATACGGGGGAACCTATCTTGTCACGAGACAACACTTCTATTTTTTTTTTTGTAAGGACAGCGCTTCTTTTTTTCTTCATTGGAAAAGGGAAAAATTTCAAATAAAGATATAAAGTTGAGTCATTTTCTAAAAAAAAAAAAAGATCCAAAGTGAACGTTGTCTCAAATAAGACGTTGAAGTTAGTAATTTAGTCTCAAATAAAGACATGGAGTGATAAGCCCAATCTCAAATAAGGCCTCAAGTTTATCTACCAATCATAAATAGCCAGAGGCACTTTCATCCGAAAGCCTTTTTCTTTTTTCTTTTGATTTTTTTTTTCTTTTTCTTTCTTTCTTCTTACTCCCCTTTCTTTTTTGTTTCTTTTCTCTTCTTTTTTTCCCGTCATCCTTTCGCAACCTCATTGCACGACCCAAGCATTGTCAGATTTCAGCTGAGACGTTCTCAGTTGCAATCGCTAGTCCAGCTACTTCAAGGAAGATCCAGAAAACGTCACTTGTGAAGATGATCAACGGTTATGAAGCTTCGGACTCGAACAACTTTGAGTCTCCACGGTCAAGAAAAAGGTCAGAGCATAGCACTCCCTATGTTCTCCCAAAATCGGCATGGACGGAGAAAAAGGCGCTACCAGGAGTTTCCGTGATGATTATCAAGCTTCGATGACTTTATTATTTATGGACGATTTCTCTCCGAAAATCTATGAGATTCCCTTTCGTGTGTGTTCCTGCTCTGTGACATCTAAAATGAAGTCTCTCTCAGATATGGAGTCTATGATGGGTGAAGATGATAAAAAAGAAGGAAAGTCTCCAATCACGAGAAAATGGTGATATTGAGAAGGGCCGCGAGCACAACTAGGGCCGCTGGTCCTTAGTCCAAAAAAAAATAAAGAAAACAAAACAAAACAAAAAACAATTATAAAAATTACATCAACACTGGCCCTACCATGTGGGACGGCCAGCGTTCCCGTCAATAATTTACTGTTAAAATTAGCTAAATGGACTCAACTGGCAAAATGTGAAAAGGTTTAGAACTAAATTGGTACATTTGAAATATTTAAGATTGAATTGATATAATTGTAATAGGTTTAAAACTTTTTTGGTAATTGTCCTTGTGGAAGGTGGCCACAAATTTGTCCTGAATAATCATTTGTATCGTTAAGAAGAATTAGTTAAAAGAAAATGTCCTCATTATCAATAACAATTCATGCCTAGATAACTTTTTGCTAACCGTTGAAGTAATCTTCATTCATTCAGTTTTACGAGCAATACGAGCTGTCATTTTGAGAAAAGCAGTTTTCTAAGTCGTTGATTATCTGGGAAACGAAGGGGACTTGTGCCGAACCGATGCACAAGAGCTGATTTACCGGTACCGACACATTTTCATTAGCTTTCTATCGATTTCAATCCGCGTGTATCATATAATAAAGTCTTTGCCTAAGACTCATCACGGGCGAGCACTCTGGTCTGGACTCGAATTTAATAACACCAATGCGGGACAATCAGTAATCTAACAAAATCCTATACATGGGGCCCGTATAAGATTCACAAAATAAACAATTGATTCTCTTGATACAAAAGACAAAATAGACAATTGTCCTCTGCCAATTGCCGACTAATATAACACGGCGGAGTCAGAGAGACGTATTAGACCCAGAAAGAAAAAAAGAAGAGTTCAGGGGAAAAATCACATTTCAGAAAGAGAGAGAATGGCTCAAGAGAGGAATGGGACTGCGAGTAGAGGTAGCAGCTGCAACGGCAACAACGAAAACAGGTGGTCGCTTCAGGGAATGACGGCTCTTGTCACCGGTGGAACAAAAGGAATCGGGTCTCTCTCTCTCTCTCTTTCTTTTATCACTCTCTCTCACCCGACACTTTGTTCTTTTATATCGATGATTTAGATGATCGATCATTCGTTTATGTTGGAGGAGAAAACATCACGACAATCTTGAAATCCCATTCCTCTATAATAATTTGAGCGACAGTAAGATTATGCACTAACTAGGGCAATCCGCGGTCAAGGTACTTCTTGTCCCAGCCAGAACAAATTCAGCCTAGAATGTCTAGGCTGGGCATAGTCTTAGCCAGAACAAATCGAGCCAAGATGTACAAATTTAAACACTTTAGAGTGGGTTTTTTTATATCATGTTTGGGCTCGAAAAAATCGTTCTGACCGGAGCGTGTCGACTGGGCTTCCAACCATCAAGAATTTTTTAACTGAGCAAGTGATGGCAGATGCTGCTGAATCCAATAATGTTCGAATCCGTAGATAAAAAGCCTAGACAATTGATATCATCACTACTTAAAACTTTATATGATAAAAATGACGGGAGACTTGATTAGTGAGTTCAATTACTTTGTGGATGTCGTCGCTGGGTCGCTGGTTCATACGTTACGTTTTTTAAGTTCTGTAGCCTTTAGACGTTGATAGCTCATTTGACGTAGCATTAGCTAAGAGAATTAGTTTCTCCTTTTGTGATTTCCCAAATAAAACTTCAGTGCATTCAAAGGCTTTAATTATGGGTTTGACTTCAACTGCGATGCGGCCAAATCATCCGCACATTGATGGGTATCACAGGTCCTAAGGTCCGGTCACATGGAATTTCTTATTCTGGAAAAGAAAAGGGCTTAATCTTTTCTTGTTTGCAATCACGAGTTGGTGAGTAATCATGTTGCTGTACCTTGATTAGGCATGCCGTTGTGGAGGAACTAGCGAGGCTTGGGGCGACCGTGTATACCTGCTCCAGAAATGAAGCCGAAATTAATGAATGCTTGGAAGATTGGAAGAGCAAGGGTTTTCGAGTCATGGGTTCGGCTTGCGACGTTTCCTCCAAATCGGAGCGAGAGAAGCTGATGCTCACCCTGTCATCCCTCTTCGATGGCAAGCTCAACATCCTTGTAAGTCTAAGTCGTCTTTGACCCCGTGGATCCAATAACAATATTAATAATAAGGTTGTGGTTTGTGCTTATCTTTCAATAAAGTTTGTTCGTGGTTTTCATTTGTGGTAGATAAACAACGTTGGGACCAACACTAAAAAGACGACCGTGGATTACACAGCGGAAGATTTTTCCCTCATCATGACAACTAACTTCGAATCGGCTTACCATCTGAGCCAGCTCGCTCATCCCCTTCTCAAGGAATCGGAAGCTGGAAGTATTGTGTTCTTATCATCCGTTTGCGGCGTTGTTTCAGTTAACGTCGGATCAATTTACTCGGCCACCAAAGGTAAATGTAATTTTCATAGGTAACTATCTAAACACTGTTAATATGGAATTAAACAAAGTGCGTTTGTTTTCTGTTTTTGTATCCGAATTGATCGGCAGGAGCAATGAACCAATTGACCAAGAATTTGGCATGCGAATGGGCTAAGGACAACATAAGGAGTAACTCTGTTGCACCTTGGTTCATACCGACTCCACTAGCCGAGCTTGTAGTTTGATCTTCTGAGGCTTTGAATTTTCCCTCGTGCTCAAAAATAGTTCACTTCATAGATCTTGACCATGTTTGCCATCATGACCTGACGTTAACTCATCTGTCGTCGCAGGTACTTAGTGACAAGAAGTTTCACGAGGAGGTGATAGCAAGGACGCCGCTCGGCCGCACTGGAGAGCCGGAGGAGGTGTCGTCATTAGTGGCCTTCTTGTGCTTGCCTGCGGCCTCTTACATAACAGGGCAGACTATTTGTGTTGATGGAGGGTTCACCGTGAATGGCTTCTTATTTCCTAGAGCATAAGTCCAACTTTCTTCTATCCGTAAGATGTTCATCATGCATTGCCGTTTCAGGGACAAAGAAGTTTATTTTTCATCAATAAGGACATCTCTAATGTGTGTATGTGGACAATTTCTTGATCATACAAGTGTAAGGGAGATTAGCTTCTATGCTACTTTTATGTGTATCTACTCCCACTTTCTATTCTCACTGGCGGAAAAATTTCAAAATGAATCCAAAATCTATTGGGCGGATGTTAATCCTGCCTGAAAATTTTAAATTTTGCAAATGCAATTTTAAACATTTTCATAAAATTCCAATATAATTCTTCAAACTAATTTTTTTCTAAAAATGTTAATATGGCATATCACTCATCCCGATTGTCCTACATGGCATGATCATTTTTTTATTTTTATTTTCTCCGTCAATTTTTTCCACAAATGTAGGATTTCCTAACATATTTTAAACTCTCTTTTTTTCCACAAATATAGGATTTCCACAATTTTTTTTCTTATAATTTTCTAAACTTTCTCTTTTTTTGACATGTTTTTCTTTCGTGATTACCATTCATCTTCTTCTTTCTTCTTTTCATGTTCATATTTTTTGGGATAAGTATACCACAAGTTCCATAACTTTGGGACAATGCTCACTTGAACGCCATAATTTTTAGAAAATGTTCATTTGAGTGCCATAGTTTAATTCGAAATGATCATTTGAGTACTATGGATTTTGAAAAACTTTCATCCAAGTGTCCAAAATCTGACGTGACATAGCACTTGTGGTGAACATTCTTTAAAAGTTGTGGGACTCAATTAATTAATTGAATTCGACAAAAAAGTTATTAAATAAAAAAGTTATATAGCACCCAAATGATCAGAAAAAAGTTATGCCATTCAAGTGAGCGGCATACAAAAATTATGATATTCAAGTGATAAAAAAAATTATGACATACCACCCGCCTGGGTGGCGTTGCTGGAGAGGGCACTCTTCCTCTCGCAAAAGGTTGAGTGTTCGAATCCCGGGCGCCGTAGGGTGACTTAATCGGTGCACGTGTGTGGTGGCTAGCACGTGTCGCCTCCAGGATTTACCTCCCGGCTGTCGACCGTGCGGGGGTTTCCTGGGTTATCAAAAAAAAAATTATGATATTCAAATAAATGCCGTACAAAATTTATGGTACTTATATTATCCTTTTATTTTTATTTTTTTCAAAAACACTCACCTCTCTTATCTAGAAATCAGCACTCACGAAGTGACCCTCACCACGAGCACAACCAATTCGACCATATGAAACACCGTCGTCGTCCTCACTTCACGAACGTCTCTGTAAATCGGCGTCGCCACCCACCTCTCGCATAGACCACCGTGGCTCTGCTTCTAGAGAGGGAGAGAGGCAGAGGCAAAAAAGAGCATCAAGCTTTAAGATTCAGTCCAATGGCCAAGCGTTTTAACTACGCGGCGACGAGGGACTAGTGCCTCCGTTTCTCCTTCTCGCAATCTGGCGTCAAGTCCACCGTCACCGACCTGGCCGCT
This sequence comes from Syzygium malaccense, assembly GCA_031216405.1. Taxonomy (NCBI): domain Eukaryota; kingdom Viridiplantae; phylum Streptophyta; class Magnoliopsida; order Myrtales; family Myrtaceae; genus Syzygium; species Syzygium malaccense. The sequence continues at coordinate 23,623,184 of CM062262.1, read as the reverse complement.
TCGGTGACGGCACGGTGATGCAATGTTGGGTCCGCAAGACTCCCAAGCTGGTGAGGCTCAACCTCCTCGTCATCCACGGCATCGGAGCCAACGGAATGTGGGGGTGGAACGACTTCGTCTTCCCGCTTGCTGCCCGCATCATCGTGCACGTCTACTTCGCTGACTTCTACAGGATGAGGCACGAGCGGAGCGAGCAATTCCAAGCCCAGTGCGTGGTTGCTCTAACGGAGGCAATTGATGTGAAGAAGATGGATGTCATGGGGATGAGCTACGGAGGGTTTGTGGTAGGGTTGTGCAAAACAGACCACTCAAATTGAGAGCCGCCCGATTTGGTCCAGTTCTCGGGATCCGGTTCCAGCTTCCTAAAAGTGAAACTGGTATCCGGATGGTTCAGTTCTTGATTCAAAACGGAACCGGACCAACTATATTTATATAAATATATATTACTTCAAAAAGAATTAGTTAAAAGTGAATTAAACCCTAAATGAAGTACGTTTTTTGGTTCGTCTTTTCAATTTAAGGATCATTACAGATGTTTGATCATTCATGGTTGCAAAATAATCATTATTTCTCGATGATTGATGGGTTTAGTTTATTATTTTTGATCTGCAATATATAAATCTGCTTTTTAATTTTTGTTTATTGTGAAAAATATATGAGCACATAGTTAGGACCAACCGGTCCGGACCCCTAGTTCGTGGAATACACCATTGGTGGTTCAATCCGGATCCTGCTCCGGTGGGGACACGTCGTGCCCGATCCGGCTATGGCCTCTCTCAGATTCATCTCCATATATGCTTACATCGGGAGGCATCAACGATGGGTACGTTCGTTTGACCGAAAAAAAATGGGGACATGTGGGCCCACATCTCAATAATTGCATAAAATTAATTTAGAAATTCAAAAGTATGTTATATATACATATATTCTAAAGGCACGTAAAGCTAATTCCGAGTCCCGCTAAAAATAGTTTTATTTGCGTAAAGAGCATATAAAATTTATAGCCGGGCGATGTGAAATTTGATGAACGAGGTCGACGACACAAAGCCAGTTGATCTACCAATCATATTTTTATATGGCCAGAGGCACTCTCATCCAAAAGCTTTTTGCTTTTTTATGTGCTCTCCTCTCTTTTTTCCCCTCACCTTCCGCAACCTCATCGCACCATTTCTCAACTACAATCACTAGTCCAGCTAGCGCAAGGAAGATTCGGAAAACATCAATTGTGAAGATGAGCAACTGTTACGAAGCTGTGGACTCGAATAACTTCGAGTCTCCACAGTCAAGAAAAGGGCAGAGCAAAGCACTCCCTGTGTTCTCCCAAAACTCGGTATGGACGGAGAAAAGGTGAAACCAGGAGTTTCCGAGATGATTATCAAGCTTCCATGACTCATTATATATGGACAATTTCCCTTCGAAAATTTACGAGATCAACTTTTGTGTATATTCTTGCTCTGTGACATCTAAGAAAGAAGTCTCTCGGATCTGGAGTCTATGATGGGTGAAGATGATGAAAAAATAGAGAGGAAGATCTCCAATCGCGAGAAAATGGTGAGATTGAGAAAGAATGAACGCGAATATCCTTTTAAAATTCCTTCCCTGAGAATGAATTTTTTTGGTTCCTTCCTCCTCCGTATATCCTCAACCGCATCTCTTCAAGTCGTTTGCCCATGTGATGAAAAACGAATTCATTTAGAAAGCCCATCTGACTCCACGTTCTAGAAGACCCGTGAGTGAGATCGAAAATAAATTCGGAAACCATTGATGCGGACATTTTTTAATAATTTGTTTAATTCTTTATCGTTTTTTTCTTTTCTTTGCTTCTTTTTTTTGAACTAAGGGTCGTCCATCGCCGGATCTGGGCGAGGGCTTGCCCTCGCCTAATATGGGTACCGTGGACTCGCCTGAGGCTAGCAAGAGCCTCGACACCTTCGCTTGGCCCAAATCTAGCGAGGCGCATGGACCACTTGCCATCCTTAAAAGGGATGAATAAGATGGACTGACCGAACTAGGAATCGCTTGGACCGGACCAACGGAAAATGCTAATCCGGTTTCCGGTTCCTAAAAGTGGAACTAGTGTCCGGACAGTCCGATTTCCAGTTCCAAGGGAGGAGCCGAACTGGACCGATTGTTTTGTTTTTTGTTTTTTAAATATCTCACGCATGCCTCCTCATTTCATACTTTGTTTGGACTACGGAGTGTTCAGTCCTCTAAATGCTCCAAATCCAGCCAAACGAAGCCAACTTGCTCTTGCTAACAAATGACCAAAAAGTAACGCTAGAGATGAGGAGAGACAATAGAGACTGAGGTCGATATTTAAGGTGGGCAACCCAAAACTGGTCGAAATAACATTGACCAGGATCTCATCGTTCAAGACTTCATATAAATCAAAGAGGTAAGACACGTGCTTTGAAAACCCCACACCAGCCAAAGACAGATGATGATAGAAGGTGACGCTTGCATATGAATACACAGGAGTAGAGACAAAGCGCCTTTCAAGGTGAGACGAGCTATCATACTCCGTTTGCTGGCATCATCTCCCTCATCATGTCTTACAAAGATGTTCAGAACTCAATGGACCCACCGAATTATTCTCTTGAGTTCTGTTTATGCTCAACAAGTGCACTACATTGTCACAAGTTAATTATTGGACGATAAAAGATTTCTCGGTGATGGAGAGCGAGGCATTTTTCCTTTGAACTTGATCGGTTCCATTGGACCGCTCGGAAACTGATCACCTCTGCTCCCCGGGCACAACAAGGGCCGCTGGTCCTCAGTAAAAAAAATTAAAGTAAAGAAAAGAAAAGAAAAAATAATAAACAATTATAAAAAAGTTCAAAAAATTATTTAAAAATGTCCACGTTAGCACAGACTGTGCCATGTAGGACAGCCAGCGTCCTCAATAACAATTTGCATGTAAAATTGGCTGGATAGACTCAATTGGCAAAATGTGAAAATATTTAGGATTAAATTGGCATATTTGAAATGTTGGATTAAATTGACACAAGTGTAATAGGTATAGGATTTTTTTTTTTATGATTGTCCCCGAGGAAGGTGGCCACAAGATTTTCCTAAATAATCATTTGTATCGTTAATAAAATTAGTTAAAAGAAAATTTTATCATTATCAATAACAATTTATGCATAGATAAGTTTTCGCTGATCGTAAAAGTAATATTCATTCATTCAGTTTTTTGAACAAGAAAAATGTTTTCTAAGTCGTTGATTATCCGGGAAACGAAAGTGAGAGAGTCTTTGTCTAAGACTCATCATCATGTGTGAGAACACTTGTGTGGACTTCAATCCAGTAACACCAATGCACGACAATTATTGATTGACTTGATATAAAAGGCAAAATAAAGATGTAGGCAGATTTTTAATGGTTCTCATTGACAGAACTTTCAAAGAGGGTAACGTGTCACACATGTACAAATTTGAGATTTTTGGTGTTCTAGAAAAAAAGTTTAGAGTAAATATGCCATAGTGAGCATAGTTTAAGGTTTTTTTTTATAAAAATGGTTAATATCACAAAAAATCTCAAACTAGTACACCTGTGATAAATTAATCCCAAACTAATTTTTTTTATCACAAAAAACTCCAAATTGGTTCATCCGTGATAAATTTACCCTCCTTTAGTTTTCGTTAAATTTTACCGTCAAAGTTCTAAGTTGGATGACACGTATGTAACAATTGAGGATTTTACCCTCCGTTTATCATATGTGTAATAATTTATAATTTTTCGTGATATTAATCCAATTTAAAGGAGGGTAAATTTATCACAAATGCACAAGTTCGGAGTTTTTAGTAATGAAAAAATTAGTTTAGAGTAAACATGTCACAAATGTACCAGTTTGTGATTTTTGCAGTAAAAAAAATAGTTTAGAGTAAATTTATCACGTGTATACTAGTTTATAGTTTTTCTTAGTATTAACCTTTATAAAATTATCCTTACCAAAAAAAAAAAACCTTTATAAAATTATAGATATGTACACACACTTCCAATAAGAAATACCGTCCACCACTCTTGTATAAAATGAATTGCTCTAAAATATACAATAATTTTTATATATTTAGTCAACAGTTCATATATTTTATAAAAGTCTACGCAACAAGCAGACATACATGTCTAGCTATATGTCACATCGAAATGCCAATAAGGCAACCAATAGAGGAGGGGGGTAAAATTGGTGGATACGTGAATTTTTTTGGATCGTGCTTTTTTTCAATTCTTTTTTGGCTTAAACACTCCCTTTCACAGTACTTTGATCATATTACCCCTTGCGTTGTCCACCAGTTGGCATGCTTCAAAAGATGCTCTTGATGTCCAACTTACTAAATCACGGATTGATACCAATGGCTTGTCCTGCAGTGATGAGCGGACTTAACAATCCAGCAATGATAATATGGCGAGGCGGCCACCGAGCTACAAATCTGTAACAGCGGCGACTCAGATTTAAACTGCCAACGGTGATAAAGCGGCATGCTAGTGGCTCGATTCAAACTAACCCCAGAAACCAGAACAGACAAAATGAGAGAGGAAAAATCTGAACGGACGAACAACTCAAAAAATGAATAGGAATAGAAACGACCTGGTGGTGGCTTCTGCGGATCGTAGATGGTGATGAAAAAATATCTGGGTGGGTGCTTTCTGGTCGTGAATGTCTCTTGTGCGTTGCTTAGAATCTCTTTTCTGGCCTACAATCTGTATTCTCGATGAACTCTCTCCGGCGTCCCCTTGTGTGGGTTCCCGTTGTCTAATCTCTGAGCATATATTTTGTGGCCCTTCCTTTGCTAAAAAACATTTGAACAATGGTCTCCCATGTTGCACAACTACAGCCTTGCGTTCCTCACTCATAACACTAGAGGCTCCAATAAGTTGGATGACTTCAGTGATGATAGTTGGATACTCACAGTTGGAGCAAACCATTAGTGAGGTCCCTGCATCTGTAATTGCTTAACAAACACCAGCACAAGGTCCACCTGCTTTTACCATGATGAGAACATCGCCCATTACCCTTTTTGGGTCAAAAGATCAAACGTGTGTTACCCCTACATATTGATTAGGTTCTACCCGCCAAACACAATTTCATCTCCCTCTTCTTCCTTAGCATTACGACCACACCAAAATGAGAAAACCTTTAACTAGCCCTTGATTGACAATGCTATACCAAACAGTATCGTTGTTGGTAGACACCAAGCAAAACGCCTGCGAGAGAGAGAGAGAGAACAGAGAGAAGTGAGTAAGAAGGAAAGTGGGACGCAAAGAAAGAAAAAAAGAAACAAAACAAAAAGAGGGACTTCGCTTTGATCAATAAAAAGAGTGAACCACAGGAAAGGAGGATTAGAATTGCTCAATCTGAAATTATGGAACAAAGTATTGTTAGGCCGCATGCTATGGAACCTCTTCAATCGTCCATTCTCTTTCCTTTGGAGTATATGGGTTCACAACACCAAATGCAGAGACATTCCAATTATGCAGATCAACATTACGGATAGTATGGCTTAGAGTTGGCGATGTCTCCTTAAATTACGACACAGTTTAACCTTGGTTATCCATAACTCAAGGTACTATTGCCGAAAAATTTGTGATGAACTCAGACATGAAGGACCGGTTGTGGAGTGGTATGACCTAATCTGGACTAACGGTATTAGCAAACACAATTTTATTGGCTGGCTCATTTGCCAAAACAGACTACCGACAGTAGAAATCGTCATCCAATGGAGGACCTCAATTGATATCCAGTGTAATTTCTGTAAAGTCAGTATAGAAAATAGAACATATTTATTCTTCTAGTGTGAATGGACAGGCAGCTTATGGCGCAGTATCCTTGCACAATAGGGGATTAGGCGTCCTTTGAGAGGATGGAATAAGGAACTTAAATGAATGATTAGGGCAACAAAGGCCAAAGATTTGACGACTAGACTCCTTAGGGTATCCTTTCTAGCAACCATTTATGGCAAATGGATGGAGCGCAATTGAAGACGGTTTCAAAACAAGTCAATTGATATCCATATTATTTTGGCCAATGAACGTAAAAATATAAGAGGTAGAGTGAAGACCTTCTCAAACAAATGTTATATTGGCTACTATATGAAGACTTCCCACCTCCATTTTCTCGAGCTATTAGCACCATTTGTAATGTTGGGGATACCTCTAAGCTGTTGTATTTCATTCACTCTATAATACTGATATTTTACACCAAAAAAGAAAAGAAAAGGAGGGAACCACTTTCTTTCGTAGAGTTTAATTGAAGCATGCTAATTGGTGAGCCACATAAGGAATAATATGATCAAAACACTTTTGAAATGGAGTGTTTGAGTCAAAGGAGGAGTGGGACCCATTTTTTTCTTGATTTTTCGATAACTGAGAGGATAACGGTGCTATGCAACAGATAAATGATACAATAACGTAAATGATAAAAATATAAAGGAGTCTGAGACAAAAAAATCGGGAGTCAATGATGTCAAGAGGCTCACCTGTTTGCGCCTTATAATCACCGAAGGCTAAATTCCACTATCAAATCAAGAAGATCACGAGTTACAGAGGCTTTCCGCTACCGCAACAATAGATACTGCAAAACTTAAGTATCTACAAGAGATACTCTACCTAAAGATACAATTCCAGAGTAATTCTCAATACAACCATTAGTTATAACACATGACAATAAGCACAAAATGATTCTCAAAAATTGCAAATGTTATTCTGTGATCTCCCAATTCCTTCGAGCTAAATGATCAACCTTATAATAGACTGCTTAGTCGAACATTGCCTACGAGATGATCTTGTAGCCATCCCTTGAATTTAGATTGACCTGCACAATCTTTGTAGAATTTTCCAAATCCTCATATGGTTGTTTCTGTAAGTACTTCAATCACCAAGTGATCATCTTGTAATCAACGAGATTTTTTATTAAACGACTATAAGAAACTTTTTACATTTCCTAAAAATAGTGGTTCTTATAAGTTGATCATAGTCAATGAGACAAACTTTGTCTTATTTTGATTCTTAAATAGTCGCTTCCAGATTCATGATGCTAAAGTTCAATAACGTTGGTTCTATAATCTCTATCTGAAACATCTTACAGGAGAGATTTTGTGATGGTCAAAATACATGGTTAAAGCACAAAAGGCGTAGAAGAGATTTCTCAACACATAACGTAGCCCCTCCTCCTCTTACCTCCTTTTCGTGCATGCTTCATCAATTAAATTGAATTGGATACTGAATAGGCCTCATTTATAAGGTCCCATACGATTAAATATGTTGACTTGAATCTTTTTGTGGGTTACATCTGATGCATTGCTGACTGTATCAATTCAAAACTTGTAACTTGGTAGTCTCTGAGTATGAACATGGACATAGCAACGGGATGATGTAAGAATCAACTGAGTTTTTAGTCATTGGTAAGACCCCGAGCGAGATTTCAAACGTTTGGAGTTGCCTTAGAGTCCGACCCATCGTTTGATTTGACTGGCAGCGTTATGTGGCCTCGAGTGGTGGCGGGTGAGTTGTCTACGCTACTGTGGTCCTTGGGCACAAGCTTCGGCAACTTCTCCCGGCCATAATCTCTTTGATTTGGCTCGTGTAACAGGTGACTCTTCTTTTTTTGGGTAATCTATTATTAGGAAAATTTCAAATAAGGACTTGAATTGAAATGATTTTCTCAAAAAATGATCCAAAGTGAGCATTGTTTCAAATAACTATATGAAGTAGACAAGTCAGTTTCAAATTATGGCATGAAGTAGACAAATTAGTCTCAAATAAGGATCTGAGCATGTCGGCCGAAAAATTCCTTTTCTGAAACAAAGTCCACTCTGTGCTCTCATTTGAGAAAATCACTCTATTTCGAACTCTTATTTGAAATAAAATCCTTTTTGCGCTTTCATTTGAGAAAATTACTCTACTTCGGGCTCTTATTTGAAAATTTGTCTATATTAGATATATTTAGAGCCTATTTAGGACTTTTTAGTTTCTTTTTTGGCTTTCTCAAATTAGTAATCGCAAATTTTCTAATAAAAATTCTAATCAAAACATTTAACATGACCTTAGATGTTAATATTTACCGATATACTTTTACACTGTCAGGTTATTCATTAGTAAATATGTAAGTCAAACCTTAAACGTCAAGGGCAAAAGATAAAAATCAAAATGTTCAGACTCAAAGCAACTGAAAATCAGTTCGAACACGAGGGGCGAAACGATACATGAAAACCCTACTTACATAGTAACAGCAATGCGTCAACTATGGATCTTGTGAAATCTTATCATGCGGAGCCCGCGCAAGATTCATGAAATGGACAATTATGTTTGCGGTGTTCTATGACGGTACGTAAGTGCCCTTCCACCATATTTGTGTGGTCAAGAAGCCTCTTCTAATTGCCGTCTCTCACTCAACCGGTGAAGGACTTGCATAATACAGGTGGAGAGTTAGAGAGACGCATCAGACCCAAAAAGAAACAAGAGTGCATAGAAAGAGAAAGAGAGAGAGAATGGCTCAAGAGGGGAATGGGACTACTGCAGGTAGATGTAGCAGTCGAAACAACGTGGGCGGAAACAGGTGGTCTCTTTGGGGAATGACCGCTCTCGTCACCGGCGGAACCAAAGGAATTGGGTCTCTCTCTCTCTCACTGAGCACTTTGTTCTTTTGTGTCGATGATTTCGATGATTGATTGTCTGTTGTGATTTAGGTTGGGGAAGAAAACATCGTGATTTAGGCATTTGAATACCATCATCAATCTTGAAATCTCGTTCCTCTATAATAATTTGAGTGACAGTAGTAGGATTGTGCACTGACTATGTCCATCTCGGGTAAAGGTACTTCTTGTCCCGGCCAGAACAAATTGAACCTAGAATTTTAAGGCCGAGCACAATCCTACCCAGAACAAATCGAGCCAAGATGGATAAATTTAAGCACTTTATTCCGTCATATCTGGCATCAAAAGAATCGTTCCAACCAGAGCGCGTCAAACCGGCTTCCGACCATCAAGATTTTTTGAACTGCCCGAGTGATAGCGGATGCTTTTGAATTCAATAATGTTCGACTCCACGGATAAAAAGCTAGACAATTGATATCATCGCCACTTAAAATTCTATATGATGGAAACGACGAGAGACTTGATTAGAGAGCTCAATTACTTTGAGATTGTCATTGCTGGGTGACTGATTCGTAGCTAATGTTTTTTAAGTTATGTGGCCTTTAGACAATCATAGCTCAATTGAAATACCATTAGCTAATAGAATTTGCTTCTCCTTTTGTGATTTCCCAAATAAAAATCCAGTGCATTCAAAGGCTTTAATTGTTGGTTTGACTTCACTTGCGAATGCAGCCAAAACTTCCGCACTTAACATTCCTGGGTATCGCATGTACTAAGGTCTTGTCACGTGGAATTTCTTCCGCTGGAAAGGAAAAGGGCTTAATCTGTTCTTGTTTGCAATTACAAGTTGGTGGGTAATCATAATGCTGTACCGTGATTAGGCATGCCACTGTGGAGGAACTAGCGAGGCTCGGGGCCACCGTGTATACCTGCTCCAGAAATGAAGCCGAAATTAACGAATGCTTGAAAGATTGGAAGACCAAGGGTTTCCAAGTCTCGGGTTCGGTTTGTGACGTTACCTCAAAATCGGAGCGAGAGAAGCTGATGCTCATCGTGTCCTCCCTCTTCAACGGCAAGCTTAACATCCTGGTAAGTCTGAGTCGTCCTTGATCCTGTGGAACTAATAACGATATTACTAACAAGGTCGCAGTTTGCGCTAGTCTTTCAATAGATTTTGTTCTTGGTTTTCATTTGTGCTAGATAAACAACGTTGGGACCAACACTATAAAGACGACCGTGGATTACACAGCCGAAGATTTTTCTTTCATCATGACAACTAACTTCGAATCGGCTTACCATCTGAGCCAGCTTGCTCATCCCCTTCTCAAGGAATCGGGAGCTGGAAGTATTGTGTTCTTATCATCTGTCTGCGGTGTCGTTTCAGTGAACGTCGGATCAATTTATGCGGCCACAAAAGGTAAATGTAAATTTTTATGAGTAACTATCTAAACACTGTTAATATGGAATTAAACAAAGTGCGTTTGTTTTCTGTTTTTGTATCCGAATTGATTGGCAGGAGCAATGAACCAGTTGACCAAGAATTTGGCGTGCGAATGGGCTAAGGACAACATAAGAAGCAACTCTGTTGCACCTTGGTTCATAATGACTCCACTAGCCGAGCCAGTAATTTGATCTCCGAAGACTTTAAATTTTCTCTCCTGCTCGAAAATAGTTCACTACATAGGTTTTGACCATGTTTGCCGTCATGATCTAATGTTAACTCAAATTTCGTCGCAGGTACTTAGTGACAAGAAGTTTCATGGAGAGGTGATAGCAAGGACGCCGCTCGGCCGCACCGGAGAGCCGGAGGAAGTGTCATCGTTAGTGGCCTTCCTGTGCTTGCCAGCTGCCTCTTACATAACGGGGCAGACCATTTGTGTTGATGGGGGGTTCACCGTGAATGGCTTCTTATTTCCGAGAGCATAAGTCCAGCTTTCTTCTGCCTCTAAGATGTTCCTGGCGCATTGTCGTTGCAGGGACAAAGAAGTTTTTTAACCAATAATGGCAACATCTATGTACATTAATCTGTGAGCGTGGACAATTTCGTGTTCATACACAAGTATAAGGGAGAGTAGCTTCCATGCTTATCTTACTTTCATCTACTCTCACCTTCTATTCTCACTCGTCGAAAATTTTTCAAATCAGTCCTAAATCTATTATAAAGATATCAATTCAGTTTTAACCTTTAAATTTTGTTAATATAATATTGAATATTTTCGTAAAATTTCAATATAGTTATTCTAGCCAATTTTTTCTAAAAATGTTAAACATGGCGGTTAGTCTAGCCGGTTTACCTTAACGGCACAGTGGTTTTTTTTTTGTAATTTTCACCATCAATTTTTTCCACAATTGTTGGACGGCCCGCAATTTGAAGGTAGACAAAAATATGTCATCACCTCACGAACGCCTCTGCAAATCGGCGTCGCCACCCACCTCTCGCATAAACCGCCATTGCTCTGCTTCCAGAGAGGGAGAGAGGCAGAGGCAAAAAAGAGCATCAAGCTTTAAGATTCAGTCCAATGGCCAAGTGTTTTAGCTTCGCGGCCACGAGGCACTAGTGCCTCCGCTTCTCCTTCCCGCAGTCTGGCGTCAAGTCCACCGTCACCGACCTGGCGACCCCGGTGACGGCACGGTGATGCAATGTTGCTGGGTCCACAAGACTCCCAACCTGGTGAGGCCCAGCCTCCTCCTCATCCACGGCATCGGAGCCAATGGAATGTGGTGGTGGAACGACTTCGTCTCCCCGCTCGCTGCCCGCATCATCGTGTACGACCCCGACTTCGGTCTTCTTCGCAGACTCCTTCACGATGAGGCACGAGCGGAGTGAGCAATTCCAAGCCCAGTGCGCAGTTGCTGTAACGGAGGCAATTGATGTGAAGAAGATGAAGGTTGTGGGGATGAGGTACGGAGGGTTCGGGGCGTACAGCGTGGCGGTTCAATTCGGAGAGAGGGTGGATGAAATGGTGCTGATTTGCGCGAGGGTGTGCTTGGAGAAGGACATGAACAAGATGAGCAGAAGGAAAGGAAGATGAACAATAACCATAACGGAAACGAAAAAGAGAGTTCAGAAAACAAGATAAAAATAACACCGTTTTATCCATGTCAAATCGCCAGTTATGCTACCTGAGACGATCCATGATAATTGGATCACTACATAAACATTTTCAGATGAAAATTAGCCGCAAACGCTCCATTGAAATTATGGGAATTGTTGAACCGTGTCTAACGGGTTGGGCACTCGGGATCTTGCTCCGGTAGAGACACGTGGTTCCCAATCCGGGGATGGCCTCTCTCATATTCATCTCTGTATATGCTTACAACGGGAGGCGTCAACGATGCGGACGTGTGTCCCACTTGTCAATAATTGCACAAAATTAATTTATAAATTCAAAAGTATATTGTATATACATATTTTTTAAAGGCACGCAAAGCTAATTCTGAATCCCACTAAAAATAAATTTATTTAAGTAAAGAGCAGATAAAACTTGTAGCTTAGGTGGATGCACGCACGAAATAAGTTAGACGCGAAGCCTAACTATGATACCATATTTTTTTTTTGGGTCCGTAACTATGATACCATATTAACATGACCAAATTAAAAGCTTAAATTAATAGGTGAAGGGAGATCGTACACGAAGAGTATATAAATTCTATAGCAAAGCGTTGTGGGATATCTTATATATGATTGTTGTGGTAAGTCATTTTATTCTTCACATAGGTTGGCCCAAAGATAGATTTTCATTCATCACATGATTATTTCGTAGGAAAAATCTCTAATACGTCGTAGATGTCAGAATGGGCCACGCATGAGAGAGAGCGGGCACACATGGTTGGCTTCGACAAAGGAGAGAGGGTCGTTTGGTGGGAAATTGATGGCTGCGATGGCCTCATTTAGGTGGAAGCACACTTTTATTATGTATATTGGGAAACCTATCCTGTCACAATGCTCTTTTTTTTTTCTTCTTTGAAAAAGGAAAAAATTTTCAAATAATGATTCAAAATGGAGCCATTTTCTTGAAAAAAAATCTAAAATGGACGTTATTTCAAATAAAGCCTCCAGGATAATAACTTAGCTTCAAATAAAGACATGGAAGAGATAAACCAAGTCTCAAGTAAGGCCTCAAGTTTATGTACCAATCATAAATGGCCAGAGGCACTTCGTCCAAAAGCCCCTTTTTTTTCTTTCTCTTTCTTCCTTCTTACTCTCTTTCTTTTATGTTTTCCTTTCTGTCTCTTTTTTTTCCTTCATCCTTCCGCAACCTCATAGCACGACCCAAGCATTGTCAGATTTTCAGCTGAGATGTTATCAGCTGCAATCACTAGTCCAGCTAGTGGCAGGAAGATCCAGAAAACGTCACTTGTGAAGATAAGCAATGGTTATGAAGCTTCAGACTCGAATAACTTCGAGTCTCCACGGTCAAGAAAAGGGCAGAGCAGAGCACTCCCTGTGTTCTCCCAAAACCAGTATGGACGTAGAAAAGGTGCTACCAGGAGTTTCCATGATGATTGTCAAGCTTCGATGACTTTATTATTTACGGACGATTTCTCTCCGGAAATCTACGAGATTCCCTTTCGTGTATGTTCTTGCTCTGTGACGTCTAAGATGAAGTCTCTCTCAGATATGGAGTCTATGATGGGTGAAAATGATGGAAAAAAAAAAAAGGAAGGTCTCCAATCGACTAAAAAATGGTGATATTGAAAAGGGTCATGAGCCCTCCCCAGCATGACAAGGGCCGCTGGTACTCAGTTGAAAAAAAAAGTAAAGTAAAGAAAAGAAAACAAAAAGACCAATTGTAAAAAATTACATCAGCACCGGCCATACCATGTAGGACGGCCGGTGTCCACGTCAACAATTTAAGGCCAAAATTAACCGGATGAATTCAATTGACAAAATGTGAAAAGATTTGGGACTAAATTGGTAAGTTTGAAATGTTTAAGATTGAATTGGAATAAGGGTAACAGGTTTACGAAATTTTGGGTAATTGTCCATGAGGAAGGTGGCCACAAGTTTGTCCTAAATAATCATTTGTATCGTTAAGAAAAATTAGTTAAAGGAAAATGTCCTCATTGTCAATAACGATTCGTGCCAAGATAATTTTTTGCTGACCGTTGAAATAATCTTCATTCGTTCAATTTTGCGAGCAATACGAGCTTTCATTTTTAGAAAAATATTTTTTTAAGTCATTGACTATCTGGGAAACGAAGGCAACTTGCACCGGACCAATGCACAAGAGCTGATTTACCAGTACCGACCCATTTTCATTAGCTTGCTATCGATTTCAATCTGCCTATATCATCTAAAGTATTCTTTGCCTAAGACTCATCATGGGTGACAACTCTTGTCTGGAATCGAATTTAATAACACCAATGCACGACAATTATTGATTCACTTGATACAAAAGACGAAATAAACAACTGCCTCTGCCGATTGCCGACTCATATAACACAGGTGGAGAGTCAGAGAGACGCATTATACCCAGAAAGAAAAAAGAAGAGTTCGGGGGAAAAATCACGTTGTAGAAAGAGAGGGAATGGCTCAAGACAGGAATGGTACTGCGAATAGATGTAGCAGCCGCAACGCGACAACGAAACAGGTGGTCGCTTCTGGGAATGACTGCCCTCGTCACTGGTGGAACCAAAGGAATCGGGTCTCTCTCTCCATCACTCTCTCTCGCTCTCGCCGAACAGTTCGTCCTTTTGTATCGATGATTTGGATGATTGATCATCCGTTATGATTTAGGTCGGGGGAAAAAACATCATGATAATTTTAAATTGTAATTATTTGAATAATTTAGTAAATTAAATTATTGAAATGTACAAAAAGAATCACTTAATTGAAATAGAACAAGAAACCAGTAAGATATAAAATATTGTAGTTTCTATTTATTCAGTATAAGATATGACTTAGTTTATATACTTTTGGGAATGAGTTGTTTTATTTCATTATCGTTCATGGACTTGTTCTTACTCTGAACATCTATTGAAGATATATATCCTGAAGTTTTAACTTGATACAAAAGAGAGAATTTATCCTGTCACGGGTAATGTCAGGGTTGATTAGTATTTGCCTCTCTGCCAATTGCCGTCTCTCTCTCGGCCGCTGAAGGATTAATATAATACGGGTGGAGAGTCAGAGAGACGCACTAGACCTAGAAAGAAGAAAGAAGAGCTCAGGGGAAAAATCAAATTTTAGAAAGAGAGAGAGAATGGCTCAAGAGGGGAATGGGACTGCGAGCAGATGTAGCAGCCGCAACGGGGACAACGAAAACAGGTGGTCGCTTCATGGAATGACCGCTCTCGTCACCGGTGGAAGCAAAGGAATCGGGTCTCTCTCTCTCTCTCTCTCCCTCCGAACACTTCGTTCTTTTGTATCGATGATTTGAATGATCGATCATCTATTTTGATTCATGTTGAGGGAAAAAACACCACGACAATCTTGAAATCTTGTTTCTCCATAATAATATGAGCGATAGTAAGATTATGTATTGATTAGGGCAGTTCCGAGTCAAGGTACTTCGTTTCCCAGTCAGAACAAATTGAGCCTAGAATATCTAGGCCGGGCATAGTCCTAGTCAGAACAAATCGGGCCAAGATGGGACAAATTTAAGCACTTCAAATGGGGGTTTTTTTATCATGTTCGAGCCCGAAAAAATTGTCATGACCGGAGCGTGTCGACAGGGCTTTTAACCATTAAGATTTTTTTAACTGCACAAGTGATAACGGATGCTTCTGAATCCAATAATGTTTGAATTCGCAAATAAAAAGCTAGACAATTGATATCATCACCGCTTAAAATTCTATATGACGGAAATGACGAGACACTTGATTAGAGAGTTCAATTACTTTGAGGATGTCTTCGCTGGTTGACTCATTCATACGTTACCTGCTTAAGTTCTGTAGCCTTTAGACGTTGATAGTTCATTTGACATATCATTAGCTAATAGAATTAGTTTCTCCTTTTTGTGATTTCCCAAATAAAAACCCAGTGCATTCAAAGGCTTTAATTGTTGGTTTGACTTCAATTGCGATGCGGCCAAATCTTCCGCACATTCCTGGGTATCTCATGAATGAAGCTCTTGTCACGTGGAATCTCTTCTAATGGAAAAGAAAAGGGCTTAATCCGTTCTTGTTTGCAATTAAGAGTTGGTGAATAAATCATATTGGTGTACCATGATTAGGCATGCCATTGTGGAGGAACTAGCGAGGCTTGGGGCCACCGTGTATACCTGCTCCAGAAATGAAGCCGAAATTAATGGATGCTTAAAAGATTGGGAAAGCAAGGGTTTTCGAGTCTCGGGTTCGGCTTGCGACATTTCCTCAAGATCGGAGCGAGAGAAGCTTATGCTCACCGTGTCCTCCCTTTTCGACGGCAAGCTTAACATCCTGGTAAGTCTGAATCGTCTTTGATCCTGTGGATCCAATAACAATGTTAATAACAAGATCGCAGTTTACGCTTGTCTTCTAACAGATTTTGTTCTTGGTTTTCATTTGTGGTAGATAAACAACGTTGGGACCGCCATATTAAAGCCGACCGAAGATTACACAGCAGAAGATTTTTCCTTCATCATGACAACTAACTTCGAATCGGCTTACCATCTAAGCCAGCTTGCACACCCCCTTCTCAAGGCCTCGGGAGTTGGAAGTATCGTGTTCTTGTCATCCGTCTGTGGCGTTGTTTCAGTGAATGTCGGATCAATTTACTCGGCCACCAAAGGTAAATGTACATTACCATAAGTAACTATCTAAATACTGTTAATATGGAGCTAAACAAATTGCGTCTGTTTTCTATTTTTGTATCCGAATTGATTGGCAGGAGCAATGAACCAGTTAACCAAGAATTTGGCATGCGAATGGGCCAAGGACAACATTAGAAGCAACTCTGTTGCACCTTGGTACATAATGACCCCACTAGCCGAGCCTGTAAGTTTATCTCCCCAGGCTGTAAATATTCTCTCGTGCTCGAAAACAGTAGATCTTGATCAAGTTTGCCATCGTGATCTGACGTCAACTCATATGTCGTTGCAGATACTAAGTAACAAGAAGTTCCATGGGGAGGTGATAGCAAGGACGCCTCTCGGTCGTACCGGCGAGCCGAAGGAGGTGTCGTCGTTAGCGGCCTTCTTGTGCATGCCGGCAGCCTCTTATATAACGGGGCAGACCATTTGCGTCGATGGAGGATTCACTGTGAATGGCTTCTTATTTCCTGGATTCTGAGCCTACTTTCTTCTTCCTGTAAGATGTTCATTGTGCATCCACGTCGCAGGGACAATCAAGTTTATTGTTAGAACGGTTTCAATGTGTCATGAGTTTATGGCATGACAATGATCTTGTATCTTTTTAGTTACAAACAAACTAAGGGTGCGTTTGGTTAGCATTTTGAAAACTCTATGAGGCCTGAAAGCCCCTTTAGGAAAATTTGAAGTGTTTGGCAACCGTTCCCAAGGGGTTTTGGGGTGAAAGCTAGCATTGATAAGGCTGAAAGCTCAATGCTGGTCCTTACTAGCATTGAGCTTTCAACATTTTCGGAATGCTGAAACCATGAATTAATGAAATTTTGTCAATTTCCTATTTTGCCCTCAAAAACTAATTAAAAGTTCAATTTTGCCCCTTTTATAAAATAAAACCCCACATAAGCGTTCTACCTCTTTTGCTTCCCTCTCCATCGCTCAACTGCTCCTTCTTGCTTTGCTCTCCCTCGCTTGAATGCTCATTTGCTCCGCTCTGTGCTCTCCCTCACTCATATTCGTGCTCTCGAGGCAAGAGTCCCTCGCCCAGAGCCACGCCCAGCTCACCTGCAGCCCTGCCATGTTTTTTGGGATGCCAAGGTCACCTCCCACGTCAGCGTGAAGCTAGGCTTCCAGTTGATCGAGATCAGGGTCAGCAACGTCAAGATCAACCTCGACAAGAAGCTCTCACGGCTGATTTGTCATTGCCAAATGGCGTTGCCATTGTTTGATTCGATGCGTCAAGCCAGGGCCTACGCGACGGAGCCGAGAATTTGGGAGGGATAGGGTTCGTGAGTCATCAATCAGGCGTTGTGTGAGTGTTGAAATGGTTGTTGATCATTGATTTTTTTTTTCTTTTTTTTTAATCGAAAGTTGCTGATTATTGATTCATTGAAGAGACGACAGCTTCGATTGAAAGCTTGTCGTGACCTTACCCTCCCGCGAGAGTATGGATCACCTAGGGGTTCGGCTAATGGATTATTAAATCTAAGCTTAACTCGGGCTCTCCCAAGCCCTACCAATTCGCGACTTAAGGTTCCAGTTCTTAACGTGCAAATGATTTTCATTTCGGAGTCGCCACTAATTTATTTACGGTAGATCGATTCGAAACCCAAATAAAGTATAGGAGATATACTTTATTCCTACGAATAAGAGATTATGAGTACGGAGACTTGATTACGCTAGATTACTCTAACGCCCTTTCTGTACCTTTTCTTTTTATGACAAATGTTTGAGCAAACAGTTTGGATCCATTTTATTACTTTCTAACATGTGGAGTGCTCATGCGGGTGCGCAATCCACCAAAGTAACACCCAATAATGAAAGCAGTAAATAAATTGCTAGATAGGGAGAATAACGTACCTTGAAGTAACGTAAACATCCACATTATTAGCTAGAAAATCATATTGACAGTCCTAATATGATTTCTAATTAACAAGTAATTCACTCAATGTATTTTTTGGGTTTTCTCTTGATTAAATGAAAATTAACCCATGTGCCATGACGTGCAAAGTATGACATGCGAACTATATGACATGCGCTTAAATGACCTAACTCTAATGACGGGCAAATGAGGTATTTTTGGTGTTTTTCAATGAAATTTGGAATTAAAAAGGATGCCTAAAGTAACATGCAATCTATTCTAGAAAAGATAATTTAACCTATTTTAGAGTGACTTCTTTTTGGTGTTTTTTTATGAGAATTGGGAATTAAAATTACCCTAGATAAACTATCAAGATTAGGGTAATATCTAAACTAAACTAGGATGTACATTACTTTAAATCCTAATTTAAATTGAAAAATTATCCTATCTTTCTAGCAAATCTAGGGCATTCTATTCTATTCAAAGAAAGTTATCTAGCTATACCCTAAATATGCACTATTATCTTCTAAGAAAGCAATTCAAACTTTAACTAATCTTTTTGGATTTTCTTTTAAAGGCATCAAACAAACAAATAATCACCACGGTCAAAATCAATCCACACAATCCGCAAGATTTGTTTTATCATCTTTGAATTAAGAAAACGATATAAACCAACAATCATATTCATGTGGTTATGGATATTGATGGAAGGCTATTCGTTTAAATTTGGAAACAAAAAAAAATCTATTATCATATCGAAATGGTTATGGATAGAATAAAGATCTTCTGTGCCGCCAATTATTGTATCTTATTGTTGAGATCGGATAGTCATCCAGGCGCATTGTTAAGTTAGGAATCCTAACTTAGGGTATCTTTTGAAATCTTGCGGATATGCCATGCATCATTCAAAAATAGCAACCAATTCACCAAAGACACCTAAGTTACCCAAAACAGGAATTTAAATATTTAAAACAATATCGGATAAGAATTCTTACCTAATTTAGCATATAGCTTTCCAATTTGGACTTGGTTCCGGATAGGATTGGCGGATGACGGGACAACCGACAGTGGTGGACCGGCGATGGCAACTATGGTGGGGATGTCGAGGAGCAACTCGATTCGCGGTGATTCTCAACTGCAGATGGCAATGCACGACGGTAGTGCTTGGCCGGCTATGGTGCACGGTGGTCTCGGTGCGGTTTGGACGTGAGGATTCAGCTCGATGGCTTCCAAGATGATGTTTCACTACGACTTTGGAAACCTGCAAAACCGAAGGGAGATGTAGCAACAAGGGCTCAACCAAGCCAGAACCTGCAATACAGCTATTGAGGGCTAGTCCAATGCGGCGAGGATTGCGGCGTCCATCGCGGAGCTACCGTAGGGAACTTCGCTGAGACCTACTCGGGATTGCTGGCTTCATCAACACAGGGAGTTACTGGCCGTCGTGGAGGCTACCGTCGGTGACTATGGACTGTGGGATGCTAAGATCTGCTTGAAGTACACCGAAATTGATGCAGGAATGCTTGGAAGCGAGTGGAAATTGCGCGGCAGCAATGAATTCGGAGATGAGAGAGAGCACTTTTTGCGTTACTTGCTTAGCGTCACGTGTCTCTTGCGTTGAGGGCGTAGCTTCTTCTCTCTGGCGTTTTCTCTTGTGGACGTCTTCTCTTTGCAGAGGAAGAAAAATCCATTGTGGACAAAGTTGTGAGAGACAGACTCCTTCATGCAATCAGTGGAGATAGACAAAGAAAAGCTTCTTTTTTCCTTTGGTGAAAGCTTCCTCCATCTCTCTCTCGGCTTGGACCACTCCAGACAAAGACCACCGCTTCAAAGTCTTCTCCTTTTTTGTGCTTTTAGTTGCTCTCTTTCTTTCCCCGGATTGTCTCTTGCGAAGTGATGGTGTACCAATCGTGAATTTTCTGATGAAGACGCCCAGACCAGCAACGTTAGACGCAACACAAATAACGCGACACAAATAACTCATCTACTGGCCGACCTCCCTCTCTATTTTTCTCTCTCACATTCTTGTGGCCGTGTATGAAATTGTGTGACCTCTCCCTTAATTGTGAACCCTAACACATCTATTTATAAGAGTTAGCCATGGTTATCTTGCAAGAGTCAAGATATATTATTTCCTAATTCCAATACTCAACTTAGGCAATTTTCTGATTATTTTCTCTAGTTGAATATTCATAAAATAATATGAATTATTTTCCAAGTATATTATTTAATAATTCGATAATTCAATTATTCCAACTTGGCACTTTCCAATGAAAATTTCAGTTCTTATAATGTCCATGGGCTTGGCCAAGAATTTTCTTGAACATGGGCTTAGTCCAATTTCATTAAGTTTAGAGCCATTTATTTAAGTCCATCCACCACCAATCAAATGCAAATATGTAATTGAACTACATGATTATAAACTATATGCTATGCAATCTAATTTTAATATTTTTGTTTAGGGGTTAGAGATTACACCATAATTTTCTATGCACTTATTATTAAATGGTTAGCCAAAATTTAGGTGTCAACAAAGTTATTGACCTGCTTATGGCAAGTGAGTAGCGATTGTACGTGGCAAATGATTAGGTTATCTAGATTCTTTGCATCGCCTGATTTCTAAGTAGCAATTGTCCGTGGAGAAAGAGCAATTGGTTAGGATCCGGTTTGTTCTAGATACGTGTCTTGACGTGCTAATGCTGCTGATGTCTTGATTCTGTGTTGATTGTTTGTCTTTGGCGTGATGCTCTCTCTTCATGGTCCTTTAGAATTTGCTGTTGTTGAGATGATGTTGGGAGTTTATTGTAGATTGCTAAAATTCACTAAAGTTTACTTGAATTTTCTGTAATTTGTTCATAATTGTTGAAACTCACTAGAAAATACTCGAGTTTTGTTGAAATAAACTCGGTGATACTCTTGCAAGATATAGATGATTGTGCAAGTCGGTAGCATTTTATTTGTGTGTTAAGAAATGCATGTGTTCAATCGAATTTGTTCATATCACTTTACTAGTTGATGGCAAGTTCATCAAGTGCGGCTGTTCTCATCGGACTAGGGTTCGCATTTTGCAGATGTGTTTCATTCATTGAAGCATTGGCAATTGGAATGTCGAATTGTCTTTGTTGAAGCGGGCCGCTGAAGGAAGTAATTGTGCAGGTCTCATTTATCAGTGGCGAGCCAGGAACTCCAAGCTGCATTGAGTCTCTTCCTCTTGTTGATGCTGTGATTCAAACTGTGAGAGTCACAGTCAAAACACTACTTCGAAGGATGTAGGGACTTTTGAAGTAGAGTCACCTCTGCGTTCCATTTGAGATTACCTGCTACGGAGAAGTGGTTCAGTGGAGGAGAGCTCCCTTATATTTATGGACCTCTAGATCAGTAGTGTCCATTATGCAGGAGCTTTTAGATTTTAAAGGGTGTGTATACATTGGATATGTAATGTTCTGGTATATTTTGATCATAGAATTTGAACCTTTTGTTTCTTGGTCCTTGATGTAATCAATTCATGTTAATTAATATAAAGTCTGTTTGCTGCAGTACAAATTTTCATTTGCAAATAATTAGCGATGTTTGATGTGTAAGTTTGAGTTGATTGTAACTATGCATATATACACCTTCTCTTATAAAAGTGAAGTGAAGCATGAGCATGTTTGGGTACAATTGAGATTGATGTGAAACATGAGCAGTTTTGCAACTTGAGAATGACAAAAAAAAATTTGTTACATGTAGGTGCAACTGAGATAAAAAAAACTGCAACATTGGGACATCCGATTGCTAATACCAATAGCTATAAGTTTAAGAAATAGATAAGGATAATGATTTTTTCCTCGGAACATATGTTACCACATTTATTGTAATGAAAGTATTCTTTTTTAAATTGGGAAAGAGACCACTTTTATGTGAATTTTTATAAGTTGATTTTTTATAGCAAAAAAAGAATTTTTTATAATAAAATTGTTTGCATAGTATCTTTGACATTGTTGTCAATATTTAAATTAAAAAAGTTGCAAGCATTATTTTTTTCAATTACAAAAAATAAAAATAAAAAAGCTTAAATTAATCATCAAATGGGCTTTTTAAATGTGTTTTCACCAAACAGATTTTCTCTCAAAGTTACTTCTCAAAGCAGAGTTTACCAAACAATCTTTGCATTTCCCCAAAACCCTTTAGACTAAATTGCTTTGCATTTCCCTAAAGCCCCTTGAAAATGTTGAACTAAACACACCCTAAGAGGTGCATTGTCCCACATTCAAAATAATAATTACAAAAAAATAACCATTATGTCATATTAAAACAGCTTGACTATTGACAAAGGAGTTATGATTATTTTTTATAATTATTTAATTTCGAATTTTATTTTTGCCTAATGGTTATTAGGTGCTCTTATATCCTTTGGAAGGTTGTATCTGTTCAGACATAAATTCTTAACCTTTGGAATGTTGTATATGTTTGGACATAACTTTTTCACATTCGAAAAATATTGTGTTTGTTCAACGTATATAAGTTTTCAACAGTTTTTTTTTTCATTATCAAGAACTACCATTTTTGTTTTCTTCCAAGAAATATACAGCCTTCTTTTCCAATTGTTTCCCTATAAGAGTTTTTGAAGAAACACCAGAATTGCTATCTAGTATTCTCACTTGAGACTTTGTTGTATCCTTGAGAATTTTTGTCAATAACCGTTAGCAACGATGCGGGGCAAATAATTACTTAAAAAGAGTGTTCATGCCTCAAAATCTGACTCCATCGTTTTTCTCGATTCACATTCATATTTCCTGAACATATCTTGCATCATATCTTTTCGATTTTTGATTTCTCGCATGGCATTCTCCATAATATCAAAATATCTAAGTACTATTTTTCAAGATGAACGAGCAGATTCTCGAGCGCTAATAGAATTACACCAACAGAAATCTTTTGGCCCAGTGACAATGTGAACACCATGGATAATTTAACTAGGATTCTCAAGGGTAGGGAAGAGATAAGAAAGATTGTCTGAGATTTCGATGAAGACGACGAACACATTACCGTCATGGGGGAGGCATCTAAGTTATGGACTTAGAACTATAATTGCTCCTAATTTTCTCAAGTGGTCAGTCAATCAAACCGGTCAGGCCTCTGGGCTGTATACTTGGGCCTTAGGTAGTCACGTCCCATGGCTGCAAAACGCAGTCAATGATTGCACTTGAAATGGAGTTTCGAGCATCACTTTGAGGTTGATTTCGAGGAGCAGTTTCTCCTTTTAAGAAAATTAGTCCGCAACCCAAACCGACCAGTGCTATTGTGACTACAAATCAAATCAAATTACCAAACCAGATTGGTATATTCATTGTCTGCCTAGAATCTAACCCCAACGGCCGAGTTACGTTTACCCTAAAATATAAATACAAGCAATGACTGGATTCTTGGGTAAAGTATCAGAAAAGTCCTAAACCTTTTGCATTAGTACCAATTGAGTTCTAAATCATTTTTTGGTACCAATTGAATCTTAAATCTTTTATCTTTATACCAATTCAATCCTTCCGGCTAATTTTGATCGGATTTTGCTGACGTGGACGCCGGCCAGCCTACGTGGCACAGTCAGTGCTGACGTAAATAATTTTTAATAATATTTTAATATTTTTTGAATTTTTTAAATATTTTTCTGATTTTTTTCCTTTTTTCTTTCTTTATCTCTTTTTTTTTTCCTCTTCTTCCTCCTTACTCCAGTCGATCGCCCGTCGTTGGCAAGGCTCGCCTTCGCCGTCACTGGCAAGGGCAAGCCTTGCTAGTGGCCAACATGGCTCGCTGGCCTCTAGCCTCTGGCCGGTTGGCGAACCGGCGATTGGCTGGGGTAAGGAGGGAGAAGAGAAAAATTATTCACATCAGCGCTGGTCATGCCATGTAGGCCGACCAGCGCCCACGTAAGCAAAATCTGGTCAAAATTAGCCAGAATGACTGAATTGACACAAAGATAAAAGGTTTATGACTTAATTGGCAAAAATACAAAATGTTTAAGACTTTTCTGACACTTTTCCCGTGAATTCTCTCAATCCAACAGTCAATCATGCTCTGACCCTAAATCATTAACAAAACCAAAAAAAAAAATCAGGCAATACATAATTTCCCAATTTATCAATCTTACTAATGTCGTGCAATTCTCTACACATGGTCATCGGACTTTAAAAATAAGTTACGGCCAATGGAAATTGCCGATTAAACAGCATGTTCAAACTAAATAAATAACAAACGATCCAAATCACTTGATCTTAACAAGTTGATTTTCACGGGCATATGCGATTATGAGGCCCAACCAAGGACAAGGTTTGAAGACGGCTCTTAGTTTACACATGAGGCCGCGCCCAAAGGCTGCTGTTTCTCCTCAAGTCCTTCTCTTACACGGGAAGCATGACCAGTCTTCAATCATAGGGGTGGAACGAGTTCACAGCCTACTTAGAACAAACCATCCCCCAATCCGAACGCCTTCTCATTGCAAACTCCAAATGCTTACGTGCCTCTCGCTCCCTCACACGTACCCACCGCACGTCCACCATCGTTGCTCTCGTGAAGAATTGAGTCCTAAACCTATAGCTGAAGTTCTTTGTGTAATGAGCAAGAATTGATCCTATTGGCTCTTGTTTATAAAATGGATGGGTGACTTGGCACCCTGAATGGCTAGGATTATGTGGAAAAAGGACAACTTTTAATAATGTTTTAGTATTTTTTTGAATTTTTTTCTTTTTGTTTCCTTTTCTTTCTTTTTCTTTTTTTTTTCCTTTCCTTCCATATTCCTCCTGCCGATCACCGGACCTCGACAACTAGCCAGATGCCAAGACTAGACCTGTCAAAATAGGTCATCAACCCATTTCTTAACCCATATATTAGTAAATAGGTCATAAATTGGTTAGTTATATTTAGTAAATTGGTAGAAGTCTTATATTAGTATTAAATGGATCGTAAATGGATCATAAATTGGTTATAAATGAGTTTACAACTGATTTAAACTCAATGTATCTCTTTCGCCCTCACTCAATCTTACACTCGCTCACTCTGCACTCTCATTTCAGCTTGGGTATGAATTTTCCTATATTTAATTAAATATGCAAGTGTTTTAGTAATATGGGTATGATCGGGTATGTGTTGGGTATGGGTCGAGTTGGGTATGGGTCAAGAAAATTGCATTGCGCATAAATGGGTCATAAACGGGTTAATGGGTCAATTTAGGTCAGATCATTTATGACATGACCCAAACCCGACCCGACTCACCCATTTGATAGGTCTAGCCAAGGCTGATGAGGCTCGACCTCACCAGATCCGGCGAGGGCTTGAGCCTCGCCCACACCCTCACCAGTAAGGCTCGACCCTTGTAAGATCCGGCAGGGTCGAGCTTCACCCATGATTGGCGAGATCTGGCAACCGATTGGAGGAAGAAGGAAGGGTAGGAAAAAATAAATAAATAAATTCGAAAAATATTGAAATTTTATTAAAAATTATCCATGTCAGTACTGGCCATACCACGTATGCCAGCGGGCATCCATGTTGACAATATTTAGCCAAAATTAGCCGGAAGGACTGATTTGGCACTACATCAAAAGGTTTAGCACTAATTTGGCATTATTAAAAGGTTTAGGACTAAATTGGCACAAATGCAATATGTTTAAGACTTTTCTAACACTTTTCCCTAAAACTGTGGGAAGGATCGAACCGTGCCCCTCGTCGTTAGCGAGTAGGGCACCCGGGATCCTAGTTCGGTGGGACACGTGGTGCCCAATCCAGAGACGGCCTCTCTAGATTCATCTCCGGATATGCTTACGACAAGAGGCATCCACGATGGGACGTGTGTTTGACCCAAAAAAAAAACGGACATGTGGGTCCACATGTCAATAATTGCACAAAATTAATTTAAAAATTCAAAAGTATATTATATATACATATATTTTGAAGGCAAGTAAAGCTAATTCCGAATACCACTAAAAATAAATTTATGTACGTACAAAGTAGATAATATCTATAGCCGAGCGATGTGAAATTTGACGAACGAAATGGATGCATGCACGAAATAAGTTGACGCGAAGCCTAACTATGATACCATATTAAAATGACCAAATTAAAAGCTTAAATTAATAAATGAAGGAAAATCATACATGAAGAGTATTTAAATTCTATAGTAAAATGATTTGAGATATCTTACATATAATTTTCGTGGTAGTCGTTTTATTCATCACATAGGTTGGCCCAATAATAGAATGTCATTCGTCACAAGATTCGTTTGTAGGAAAATTCTCTAATTCGCTGTCGATGTCGGATTGGGCCAAGCATGACAGAGATCAAGCATTATGAATCCATTAGGAATGGTGCTGCGCCCCCTGGTCCGAGGCATTTGTTTCTTCCTCGTGTGCTTCTCTTACCATAGGAAGCATGACCGGTCTTCAATCGTGGGAGCAGAACTTTTTTGACTTTTGGGTTGCCGGATTTGACCTGAGCATTCCTAATTGTCTCTGTTTTCTTTGAATTACTTCATGAATTTGGTCATTCCCATTTATTCAACCCATTGAGCAGAACCAAGGCGGGTTAATTGGGTTGACCCAACCCGACCCTGTAGGTTTCGATGCGTCGTTCCAAGCGCACTTCCCCAAATTATCTTACTTGTACTCAATGTGATACTGAAATTGAATTAATTTGGCCTAATAGGATTTTAGGCGTGCTCTTTGACTTTATTAAGAAAAGTTAATTATAGCCCTAAATTCGTGCTCGAATATTGGCCGACTCGTTTAGAGATCAAAATCTTAAAATTGGCTTGAAATCTTGAATTATTGTAGTTCCCAAGTCCAATGTCTTAAGAAGGAATCAAATAAAATCAATGAATTTTGAAAAAAAATGTTTTTGATACATTGATTTATTAAGAAAATGGTGCCTAAATACAAATAAAATGGAATGCTCTTAATCTCTATTTACACACGAGACTCTAAGGACTCTTTTTTGCCAAGAAATGGGCCACATCGTGATCAGGAATCCTGAGTCTCAAGTTTTTAAACTTATTAGGCTTGTTGGCGAAAATTTAGGTCTCCGACCCTTATTACACAATACTTTGCTTTGCCTAAGTCACATGGTGAAACATCTGAAACGGTTTTGTCACGTGTCTCTTGTTAAGTTTAACTTTGAAAAAGAATAAATATAAACTATATTAATTGTATCTATAATGATTATAGTTTTTTTTTAATTCAACCAAATCTATCTTAAATCTTTATCCTTGGATGAAAATTTAGATGACAAATGTTATGGTTTATTTACTCAAAAAATATATATTTAACTAAGAATGAAGTAAATGGTACATTATGTTTCAGCAAAACTTCAAATATACATATTCACATTTCATTCTGGTTTTATAACTATGTTTTTGAAATTGACTTGTTTTTAACGGGCTTTGCTTTTAGTCTTACATGTCAAATACAATTTAGACAGCGGATAAGAAGATGTACGCTCGAGTCTTAACTTAGCCATTAAAGATCGTACCAAATGTCGTATAGAAATAAGAGTCTGAAGTGACAATATCAGTACTAAAAAAAAAGCATGACCTCACTCGGATCAAGGGCATTTTTGTCTTTCTATTTTTTAAATATATTTTTTACTTTTTTTCTTTATTTTTTCCCTTTTTCATTTGTTTTTTTTTTGGTAAGAACCTTTTTTCATTTGTTTCTTTCTATAAAAAAGACAAACTCAAAAAAGAAAAAGAAAAGCTTAAGTTTAAAAATAAAATGGAACACACAGCTCCGCCTATGGCCACTGGTGGCTTGTTTTTTTCCTTTATAAGAAAAACTTTTATTTTTTAAATTTATAATCTAATTTAACTAAATTTTATATTAAAATTATTTTGGACGAAAATGCTCTTGATCAGCCGGAAAAATTTGGCCGGCAGGGTTAGGCTTCTATAACCACTCCCGATCCTTATTTAATATAAGGTCCACTATACGTTCTTATTTGAGAAAATAAACGCATTTCAGGTCCCGATTGGAAACTTTTCCCCTCACAAAAATGAGAAAGGAATATATTTAAAGCACGTTAATTAATAAATGAACTTGGGACGAGGGCAGCGGGTTGCTTGTGCACAGCATAAAAACTGGGTGGGGGAAAACGATCGAACCGGGCCCCCCGCGGTTAACGGGTCGGGCACCCGGGGGGGCCCCCTGCTCCGACGGGGGACACGTGGTGCCCGATCCGGAGAGGCGCCATCAAACGAAGGGAACCCGGGGGGGGGGGGGTTGGGTGGGGGGCGTGTGGGCCCAACATGTCAACCTCCGACTCCGCACGTAGAAGCATCCCATTGGGCCACAACATCCCCGAAGAATGAAGCCCCTCCTCCTCCTCCTGTCCTTGTCTAACCAAAATAAAATTATTTTTCCTTTTTCTTTTCTCCCTTCTTTTTCAATGCTCGAGTGCAGGAGGACGCGTGGCACCGAATCGAGGGGATTTAAATTTCGAAACGGAAAGGACCCGCGGGGGGACCCTACGCTTGCCTGGCAGGTAAAAGTCCTTCTCCAGTTAATATAACTGCGCAACATCAATTTAGCAAAATTCAGACCAAAAATTAAATTTTTAGAAATTCAAATGAATCATATAATATATATATATATTCGTGAAGAGCATGTAAAGCCTGTAGTCCAGTGACGTAAAATCTGAATCTTAGAATGATTATCTGGCTTTATTTATTTTGCGAAAAATCAATAATTTTAAAAATATTTTTTTAATTTGAATCATTGTTGGCGTTTTACAAAAATAAATCAATGAAAAATATTGACTATTATTAATGACAAATGTCCATACATTTTTGTCGATGATGAGAATTTTTTCACTACCTCCTTTTTTTTAAAGATATAAATAAATAATCATAATTAGGAGAATGCTATTTAAATCATTAATTTTTAATGAAATAAATGAGGCTCGTGTATAAGAGTATAATAATTCCGCAGGAAAATTCACGAGTCAAGTGGTAGGAGATTATTTCGATGCCTATAATTTTCGCGGTGAGTCATGTTATTCATCACACAGGTCGGCCCAAAAATAGGTTTCCCACCCATCACATGATTAGGCTGTAAAGGAAAATTCCCCAACCCGCCGTAGATGTCGGATTCGGCCACGCCACGCATGAGAGAGAGAGCGGGGGAGGGGGCACACGTGGTCGGCTCCGACGGAGGAGAGAGGGTCGTTTGGAGGGAGATCGACGGCCGGGATGGCCTCGTTTAGGTGGGAGCACACTTGCCGTGACGCACACCAGCGAACCTGCCCCGTCACGAGGCGACGCTTCTTTCTTCTTCTTCTTCTTCTTCTTCTTCGTCGTAGAAGAAGCAGCTTTCTCTTTACTTCTCTTTGCAGAACTCGTTTCTTGGCGTGCGTGAAGAACAACAACGCAGCGACGGAAGAGGCCGAGGCGGCATAGCTCATCATGGGATTGCTTGCGAACCTCCCTTCTTATGAGTGCTCTTGGGTTCTCTTTCGTGTCTTCGTTCTGGTGTTGTAGCATCAATCTGGCCCGGAAGCCGTTGCCATTTTTGGAGGGGGCCTGTTTCTTTGTCGAACTGTACAGGAGAAGAAGCAGAAGGTGGTAAAGCAAAAGAGAAAGGGAGGAGAAAAGGCGATCCCTTTCGCTTTGCCAGTTCTTTCGATGGCGGAGATCTGCTGCGGGGTGGTGAGCGAGAGCGAGGCGAACCCGACGTGCAAGCCTACCTCGAGGGTGGCGGCGAGGCGGCGGAGGATGGAGATCCGGCGGTTCAAGTTCGTCGGTGGCGGCGGCGTCGCGCATCCCCGAGGCGGCGAGACGGCGAGCGGGCTAAAACGGAGGAAGCTGCTCGACGCAGGCGAGGGCTTTTGCTCCGACGAAGAGAAGCGCGTCGGTGGACTGGGGGACGGGAGATTGGAGCGCAAGGCTGCGTCGATCAGCGACGACTCGCTGAGCCTGATCAGAGCGACGGCGACGATGGCGACGGCTGCTCCTGCTCTGAGCAGGACACAGTCCAGCCCGGCTGCTCTAGAGCTCCCGAGCGAGTATCCGAAGTTCGGCGTCTCGTCCGTCTGTGGGAGGAGGAGAGAGATGGAAGACATGGTCGCCGTCCACCCTTTCTTTTGCCGCCGGCGCGGCGAGCCCACCACCGAGCTGCATTACTTCGGTGTCTACGACGGACACGGTTGCTCTCATGTATGAATCTCGGGCTAACTAAAATTCAAACGACATCGCGAGCTTTTCAATCCTTAAAAATAAAGAATTTTTTCTGGTCAAAGCTCTAAAATATGATCTTTGGGTAGGTGGCAGTGCGTTGCAGAGAGAGGATGCACGAGCTGATAAAGGAGGAGCTGGCGGCGGCGAACAAGGAGGAGGGCTCGGCTCCGACGGAGTGGAGGGCCGCGATGGAGAGGAGCTTTCGCAAGATGGACGAGGAGGCGATTGCGTGGAACGAGGGCGCCGCGGCGGCGGCGGCGTCGCACGAGAGGTGCAGGTGCGAGCTCCAGTCGCCGGAGTGCGAGGCGGTCGGGTCGACGGCCGTCGTCGCCATCGTCACCCCCGACAAGATCGTCGTCGCCAACTGCGGCGACTCCAGGGCGGTGCTCTCGCGCAAGGGCAAGGCGGTTCCTCTCTCCTCCGATCACAGGGTTGGTATTGCACTCTTTGGCTCGTCTGAACTGAACCCGATCTTATGGATGCTTGCTATATTTTAAGGATTCATACATAAAATTACTATATTGAACTGAATAATTCAATCACTTATACGAATTTTAATGGGGTGATATCTGGCAGCCGGATAGGCCGGACGAGCTGAACCGGATCCAAGAAGCGGGCGGTCGGGTCATCTACTGGGGCGGGCCTCGGGTCCTCGGAGTACTCGCAATGTCAAGAGCCATTGGTAGGGCTCATCAGGTGGCACGTCATGATCGACTGTTTTCTTCATTTTTTGGTTCTTGCATC
Source organism: Syzygium malaccense (assembly GCA_031216405.1). Lineage (NCBI taxonomy): Eukaryota > Viridiplantae > Streptophyta > Magnoliopsida > Myrtales > Myrtaceae > Syzygium > Syzygium malaccense. Next base: position 23,592,071 of record CM062262.1, on the reverse strand, counting down.
CAATTGACAATGTTACTCGTTTTCTTTTTGGTGCAGGCGATAATTATCTGAAGCCGTACGTGACTTGCGACCCGGAGGTGACGGTGATGGAACGGACTGCGGACGACGACTGCCTCATCCTCGCGACCGACGGGCTGTGGGACGTGGTCTCCAACGACTCCGCGTGCGGGGTGGCGAGCATGTGCCTGAGGGGGAAGATCCCCGGGCCCCCGGAGGACGCGGCGGCGGCAGCGTCAGAGCCCACGGCTGCAGGGATGGGCAGGGCGAGGCCGGACAGGGCGTGCTCGGACACGTCGCTGCTGCTGACGAAGCTGGCGCTGGCGAGGCACAGCACGGACAACGTCAGCGTGGTCGTGGTGGATCTCAGGAGATCTTGCTAGCACGGAGGGCCCTTTCCTTCCGTTGCTTTTATGGCAAAATTAAAATCAAGATCCGAAATTTGTTAAATGGAAAGGGGAACAGAATTAAGTTCTCGTCTGTAATTTTGCCGGGTGATGAAGCAAATGAACTTAGTAAATCACGAAATGGGGAATGAGGTGGTTGGCGATCTACTGCTTAATTACTTTTGCGGGTCCTTTTTTCTATTTCATCCTTTGCTCCGAACTACTTGTCACAACATGGCCAAACTTCCCAACATAAATATTCTAAGAGAAGTTAACCTTGTAGAGCATTTCATGTTGAACGCTTTCAATTGATCTAACGAAAGTTCAAAACTTTGTTCCAAGCGAGTGAAGATGATGCGATGAATTCCTTGAATCTGAAGAAATTTCGCCAAAAAGATCGACCCTTTCTTTGGCAAACCAGTCCTTCCCTGAAACGGAAGAAGATGGTTGAATTTTCAAGACTAGGACACTAGAACCTTGATGCAGACATCTCCGGGAAAGGCCCTCCGCATCCAAAGCCGTCTATGGAAAATTCCATAGTCCTCGTAAATCATAATTTTTAAAGCACTTTACATACAGCGATCGACTGTTCCCGGGGAGGAACTCAAATCATACACATGCTTAACGACATGAAATGCAAAATTGTCTGTGTGAACAGACTCAGCTGAGGTAGCGGTCAAAGTCCATGCAAACAGGTTGGTGGCCACACAACCTCATCCATGTAGAAACAACTAGTTCACAGGAAGCTTTCCACTGATTCCACGTCACAGATGATACAGAAAATGAAGGAAAAAATGAAGATGATGTACTGACCGAAAAAGAACCTTCCTCTGAGATGACTATAACCATACAGCCACTTCCAATTTCGAGAATCTCAACAAAATTTTCCCTTGCTACATTTCCTTGCCGGAATATTCAATGTGACCGGACTTCAAGGCCTTCAACTTTCTGTACCCCTTGTCGGTTCCGAAGATCCTGGCAAACATAGATAAACATGCCACCACTCAACAATGAGGCTTACGATAATGAAGGACATCATATGATCGACATCTCTATAAAGAGCAAAGCCCTGACCCAACAATAACTTAGCGCCGAAGAGAAAGAAGCATAATTGAAGATCATGTGGTTAGGGATGAGAATGTATCACCCATATCTCTGCTGCATGCAACAACTAATGTATTGTGTCCAAATGATGCGCTGTGCATATTTTTCTTACGAGCCTCTAAATGCTCACAGGATTCAAGATGCTAGTCCAATAAAAAAAAAAGAGAAGTTTAGTAATCCCCCGCCCCCTTTAGGGTACCATAGGCCCTCTAAATGAGATGATAGCAGAATGAAAATATTCTATGTTCAAACACTCATTCAATTACATCATTCACACAGGGTACGACATAAGAGTTGCTCATAAAACATTATCATCTAAGCATCATATAAAGCTGGCTAATTACAAATTATTTGCAAGCCATTTCTACTCAGGAAAAGACCCAATAAATGGATCAAGTAGACAAGTTCTGATACAGGAAGAAGTCTCTCAAGAAACAACAATAGAAAAAGAGTTGCAGAGGAACTTCGGTTTGTGAAAGGCTCAAAACACTCAATGCTGAAAAAAACATACATTCCTAGAGAGTGCAGCAGGCTACACAGGCCCAAATGCTCTGAAGGAATGATTCTAGGGTCAATATGACAATTCAGGTTACAACATGCACTGAAGGCAACTTAAACTTTTAAAGGTTGACCCTATTTTTGATCTGGAATGGTAAGAAACTCCCATCCATTAGACATACATGGGACAATATTTACATATGTGCCATTCAAATAGGAAATGGGAACAGAAAATTGTTACGGTCTGTTTGGATTAACTTATACTTATTACGTTTTTCTAATTGAAATCTTGCAGCTCGCACACTTTTGACCTTTGAAAGCAGGAATACTTAAAACTTCCACAAAATGCAAATGCTGACACGTAAGTTTCCCATATGAACTTCTTCATATTTTTTCAGAATTGATATTTTAAATTTGGATTAATATCACGAAAAATCCTAAATTGGTCCACATGTGACAAATTTACTCAAAATTGATTTTTTGACCATGGAAAACCCCAAACTGGTACACTCGTGATAAATTTATCCCAAACCAATTTTTTGACCATGACAAACATCAACCGGTATGCTTGTGAGAAATTTACTCAAAGCTAATTTTTTGACAACCAAAAACCCCAAACCAATACATCACCTGTGATAAATTTACCCTCCGTTAAATTGGGTTGATACCATGAAAGACCACAAATTGGTAAACCTATAACAAACGGAAGGATAAAACCCCAAATTGGTACATCTTTTTGTGGTAAACCTATAACAAACGGAAGGGTAAAACCCCAAATTGGTACATCTGTCAATTGCCACGTGTCATCCAACTCAATAATTAGACAGTAAAATTTAACGAAAACGTAAATTTTTCACAGGTGTACCAGTTTGGGATTTTTTATGGTCAAAAAATTAGTTTAAGATAAATTTGTCATAGGTGTACCAATTTGGAGTTTTGGGTGATCAAAAAATTAGTTTGAGATAAATTTGTTATAGCTGTACCAATTTGGGATTTTTCGTGATCGAAAAATTAATTTGGGATAAATTTGTCACATGTGTACTAGTTTGGGGTTTTTCGTGGCATTAACTAGGGGTGTGCATGGTTCGGGTGGGCGGTTCCCACTCCGGAACCGTGGACCGCCCGCTATAGGACCGGTTCCAAAAATTGGAACCGAGAACCGCCCGTCGGTTCCATGGACCCGCCCGAGAACCGGACCGCCGGTCCGGTCCGGTTCTTGGGCGGGTCCATGGAACCAGTCTCAACAAATTTTGCTAGACAAATAAAAAAAAAAAATCTATGGACCAACATCGGATCAACAAAACCAAAGAAAAAGAATATAATTTTTCATACAATTCCTACACTATGATCGATTATATTAACCGCATCATCCATAAATCAAGTGGGTACCCATTAATTATTGGGAAAAATGACCAAGGTATCCCAACTACACAAGAGCTTCAGACATGATAATAAATTTTCTTCCTTTTTTTAATTTTTTTTGGTCATATTTTTTAATTAAAAATAAAATAAAATAAAATATATTATTATTATATTACCGGTCCGGTCCGGTCCGGGTGGGCGGGTGGGCGGTTCCACACCGGGAACCGGGAACCGGCCCAAACAGTACCGGTTCCAAAAAATTGGAACCGGGAACCGGACCGATTCCCTTGGGAACCACCGGTTCCGGGCGGTCCGGGTGGATCCCGGTTCTTTTGCACACTCCTAGCATTAACTCTTTAAATTTTGGTGGGAAAACAGAGAAGGAACTTCTGCTTATGCTTAAAGACAAACAAATAAAGCCTGAAGAAGTCTGTTATATCTGCAAGCAGCTCTTGCCATTAAAAAGGACAAGATTTTACATGTGTAGCAAGTAGGAAATGCAGACGGCAAAGCAAGGTAGGTATAGAAGATAATCTTAGCCCCCAACATTAGATATAGCAATGTCATATCATCCTTTTTAACTCATTGATGTAGGCCTTTTCCCACTCATTAGTTATAGTGAACATCCATAAGATGACAGGTAAAATACAAAGGAAAATAACAAAGGCAGAAGATAAAAAATGATAGGAAAGCAGTACTTTCAGAGTCATTTTTGGCTTGGACTACCTTAAAAGAAAGATAGAACACAGAAAAATTAAATATTATGGCCTCCCAACAAACATGAAGTAAAGAACTCACCAATCCATGTACACAAAGGTTGATGCATAGTTTCCAGACTTGGTATACAGCAAGCGGTGGTGGTAATCATGAAAATCAGCGCTGAAAGATACATGAAAGAGGCATTTCAACCAAAAAGGTCAATGGAGGAGCAACTCAATATAATGCACAATGAATCAAGTGACGAAATAGCACTTACCCCCCGTATATTGGCAGAAAGTTTGAAAGGCTCCATGGGAAATGGTAACCACAATGAGCTTCAACTGTCTCCAGCACTCTGACTACCATCCATAACCATAAAGTCATCAGATGAGGTCCAGTAATGGCAGGGCCAATAATGGTTGCAAAACCAAGAAACAGTATCTCAGCGGGGTGTGCATATTCGGAAGTCAGTCCGAAGGGCGTGGCGTATCTGTGTTAATATGAATACATTCACATATTTTTCCAAAGAAAGGGCTAGAGGAAACTGCGAAAAATTCTTGCTTACTCGTGGTGGACACTGTGAACATGCTTGTACAGCCATTTTGTATGTAGAACCCTGTGGCCCCAATAGAATACAAAGTCCTCAAGGATGAAGTAGAATATAACCTGCGTCAACACTGTCTTCCTGCAACATCCGAACGAGGAAGTTGGTAGCTCCTCAAGTAAAGGTACAGATAGATGGCAATGATGCATTCCAACCTTGAGGACCACCACGAACAACGTTGCAGAAAAAGAACATTTCACATATAAAGAACCAGAAATACCAGGGTGGCAGGGGAAGACTACTTCGCATGCCCATGAATCTGAAGACAGGATAGGAGAAAATCATCACTGGTAGGTTTACACACAGATGATACAGCACTAGACGAGTGATGCATTTTTCCTGAGCTGCAAAGGTGTTATTCTTCGGCTGCACAAAACGTTAAACTCCGTAAAGATGGAAGAAGGAATAGGAGAATACATGGATGGCATAGACTGGTTGACAGGTAAAATTCAAGGTACTGCTCAAACAAACGTGACTAGGATTATTGACACAAACTTCAAGTTTAACAGCAGAAACCTCCCTGACCAGAGAAACGAGGTTGTCAATGCTTAGCTATACCATTCCTGTTCCCTTGATATTGCTAATCATAATTTGTTCAACTGTCACAAATGAAAACTTTCACCACGGGCAACAATCTTATTTCTACCCTTATTGCTTCAATATCAAGTACACAACATGTAAATGATAAGCTTTTGATAACTTTTATTGTCCACACTTCTAGACAGCATAACAGCAGAGACATATTCAAAATTTTGGATAAGCAAAATCTTAAATGAACACGAAAGGTGTTTACTCCATACAAGGTTAAATGCCACAAACATACAAATATGCATATCTTCGCAAGCATCTTTAGCAAAGATTGACTTTTAAAAACTGTAAAGGTAGTTTCATCTGCTGTCTACACAAGATCACCACTTCCGTTCACATGTTAAAAGCGGGAAAAAAGACTTTTAAAAACAAGACCAAGTGTGATATTATCAAAGATGGGAAGGCAAGAGGAAAAATGGCACACGAGGGAAAACTTTGTCCAAAAAAAAGGTCCAACCTGTATTTTGTACTTGCTTAACCATCCTGCCCGTTCGAGAAATATAAAAGGCAGTCCTGATAAGAAAAACACACTTTCATGAAGAAAGAAACTCCCGAGGCAGGCCAGTTGAAAGTCGCTGAAATGGGTGACCAGATACTGCATCAAAAGAAAAAACAGAGAACGAATATTAACTTATCTACACTAGGAGGGTGAATAGAGCTATGAGAAAACTGAAGGTGGCGAGTGTTTCCCAAATGAAAAAAATGTCGCTTTCTTCTTTTGCCGATAGTGCGAGGGATATTTGTCAAAGCCAATTGAATCAAAGGGAGAGAGAAAACCAGAGAATCAGAGCTTTAGCATCGCCTGATAACAGGACAAACGATAAGAACAACTGAGGAGCAAATAAAGATATAGAGCACCGACATTGATTTAGTTTTCTATCGATTGCAGTAATCATCAATAAGCCTAGCCAATCTTCTCTTGAAGTCGGCGATTAGTTAGGCCAAGGAGGAAGACAAGCTAAAAAACCGCAAGGCAATGACCTCGGTAAGAATTGGCACCGGAAACCCATAAGACTTTGGATTTGCGTGACTGGATTGGCGGACAAAGAAGGTGTGCGGGGCGAAATTTTAGTCACTTCAATGACACATACGCTGCGGAGTATTTTGCCAGCTATCTTGCCCCATAGAAATGGCGAGAAACAGAACACCAAGGAACACATGATGACCAAATGCAGACATGCAGACTTTCTAACATCCAAGTATTGAACATCACATCAGGCAAGCAGAGAACAACCCAGAATCGATTGACAAGGCCATCCCTTTCATTTCCTGGTGCCCCCAGAAAGTGCTCTAAACTGTGCCAACCTTCGATACGATGCCCGCATGTTCGTTTCAATTGGCATTACACAAGATCTTCGATCCCTAATCCGCAGCGCCAGACTTCGGGGAAACAACAAAAAAAAAACTCGATCTTCAAGGCAGACGGACTTTCCTTCCGGAGCAAATGAAGGGGGGCAAAAAGAAAGCAGAGGAACGGAGCATGCTCAAGACGAAGACGCTCATGATTGCCCAGAATCGTCGCGTCCACAGTGGGTAGAGACACTGGCCATCCACCAGCCACAGTGCAAAGCTTTCCACGAGCCACTCGTGCGTTTTTTTTTTTTTTTTAATTATGAAACAGCTAGAGAACAGCAGACAAAAAAGAAAAGAAAGAAGGTCGAGGATCTAAATCGAACGTCAACTGCGTCGCGCCGAACGGAGTCAAACCAGCGCTTATCGCTAGAGAGACGCAATCGAAACGCGACCACATATAAAAAAAAAGAGAGGGAGGGGGGGCACAAAAGAGAGAGGACAATCCGACGGCAGCGAATGCATCGCCACATTCCGCCAGTCCAATGCTGTCCCCGACACCGCAATCGCTCGCAAAGCGATCCCCCTCCCCTCGCGAAACCGAGGACTCCGATCCACGGCTCCGTCTCGGAATCAACGAAAACGAGAGCGCACGGCGCCAGGCTCCATCGTAGCCCAATAAAAACGAATTCAGAAAAAGAAGAAAGAAAGAAGAACAAGAAGAGCAACAACAACAATCGATTTCCGACGACGGGGAGCAGAGATCCAGATGCAGCCAGGGGAGCGGGAAAGAACCGAACTCAAAGCCGGAAGGGAAGTAGGGGGAAAGCAAGAGGAGCGCGCGCAGAGAGAGCAAAGCAAGCCACAGCAGAGAAAGCGATGGAAAGGGAGAGGGAGAGGGAGAGTACCAGCCAACCAGATTCGATGATGGAAGCCATGACGAGGACGGAGAGAGAGTGAGAGAGACAGAGAAAGGAGCGAGACCACGGGCGGGGTTGAAAACGGCGAGCGGCGACGGTGGCAGAGTGAGCCAAGCACTGAGTTAAGGGAGAAGGATTATATAGAGAGAGATGAGACAGACTGTCAGGGGGGAGAGGGAATCCGAGGGCCCCGCCCTTTTTTAATCCATTATTATTAAAAGAAGACATAGATATAGAGAGAGTGAGAGGGAGAGAGAGAGAGATACGGGCGAAAACGACGAGCGAGCGCGGGCGGATCTGCCAACGTGCCCTCCTCCTCCCCTCCATTTTGCCCCTTCCTTCTTGAGCCTTCCCCATCGCGTGTCGCTCCGCTCCTGCTGCCGACCCAGATCTTTTCCTTCTCCGTGCCCTTTTTGGCTCGGCTCCGCCAAACCTCACATGGCTTTTCCCAGCTTTGACGGTGACATCACCGCGCGGGGCGGATCCCGCCCCTACTTTTTTCTCCTTCTGGACATCCACCCCACTTCGATCTCTGATATTTCGGAACGCATCTGGCGAATAGAACGTAATTTCGGCGTCCAGTTCTTTCCTTTCGACCGAGGAATATCCCGTGTTTAACATCACAGAGTTTAGACGGATCCTTTTTGAATACTTTGCTTAGGTCCGCTCGTCACCCCCTTTTTCCCCGTTTTGGACATCCACCCGCTTCGATCCCGCGCGCCGCCCACGGGTAGGGGGATATTCCGGAACGCATCTAACGACAGAACACAGTTTCGACACCCAGTTCTTCCCTCTCGCCCGAGAATATCCCGTGTTCTAACATCCCAGAATTCGGACGAAGCCATTTGAAGACTTGTTTAAGTCCACTCGTTTGATGGACTCTTGGGTTTTGGTTTTTGAATGATATCGCATCCCCCTTTCTCGCCGTTTGGATCGAGAGCATTCTTTACCCCACCTCGTAAAACCCCGATCGTATTTGAGAGAGGACAACGTGCCATATATACTCGATTGGAGTGCGACAGGCTTCGCATGCGTGATTTCAACACGAAGACCAATAAAATTTATGTCAACTTGCATAAAGGCAACGATCGTGGCGACGATCCTTTCTTCCATCACGTACAAGCCCACCACCAATTCCAACGAACAGTTTGCATACTTGACCGAGCCTGCCAAACACGACAGCAAAGATGGTCCGGTGAGGCGGCCTCGCATTAACTAGTCGAAATTACACGCGTTTCACATATTCGCATGCATGTAATGCTTTTTACCAGCTTACATTGGACATAAATTCCACAAATGACTGAGTAATACCGTTTAAGTAATTTCACGTGCATAGAAATTGAAGAGCATGCTCGAGACTAAATTGAAATTCACCTGTGAAATGAGTGGATCAAGTCGAGTTCAGAGTTTAAGAAATCTATTAGTAGATAATTGTCAATCGACAAGTCTCGCTACTCCGGTACTAAGTTGTGTCAAAGACCTTTGACCAAATTATGAGCGAATGACAGGTGATTGCACAATTATGAGCGAATGACCTTTGACCGAATACTACGTTTGACTCCTCATGCGGACATCGCTATCGATCTCACCCACAGAGACCCTCACGTCTTCCGTAAAGTTTGATTATGTACTCTCCCACGGTCAAAGCTTGACCCAGCTTGACTCTTTTCTTTTTAAATTTATACTTACATATACCGTCTCGTAAAATCCTTGTCGCCTGCTTTAACAATGCCTTTTAGAAAAAAGGAAAAAAAAATACAAATAATTCATAAACTTCGATCAAATATATAATATGATTTCCGTATTTTTAATTTATTTTTAGTTAAATATGCAGTGTGGTTGTTAAATTTCAACGTGATTTATTGGACTTTTGGTATATATTCATCTTAGTCCATGAATTATATGAAAATATTTAAAGTGGATAGTTCATGAACTAAAATGAACATGTATCGAAACTTCAAGGACCATGTTGAACAAATTAAAAGTCGAGGGATCACATTACATATTGGACTAAAGTTCAGGGATAATATTAAACAAATTAAAAGTTCATAGACCACATTGAATATTGGATCAAAGTCCAATAATCATTCATGTCGTTATCTCTTTCGTGCTCAAATTGGTACAATTTGTCCCCAGAAAATTTGATCCTCATTTGCAAACGAAATCTTTCTCAATTTAGCCCTTGAAATCTGACGAGCTAAATAAAATTGAAAAAAGAGGCTAATGGATCCCGCCGATCAACGAGATAAAATCTTTTTTTGCAATAATCAAGATAATTTTTCAGTTATCTTTGAGTATTTCACCTTCTGAATTTGAAAAGAAGCTAATTGTCAAAGATTTCATAAATACCTCGCATTTCGATTTTATAACGAATTAAGTGCATGTCCCAAATTAGACCAAAATCGTTTTATATGTTATAAATACATTGAATGATGCATTGAATGATGTGGATGTATCACTTTTCCCAATTCAATGAATGGTCCCCTCTTTTAATGTACACGATCAGATCCTCATTAATTGTATACATGAACACACATATTCATGTTCATTGTATCATCTGGTCTATAAATAGAGACTTTTGTAAACTTGTTGAGGATAATGATGAAGAATGAAGAAGACTTAACATTTGCTCCCTACTTCTCTCGTGTCTCTTTTTTTTCTCTCATATTGTACTTCAAGTTGGTCTCCGGGTTGATTCCGAAGATCGCCGTTTATGTTGATTTCTGAGTTGATTCCAAAGATCACCGTTTACTTTTACAACAGGTTATCAGCACGAGCCGGTTAGAATCTTGGATATCACTCGAGGTAACATACCTTTACCTCTCTACAATTTCTTTTTAACTATGTCAAACATTACCGAGAGAGAGTTTGCAACATTAGATATTACCGGAAGTAATTATCTAACATGGGCATTTGATGTCAAGATACACTTAACATCATTAGATCTTACTCAATCTATTCTCCCAGAATCTACTTGTTCTCCAGCCCAGAAGGCTAAGGCTCTTATCTTCATCCGACACCATTTAAATGAAGATTTAAAGGATGAGTATCTAACTTAGGAGGACCCCGCAATTCTATGTCAATCCCTGAAGGATCACTTTGATCATCAACAAGAAGTGGTCCTTCCTCATGCCAGATTTGAATGGATCGACTTACGCTTTCAAGATTTTAAGTCCGTAGCAGAATATAATTCTACTATTCACCGAATTGTATCACAACTAAGACTCTGTGGCCAGCAGATCACAGAGATTGAAATGTTGAAGAAAAACATTATCCACTTTTCATGCCAATAACCTTGTACTCCAGCAGCAGTATAGGGCAAAGAATTACTCCAATCATTCGGAGTTAATTTCTGCACTACTTGTAGTTGAAAAGCACAACCAGTTATTGATGCAAAACCATAATTCTCACCCTACTGGATTTGCACCTGTGCCTGAAGCACATATCACACGTCATAATAGCAAGAGCCACGGACGTTGGAAGGGCAAATGGTGTAACTTGAAAAATCAGCCTTACAAAAATCAGCCTTATAAGAACTGTGATAGAGGTTCATAAGGACCTAAACATGGTCCACAGAGAAAAGAAGGTTCAAAAAGTACCTAATCGGGTTGGTGCAAATGTTTGTCATAGATGTGGTTCTGCAGGCCATTGGTCTTGCACTTGTCGCACCCCAAAGCACCTGGTTGAACTCTATCAAAGAGAACAAGATGAGAGAAAAACGGAAGCCAATGTTGCAACCAAGCCCTCAATAGAGAATAAAGAATCATCTCTTGACAATACATATCTTGATATTGATGATTTTGGTGATTTAGATTAAGCATCTTGATATTGGTGATTTTGGTGATTTAGATTAAGCAAGATATATATTATATGTTTATGTTTATTCACATGTATTCTCTTAGTTTTGAATAATATTCGTGTTTAATTTTATAATTTCATGTTAAGTAATCAATGATGCTAAGCAATTACCTCGAGGAGAACGATGGTACTCTTTGTCTTGTAGACAGCGGTAATACACGTACTATCCTCCAGCAGAGGAAGTTCTTTGAGACATTGAAAAATTGTGAAGGGAATATTACCACCATTTCAGGCGATAATTACAGGCTCCGGAAGAGCTCATGTAACACTACCAATGGGCATAGAAATTTTCAATAATGCTATTTTATTTTGCCCACGGTCTAAAAGGAACCTACTTAGATTTAACGATAGTCATTCTAATGGGTTTCACGTTGAAACCGAGACCGAAGGTAGTAAAGAATACTTGTATCTAACCCAGATGAGTGGATACAGAAAATAAATTATGGAAAAGTTACCATTATTCTCCTCCGAGGTATACTATACTTACATACATGTAAGTAATAAACATGTTGTGATGAACCCGAAGTTCATGAACCCATAAGGTTTTCAATTATGGTATGACCATTTGGGTTACCCAGGGTCGAATATGATGCGCTGAATTGGGCATTCATTAGCAAATCGTGGGCTCCCTTCACCCACTAATTATGTATGCAATGCGTGCGCTAAGGGTAAATTAATTGTACAGCCGTAAGGGTGGAATCTCCTATATTTTTTTAATAGAATTCAAGGAGATATCTGTGGGCCTATCCACCCTACATGTGGACTTTTCAGGTACTTCATGGTCCTGATTGATGCTTCAACGCGATGGACATATGTTGACCTGTTGTCAACATGTAATATGACCTTCGCAAAAATTACTCACTTAGCTAATTAAATTATGTGCACAATTCCCTGATCCAGAAGATCCGGTTAGATAATGCTAGTGAGTTTATGTCTAAGGCTTGTGATGACTTTTGTATGGCCATTGGGATAGACTTGAAGAATCATGTGCCACACACAGAACGGCCTAGCAGAATCTTTAATTAAACGCCTGAAAATGATTACTAGACCGTTGTTGTTGAGGACCAAATTACCCTTTTTAGTTTATGGGGACATGCGATATGGCACGCTACAACACTGATTAGAATTCAACCCAGCGCATATCATGAATACTCCCCGATTCAATTTGTACGTGGATGTAAACCTGATGTTTCCCATCTGCGAATATTTGATTGTGCCATATATGTTCCTATACCATCTCCATGGCGTTCTAAACTGGGGCCTCCAAGTCGACTTGGCATTATGAGGATATGAGTCTCTATATATTATAAAATATTTTGGAGCCCTAGATGGGCGACTTGTTTACTGCCTGGTTCGCTAATTGTATATTTGATAAGGCACATTTCCCGGTATTAGGGGGAGAAAGCCTGAAGCTTAAAGAATGTCGTGAAATTTCTTGGAAGGAAGATCAATTGAATTACCTTAATCCATGTACAAGAACGACTGAACTTGAAGTTCAGAAGATTATTAACTTGCGAAATTTAACAAGTAAACCGCTAGATGCATTTACTGATCATAAAGGAGTGACTAAGTCCCATATTCCTGTAGAAAACGCACCACTTAGAGTGGAGATTCCTTTGGGACCAAAAATGTTTGATGAGCCTAGTCAACGCCGGAAGTGTGGACGACCCACAGGGACTAAAGACATAAATCTGCGGAAAAAGAAAAAATATATAGTCACCCAATGCGCCTACTGCAGAGGAATGCGATCCCGTTGAAATTAGTGCAGCTGCTCCAAATAACAATCCTGGAAATACGGAATGGCCAAATCCTATTGATCTGGGAAACGAAGAGGATTTGGTTGATGTAAATTATGTGAATACGGGAGTAAGATATGATAGAATTGCAATTGTCGTTGACGACTCCTTTGCCTTCTTAGTAGTGCTTACTGTCTCAAAAGACAATCTGGATCCAGAACCAAAATCCATTCTTGAATGCCAGAAGCATTTAGATTGGAATAAATGGAAGGAGGCAATTAAGGCGGAACTAGATCGCTTAATAAACGTTGTGGACTTGCTGTCTTAACACCCAAAGATGTTATCCCTGTTGGATATAAATGGGTGTTTGTAAGAAAACACAACAAAAAGAGTGAGGTGGTGAAATACAAAGCGAGGCTAGTTGCCTAAGGGTTTTTTTTTTTTGCAGAGACCCAGTATAGACTTTGATGTCACTTATTCTCCTGTAATAGACAACATTACGTTCCGTTATTTGATCAATATGGCAGTAAATATGAATCTAGATATGCACTTAATGGATGTTGTGACTGCATATTTGTATGGGTCACTTGACACTGATATATATATATATGAAAGTCCCCAAAGGATTTTCAATTCCCTAGATGGGAAAGAATGAATCTGAAATAAAGGACTTGGGTCAAACCAAATAGTGTCTCGGCCTGCAGATCGAGCACCTCCCAGAAGGAGTTTTTATTACACCGGTCTAATTATACAAAGAGGATATTGGAGACACGGCAGTTTCATGGAAGTCAGTAAAGCAATGTATGGTTGTTACTTCCTCAAATCATTCTAAAATTATTTGACTATTTGAAACTGCCAAAGAATGTGTTCGAAGTTTAATACATCACATTCAAGATTCATGTGTCTTATCCTCAATTCATGATGCCCCCTCTATACTTTTTGAGGATAATGTGGCTTACATTGCACAAATGCGTGATGGATTTGTCAAAAGAGACAAAACTAAAACATATTTCACCTAAGTTATTTTACCCGCGGAAAAAGGTGAAATAGATATCCATTAAATTCGCTCTAGTGACAATCTTGCATATTTGTTCACTAAATCCCTTCCTACTTCCACATTTGAAAAACTTGTATATGGAATAGGAATGCGTCGACTTGGACGACTACTTTAATCAAGGGGAGCGAATTAACCATCCCTGAAGGATGAAACCCAAAAGGTTTATGGCTGTGCTCTTTTTTCCTTCGTCAAGTTTTTATCCCACTGGGTTTTTCTTAGCAAGGTTTTTAATGAGGCAGCCTATGTGCAATGACTATTAAAATGAGGGGGAGTATTATACGCACTGTACTCTTTTTCCCTTCGTCAAGTTTTTGTTCCACTGGGTTTTTCTTGGCAAGGTTTTTAATGAGACAGTCTAAGAAGCATATAATAAAAAGTGAACATCCAAGGGGGAGTGTTATAAATACATTGAATGATGCATTGAATGATGTGGATGTATCACTTTTTCCCATTCAATGAATGGTCCCCTCTTTTAATGTACACGATCAGATCCTCATTAATTGTATACATGAACACACATATTCATGTTCATTATATCATCTTGTCTATAAATAGAGACTTTTGTAAACTTGTTGAGGATAATGATGAAGAATGAAGAAGACTTAACATTTGCTCCCTACTTCTCTCGTGTCTCTCTTTTTTTCTCTCATATTGTACTTCAAGTTGGTCTCCGGGTTGATTCCGAAGATTGCCGTTTATGTTGATTTCTGAGTTGATTCCAAAGATCACCGTTTACTTTTACAACATTATACATATTCTAACTACTTATTTCATGCGCAGCACGTATGCTCTTTTTTCAAGTGTAATTTACATGAAAAAATAAGTCATATATATACTCCGTCATAAACATGATGTGTAGTTGAAAATCTTACATCTAATCTGTTTTTGAAAATTTCGTTGTTCCAATTTTTTCTTTTTTCAATTTTCGTGTGGTTAGAGAGGACGATTGCCAAAGACGTTATTCGTACAATGACGGAGGTCATGGAGATCGCAATCCTAGGGTTCGACTAGACGGACTTATGATTAAGGGCAATCAATCATCCGCCGGCGAAAATCCGGCGAGAAACAACGGCGGAGCCAAGGAAGTGCACATAATAGATCAGCCCTGCAATGAGAATTGTCGGGATCGTGGATCGCGTGATGGCCCGAGGTTCCGCAGATGTTAGTCCTTGACCATAGGTATATTGTTTAACGTAGCGATGTAAATGGCCTAAGCATTTTACATTAGTGTAAGATTGTGATAATGTGATCATTGCCGACGAGAGAAAGGGCAATGGCCGAAAATGTTGTTCCTCTAATCCTGACGAAGGCTTCAGAAATCGCAATGCTTGCGTTCGACGAGAGGGTTCTTTCCGTTTACGGCGCTCCAGTGACGGTGGCGTGGAGAAGGCAAGTGCCGTGGACCTAACCAGCGATTCCGGCGGCTGATCGGAGAAATGATAACGGCTCTTATGGCTATGGCGATCAGAGCCACAACGGGCACGTGTTGTGGATTGACACGCCGCGAGGAGGATCAAAGGCAGGATGGCGGATCGTCGTCGCCGCCGTCGTCCGAAGGCCACAATTGGGTAGAGATGAGATCTCGGAGAGGTTATGGCCGGTGAGGGTAAGGTGGCGGGAAGCCACCGCGGCGAGGGGAATCGCGGAGATGGCCGGAGGAATGGCGAAGAATCATCTCGTGCTGAAGCCGATGGCGTCTCAATTTGAAAGCACGATTGTATCAATGGCAATAGAGACGTGTGATGTCGAATTCAGTGTGATCTAATATATTTGTACATCGATTTGAGATGATCCTCCAATCGCTCGACCGAACGAGCAATGAGGCCGCATCGAAATTAATCCATCTCTACCCTACACAAAACCAAACCAACGTGCGCCTAGGCGAAATCGAAACAGACCCGGTCGACCAAAATCACCCGCCGCCGCCGTCCCCCTGGGAAATGTAGACCGCCCCTACGAACATAGCTCCCGAGGCGCCGCCGCCGCCGCCGTCGGCGTTGGCGGCTCCGTGGTGGTTGACCGCGACGTGATTCCCGGCACCTAAAGTGCCGTGGCCTCGGCCTCTCGGGTTGCGAGGTTGCCGATGCGGCTTGCGATCGGAGGGAGGGGCCGTCCGCCGGTTGCGCGGCTCGCTACGCCTGCTCTCGCCGCGATGATCCGGCTTACCGATGCAAAAACATAAGTTCAAGCCCTTCATTTCAAGAAGAGGTTCCAGAACGCAAGAGGAGGTTACACGTATATAGCACTAGCTAGACTAATTATAGACAGGCTCGTTCCGTCACAAATCCTGCTCCTCATTATCCATATCACGTTTGAACTAACACTGTGATTTTATCTTATTTTCCTCTTTTTTTTTAATTCTCCCCCTTTCCTCTTTATTTTCCTCGAAATAATAATAATGGATAATCACGTTTTTTGTCCCTTATTTTAGTTGTAATGTGTATCGCATCACGTACCCATTATATTATTGGACATCTTGGAAAATGACTGAGATCGAATGCTGATGTTACTTTACGATGTACATGTAAGAGATGAGCAGTCCGTCTACTTCCTGTACCGTCCTCGATTATATCTACATGCACGTACGTGTATGCCTCACAACTCAAGCTGCACGTGATGAAATCTACAACCTAAAAATTAAAATCTAATATAAAAAAAGAAAATCCCGAGAAGGCGGAAGGGGAAAAAATGTCTGAGCCCGGGTTCGAACCGGGGACCTCTAGTGTGTGAGACTAGCGTGATAACCGACTACACCACCCAGACACCATGTGACGAGCTCTGCCCTAGTTTATATATAATGGCGTATTATGAATCATCAGACAGACCTACAACGATAGGTTGGTCAGATTTCTTCTTGCCCTCCCCCTTGTTTGGCTGGGTGAGGTTCGTTCGTCTTTACTTGTTCCTGGATTGTAAGTGAAGGACAATGGATTTGCAATTGCCGATTGCCGGCGTTCGCCAGAGTTGTCGATCTCGACTCCCGTTTTCGTTCCCAAATTGTCGAACTGGTAGCAATAGCGGGAATACAGTGCCCGTCTTATGTCAAATGAGCTCCCTGCCGAGCCGGAAAGGAACAAAGACGCCGACTAGATTGGCGCTGGTCGAGAGAGTTTATTTAGGATCCCGGGAACATTCGAGTATGAATACAGACTAGACAGAAAAACCGAGAAAGCTCATTTAATTGTGACATTCATTCATCAAATGCCATTGCGATCTTATGAGTACAGAAAAGCTATATACATGTAAAATTTGTTGCTTCAGACGGTACATCAGGTCGCTCTCTCCTTGTTCTCAGACAACCCTTTGCATGTAAATCACGATGGGAGGGACAGATTGAATTTGTCGTCGAATGTAAGTTCCGGACGCCTTCATTCCTTCATTTACAGCTCGAGCATGGTTGAGTTTCGGCGACGTTCTGGGATCCTGAGCTATACTTTTTGCCTCGTGTTAAAGAGAGTTTATCGAATGAATCGCGCCGGCAGCTACCAATAATCCCCGCAGGAGCATGTCCCATCGTTAAAACGGTGAATACGATTCACGTCCCGGACGAGGATCTCTCTCTTTGTATACTTGGAAATGAATTTCGTCACAGAGTGACAGTCTTCACATAACCTCAAGTTCTTGGTAACCCGTATCGTCTCCCCCTTGGCGCTGTTGATGAGTCCAAAGGCCACGGCTAGTTTTTCACTGTGCCCCAGCAAAATGCGTTCCTTCTCCTCCAAATCAAGATCGTAATGCACAATTTCGGTTTGCGGCACGTACCCGTCTTCCTTCATCTCCATTGACAAATTCAGCAACAAGGCATGGAGCTGCTCAATCTGTGGATTCAATTCATCGACCGAAGCAAAGGAATATATCTTCCTTTTGACTTCAGTCCAACTGCGACCGGGGACCTTTGGCAGTCTCCGAGCTTCGAGAAGTTTCTTCACTCTTCTCACCTCATCCCACATCTTGGCCTCCGCGTAGATATCGGCTAGGAGAACATAATTTCCAGCATTCATGGGTTCGAGCTCGAAAAGCCTTGCGCTCGCTCTTTCTGCAAGCTCGACATTGCAATGAATCCTGCACGATCCAAGGAGCGATCCCCAAACTTTAGGTCCTGGTTCAATCCGCATCTCTTCTATGACTTTGACTGCTTCATCTAATCTATTTGCCCGGCCAAGAAGATCCACCATGCAAGCATAATGCTCCACACTAGGGAAAATCCTATGTTCCCTTACCATCGAATCGAACAACATCTTCCCATCCTCGACAAGCCCTGCATGGCTGCAGGCTCCTAAAACACTAACGAAGGATATGGGACTCGGCGAGATTCCACTGATGATCATCTCGTTGAAAACCTGAATCGCCCTCTCTCCAAACCCATGAACCCCATAACCCGAGATTAATGAATTCCAGGAAACTACATCCCTCTCATCCATCTTATCAAAAACTTGTTGAGCTCGGTCAAGCTTGCCGCATCTTGCATACATTGTCACCAGAGCACTAATGACCGGCAAGATCGAGTCCAGACCTCTTCGCAGAAGATATCCGTGAATCAACCTACCCTGCTCCAATGCAGCAAGCGCAGCACAGGCTTGCAGCACGCTGACCATTGTCACCGAATTTGGAAGCAAATCATGGGTCTTAAGCATCATCTCCCTGAAAAGTTCCAAAGCCTCAAAAGACATCCCATTTTTAGCATAACAAGCTATCATTGCACTCCAAGAAACTACATTTTTCTCCGGCATCTCGCCAAACACGATTCTGGCGCATTTCACGCACCCAAACCTGGCATACATGTCCACCAAAGTAGTCATGATATGAACATGGCCCCCGTACCCATGCCGCAGAATATGGGCATGAATCTCCCTTCCCTTATTCAAAAGCGAGAGGGCGCATTCCGAAGCTACGCATGACTTCAACACATAGGTGTACGTGAACCTATCTGAAGGAATCCCAACCCGGTTCATCCTTCTATACAAGTCAAAGACCTCGCGTCCATGACCCGCCAAGGTGAGCGCCCTAAACAGCGCGTTCCAAACATAGATAGTTCTCACGCGAGTTTCCTCAAACACCTTCCGGGCATTCTCGGCGGCGTCCAGCTCGGAGTACATGTTGATAAGCTTGGTCGCCAGGAACGGGTCCTGGTCGAACCCATTCTCCGAGAGATGGCGGTGAACGCTGAGGCCATCGGGGAGAGAGTTCCGGCGGGCGCAACACAGGATCAAGAGCTCGTAGGTGCGCTGGGTAGGGTCGGGTTCTTGAGAGAGGACGAGCAGCGCCCGCTTCAGTTCGCCCCTCTTGCACAGACGTTGGATGACGTGGTTCTTGTCGGCGGTGGAGGTGGACGTGGACGTGGAGGTGGAAATGGTGGGGTTCGATGCTGAAGAGCAGAGGGGCGGCCTGCAGGAGCCGCGAGCGGCCGTGCACTTGAGGTGTTGGCTGAAAGGAGGAGGAGGAGGAGGAGGGGGTTGTTGAACGGTTTGGGGAGACCGAAACGCGAACATCACACGAGAACACGAGAGAGAGAGAGAGAGAGGGGTCGGGGAGATAGCAGGAGCGACCGGGAAGGCGAGGTGATGGTGGCAGTGAGTGCAGAGCTGAGGGAGGGGAGACAGAGAGAGATTGCAGCGATTTTTAAATTTTCTTTTGAAATCCTTGTCGCTTGTTTTAGCTAATGTCTTTATATGAGAAAAAGTCAGCAAAAATCATAAATTATGTCCAATGTAAAATATTTACTTCAAATTTTTCTCTACGACACACAAAGAGTCTCAAATTTATATTCATGTGATATCTTCACATTAATTTTTTTGTGACAAATAAAAATCTCAAACTTTTATCTGTGTGACACATTTACCCCATATTTACTCCACATTTGTGATACAGGGTAAAGGTGTCGCATAAAAACACATTTAGGGCTTAAAAAGTTATGGTAAATATGTCATATTGGTATAAATTTGAAATTTTTTATATCACAAAAATCTTTTTTTCTCAATTTAGCCCATGAAATCAGGCAAGTTAAAGAAGGTTGAAAAACGAGACTAAACTTGAGGGGATCAATCATATCAGGCATCTGCCCATCCTCCCGTACGCTCAAATGAAAATACCGCCGATCAAATGATAAACTCGTCTTACCCAATAATCAAGATAGTTTTTTCAGTATTCTTTGAACCTTTCACCTCCTGAATTTGAAAAAAAGAAGAAGATAGAGTTGCAAGAGGTTTATAAAATTCACAGACGCCATTACTAACCCAAGACATCACAGAGGAAGGCCACTTTTGAACTCCCTCGTTCTTCAGCTATTCGACCGATTCTTACTTACTTCAAGCGATCATTTTCAACCGCTTAGACAAAACACAAGCACACCAAGCTCTCCGCAATGCTCTAAACACAACCCAACCGCAAATAGTAAGATGGTCGGCTCGTGGATACGTTGTAACCCCTTAAACTATATCACAAGCACTACCCTTTACTGTAACCAACTAGAACGAAGAAGCCACCCGCTCGACGAGTTAATCACCAGTCAATTCCACACACATGCGTCCATAAACCGTAACCAAGCAAATAGTATCACATCTTTTAGAACGTCTTGTGCCCTCATATCAGGCTCAAGTATGAGAGGCAAATAGAGTCACAACGTGTGGAAATCCTCATCGTTTCCTCGACTCATTGACCCTGGATAAAAGGATCAATTCAGAACAGAATATCTCCATCGTCTCATCTCAATGCACCATACGGTGGTTTCAATTAGTCCCATCGCTCCTTTTTTGTTGCCAAGTGGTGCTTAAGTCTGCTAGTACAAAATGTGTCGACACCTATCAGTTTCACGAGAACAAGACCTGTTTGGCAAAGACCCTTCCAGAAAGCCCAAGGCAATCATAACTTTATTTCAACTAAGCGCATAAGATGCATGACATTTCACTAGCTCAAGATACTCATGGATTGTAGCACGAAAATAAAACCAGCGCTTCTTTTTTTTTTTCCAGAAAGCAGAAAACCAAACCCACTTCCCAATAAATTAAGACTGACTTCCATTCCTTCTGTTTTATAAGCAAGCAATGCAGATTCTCATTCTAATGCGCAACAGATGAGCAATTGAAATTCTCTTATATTAAATTAACAAGAGACAATTAGGACATGGTACAATTGGGAACCAGGAAGAACCATGCAAAGGACATGGTACAATTGGCCAGCACACTGAGGCAGTGATATTAGCCACATGGCCATTTCGGTGGTCACACTTTCAATCAAATTATTAGCAATTTGATGAACAACATTTACGATCAATTGTCTCCCAGCTCAGAATAATTCAGCCACTCCAGAAAGAAATAATATGCCAAGAAACTGGGCTAACTAGCAAACCGTAAATTTAGGTTCCTCGGTGGACTGATTGGCATTCAGCAACATTCTTCATAGAAATTTCATAATGTAAACAAGACTGAGAACCTGCCAAAAGAATGTGTGACACTCCATAAAATGTCAGTAATATGCCAGCCAACCTCGACAATTTTTTTACTAAAGCATGCCAACCTCTAGGAAGTTTTTACAAGAGCACTAAACATATAATACAACCAGTAGGCTCAGACATTCTACATCGCAGACATGCAGCTACCTCGCAGAGAAAATGGAGGTCATCTTTGTTAGGCGGCAGCAGGATCATTTATCACACCCAAGAAATCATCCTTAATGGTGCCAATGCAGAACTGAAAACAACAAATGAACAAAATATCAGCTACGCTAGCTAGAATTTACACATATATCAGTTGACCGAGACATAATCAAATGCATGCTGATATGCCACTACTAAAGTTGCATGATACGTGCAGTATCAACCTACTAATAAATTCCACTTCTTTGGTAAGCATGATTCCAGATTTTTAAGACTTGAAAAAAAATAAGGAACTAGATTTTCCTATCTTGTCTTATTTGTCGGAGGGATTATCCTTCGAGGGAGGAGTTCTCAGTCACTCAAGAGGCCTTCTGACTATTCTGAAATACTAAAGCTAAAGGAGGCCACTCATCAGACAACGTATTCCTAGTGAAGAGAACGCTCTAGTTGGAAGAATGAAAGTAACTAATATGGCCCTCCATTAGTAGCAGAGTTAACTATGACTCTAGCATGCTTCTTAAAGCAAAACTTTCAGCAGATGAAACTTGGAAGGGGCACTTGCTAGATCTGCAGAATTGCTTGATGATATGTTATCTATTTTGGATCCTGATGAACAAAACTGGAATCTGAAGATACATAGTTCACTCTCCACAGTCCGGAAGGTATTAGAACTAAGCCTTTAAAAGCAAAACAGGAGATGCCTGTGGTCCATCCATGCATCCTAAGCATTCTCTAATCACTTGGTGACAATTTTTGTGGTTCATTCTTCCATCTCCAAGAGAATACGCACAATCGGGAAATTGGCATGTTAGCTGCAGCATCCAGTGTCCACTAAGAACTAAATCAAAGGATGGCATTCCTTGATTTAGTAATCAAAATATAGATATATAAGTTGGTGACAATTTTTGTGGTTCATGCTTCCATCTCCGAGAGTATACACACAATCAGGAAATTGGCATGTTAGCTGCAGCATCCAGTGTCCACTAAGAACTAAATCAAAGGATGGCATTCCTCGATTTAGTAATCAAAATATAGATATATAAGCAATTTGGCTTTAAAAGAAGTTATAGTGATCCAAATACTAAATGAGCCATCTACAATTCTAAAGCAAAAGCTTTCTCAGTCCTCTTCTGGAAACCTGTTTGCATGAAAGTAGGTAGTTGCCACTAATTATCTTAATGCTTCAAAGCAAACTATTGATCACAGTTAGGTACATGATAGAAGTAAGGCAGTATAGTATAAAGAAAGAAAGCCATACTATCTCGGTCGCATCTACACGAGTCCCAATTATCTTTAGTCTTACTTCACTGTCCTTCTGGATTTTTACCTGAAAGAAATCATAGAAAACTTGAACAATGATATAATCCTAAAGACATAGTTTGCCCCTTTTGAAAAACATACCGATCCATCTGATGTCGTATAGTTTGGCATGTCTCCAGATTGGAACTCCATGTCATCTGGTATCAACTGAAACTCAAAGATGATGATTTAACAGTCTGAGTAATTGAAAAAATAAAAGCAAGAGACACATAACTTGACGAGTAGTTCTATCCCCCTTAACTTGACAAGTAATTCAAATGCATGAGAAAGTAAGAAAGCATAGAAATTGGTCCACAAAAACTCACGGGAAAATTTTAGTACGATTAGAATGACTCTTAGAAGCAACAGCTCAAGCAAGTTACAGACTTACGTGGTTTGAAACAAAAATCTGAACCGGACCAGCTTCGGCAAAAAATCCCATCTGTGTAAAAGTCATGGTTACTAATCTTCACAACTGTATCTTCACACTACAGGATCATTACTAAACATGAATATGAAAAGAATGCCTCACCTTGTTCACCATTGTGACAACAGCCTCTAATATCTCTCCTTTGAAGGGCCTAAACACAACGCACTGGTACTTCACAGGGAATGTCACGAACCCCGTCCCTTCTCGAATCAATCCTTTCCCAATGTTCTCTATACCAGTAATCGCCACCACGAAACCGTGCCGACCACTGCACCAAAGAAAGGATCACATGATGCCGCAGGAGCAGTGAAATAACGAGTTTTCTCTCCAACGGCCATGCCTCTACTACATCAAACATTAAGCATTCTAAAAGAGCTATGATCACACCCAATCTCGCTCTAAAAGATTGAGTGGGCGGAAGAAAAAGGAAGAACTTTTACTATCCATTACGCATTCAATCACAAGAAACATTCCCTGTGACGAGGAATTGGAAGAACACCCCTCCCGGAAATCAAGGAGCACTTTCAAACTGACAAAACCCTTAACCCTTGACCTGGGGCAAGATACCTTCAAGTGCCCTAATTCTCTACCCTGCTCTCCAATCCAAATTACGCGCCAATCGTTTCTTTTGGGGGAGCAGAGGGTGCAAGGGGCAACTACATCTAAGCCCTCTCGCGAAATCAAATTC
The DNA here is from genome assembly GCA_031216405.1 of Syzygium malaccense. Taxonomy (NCBI): domain Eukaryota; kingdom Viridiplantae; phylum Streptophyta; class Magnoliopsida; order Myrtales; family Myrtaceae; genus Syzygium; species Syzygium malaccense. The sequence continues at coordinate 23,567,964 of CM062262.1, read as the reverse complement.
CACAACCCCTATGCAGGGAATCGAACACGGTTCGCGGAACGCACAGTGGCAAGAACCGATTGAATCTTGAGACCGATGCGGAAACAACGCGCGAAGAAAAGGGGCAGGGCAGAAACCATCGAAGGAGGAAAACCTGCAAGTGCCCTCGACGTCCTTCATGAGCTTGGCGACGAGGTTGTCGCGGAGGCTGCGACCGAAGAAGCGAGGGTGGAGCTGCATGTTCCTCTCCAGAACGATGTGAAAGAACATCTTTACCCCCGCCTCCCCCCCCTCTCTTCGCTCTCCCTTCCGGCTGAGATTCTGCGGTCGCAGTTCGGAAGCAGATTCGAAGCCGAGATCGGGCCTTGATGCCGACGGCGAGGGCGGAGCGGGACGGCGGAGTTTCGCTCGGCTCTGTGTAAAAATGAACGGCGGTGCGGGCCGTGCTTCTTTTATACCGCTCTCTCAACTTCCATGAGGGGGAAATCGCCGCGTTGTTATGATTGATTTATAAAAGGGCAAGGGAAAATACCACAAAAAATCTTAAATTATATCACTTGTAATATATTTATTTTAAAATTTTTTTTATGATACAAAACCTCTAAACTATGTCACTTGTGATAAATTTACCCTGAACTATTTTTTATGACACGAAAAATTTCAAACTATGCCACTTATGATACATTTACCCCACAATACTTTAACCCATGGGGATTTTCGTCTTTTTATTTTTTTTCTTTTTTCCCTCGCCCAACCCACCGCCGGCGAGGACCGCCCTCACCGGCTTCCCTCCGCAGGAGAAGAAAAGAAAAAAAAAGAAAAAGGAAAAAGACGAAAATGCCCATTGGTCACAGTATTGTGGGGTAAATGTATCATAAATGGCATAGTTTGGTATTTTTCGTGTCATAAAAAAAAGTTCAAGGTAAATTTATCACAAGTGGCATAGTTTGGGATTTTTCGTGTCACAAAAAAAAGTTAAAGGTAAATGTATCACAAGTGGCATAGTTTAGGATTTTTGGTGGCATTTTTCCAAAGGGAAATTAGAATAAAAAAGTTTTAAATTGCAACTTTCGAAATAGAGTATTATTCTTCGGGCGAAAAAAAAATTGAGAATAGGGTTCCCTTATAAAAAAAATACATAATATTGAATTCCATCGAAAATAATTTTTTTTTTGGGTTGAGCTTTGTTTTAGGTCCTTCCATATCTTCATTTACGAGATTCGAATAAACCGGGTAATTTTTTTCGTTTGCTAATCTATTATTAATAATTTCTTTTTAGTTAGTGATAATATTTTTCTACTCTCGTTTATCTGCGTTTTAGTATATTAAAGAATTCCACTTGCTTAGGATATGTCAGAGTTCCCCTTTCAAAATAAAGCCAAGAAAATAGGAAGCCATAGGAAGTAAAAAATTCTTCCAATTTCCTCCATAAAATAGTAGGCTAGCGGGGCTTTTCTTTTTTAAATGAGCGTGGGTGACGACGTGGTCAGGTCTGGGAATAAGATGAGCAGTATAAGCTTAAGTTAATAGATCGTGGGGTGTCAAGTGTCGTGCTCAAAACGATTGGCCGGCCCAGAGACTCCCGAGTCAAAAAAATTTTAATCGAACGTGGACAATATTAGTACATGGACCATTTTTGTTAAAATTTCAAATTTTTTGCTTAGGATTGACGTGCGCGGGTCACTAATTGGTTTACGGGGGGGAGATTCAGCTAGAAGCAATCCCAAAAGCGTTGGCCTCATTCCTTCCGGTGCTATAAGATCAAATGAACTGCGGTCTGGTTTCTGAATTCTTATCCCTCCAAGACTTCTGTATCGCGTTCTGCTCGTAGATCGAGAGGACCTTTTAAGGGTTATCGCTGGCTACCTTAGGCATCATATAATAGGGACCTTCTGCTCAAGTTCTCTGCTTCAAGCTAAGGTGGACCTAAACCTTGCACTTGGTCGAGGAGTTCTCGGCCATTGTAATTGAGTTCGATGGCTTTATTGATTCAAGATACTACTGATTACTTTCAATGGAAGACCATACAAGATAAATATTCCAAGTTCGCGGATGAAATGAGCCATCTTGTTTCCTTTCAGTTTTAGTGCATAAATTTGGTGGGAAAGTGCGATGAAACGGAAGTAACAAGAGGAGCAAACAGAGACCCGGGCCAAGCGCTCGCTTCACTGCTATCCACTGCTGCGAACGAGATCGTTAAATTTCTGAACAGCAGCGACGCGTGGGAAAGGGAGATAATGAACTGAGAACGGCGTACATTACACGAAGTACTCATCATTACACCTGTTACTTCGTTTCATGGACAGCGAGCAGGACTAGACTACACCAGACTAGACTAACATTATTGTTTCCACATGGCATTGTGGATGCATGCAAGTGAACTTTAAGCTAACCTAACAATCGACCTGAGCTAAGGCGTGCCACTGCATACGGGGGGCGGGGGGGTGTAGTAGGACGGGGGCGGGCTGGAGTATGAAGGTGGCGACGAAGGATATGGCGGAGGCGGAGGGTGATAGGATGGAGGAGATGGTGGTGGTTGATAGGTTGGAGGCGGCGGCTGATAGGATGGAGGTGGCGGCTGATAGGATGGAGGAGATGGCGGTGGTTGGTAGGTTGGAGATGGGGGTTGATAGGAGGGAGGAGGTTGCTGCGACGGAGGCTGCCTGTACGGTGGTGGGTATGGCGGTGATGGGGGTGGATGTCTTGGGGAAGGCGGAGGGTAATGGGGAGGTGGTGGTGGATGCCGATGAGTGGGCGGCCGGTGCGGGTGAGATGGTGGACAGTGTCTGGGGGAGGATGGCGGAGGGTGCCTCCTGGAGGGTGGTTGTTCTCGGGAAGGTGGTGGAGGCCGGTGTCTTGGGGAGGGTGGCAGTGGCGGAGGGTGCCTCCGGTAGGGCGATTGATCTCGAGAGGGTGGTGGAGGCTGCCCATAGGATGGTGGTGGAGGCTGGTGTCTTGGGGAGTGTGTCGGTGGCGGAGGGTGCCTGCTGGAGGGTGGTGGAGGCTGCCCATAGGATGGTGGTGGAGGCCGGTGTCTTGGGGAGGGTGGCGTTGGCCGAGGGTGCCTCCGGTGGGGCGGTTGTTCTCGGGAGGGTGGTGGAGGCTGCTCATAGGATGGTGGCGGAGGCTGGTGTCTTGGGGAGGGTGGCGGTGGCCGAGGGTGCCTGCTGGAGGGTGGTGGAGGCTGCCCATAGGATGGTGGCGGAGACCTGTGTCTTGGGGAGGGTGGGGGTGGCGGAGGGTGCCTCCAGTAGGGCGGTTGTCCTCGGGAGGGTGGCGGAGGCTGCCCATAGGATGGTGGTGGAGGCCGGTGCCTCCGGGAGGGTGGTGGAGGGTGTCTCCGGGTGGATGGCGGAGGATGCCTTCCGGAAGGTGGACTCCCTCGATAGGGAGGTGGAGGATGTCCATAAGAGGGTGGAGAAGGATGTCCGTGGGAGGGAGGAGGAGGAGGAGGATGCCTTCGGGAGGGCGGTTTCACTCTAGACGGTGGTGGAGGGTATCCATGCGAGGGCGGCGGAGGCTGTCTCTGAGATGGCAGTGGAGGGGTCCCATAGGAAGGCGGTGGCGGACTCGGCTGAGGGGCTGGTGGATACTGAGGAAGTGGTGTTGGTCGGGGAGTTTGGGGTGGTGGAGGGTACGAAGGAGGTGGATACCTCCCCGAGGGTGGAGGCTGCTGTCCATAGGACGGAGGAGAACCATACTGGGGAGGTGGGGGAGGAGAGCCGTAAGTATAAGGCGGACTCCCATAAGCGGCTTTGTCATTGCTGAAGACGTCACCTCCCAGATTCGCACCGGCGGGATCTCCGGCGGCGACCGCACCAAAAGAAAGAGCAGCGGTGCGCTCGACAACGAGCACCACCACCACCACCACCAAACTGCGAAGACACCGAGCGAGCCGCTTCATTTCTCACCCGACCATACAAACGCAACGCAATAAGCCTCTCACTTGAGCATGGACTTAGCGGAGAGAGCGAGCGAGCGAGGAAGAGATCAAATCCTTTGAAGGGTTTAAATAGCCCTGGTTCGGGTCCTCATTTCGCAACGCAACAGCACGTAACGTCACAGCAGCACACCCTAAAAGGATTCGAGCCACTTTGTGGAGCACGTGGCTTCATGCATGACGAGGAAGCTTGATCGGACTCCACGTGGGCTGCTGCTCGTCATCCGACGAGGCAGGTCCCCATTTTTGGTGTCTTCTTCTGCAGTGGGTGTGCCTTGATAAATTTGACTTTTAACCCTCTCCCAGCAACAGCAAACGTCAGGAAAAACTTTGAAAAAAGGCGAAGATAGTGCGCGAGGACAGATCCGTGTTCCTCGGGAACCGAACCGTGTCCGAGAGAGAGAGAGTCGCGCTGTGACCTCATGCCCTCCCCAAATGAAGGTGGTGGAGTCATGCGCACGTCCCGACACAACACCGACTCTACACGATGGCATTAAACCTGATGTACGCTCCTAGGCCAGCAGAGAATGGCGTGTTGCCCGTTCTTTTAGGGTCGGCCCTTGACATAGATATCGAGAGTCTTCCAGACCTTTGTTTCACCATCTTATCATGTTGCCGATTTTACTCGATTATAAAAGTTCTACCTCTAGCGCTCCACCACATTATGAAGAGAAAATTACTTCGCTGAGTCCCAAAACTTAACTGATTTGTACAATTAAATCTTACAATTATTAAATTGTGTATTCAAGTTTCAGAACTTGTCAAGTCTGTATATCTAAGTCTTTTATCTTATATAGAAATATGCAACCCCAAACTAAACGATCCAATTAAAGGCGTCATTTTCTTTCGCCCCAAATTTAAATAAGCCGCAATACAAAATCGAGAACCCTGACTACCAAACGATCCCTAATTCGTGTTTGATTAGGGAACGATTACATGCATTTACACAAGCGCGCAGTTTAGAGGAAACAAGACAAAACATTGGACAAAACGAAATTTGGCCTCTGCAGCCTCGTCAAACCACTCATCCAAAGCTGAAAGAGTCCTAAGTTGGTCCCTTTTGACAGAGATACAAATGATGAAAAAGATGGCTTCTATTTTTTGAAAAGGCCGTAAATGTATGGCATGGAGATACTGAAAACATTGACTACTCTCCTTGGAGTTTCAAGGTTATTATCCTCAGCCTCTCATCATTTCAAATGTGTCGGTGATCGATGGGATGCCACAGGGCACTATTGCGCAAAAATCAGGAAATACAAATCTCTGCGGGCATAGAAATTGATGAGAGCAAGCTATTGGATCTTCTCCGTTGAAAGCAAGCCTGAAAGCCCAAGGCAACACTTCAACAGAGAAACAGGAGGAGGAAAGTTGGCTGCTGAAATCAATTGACGTTTGAACATGAATGCACCCCTTGCAGGCACCAACAGGTAAAAGACAGCGTTCTCTTGAACCTTGAATCATGGGTAAGCATGGAACACACGTGTTGCACCGATTCGACACCGAAAATTTATGACTAATACGATGTGGCGCGTGGTATTGCTGCTCAATCAAGCGTTCTTGCCTAAACAAATTGATGATGCTGAATGCACCTAAAGACCATAGAATGTGATTGGTCTCCAACAGAAAGGAGGAGAAATTCCATGAGCGACGCAAAGGCTTGTGAACAACCCTATCAGCTGCCGATAAACCAATGCTCCCGGAAGAAAAACCGAAGAGTGAAAAGACCCTGCTTGTTATCTACTAGCTGAGAGAAGTCCTTCCGCGTTAATCTTGATGACGTACACCTTCAAGTGGAACAACACCCTATCTTTTTTGCTGATCCTGATGCATCAGCAACATTGACTGTAGTTCCTTGACCACGACGGGATGCAGCGGCAGCAGCTTCCCGAGCTGCTAATGCCCTTAGCCTCTTAATATGGTTAGCCTGGATCAAAATTGACTGGAACGCCCTCTCGATGTTTGTTGCGTCCAATGCGGAAGTCTCCAGAAACAAAAGGCCCTCCTTGTTTGCCAAAGCCTGACCATCCTCTACTTGCACAGCTCTGAGGTGCTTTAGGTCACACTTATTACCAGCCAGCATAATCACAATGTCAGAATCCACATGGTCCCTCAGTTGACGAAGCCATCTCTGGATATTGTCAAAAGTTTGCCTCTTGGTTATATCATAGACAAGGAGCGCACCAACAGCTCCTCTATAGTATTGACTAGTCACAGCCCGGGACCGTTCTTGACCGGCTGTATCCCATATCTTTGCCTTAACCATCTTTCCTTCCACCTGCACCGAAGAACATAGACTATCTCAGAATCACAAGACTATCCACCTTCACCGAATGTCTCCAACCCTGATTATTGAAAGTGAAATAGATCGCAAGAAGATTTGATGCGCCATCACAAGAATGAAGGGGAACATGGTTAACACACAATAATACAAAAGAAAGGATAATCTCTTTTGGGACGTCATGCGAGACTAGGTCATCAGTTCTGGGCTTTCTTCACAAGAAAAAAGGAAACGGCTTTCACTTCACTGAGTGCATGCTGACAGTTCATCAAGAAATAACCAAAGCACGCTTAACCCGATTGAAAGAGAGGCAGAGCTGTTAAATGAGAGTTACTCTAAAATCCACACTGCACCATCTTCTTGTTTCACCGTAAAACAAGAATCCTATTGAATAATAGCCGCAGCCTCATCAAGACCTTTCACAATCCTAATTGGATAAACACCAAAATGCTAATATAAAGATTAATTCAACAACTTCACTCTCTCAATTCAAGTACGGCTTTGAAATGACACTGGCAACCCGCAAGTTTCAACCTTGGCTGAAAGATAGATATCAAGTACGTGCTGACAGATTATCATCTAACCGAAAACACAAGAAAAGGTTTTGATCATACAATCGGCAACCAGCAGAACAACACAGGCAAACCAAGACTGATAAAAAGTAGCATGTTTAAATCGAAAGGAAGCAATGCAAAGAAACAGATAATGAAGTCCGGTTGAACTCTCACCTGTAGAATCGTCGACGCGAACTCAAAACCAATATTGGGCTTGAACTCCAAGCAAAACTCCTTTCTAACGAACCTCGAGAGAATGTTGGATTTACCAACACCGGCGTCCCCAATCAACACGATCTTGGACACATCGTCATACTCGATATCTTCTTTTTTGGCCATAGCCTTCTCTCCTCTCCGATCTCTATCAAACCTATCATATCCATTCGATAACGAACTCAGATCAAAAGCGCACTTCAAAGACCTCCAAGATTCGCACATTCATGCGCACGCACGCATGCAAGCAAAAGAAGACATGGCTGATCTTGAAACCTTAGGCATAAACGACGAACGACGCTGACAAGGAAGCAAAAGAACGCACCTTGAAGGTGGATAGGTCGAGAAGAGGGGATGCTTCGAGTGAGGAAATCAAAGACGGGAAATGATTCTGAGGTTGAACAGTGAGGAATCTAAGGATCTTTAGAGGATTATCGTCTCAGGAAGAGGAGGAAAAAGATCAGAAACGACTGTTGCTGATGGACGTTGCTAACTGGTTTTCTTTTGAAATCTTGAAGAAGACGAGAGAAAGATAACTATGAGAAGGGATTTTTCAAAACGGCCAAGCTTACATAGCCAATAGCCAGGCGGCAATCCCTTGCATGAAAAAAAGTACAATTTCAATTTGAACTTTATTAACGAGGGTTCCATAATCCTATCAAAAATGCTTCATATTTCATTTTTGAGATATTAGACATATTTATCACGAGAAAAATCAGTGCATTGGAAATTTGTTAAAATTGCAATATTTTTTTTAATTTGATTGTCTAACAAATGTAGGGAAACACTTTTTGGCAAAAACCTTTGAATTTAATCAAAATTAGAATTTGATCGGATAGAATATGATTAACACAAAATTAATGCGAATGGATACAATTTAAATTAAAACACGATTGTAGGTGACAATCCCTAGCATGAAAAAACACGATTTAAATTTGAATATTGTTAATGAATTTGATTTTCAAGATGTTGACTGTGTATGTCACGATAAATATTAGTGCATTTGAAATTGCAACATCTTCTTATTTTGTCGTTCAACAAATGTCAGTTAACACTCTTTAACAAAGAAATAAATAGAATCTGATTAATGCAAAATCGACATGAATGGATTCCTTTTTATTTTCAAACAAAAAAGTTTCGCTTTGGTTGAAATATACTATTGATTAAAGATGACACGAGTATATGATCACATGTCAATTCTCAGACCTTATAAAAAAGAAAACCTACTGGAGATCCAAAAGACGACATTGTTATTAAGCATTTGGACGGATCAATGAGCATAGATGTCCCAATGAAAGAGGAGGAAGTATTTTATGTGGTAAATACATCACGTGGCAATAATGCCATGATGTAACAAATCAATTGTCAATTTTCGTGTTTCATAAATTTCATCATACTTGACAATATCGGTAACAGGACTTATTAATGCCACGTGATGGATCCATCATATAAAAGAACATTCTCCTGAAAGAGGTGGCCTGGCCATTGGAGTTGGTCCACTAGAGGGCGATGGTAGTAGAGGATGCCATATCATTGTCCATGTTTCACACTAACGACGTTGTCGAAACCTTCTCGAAACCATATCAAAAGAATAAAATTAATAGCTTCTTTTTCTAGGCCATAAATCACAAAGTGATCTACTACCAATGTATAACATAATGCGATGGAATTTTGTTAATTATCGTAATAGTTAAATGAGCATACAAATAATCGATGAGAATTATCACATCGTAATGTAAATCAATTAATTTTTATAGTTATAACTCATAATTAATGTAATAAAACAACACCCATTTCGCATCATAGTATAGTTTTACTTATCTTATTAAGAAAAGGCCAAAGTGTGTTGGGATTTATTTACCGAAGTTCAAATTTAAGCTGTCGAAACCCCCAAACTTTCACAAACGAGTTCTAAAAGCCTAATCTTTTAACTCAATAGTACCCCTCGATCAGTTTTTTCTGAAAAATGTCTCCAGCCCAAAGGGTTATATTGAGGAAAGAAGTTGATGTTCAAGCTTTGTCAGCTACTTAAAGTTTGGGCACTTTTCAGTAATTAAATCTCAACCTTTTTCCCTCAAAAGGAGCCCAAGATTCCGTCTAATCTCGTCAAGCAAAAGGTAAACAATGGCAGTTTTTAAAAACAAAGGAATTATTATTATTTTAATAATCTACGGGTACAGGCACGAAGATCTGGCAACGTATTAGCCTAAGAAAGACCCGACAAGTCGCATTAACCAATTAATTTAGAAAATCTAGTTTTTGAGCTGAAACTTCTCCGACTCCTAGTGTGGACCAGCAAGGGTGTCCTTCATTGACTTTTCTTAAATGAAATCACCAACATATCACCAGAAACCATCATATCCGCAAGCAACTCTTTTAATCATTAATGGTACTTTTTTATGTCTGTTTCTATCGATGCCTAGCTACTAATTCAATGCCATGTCAGTTGTTAGCCGTGTGTTTCGATCTGAGAATTAATCGCCGGGGGCTATTCTCGATGACAAGGAACTTGATCATTGTCACTAGATGAATACGTACATGGGGATATATTGATTCAAGTTCCAAGATTGTGCTACGACCGATGTTGTTTCCTTCGCTTTATACTCGCTCGAGGGCGTCGGCGAGAAAAAGCAGATGACCTTATAGGAGTAATATTATTAAATTTTCGAAACTGGTCACATCAGGTGGGCGTGCCGGAGTGGTTATCGGGCATGACTAGAAATCATGTGGGCTCTGCCCGCGCAAGTTCGAATCCTGCCGCTCACGTTTTGTTTCTCTGTTTTTTTTTCTCCGTGTTTTCCTCTTTTAAAAAGGGAACTTTGTTTATGTCAATTTTACTCAATATATCTATGTTAATAACACACTCTTTCTTTAAGATTGCCTCTAACGATGACACATAATTTTATACTAAAAAGGAATGGCCGCTTTCCTTGCAACGGGTGCTACCTCATTCAACGTCATGAGTTTTGTTCAACAAAAAGAAAAGTTAGTTTTAATGAGTTTTGAAGGTGCAAATTAGCAATTATTGAAAATTTTAAATATTTTTTTTGTAACTCTTCCTATTGAGTATTTCCTTGGAAGGTTTTTATTATTTTCTGTTAATATTACAACAATACAGTTGATTGTATATCATGGAACAATGATGGTTATAATATTTTCTAACTATTTTCGAATCCCTTTATCTATATTAATATAAATATATTGAACTAAGAACTTCAACTTTGTTTTGTTCGTCCGAGAAAAGATTCATACGAATTGTGAGACAAGTTAATGAATAATCTATTCAAGAATACATACTTCGAATTTCATACAAATGAAAAAAAAATTCACCTCCATGCAATGCATGGTCATTTCGCAAATTAATGTCAGTAAACTTAATCTTTACTAAAAGAGAATGTTTGGAGCTTTGGCTTTCAACAAGTTCTAATTTTGCATTCCAGATTGGATTAATCCTAAGGTCAACGCCACTCTAGAAGCATTGTTAAATATTCAATGTTGCATGGGTGACATGCTGTAGTTTTGTAACTACAATCTATCAACTGTCCGTACCTGTGATCAATGGACCTTATAATAATCTTTCAAAGAATATCATTTGCAAACAAAGTTGGTAAAATAACACGATTTGTCAATAGACATGCGGCCTTACTGGTAAAGGGGTTGGGGGTGCGGTCGGAAAGTACTGGTTCTGTCTCCATGAGCACTGCACACATATGTACATAAAAAAAATGGAGCAAAGACAAAAAAAAATTCGTTTCTTTTCTTTTTTGGTTTTCCATCTCTACCGTGTAAACGCATAGATCGCAAGACACAAGTAAACGACCAGGCCCAGAGGGACCAAGACCACCAATGGCACGATTGCAGCCACACTGTGCCCACTCTCACCGCAGCCCAAAGTCCCCAGCTTCATCTGCACCAGGTTCACCAGCGCCATCATCAAGAACCCCGTCCCAGCCACCGACCCCAGCGCCGAAGCCGCCATCCCCGCCCTAAAGGCCGCCGTGTTCACGTGCCCCGTCGTCGCCCCGCCATGCCCCTCGTCCCCGCCGCCACAATCGTCCCCGCCTTCCTGTTCCTCAGCAGCGCTGCTGATCTTAATGGCCTGCTTGAGAGCCAGCGCGACGAGGCTCGAGAAGAGGAAGGAGCTGAAGGAGTACACGTGGAAGGCGACGAGGTCCTCCGCCACAGCGGCGCCCGGCCTGCAGGATGCAGCGCGGCCCCTGAAGAGCAGGCCCGCGGCCCTCGAGTCGGCAGGTGAGGCGGTGAGGCCGAGGAAGAGGGCGACGGTGAAGAGGGAGTTGACGTTGACGATGCCGTCCAGGGCCATGATGTGGATCCTGGTGGACGACGACAAGCAGCGCGAGACGAACCTCGACGTGGTCTCGAGGCACGACGCGGCAGCCACCGCAGAAGATCGATCCGGAAAGACCGCCATCCTCGGCTTCGTTCTCCCGCTCATATTTTCTTGCATCTAACAATTGTATATTAAGACAAAGAAGGAAGAATCCATGGCACATGCGGCACGGATTAGGTCTGCGAGGTTGCGGGTTCAGAAGAACACGAGAAGGGTTGCGTCGAAGTGAGAGCTTTTCAGGGCATGGAAGCTGGCGAAGTTAACGTGTCTTGGCCGGGTGGACGCGTTGCTTGACGGGGTTCTTGAAAGACGGAGAATTTCGGGCTTATTTTTCGGACTTTCTTTTGTAAAAGGGACAAAAGACGGGGAAGAGAAAATAAAAAACAAAATTAAGTGAGAGAAAAAAATTTGGGCTGCGCCGTTGCCGGGGATCGAACCCGGGTCACCCGCGTGACAGGCGGGAATACTCACCACTATACTACAACGACTTTGTTGTTGTGGTGCTCCACAAAAATATATATGATTGTTATTTTAATATAGAATGGTGTTGCCCGTGTTTAGATGAGAATAGGCGCTTCCCCGGGCAGGCCATCATTGGAAAAAAACACGAGTGTTTGAAAATGCGCTCTGATGCTCATCGTGTTGAATCCGTTCGTTCGGAAGAAATAGTCAATAGATCGTGCGTAGAATCCACTTACCGGTGCGGTTGGGCCCTGAATTTACATGAAAGAAATGCGATCGAACGATGAATATTTCGATTATGCACGAGTATTGAACATGATCGATGGGTGAGTCTAGTATAAAAATTCTCGTGTTATTGATCCCATGAAAATACCATGGGTGCGTTTGGTTCAGCTTTCTCAAAAAGATCTGGACCTCCAAAGTTTTTTAGGGAAAACTTTGGGTGTTTGGCAAATTTTGTTGTGACTCCTTTAGTAAAATGCTAGCCTTGGCAAAGCTGAAAGCCCAAAGACAGGTAGGACTTTAAGTATTTTCGAAACGCCATGTTCAAGGATTTAATGATTATTTTTTCCCATCTTGCCCTCATCTACCTAAACGGGAGTCCTAGATCTATTCGTGACTCTCCTTTGCACGCCTGGACGACCTTTAACCATGAGCTCATTTCCTAGATTTGTTCACTCAATTCTAACCATTAATAATGAGCATCAATGGTTGCTTAGATCTATTCGTCATGAGGCTCGCTGCATCGCCAAGGTCGCGTTACCTCAAAGCCCTCGCCTAGGCTTGCAAGAGTCCTCACACAGATCTATTCCACTTAAATCTATTCATTGAGAGGCTCACTGAGGTCATGAGACCTCGGCATCATGTCACCAGAGGTCGTGCAACCTTGGAGCCCTCGCTTGGGCTCACAACAGCCCTTGCCTGAGCTGGGTAAGAGAATCGTCGAGCTTATTGAATGTAGTACAGGCGATTTTGAACACGGTGATGCAGAGCGAGACAGAGGCCACGACAGCGTCAAGTCTGAGGGCGGCACTTCTTCATCAGCAATGGAGGCTCAAAGGAAGACGATCTACATGGAGTTGGATGTGAACAAGGAAGATGATCGGTGGTGCCAACAAGAAGAAAGCTCATGTGTTACTTCTACGACATCTCTTTTGCTTTTTTTTTCTTTTTGGGAAGTGACTTTGCATTTACCCAAAGCTCAATCTAATGCACCCCTATCATTCTCTAAACGAAATTAAATAGGACTGGACAAGCTTAGGCATATAAGGGCCCAGAAACGAATTGCTTTCCCTGTGGACTTGATCAATAGACAGATTTGGCTCGGGAGGCCCGCCTGAGCCGAGATGTCAAAATAGACAAATGGATAGATTTAAGGAACAATCTTATATTCGAAAATGTCTTTCTGTTGTTGCTGGCATGGCTTTTCTAGACATAAGGTTTCTTGACTACCAACATGCTTATATTTGAATAGTCGAGACCATTTTGAATGTTGGAACAATGTTTGTCACCTTATTTCCAAATTTCAATATGACACTTTCTGATCCCCAGTTGCTCACTACTTTGAAGGTCCAACTCCAAATTGCTGGAGCCTTGCAAGTTGCCGATTCTATTGTTGCTACCTTGTACTATCAAATGGTGTATAGGGTTTGGAACTATGCCATAGATCTTTCTCTTCCAGCATTAGAATAAGCTTTTGATGAGCTCAGTGGACAATAACCATACAACATCTTGTGTTTATATTCCTTGACAAATCCCGCACAAGAAAGTATAGAAGAAAGAAGAAGAATAGGAAGCTGTCATAAGCTACTTAGAAAAGGCAGTGGAGATAGGATGCTCAACCCCTTCATCATCAAACGATGAATAGAAAGTGTATTGTTGGTTTTGTCATAATGGTGTTTGGTATAAGTCATGTTATTATAATAAATGTTTGGCATGAGTCGTGGTATTGTAATAAATGTAAATTTTAGGTGTCATAGGTGTGCACCACGTGTTGTTATTAGGCATTAATATGCCTGGGTCACTAGTGATGTAATCTTGCTTGTATTTTGTTTCCTTTATGCCTATAAAAGGCATGGTTTGTGATATGTTGAGACAAATTAGCCTTCAACAATAAATTGTGTATTTGTATGTTTAAATCATGCAAAACTAATTTTCTATTCTTCTCTTCGAATTTTTGTCTGGTATTAAAGATCTTGAAATGGTAAGATGACTCGTATCCTGGTAACATGCTCTGCACTCGTCTTCTTGAGGATCTAGTGTATTAGAAACTAAGGCGAAGGGAAAGCATTACCTTACCATGAATAAAATTACCCAAGTAGAAATTTCTTCACCACTAGTAGATGTTCCATTCTCCTTAATTCCATCTTGTCCATTTCATAAGCCTGAAGCATCCAAGATCAATATTTATGAGGTAACTTACCTTAGTGAAGCTGAGAAAATCTCACATACTACCCTCCCTCTTGTAAATCTTTATGTTGCTTTTGCTAAACACACATTTTTTTCTCCTATTCACTCTATCATATCGTTAATCCGTCCCACTCCAAAACAGGTAAAAAAGGAATATGTCCAATCCACTCGGTTTAATTAGCATCTTATCTTTACCCAACATGAACAGTTTGTTACTCTCTAGATTCGTCCTGACTCAACCGTGACTCAAATTGAACATTTCAATATGCATCAACTTGAGCAATACATGCCCAACTCCCTCCCAATGGTTACATATGCTACACAAATCCATCAATTTTACCCTTCGGGCCTAGGCAGGGCCATCGGGCCACCAGACCCATGATCACCTCTCGCAAGCAGTCTACGAAAAAGTCACCCCTTTTATTTATCGAGTCGAATTAAAATACTCAATAGCATAGGAACAAATAGCATAGGGAACAAAGTAAAGAGTATCCTTAAAATCCATCATTGGTAATGCTTTGAAAAATAAACCGCATGAACATCACATCACGTACAATTATTAAAGCCCATCATTTAAAGAATCATTAAACAGTCAACAGTTTCCTTCCTCGACCTATATGTTTTGGCATGCCCCAACAATTTGTGGCAAGTAAGATGAGAACGAATTTGCTAATTTCCCCCTTTTTCTTATATCAATGTAAAATGGGTTTTTAATATCGCCTGCGAAATAAAGAAAAACTGCACTTAAGTATCATATAATAATGCTACGAGTTTCGTGACTTAGCATTACATTCTCCTTCACGCAACAGATGTATAACCAAATAATTAGCATGTTGACTTGAAGATTCCAAATAAGCCTGGAATCTAATTAAATAATTTCTTTTTCAACCAACCCCGAAAAGAGAGATTCAACCCAAATCATACCTGGATGTGCTCTTATTTATTTAATTAATTTGATTAATTTAATTATGCCAACAGACCATGAAACAGCTGACCTTGAAGATTCATGTCCCAATTCGACAGCCTAACCAAAAACAATAGCCGCTTACCACTGTGCTTATAATGCAGCACTTGCCCGGCATGCATCTTGGACGTGATTCGCAGCTCCTAATTGCTTAATTAGGTCGAAGAACATTATATGACAACAACCCAATTTTCTTTTTCTTTTTATAAAAAAATTAGGGAAAAAAGGAAAAGAAAATAAAGCAACTGGTCTAAAAATAAATGTTTCGATGTTGCCAACTGAGACTGTAGGGGGGGTCAACCAATTTGGTAATGTGCAATCATAGCTTCAAACCTTATTGGGCCTAATTCCCTAAAAAACCCTCAACTTTAGGTTAAGTCCCAAATCTATCCCGAACTTTTTTTTGTCTCAGAAAAAACCCAAAACTTTAAGTTAAGTCCCAAATCTACCCCGAAATTTTTTTTATCTCAGAAAACACCCCAAACTTTAGGTCAGATCCCAAATCTGCCATAAACTTTTTTTTGTCTTGAAAAAAACCTCAAACTTTAGGTTCAGTCCCAAATCTACCCCAAAATTTATTTTATGTAAAAAAAATCACCAAAATTCAATTTATTTTCAAAAATATACCCCGATATATCAGTTCCAACTTGACGTGGCATTTCCATGTCGATAATAAATGATTTTATTTGGTTTTATTTCGGAGAATTTCAACAACTTTTATTTGGTTTGATTTGTTGTCGAAGTGAAAACTCAACGTCGGTCTGTTTCTATCATCCCATTACTTTGCTGATGTTGATTTGTTATGACGTGAAAGTGCCACGTCAAGTTGGGATGGGATCACGGAGGTATATTTTTTAAAATAAATTGAAATTTGCTGATTTTTTCTACATAAAACAAAATTCGGGGTAGATTTGGGATTGAATTTAAAGTTTGGGATTTTTTCCGAGACAAAAAAAAGTTCGAGGCAGATTTGGGGCTGAACCTAAAGTTTGGGGTTTTTTTCGAGACAAAAAAAAGTTTGGGATAGATTTGGGACTAGACCTAAAGTTTAGGGTTTTTTCTTAGACAAAAAAAAGTTCGGGGCAGATTTGGAATTTGACCTAAAGTTTGGGGTTTTTTAGGGAATTCACCCAACCTTATTGTGGGAGGTGGAGATACTATGATGATATATTTATTGTAGAAGACGAGAATTTAATTAAAAAAAGGAAAAAAATAAATTCCTTTTTATTTTGGTAAGGAAAAGAAATTAATGCAATCCCAACAAATGGCAGGTGAAATTGCAAGGCTGGATAAATATATCTTCTTTATCCAAGGTTTCGACCGTAGACCCACAAAATGGGAAATGGCAAAAGAGCGGATTTTTCTTTTGAAAAACATATTAATTAATAAAAATCAAGTGATATTGACGCGTGAGTAAAAATATGCGTAAAATATGAATATGTGCGAATACACTCAGTTTATTGTGAAAACTCAGTCGAATAAAAGTCCGAGGTTAAACTATTTTCCTATGAATTTACCAATTGAAACATCATGGCTAGTTGACTTTATTGACATTAAATTTGTTTTGTCCTGAGCAGCTTCTCTTTCGACCTTCTTTTCAATACTAGGATTTCCAACCCCCCTAATCGAAGAAAATGAGACCATTTCTGTCGTCATCGCGTTTGGACAATCAACGGGACATCAGGACTATATAGATGAAAGGCATTGGAATTCAATACACGAACAAATGACAAGAAATGCATTTTCTAAGATGATGAAAATACGAACGATTCTATCCATATACTTTCATGCTTTTCTCGATTAAATTTATGAGCTTTTAATTTATCTAATCAAGCATTTTCATTTGCACAAATTATCTAATCAAGTTTGTTCAACATTAAATCGACCGAATCCAACTGACATTACCGTCAGACGATATCGGATTATGACGTGCGCAACATTATGCCTGTGTTAATGCCTACGTGGATGGGTTACTCGGGAAGATAAAAAGAAAATAAACCAAACAAACTCCTTTTTATTTTTCACAGTAGTGTCCATGTCATACTTTGGTGTCGCGCAATGATCCTGTCACCTCGATTTGGCCAAATTTGGGGCCATAGAACTTGACCGGATAATTCTAGCGGTAGAATGATCAAATTAGAAAAATTAAAAGTGCAAAGCCCTGATTAGAAATGACGTAAAAGTATAGAAACGGAAGTTCAACATTAATATCCAAAACAAGTCATGGGAATCCAAATCGGCCGAATAGGAATGTCACCCTTAGCTAAATTAGTCGAGGCAATTAAGGTTTTTAAAAAAAATTCTCCATGATGTTATCTAAAATAGGAAAAAATAAGTAATACCGGGTAAAAGATTTGGCCTACAATGGCAAGTTGCGCACGCAAGAATCACAAAGATTCCACTATTATAATTATAATATTTTTTCGACCAAAAAAAAATTGTGAGATGTGTCTTTTCTATTCGGGCGCCTACTCAATTAATAATGGCTTCTTGACATCTATAATTCGTGTGCCCCGTTTTCCGTTGACAAAAAGAAAAAAGAAAAGAAAAAAAACGAAAAACGCTTCATCGCTAGCTTTCTTTAATTTCGGTGACATGACTTCCGACCTAAAAAAATAGAAAATTGGAGCATTCGTATGATTTTTGTATGTCTGCGCACGCGCGCATGTCCTTTTGACCGGCGTCGTTCTCAAAAATGTCATGGTGGAGGCTTATTGGCGATTTCGTTTCGCATACCCTGTTTTATTGGTGCAGATCATCGATCATCCACGGGCCACGGACTCATTGTTATTCTTCATTAGTTTTTGAAACCGAAATTAGTAAACAGCTGGGGACATAGTCTAGCTTATTAACCTTGATATCGATAAAAATTCTACCTTGCTACATAATATAACACGAGCGGGAAATTGTTCAAAAAGGCTAAACATATTGCACTTTTGCCAATTCAATCCTGAACCTTTTAAGTTTGTCAATTCAATCTTAAACATTTTCACTTCTTATCAATTGAGTCCATCCGGCTAATTTTGGCAAGCTAGCGCCGGCCGTCCGGCTAACGCTGACGTGGCAATATATATATATATATATATATGGCCTTATTCCCTCTGGCCGGCAAGGTTAACCTCACCGGCATCTAGCAAAGCTCGACCCCACTGGCCACTGGTGAGGGCAAGGCTGACCTTGCCACTGGGCGGCCTCGCCTTGGCTAGGCGAGGTCGGCCTAGCAATGGCGAGCGAGGCTTGCCCTTGCCAGTGGCTAGCGAGAGCGAGTTTCGCCAGAGGCTGGCGAGGTCGACCTTGCCGGACCGGCCAGTGGTTGGAAGGGCAGAAAATAAAGAAAAAATATTAAAAAATTCAAAAAAAATTAAAAACTTGCCACATTAGCATTGATCGGACAGCCTGTGGCCACGTTAGCGCCAGCTGAATGGACTTAATTGGTAAGAAATGAAAATGTTTAGAATTGAATTAGCAAACTTAAAAGGTTTAAAACTGAATTGAAAAAATCGCAATAGGTTTAGGACTTTTTGAACAATTTTCCCTAACACGAGCAATATCCTATTTTCAAGGATGGCTTTTTTTGTCAATTTTTTTTTTGTTTTTCAAATCTATGTTATGTCAAATTGTAAAGATTATCTTTTACGGTGATTAATCCCTATTCATCTTATATTCAAACACACATATTATTTTTTTTAGGGAAAACATCACAAAAAACCCCAAACTATGTCACTTGTGATAAATTTACCCTGAACTTTTTTTGTGACACGAAAAACCTCAAACTATGCAACTTGTAATACATTTACCCCACAATATATTTGTCAATGGGCATTTCATCTTTTTCTTTTTTACATTTTTTTTCTTTCTTCTCTTCCCCTCTGCCGTGGCATGCGAAGGGAAGCCAGCGAGGGCGGCCCTTGCCGGCAAGGGTCGCCCTCACCAGATCCGACGAGGGCAGCCCTTGCCCGACGCCGACGAGGGCCACCCTCGCCGGCTTCCCTCCATCGGCCACGTTGGAGGGAAGAGAGAAGAAAAAAAAAGAAAAAAAAGAAAAAAGACGAAAAAGTCCATGGACAAATATATTATAGGGTAAATATGTCACAAATGGTATAATTTGAGATTTTTCGTGTCACAAAAAAAAGTTCAGGGTAAATTTATCACAAGTGACATAATTTGGGGTTTTTTGTAGTATTTTCCCTTTTTTTTATTAATGAAATGACCAAAGTTCTAGACACAACTTTCCAAAATCTAATTCGAAATCATTAGAGCACCCATCAACCATATAGTAAACTATTAACTCCTGGCGACATTCCACGTGACTCTGCTTCTCCAAATAATACGATATGATTTTTACTGTATGTAAGGTAAATTTATCGACTTTCCAATCTCGAAACCTTTCCTAAAAATGCCACGAAAACTCACCTTTGCTATTATATATTCTAGTTCCTTGGCACGCTCTATTCACTTACCCTACAGATCATGATAGACACCAATGTTTTTAGGCAGGATAATAAACTCTCAGTAACTGTTTTTTATAGAATTGAGCTATTTTAGTCATTCGGAGGCAGACACCAAATCAGAAAGTTGACTTTGGAAATTGTATAGATAGGCAACAAGTTATTTTCCAGTAACAAGACAAAATAGGAATATGAATCGTCAAGATAATTGCTGTGCAACTGCACCAATATCTCATATTCCAAATTTGAAATTAGATCTTATCTTAATTACCATTTAAAGTTATTTCTTAAAGTGGTTAGAACTCGTAAATATTATCTTTTTTCTAAATACTAGAAACGGGATAAAGTAAAAAAAATTATAGATTACTACGTTAAAAGAAGTAAGTAATTGAAGATTTCGTCCTTTTGGAAGATACACTTAATTTCTTGTAGATAAAAAGAAGGATTTAACTTACCAAAAAAAGATGAGAAATAACTAACTTTCGAATATTGAAAAGTATTAGATTTTAAAAGCACGAGTTGATTGGTAGAAATTTAGTTTATTTGAATCGCAGATTTGCCCCTCGTTTGATATTGCGTTATTACGATTCACCGAATATAAAGTACAAGTTTTTCCATAGAATTTATTGATGGAAACTTGAAATTTAACTTATTTTTGAATTTGGTTCATTCTATGTAGAAATATTATATTTTATTACTATTCTTTTTATTTTTTACTTACATTCCTGTAATCTTTAGTCTTTTGCTAGTAATTTATGGCTCTGTTTGTTTTGCGGAAATGAACTATTTAGAAAATATTTTTCTAAAAATATCACTTTTGTCTCTTACAAAAAATGGATAAACAAAATTTTTTTATTATCCACGAAAACGTTTAAACATAAATTGCCATCAATAATGAAAATATTTTCTATCGACTAATTATCTCAAGTGACATAAGCGATCATTTTTAAGAAGATATTTTATTTTTCAAATTATTCATTTTTCGCATAACAAACGGAGATAGAAAATATGAAAAACAAATTAAAAACACTTGCGAATACGAATGAGATCAATAATTGCGACAATTGATAACTTTTCCGGCACAATTGGCTATAGAAACAATTTAAAGTAATCTTAAAGAGAAATGATTAAGTGATGGTTTTTAGTCTATTGTGAGATTAATAACATGTTTTGGACCATAAAAAAATAAAATTATAAATCATTGTAGAGTCCACTCCTTCAAGAATATGATTAATCACATGCATGCATACGTGTATATTTGGAAGCGGAGTTTTCACATACGACGTCCCATATGATCTCTCACTTCTCACTTCCATGCGAGCTCGCTGTACATGAAACAGGCTTGGTGGCCGTGTGTGCACACGTTTCTACTCGATCATATTGAATAAAAACCTCGAGTGCAAAACCCCGGGCCTCCCGTCTTCCTCCTGGTTAGTGTGTAAAAGAAAGAGTAGTAAATGACAAGCAATACAAATAACATCTCTAACATCTTCCGCCTATCGTGCGGCATTACACTAAAGAGTCTTCGTTCCCGATCTTCGACCCGAACTTATCAACCCTTCACTTTTTTGGACGCTATGGTACCGCGACGCCAGAATGAAGCCTCTTTGTTAAACCTCGGTCCCAGCAAAGGAGACACCGGGGTAAACAGAGTGCCCGATCGAGGACGTCCAACTTCTTTCGAAAAAAACCAAGTTGCCTCCCCGAGGAAGTGGAACTAGATAAAAACCCAAGTAGTTCGTTTCGAAAGATGCCCCTCGACATCATATTGACTTTCCCATCACCTAAAGACATTTTAAAAAATTCGAGAAATCAAACAAAACCCTTTCCCATTTAAATTCCCTCTTGCAAGGGGGGGCGTGTGCAAATGTTTTGGTACGTCTTAACAAACGCAAATGGGGCGATATCCTCAGATACACTCCTAGGAGAATCCACTTTGAACTTGCTCAAAATGATTTGTTGTTGGGATTAGCCATCAATTTGATCTCAAAGAAACCTCCAAAATCATTAGCCAAAAGACCTTTTTAAAAACGTCTCTCCCCCTTTCCCCATATATTTGCAGAGCCGCAGGCCCAAAGCCAGAGCGAGACAGAAACAGAACCCCAGTAAAAGTACCTGGTACTTGGTCTCCCCCTTGTCTCTGTCTCTCTGTCTCTCTCTCTCTCTCTATAAAGCGTCAGGAGGACCCTGTTTCTCAGAACTCTGGGAACTCCCGAAACCTGAGACCCGAGAGTTCATTTCGTTCGTCAGTATCATCTCATGGCCTCTCATGGTGGTGGTGCTCTGTCTCCTTCCTGCGTGACCAGGTAATTAAGAGGGGAGAAGAAAAGAACACACAGAAGATCTGACACCCTCATAAATATTTCCTATGTGCATGAACCCAATGCCATTTATGATGGCTGCTGACCTACACCAAGCGCAGTTAGTGCTCCTACCCTCCTCCTCTATGTTTGTCCCCGGGCCTCGCTCTCGATCTTCCTCGGAGAACGACCGCAGCCCGCAGGAGAATCGCCGACGCTCCCGGTCGAGCAGCCCGTCCATGTCGGGTTCGGGGCCGAGCACGCCGTCGGGGTCGGAAGTGGCGACGACGGAGAGCAGCTACGAGGACGACGAGTACATCGCCGAGCTGACTCGCCAGATGGCTCATCGCATGCTTCAGGAGGATGACGACGACGTCAAGCACTCTGTTCTGAGCCCGGTGCTTATTTAATTCATTTAAAAAGATTCCCAGATGTGAAAAATTGAGGAAAGTTGGGATTTTTCTGATGCGTGTGTCGATTTGCAGGCATGGGGTTTGGCTGGTTCGCCTCCGTCGACGGTGTGCTCGCCTTTTGCTGCGAACCAGAGCAGCAAAAATTTGTCATTTCCGGAGAGCGACCGTGCCTGGGACATCTCGCACGATCTCTCCGACCAGTTCGAGAAGATGATGAGCTTCGACGAGCAAGAGCCTCAAAATCGCAACTTTCATCAAAGCTTTTACGATCCTGCTCCTCTGGACCACTCAATTTCGGTCCGTCCCTCAAGTCAAGCTCTTTCAAACGGTGGAATCATGGCCGACGAAGTAAGGGCTGATCCTGTTGCGAGTCTGGTGATGATTCGGTATGTGCTGCTCGTGTGTTTTGTTTGACCGTTTTGCCTTTGGCTTGTCTGTGCGACGCAGTTTGATCGGGTCCAACCGGAGCGGGTCGCGAAGCAATCGAGGTCCAAGAACCGGCAAAAGCGAGGCGGCAACGGGGGGATGGCCACGGCAAGCACCGCGCCGCCTCCTTCGGCGACGACCCATCGGCAGGCCCAACGACAGGCGCTCCGGCGAGCGGGCTCGGGCATGAGGGCGGTATTCCTGGGTGGGTCCGGGCCCGGAAACGGGTCAAGCGGGACTGGCGTGTTCTTGCCTCGTGGAGCGGGCAACGACCCTTCTGAATCACGCAAGAAACCGAGTAAGATCCTCGAACCTTTCGCGATTTTCTTTATCCACTGTTTTATTTTTTCGGGTGTTTTCTTGAATTACTTTGAGTTTCGGTTTCGTCTGTTTGGTTATCCTCTGTTTTCCTGAGTAGATGGAGTTGTTAGGGAATTGCAGTGGAATATCATCCGTCCCATATTCCGTCAATTTTTGAATCTTCTCTTATTCAGATGTGACTTGTTTCGTTCTTATTAATCCCCACTTTCAAAAGATTCCTTCTAGCCCTGAAAAAGAAAATCGTCATTTTGCGAGCTGGAATCTTCTTCCATGGCCCACCAGCAGATTTGTTTTTTCTTTCCCTGTTGTTATATATTCCAAGCTCTGCATTTCAATGGCTCGACAGTTCTAGATTGCCAAGAAGCTGCGACTAATGTCAATGACAAGTGCCAAACCTGATGTTATTGGTGCACTTTGTGTGTCTTATTAGGATGTTCAACAGTTCTGATACCGGCCAGAGTTGCTCATGCCCTGATGGTCCATTACGACAAAATGGGCGCCCAGTCTCGGCCGGGCGTCAGTTACTTTCATCCGCAACATGGTAAGGCGGCTTACTGATATAATTACTCGAGTTTTTTGCTTCCGGTCCATAAGATGATCGTATGTAGTGGGATCAGGCTTTAACTGTTGTCGGCTGTTACCGTTGTATCGGGGTCTATCAACTACCCTTCAGATTTGGGAATATAATCGCCATGTATTGCACATCGGCCGTTATGTTGCGCCTTTCAGGAATATAATTAATTCTTCTTTGTACCCTTACTATATGCTTGTCTTTGAGAAATTCAAAAGCTCTCCCAAAACCAGCAGTGTCACTTTTGCTCTGTTATCTTTCATTTTGCAGATGCCGCTACAAGTGGAAGTAGTACTGGCTCGAATCTCCAGCAGGAGCGCCAATCTGAGGCGGCACCAGCCCTGAACCAAAGCGATGTAGACCTACCTCAAGAGTGGATTTATTGAAGTTGGCCTCGGGCCTTGGCACATGCGCGGATCGTCTTCTGGTCCCAATCCGATGGGAAAGTTCTTTTCAGCTAGAAAACAATAGACAAATGTTTAGAATAGAATACAGAATAAAGGAGTGAAATGGAAGACAAAAGGTCTCTTTCTTTTAGTCAAATAGGGTGATCCAATGGATGATGCAGGCAGAACAGACGAAGAAGAAAGTGACAATGTCGTGAAGGATAGTCTGTGTGAATGCAATACAATAGTGGTTGCTGTCAAAGTACAGTGGAGGAGGAAGTTAGGTAATAATTGAGTGAAGAGGCTCGAAATGAGGCCTTTTGTCCGACTGCTTGGCTGGATCGCCAACAAACCAGTGCCTAGAATGGTGTTTTCCATGGAGTGCCTTGAATAAATAATTTATGTGCTGGTGATGGATGTGGGTGCTGTTTGTTTACTTTTGTTTCTCTCTCTCTCTGTTCATCTGGGTGCGCGGCAGCAAACCTTGAGTTGTGTCTGGTAAATGTGGATGTGCAGAGCACAATGAATTGAAACGGTTGCTCTCTTTCAATGACAACGAGGGCAGTCATGGAATCTGATGAATAACCTAAGGAAAGGAGCATTATTTGAAGATTTAAAAAAAAAAAAAAAACGCAGATCTCTTCTCGTGGAGAGATACAGGTGCGCGTTCTCCTTAAAGTAATGTGTCTTTAGCAGACATTCCATGACACGACCTATGAAACATCTGTCACGGACCATGATGCTCTAATCGTTTCGGAGAAGATGTCCCTGTCTCGAAAGGACAAAGCAGACCAACTGTCCTCTGATTTCGGCATGTGTGCGTGCGTGGGGGTGTTAGGTGAGCAACTTCAGGAAGATGTAGGGGAGGGTTTGAGATGTGTTGGTGCATGATGAGCTCCGCGGGCTCTTCGTCGTCTTGAACCGGTTCTTGTTTCCTCTGCGCGGACTGATCAGATCATGTGGGTGGGTGGACCTCAGATTCCCATCTTTTTTCCAGTTCAGCTTGACTCTGTTTGAGCTCGTGGGTCGCTCCTCCTTTTTTGTTTTGGCACCTCAGAAAGTCTAGGACAGCAGCGCAACTTCGTACGAATTAGGTTTACTGTGTGCCATGTGACTTGTGAGGGTGTCCTGGATCGCCAATATTCAATATACGATGTTATGTCGCGAGGACATGTTACCTTTTTGGCATAATTAAACTAAACTCTTGGGAAAATTGTCAAAAAAGCCTTGAATTTATTATATGGCGGTCAATTCAGTTATAAATATTTTAATTGTGTCAATTTAGTCTTAAATATTTTGACGATTTGTCAATGTAGTCCTTCGGTCTATTATCTATTATTCAAATAATAGGTTTAGGACTAAATTGGCTAAATTTTAAAATGTTTATGACTAAGTTGATAAAATTGAAAAGTTTATGACTAAATTGACACCATTAAAATATTTATGAGTGAATTGGCCGAGGTATGATAAGTTTATAACTTTTTTAATAATTAGCCCTTAACCCCTCAATTACCGTAACTTTTGTGCAATACCATTGCTCGTGGCTTTGTAGATCACCAGTTCCTAACGCTATCGATGCAATTTATTTCCTGACGCTAATGAATTAATTTAATCTATAAAAAGTCGTTGCTTGAGAACTTTTGCAATTCCCAAAGACTGTATTATCTTTTGAGTACATTGGCATTGATATGAAGGTATCATTTATAAGAAAAGCTTTATCACTTCTTTATAGTAGAAAACCGCACCTTCATAGTCAATTAACGAAATTTTGTATGTCAATTAGGTGCACGATACATGTCCGATTGTTCAGACCATCAAGTGATATGGATTTTAGACCATTTAATTGGATTTTCACGTATATACTACATGATTCACCAAGTTTTTTTTTTTTGGTCATACGTGATTCATGAGGTTAACGGGACTATTTCATAAATAATATGATAGTGCTATTTATGAAAATAATTTATTATCATCCAATATTTAAACAATAATATCTACCTCAATAATTTCAAAAGTCATTGATTACCTAAATATTATTTTAGTGAGGGAACTCCGATTTAAATGTTCTTTTCACTTTGCAATTTTATCCCAATGTGGATCACATTCTAGGTTCAATATATTTTTTCACTAACTCGTTTTGATCATCAGGTTACGATAATATATGAATATGTTTTCAACATATGACCAATCAAAAGCGGTAAACTAATTAGAAGTGTCTCTCGAGAGTTTGAACCCTCAATTTACGATTCAAATATATGCATGATAGGCCATGTTGTACATCGATAAGAATTTACCATTACATATTTAATTTATATATCTGTTTTTTTCTCAAAAAATGAATAATCCGGAGAACGTTCTTCTAAAAATGAAAGCTTGTATCACTTAAAAAAAATAAATGAAGCACAAATATTTTCATCATCCATTAAAATATTTATACATAAATTATTATCAACAATGAAAATATTTTTATTGACTAATTATTTCAAGTAATGCAAGCGATCGTTTTTATTTCAGATCATTCATTTTCAGCGAACAAGGGAAGGAATAGTTGAGAATCACGTGCATTTATTTGAATGAAGAGACAAGAAGGAAAATGGGTGGAAATAACTTTTTAGGGATATTTGTTTCCTTATTTGGGTTTATAAGTAGGAGGGGAATTGGTGGAGATCATTTTAAATACGATTTTCTTTGTGACCTACCCTTTTTATTTCCTTTCACAGTCGCGGAGAAGTTGAAAGAAATGGAAATATCGCAATCTTCTTTCACAATTATCCTTATTTCTACCAAAGGTGAATATCACTTCCAGGGTTTTTTAATTTCGTTTTCTTTCTTTTCTTCTGATCCGATTTCCTTTATCTTTCCTTTCTTTCGTTCCCACTTCAATTACCAGACAAATTTACATATCCTAGTGGTACTTTTTTCTTTTACATTAATGGACATCTAAGACTTTTTGAGCACCCGACCAATCCTTATCGAGTGGGACATTCCCATCTCAAGCATACCGTGTAATCACTAGAT
Source organism: Syzygium malaccense (assembly GCA_031216405.1). NCBI lineage: Eukaryota > Viridiplantae > Streptophyta > Magnoliopsida > Myrtales > Myrtaceae > Syzygium > Syzygium malaccense. The sequence goes on along the minus strand of CM062262.1, from coordinate 23,540,931 downwards.
ATACTTTTAGAATTTGTGCTCCATGAGTGGCATTAAGAGAATGCGCAAGAGTGGCAATTCGAACTCAGGTTTTGAACGGGAAGGATAGACAGGATATATCATTATGAGCTTACCGATAAAAATTTACAAGCATGGAAAGTGAACTGTATTTTCTGACACGGAACATTAAAAATTCTGCATCCGCACAATATGCTCGCCATGCTTGCAGTCGTTCGGTTCATCGTAAATTTGTGACGAGGAGATTACGTCGGATAAGCGTTGTTCGACTTCGAAGTGACAGCAAACAGATGAATAGCAGGACCTGATTTTCTTGTCAGATTTACACCAGCACAGAATTGTGTGGTGTGGTATGATCGTTGCTGTTGCACGGCGTACTATTTCACGATCCGATCCTCAAGCAATGCTTCTCTGTTCGAAGAGCGGGACCGTATATCATCGCGCGTACACAGGTTTCAGGAGAGGGCATCCATGGAGTTGGTTGGTCACAGCATGACACGGTGACAGATGTTCTTTGATGACTCCCATCTCCATCTCCATCTCCATCTCCATCTCCAACCATTACCGGTCACCATACGGTTTTGGTTGGCTCTCCAGGTCCCAGTTTCCGTGTGCTCGTCAATCAACGCCGGGCAAAACTCCATGACAGGCCCTTCATTTTCTTCCTAGTTCAACGACCATGTTGACCTCGACTTCGAAGTCTCGGAAAAATACAGTTACATCGGCATCTTATGCACGGGACAAGGAAGACTCCGTCCATCAGCAAAGTTGGCGAGACTTTCTCCTTTCCATCCATATATTTCCTTTTCTCGCTTCTGTCCTTTGCGAGACGACCCCTTCCGTGTTCTTCGGTGACGACTCGACTCGACTTCCTGGACAAGTCGCTGGAGAACTTTCAGTGTGCAAGCTTGAGATGAAAGTCAGTGAAAGCGCCGAGGCTCTTTGCCCTTTCGAGAAGGCAATGATTAACGTGTCGAGGACTTGAACGCTCGAGAAGTTGGTGCTTGAAGAAGAGATGAAGATCTTGCCCTTCCTTTCTTTTTGACTGCGGAGTGCTTGGCAAGTGACTACTGATTATTTTCACATAGCTAAGGCGCCGGCCATGGCCAATGCCCCATCGGCAATGGGTCAGCGGCCACAGGCGGGAGGGAGGGCTGCTAGTCTTCCCGCCCGTAATTTTTTATGTAACAATTTTTTTAATCTAATTTAACTAAAATTTAGGTTAAAATTATTTTTGAACGAAAATGCCCTTCACCGGTTGGAATATTTAGGCTGCGTATGGCAACCATTCTGTACCCGAGAACAGATTCTGATAAGAAATGATTCTTTTTTATTCTGTGACCTGGAACTGATTCTGAGCATTTGAAGGTGTTTGGTAACGGTCCAAAATTTATATTCCTGAAATAGTAAAAAAACAGAAATGCGTTTGGTAACGACATAAAATTTCTTTTTATTAATAATATTTTAATAACATTTTAAATATTTTAATATTTCTTTCTTTTCTTTTTTTTCTTCTCCTCATTCTTGGCCATGGCCGGTAAAATATTTTTAATTAATAATACTTTTAATAAAAATAAATTTTTTTATTTTTTTGGCCATGGCCGGTAAAAAATTTTCTTATAAATAATCTTTTTATTAATAATATTTTAATAAAAATTATTTTTAGTGAAAATATTTTTTTTATTTTTTTCGCCATGGCCTGGTTGCTGGCCATGGCCGGTAAAATTTTTTTTATTAATAATATACTTTTTATTTTTTTCACCATGGCCTGGTTGCTGGCCATGACCGGTAAAATTTTTTTTATTAATAATATTTTTTTATTTTTTTCGCCATGGCCTGGTCGCTGGCCATGGCCGGTAAAATTTTTTTATTAAAATATTTTAATCTCGCCAGATACGACGAGGGTGGCTCTCGTGCCGGACATTAGAAGCTATATTAAAAATAAGAAAAAGAAGAAGAAAAAAAATTGATTCTCATTTTTTGTTCCCAAAATCAAGAAGCTACTTTTTTTTTTATTCCCAAACTGATTCTGGGAACAAAAGAACAGAATTAAACACTATTTGGTAAGTTACCATGCGCAGCCTTAACCGGCCGGCGATGTCAGGCCTTTATTTGAAACTGCCGTGGCCACTTCAAGCCCTTTTTTGAAACAAAATCCACTTTAAACTCTTATTTGAGAAAATAAGGGCACTTCATGCTCTTATTTGAAATTTTCCCCGAGTCGAAAGCTTTATTAGTGAAGGTTTACTACGAACGGGCACTCTTGATATAATGTCATTTAGCGATTTTTTTCCACTTATAAATGTAAGATTTTGAACAAATACAATATCAGGGGAATAGCTAATATATTCGACTTTCTGATCATTGTTAGTCGATATTTTACTAACAATCTAAATAGATTTTGAGGACAAATGTATAGATGAGTACAAACACAAAAGCAAGAAGAATTTTAAAAATACAAACAACCAAAAATCTACTACCCACGTCGAATCATCTTTTCAAATCATTTTATTGCAGCAATCTTCATAAATTTAAGCTACTCAAATCCCTTTATTTCAACATGGACTATCCTCGACTTATCAGTTCAAACCATTGCTTACTAATTCCGGCAATTTCGACCAAAAAACAAATTCCGGAAATTCATAATACCGTAAAGCATTTTTCTTAGGGAAAATTTCAATTAAAGACCCCAAGTGGGGTCAAATTCTCAAAAAAGGGTTCAAAGTGAATATTGTGTCAAATAAGGGCCTAAAATGCCCAATCAGTTTCAAATAAGGACTCAAAGTGCCCAAAAAATCTCAAATAAGGACCTGAGTCCCCGTCCGGCTAAAATACAGTCCGGCCGGCAAGAAATTTACTGTTCCGGCATCGGAACAGTAACTTTTTAATTTTTTTTTATTATTTTCTTTCTATTTTTCCTTTTCTGTATTTTTTCTTTTTCTTTTTTTTTTCTTCTCTTCTTCCGTCGACCATAGTCGGGCCGGCGGAGTCGCCGGCCCGGGCGAGGCCGCCCTCACTGACGTCGGGCAAGGGCCATCCTTGCCTGGGCTGGGCGAGGTCAAGCCTCGACAGATCTGGCGAGGGATCGGCCCCGCCGGCAACTGGCGAGGTCGGCCTCGCCCGACGCCGGCGGGGGTGAGCCCTCGCCAGATTTGGCGAGGCTCGACCTCGCCGGCAACGGGCGAGGCTGGCAAGGGGGCGGCCCTCGCCCGACGCTAGCAAGGGCAGCCTCGCCTGAGGTCGGCAAGGGCGACCTCGCCCAGCCCAGGCGAGGGCGGCCCTCGCCCGATGCCGACGAAGGTGGACTCGCCTGAGGCCGGCAACCTCCGCCGGCCCGACTATGGCCAGCGGAGGAAGAGAAGAAAAAAAAAAGAAAAAGAAAAGGAAAAGAAAAAAAAAGAAAAGGAAAAATAGAAAGAAAATAATAAAAAAATTAAAAAGTTACTGTTCCGGCAACCGGAACAGTAGCTTTCTCACCTGCCCGCAGGTATTTTGGCCGACCAAGGACCCAGGTCCTTATTTGAGATTTTTGAGCACTTTGGGTCCTTATTTGAAACTGATTAGGCACTTAGGCCCTTATTTGACACAATGTTCACTTTGGACCCTTTTTTGAGAATTTGACCTCACTTGGGGTCCTTAATTGGAATTTTCCCTTTTTCTTAGCTAGTCCTCATCCAATCTTATTTTTGCATTCGCATTCCATGCTATTAATAAATTCAATCGTGTCACGTTTTTATGTAATTAAAATAACTTTCCATTTTCTCTTAAGTATTTCTCAAACCTTTTGCAAGAAGCTTAACTTTAAATCTACGACATACATCTTAACATAAAATTTTACTCAACTTTTTTGACTGTATATTGTAGAATTATCATAGTATATATGTCAACCAAACGAGACTCATAGAATCTTAGTCGGTTTATCTAAATGTCTAGAGTAATTTTTTCAAAGTTATTTAATTCATTAATTTCAAAAATGCACTTCTGCCCAATATGGCAGCACAAAACGTGCACAAGCCTTGAGATGAAATTGGAGAGAGCAAAAGAGGGAGAGTTGGACCGTGCAAAGTTGCAACCAAAGAAAGAGCAGGGCTCGCAATCCTCTCACTTTCCAAGAGAAGTTATTTACTTGGACTACGACAATCGCTCTAGTTTTTGTTCTTTTTCTCATTATCCTCATCAGAATCATCTTCCTCAGAAATGTGGTTTAGTATCATGTTCGAAAATGTTACTAGCTTGCTCGGGTACCTTGGAACGAGCACTAAGAAATCGACGATACTTGCTTATCTTTCGAGTTGTTCTGCCAGATCGATCGCTCGTTGAAGGCTTGAACAAACTTATTTATGTCTAGAGATCTTTGGGGACTATACTTTTCGATGGACTTCTTTCCGACCGGAAGTGGGCTTGGTTTGGGCTTTGTCTTACCAATTGCTCATTAGCCTGTAGAGAAGTCGGTCATATAACCCATGGACTTTTTAAGATGTGACACAAGATCTTTTGACGAAGAAAAAGAAGTAAGGAAAATTTTCAAATAAGGTTTTGAAGTCGCTTGCACTTCCTTAATCATCACCCCGGGGATGGCAAACTACTAACTCATTGACTTAAAAACGACGATTTGCTTAAACAAATGATATTCCTCTGTACAACCCTACGTGATTAAATACGTCTCCGTGGCTGCATCAATTGAGCTCTTTTCATAGATTTTTCCGTGGCCAGTTTCCGATATATTTGATGCTAATGTTTTCGTTACACTCAGCTTGAGCCTGCCATGGCAGCAATCGAATTTGTCGAGTGAAACCAAGAATAATCAAGTTCACCATCCAAATCCAATTGAAATTCTCGATTGAGTTTGGTTTGGAGAGGAGTTTCCGAATTTTCTCCAATTGGGTTGAATTATATAGTTAATTGTTTTGGTCCTAATATTTTGTCACACCAACGTGAAAATCGAGCCGGGTTCTATCTTTGAGTGTATATAATTTTGTTCCGTGCTTTATATCCTTATGTATCTAGAGGTGCAACACAAGGGTCGTCATTCCCCTTGAAAAATCAATGGTTTTGTTATCAGATAATGGCTTCAGCCCTTAACGAATTCAAGGTTGATGACGCCAAACAAGTACTTGCCTGATGAAAGGAACATGATCCAAAATTACAAAATTCGGTACGATTCGATATCTAATCTTAAATCAACTGATCTTTTATCAAACGCTATTGTTTCAATTGGTTTAGTTTCGCATTCAAAACGGACTGAACTTGACTGTGCCGTGCTCGATAGTAAAAGTTATGATGGTTTTTAATATTATTACAAAGGCAGCTCTATGTATCGAAGGATTATATGGAATTCCAGCAAAATACGGCAGTCGGATATGCAGCTACGCATGAAATAACACAGCAAGAGAAGGCTAAAACAGCACTAAAGGAGGGCTCATGGCTTTCTATTTCAACTTGTCTCCAGCTTCAACAAAACGATGTAAATCATATCATTCGATGATCTTTAGAAATGTAAGAAGAGCAAACAAACACTTCTCTCCATTCCACTGTCATGTCGTAACTCTCCACGACACCACCACTTATCATCATAATATCAATCCATTTCGTGTCTAAAGTATCACAACCCACCTCACTCCTGCCACGCATCAGCAGCTCATCGGAGGTAGATCGGCAGTGGCCATCCCCGCGTACGGAGGAGGGCGCGCCTCCTCCGACTTGGCGAACGCCAGGAACCCAACCGCGTGCCCGGCGAGGGCCGCGAGGAAGACGCCAACATTGAAGGACATGAGGGCGAGCATAGCGAGGTACGCGAGCCCCATGCGCAGTGCATGCAGCAGTGACCGGAGGACGCCAGCCGCAAAGCCCCGCTTGGCGGGGATGGGGAGGCGGCTGTGGGAGAGCCACTCGATGAGGAGGCATAGGGCGAAGACAAAGATGAGGGCGGCGGCGTACATGCCGGTCCGGGTGCCTGGCCAGCCGGAGAAGAGGATCTCAGCGCGCGTGTCCCAGAAGAAGGTCATGTGGTTCGTCATCATTGCGGGGCGGTGGGGCATCGTCAGCATCCCATTTGTGCCGGGCAGGTGGCCGTGGGTCATGCCGGCCATGGTCGGAGCTTGAGCGGCGAGAAACGAGGACGCGAACTCGGGTTATCAGTTTGGGATCGGGAAATTGTTGTCTTCGAGGAGGCTTTGTGTTTATGGGAAGGACATTATTTCTCGAGCACGGCCTTTTTTCTGCGTTTGAAAGGCAATCACACCTTTGGACCGCACAAAAAAGAAAAGGGGGCAATGACACCTTGAAAGTTCCTAACGAAATTTCGCAATCATTCATTGCTGGAAATGTCTTACAATTTCAACACGCGTCATTGTTGTCAAGTACAAAAACGAACGTCGCAGAACCATTTCATGAATGTAAACCGATGTGAAAAGATCGTGAAAAGAAAAAAGTTATGTCGCATATCTCTCTTTATTCGAAGTTCATTTCTACGTGAACAATTTTCAAGCGAGCACATTGCTTTTTAAACTTCACAGAGATTTTTTTGTCGTTTTACCAAACGGGATAGTCAAACTTCTCGACTTAGCTAGTCTTCGTAATATGCACGCTAACTATCTCACTCGTGGACCCCCCCAAAATCCACCGTCCGAGGGCCATGTTGCCCATGAAGCTATGTTGAGCATTGAGGGACGATTCAATAAATTGGACATTTACCGATCCAAAGTTGACGGCATGGTTAATAATCCGTATTTTTCGGAGAAAAATAGAATTCTGCATCAAGACATTATGCTTGCCATGCTCGTTGTCGCTTTATCCATCACACATTCAAATCACGGCATTCTCGAACCCTTAAAAAACTTACATAAGATTACGTCGATTGAGCTTTGTTCAGCTTTAAAGTGACGCAAAACTGATGAAACGGTAGAAGTACATGATTCTTGATTCATATTTTATATGACAGCGCACATCGTGTGGCATGACTATCGCTGTCCCACGACTTACTATTTCGCGGTCCGATTGTCGAGCGGTGCTCCTCCATTCGAAGAGAAGGGCCAAATCATCATGCGTATACAGTTTTTCAGGCCAGTCGGGGGGTGAAAAAACCGAGCTAAGTTGCTATTCTGGGACACGGTGACAGATATTCTTCAATGGCTCCTACCACCACACGGTTTTGGATGGTCTCCACGGCCTCATCCATCCCCCTACGCCTCGCAAAGGTCCACAACAGACCTTGCGTTTTTCTTCCTAGTTCGACATCCTTGTTGACCTTGACTTCAAAGTCTAGTATACCACAGTTACGATGGCATCTCATGGAGAGGACAAGGAGGACTGCACGTTAGCAGGGTCGCAAGTCTTCTGCTTTCTGTCCTTTGCGAGACGACGCCTGTCGTGTTCTTGGGTCAACGACCCAACTTATGGGGCAAGTTATTGGAGAGCTTTCGGTTTCGAAACTTCAAATGACAGAGCCAGCGAAATTGTCGGAACTCTTTGCCGTTTTTAAGAAGGCAAAAACATGAAAGATGAAGATCTTTGGCTTCGGTTCTTTTGACTGTATGGAGTGTTTGGCGGGCAACTGCTAGTTTCTTTAACACAGCCAAAGGCGAAATTTCGGATTGGAAATCGACTGTTCCGAGCCAAAAACGAGAGACGTTTTGATAGTCATTTTAGCATGTTTCCTTTTACCCTTAAATCGTAACATATTCAATAGATAAATTATAATGGTAAATTCTAATTATATTCGACTTTTCACTGTAAGTAATTAATAGGTAAAGCCACAAAAAATCCTAAATCATGTTCATTGTAACGCATTTACCTTAAATTTTTTTTTGGGATACCAAAAATCGTAAACTTATACCTATGTAACACATTTACCTTAAAATTGTATAATGTGATATATTTACCCCAAATTTCCTTCAAAAATTCTAAACTTATATTCATGTGACATATTTACCTCAAAAAATTTGAGATTTTTTATGTTACAAAAAAAATTAGAATAAATTTATCATATATGTATAAAAAAAGGGTTCTTGTGGATTTTTGATGTTACGGAAAATAGTTTAGAGTAAACGTGCGATAGATCGGTAAAGTTTAGAGTTTTTTTTTTGGCTTTTTCCTAATTAATATTTTACTGACAAACCACGTAAATCTTATCAACTTTCAACCCGATGGTGGACTGGTCGTGCATTATTTTTAACTTTTGACTGCGGAGACTTGGACCAAGCAAGTCGCAACCACAAGGAAGAGCGGGGCCCGCAATCACCTCACTTTCCCAAAGAGAAGTTATTACGTTGACGACCAATCCACCAATACCATCGCTCCCCGCTGCGGACCCCAGTTCCCCCCGATTGGCGATACGACAGAAGCGCATTCGTCTTGTAATTAATTACGAAATCGCCATATAATGAGACAAAAAGGATGTAAGAAACCAAAAACATAAAGAGACACTTTCGTATTGGTTAGAAGTCCTTCAAACAAACAAAAAAGAAAAATCCCCAAACCGGTATTCTCACGACACATTTTATCCTAAATTAATTCTCGTTACAAAAAATCCTAAGATAGTATCTCTATCACAAATTTATCCCCATCTAAATTTCTGAAAAATTTCAAATTGATAATGTCCACGACACGATTATTCAAAATTAAGTTTCGTCTCACAAAAAAATCCAGATACAGTGGTGTCCTTGATCTGAATTTTAAAACCATCCATTAATGTACATAACGTGTCGGCGCACATAGATGTTCACATCAAATCGATCCATCTTCACGTCAGATCCATTTTGCAGTTGTCCAGCACGTGTTTTGACAGATTGCATTTTAACGGGATGTTATACAGATGAAGACGAAGGGTAGATTTGAATTGGAGTACCGGTTTGGGCCTTTTTTTTTTTGGGTCAAAGTTTGGGTTTTCTTTACGCGACTGAAATTAATTAGAAAAATTAATTCGAGATATATATGTTACGAAAGTTCTAGTTTGAAATTCTTTAGAGATGGAAACTGGTTTGACGCAATAGTATCTAAATTGGACTCTTTCGAGATCCAAAGTGGGTGGGGCTTCGTCTGGGCTTACTTATTAGCCCGAAGAGAAGTCGGTCATATAACCCAAGGACCTTTTTCAGATGAGACGATACACCACATTTGACAAAATGAAGAAAAAACAACAAACTGTACAATATTTCTAGCCAAAAAAACAAACTGTACAATATAATATCTCGTTTTTTTTGGGTGAAAAACAGAAGTCTAGTAGTCTCGGCGCTCTACAGCCAAACAAATGGCGAGCACGTAGTGGACGACTTCTTCTCTAACCTCAAAGCTCTTCGAGTTCGAGATACCTAAACCCGACCCGCCAAGAAGGGTCCGCGAGCAAACGGGTCCGCCGACAAATTTCGCATCCGGGACAAAGAAGCCTACCTCGGAATCTCCGTTAGAGGGAAGCGGCCTTCGTCGCAACACGTCGTCCACACACACGCCCCCGCACGTCTCCTCTCCTCTCCCTTTCTCTCACTTCCCTTCCCCTCTCTCCTCCTTTCTTTTGGCAGCAGCAGAGCTTTGAATCCTGTGGCGGTAGTTTGAAGCCACGGAAAATCGAGGTCACGTCAGCGTCCAGCAGCGATGTCCCACCAGTAGTACCTCCATCTCCTCGAAAGAGCAGAAGCGGAACTCGCTAGCGCTTGCCTTGGCCATCGTGTAACAATGGTATTTGCTTAAACAGAAGATGTCCTTTTGCACGACCCTCCGTGGTTATATACCATCTTCCACGGAAACGATAATTGAGACCGCCATGGCCCCACCCCAGGTATCAGAGGTGCAACCCAAGTATCTTATTTCATCGAGCAACTTTGTTATTAGACGATCCCAAATACATGTTGATGAAAAGGAAGATGACCCATGATCAAAGTGTTCAATTCGATTCCGTTTCTAATCTTTTAGACCAGATCCTCCTCTCCCAAATTGTATCACTTCGATTGGTTTAGTCTCGCATTCGAAACGAACCGAACTAAACTGTGTCTTGCTCGGCGACGAGCTTACGATGTTTCGGATTCACAAAGAAAGCTCTATGTGCAAAAAGGATTATATGAAATTCCAGCAAAATGTAGCAGTCGGATGTGATGCAACTATACACGAAACAGGACAGCAGGAAAAAGCAAAAGGCTGCACTACGCGAGCCACGGCCCTCTATTTCAATTTGTCTCCAGCTTCAACAAAATCTGTAAATCATATCATTCGATTATCTTTATAATCACACCTCCCATTCAACATCTCCACTGTTATGTTTCAACTCGCTACAACACCACGACTTATTATCATCATCCATCCATTACACATCTACAATCTCAACACACCCACCTCACTCCCGCCACGAATCAGCAACTCATCGGAGGTAGATCGGAGGCGGCCTTCCACGCGTACGGCCCGCCCGCCTCCTCCGGCTTCGAGAACGCCAGGAACCCCACCGCGTGCCCCGCGACCGCCGCGAGGAACACGCCGCCGTTGAAGGACATGAGCGCGAGCATCGCCAGGTACGCGAGCCCCATGCGCACCGCGTGCAGCAGCGACCGGAGGATGCCAGCAGCGACGCCGGGCTTGGCGGGGGGGAGGAGGCGGCTGTGGGAGATCCACTCGACGAGGACGCACAGGACGAAGACGAAGACGATGGCGAGGGCGTACATGCCGGTCCGGGTGCCCGGCCAGCCGGAGAAGAGGATCTCGGCCTTCGTGCCCCAGAAGAAGGTCATGTGCATCATCATCATCTTGTGGTGGTGGGGCGGCGGCGGCGCCGTCGTCCCGTTCATGTGGGTCGTGTTCATGCCATCCATGGTCGGAGCTCGAGCGCTGAGAACGGGGACGCGAACTAGGGTTATGAGCGAGGGATTGAGGATGGTTGTATTCGAGGAGGGTTTGTGTTCCTGTTCTTGGGCAGATGTGATCGTGCGGAAGGGGGAAGAATAAATGTACTGACCGATATTATATTTCTCGTGCAGTACCTTTAAAACAGCAATAAACCTTTGAAAGTTCCAAACAACATTTCTCGATCACCCAATGGCGGATCTGTCGTACAATCTTATCACGCGTTTTCGTAATTACATACGAAAATGTCGTCGTAAAATTATGTTACAAGTGTAGCCAAATATGTAAAGATCATAAATAAAAATGTATCTCTCAAAAACTTTCTACCTCTTTCTTGGCAATTCGATTTCACATGAAAAATTTCATATAATGTGATAAATTAGCAATTAGAATTTAAGTAACTCGATTACATTCATACACTTAAGAAGAATAGATCACATTACTTTCTAAACTAACTTCATACTCTACTCTCTCTTTTTCTCATTTAACGCAACACGTTGTTGCATTTTCGACTTGGCTAGTCATGCAAATTGTCTCCTCCACATAAATCATTTAGGGCTCTATTGATAGAGTAATAATGTGTGTGGCTTCCAAGGTTAGTTGGATGCAGGACGCTTAGATTCCAACATAAAATCTACCACATTCCAATAAGCGCTTAATAACTCACTCGATCTAATTATCTCCAACATTTTTTGTCCCACGGAGAAAGAGACGAAGAAGAATATTTTAATTGATTCCATCTAATGAAAAATTAACTTTATTTCATACACAATTGATGTAAACTTTTTTGTAAATACGATAAAAATGGTGCCTAGTATCGCCAAGTTAATTTCTTTTTTTTTTGGGGGGGTAAGAAAAGGAGGCAAAGTTCCAAAGCCCAATTGTTACAATATTACATTGCGTGAATTAGAGATGACTGGATCTCAATATCAGTGATTTCTAATGGAAATTCACCGGAGGAACCATATTGGAATTTCCTACAAAGATTTAGGATTAAATTGGTAATATTGAAAAGTTTAGGATTGACTTGTTATCCATCCAGTAAGTTTAAGATTAATTGGTTAATTTTTCCATTCTACTGCCATTCGCATTTTAATTTCTTGATCGGTTGATTTGTTTTGTTCCTCCGATTCCCTTTTTTCGATGTCTCCAAAGAATCTTTTAACCTTTTACAATGCAGCTGGTCAAACCTAGATGTTCGTCAATTCCGACGCAAATAAAACATAGAAATATAATGCAAACAACATTTTCTTGTAAGGTTTCTTAAAAATCAAGAGTAAGAGGGAATACCCATTTTAGCATAATACTAATTTTATCCATGAAAAGAACAAGTTTATAGCAAACGATGCTTATGGTCAATTTCTAGCTGTTAAAAGTTTCAAAAATCATTTGAAATTTAAGAAAAGTATTGAGCCCATGCGACATGGTGCGACGCGTGGGTAGCCAAGCCGTATAAATCATATTTCGGAATCGTGTAAAATCCCAAATTAGATCACCCATAAGCTCTTGATTTATATGTCTCTTCTTATCGTCTCCTTTCATATTCTTCTAGGTCTTCTCCTGCCCCCTTCTAGTTATAGCACGAGTCTTCGTCCCTCGATCACATCTTCTCGGCTGGGCCATATGAGAACTTCTTCCTCCAGGTCGACCAAGCCATATCCTATTTGCTTCTCTCTCATCTTATCCTCGATTGGATCGAAATTTTCTTTCTCTCGGATACAATCAGGGAAAATTACCCAGAAAATCCCAAACTTAATGTATGTATGTCAATTCAGTCATAATGTTTTTAATTTGGCCAATTTAATCCTAAACATTTTCACGATTTGCCAATGTAGTCATTCCGGTCAATTTTGACAGGAAATAGATGATGTGGACGTCGGCCGTCCTACGTGGCACGACCAGCACTGACATAGACAATTTTTTACATCTTTTAAAATTTCTTTTCTAAAAAAAGGGAAAATTTCAAGAAAATTTTAAGAAATTTGCAAAAATTATCTATGTCAGTGTCGGCCGTGCCACATAAAATGGCCGGTGTCCACATCAACAATTTCCTGCTAAAATTGGCCGGAAAGATTATATTAGCAAATCGTCAAAATGTTTAGAACTAAATTGGCCAAATTGAAGAGTTTATAAGTGAATTGACATCCGTACAATAGGTTTATGACTTTATTGATAATTATCCTATCATTTTCATCAATAATCAAATTTCAGTTTCCAAAACCAAGTATTCCTAATTAACATCATAGGGGATCTTTTCACTAAATTTCCCTAGGCCATTCTATGAATATCTTGATTCATTCCCTTCATCTCAAACTACGTTTTCGCCAATCACGAGTCCATAGATTATCAGGAGTCCATAAGACAATGAAAATGGATACCCTAGATAGCACATAGTTAATTAGGGCTTGCGTTCGTAGCTCACAAAAGGTCATGGTATAGCATATTGTCATTTAATATTGTTTGACTTACTCCATTAAGAAACTAATGCGATCAGGATCATACCACCTCGTTGACTCTAATTAGCTGGTTTAGTAATTAATTAGAGAGGAAACTCAATGCAGAACGATTCATGCGTCATTCCCCAAGTGATCTGACCACTCAGAAACTGAAAGGCATGATCCTTGCCTGTTCACGGACATTGCCGATTCAACTCAACGTACGAAATGGTATGAAAAAGAGACGCGATTGAGCATTTAATACCATAAGCTGGCCGATGCCGATGTGGGGTCGATCCGAAATTGACTATTCCCACATAAGTCTTGCTCATCGATCAGTGTCCAACCTTCCAATCGCCATCGTCACAAGCACAACAACGACTCGACCTTATCTTGGATTGTCGTCGTAATCAGCATCATTGTTTTATCTTCTCATATCAATCCAGAGCCACATGAAACGGCTGGGAATCTTGTTCTCCGGGAGAGAGCCTGGCACAAGTGATTGAGTCGGGAGGTACAAAAGTTTCGTTTTCATGGGGTCATGATTATGATCAAAAGATCTGGAGACTATGGAGAGGTGAATGATTCTTGAGGCCTTTCCCACCATTGCAGCCAAGTGTCAACAGTCTGAGACCGGAGGAATCGATGCTTCCTCATCTTTTAGGAGTAAAGGAGATGAATAGGAACAAGAGGGAGAGGATAAAAACCCCGGCCAATTCTGAATTTGGAGACTTCCGAATGTCTTTTAATAATTTCTCGAACATCTGCTGTGCTTATAAGCATAAAGTAGATAAAAGAATGTCACATAATAGAGGTGATCAAGGGACGGGCAGGGATAGGGGCCGGGTCAAAAAATATTGTCCAAGCCCCCCATCCCGGAAAAAGAATATGCAAAAATTATGGGGGCCGGACAGATTTGGCTCGGGTCGAACAGGGTCACGCCACGCGTGGCAACTATGTATGCTTATTCAGGCCGGTCCAAAAATGCCTTCGGGCTATTAGGCCGTGATCCGGAAAGGTGCCATGTGATCTAGTTTTTACGTGGAGCATCAATTGTAGTCTATATGCACACGGTACAATGTCTTCACTTCACTCGTTACATTTAGTTTTGGTGAGTTGCCACAACCATTTAATATCAAATTAGAGATATGCAATTAGGGTATATTTTTTTTTTTGGTAAGACAATTAGGGTATATTTGGTAAGGGCGCGTTTGCAACTTGCCAAATAGTAATTGATTCTGTTCTTTTATTCCTAGAATCAGTTTAGGAATAGAAATCCGTTTGTTAAATTTTTTGTGCCCAGGCCCAGAATCAGTTTTGGAACAGAATTAACAAGCAAAAAAAAGTAGCTTCTTGATTCTGGAACAAATTTTCCGGAATTGTTTCTTCTTGGTTTTCTTCCTTTTTTTTGTTTGATGTTGTTCTTCGGCCCCGCCACCCGCTAGCCACCGGCCGCTGGTGATCGGCCACAGGCTAGGGCCTGCGAGGGAGGCTCGTGGTCGAGATGGCGAGGCCTTGCCCAGCCAAGGCGAGGCTGACCTTGCCGTCACCACCCAAGTCCGTCGCCACCCAGGCAATGGACCTAGGTGGCGACGGAGAAGTTGGCCTCGCCTTGGCTGGGCGAGGCTCGACCTTGTCATTGCCTAGGTTGGCGACGGTGAGGTCAGCCTCATCAGATCTGGGCGAGGTCGAGTCTCGCCCAACCAAGGCGAGGGCGGCGGCGAGGACGGCGGCGAGGGCCGCGACGCCCTTGCTGGCCCTAGCCTATGACCATTCGCTGGCGCCAGCGACCGGCTATGGCCAAGGAAGGGAGGGGAAAGAAAGAAAAAAAATAGGGAAAAAAAGAAAGAAATATTTAAAAAATTTCAAATATTATTAATAAAAAGAAATTTTGTGTAGTTACCAAACGCATTTCTGTTATTTTCTATTATAAGAACAAAAATTTTGAGCAGTTATCAAACGCCTTCAAATACTTAGAAATTATTTCTGAGCACAGAATAAAAAAGAATCATTTCTGCCCAGAATTTATTTTTAGGCACAGAATGGTTGCCATGCGCAGCCTAACTTACCAAATAGTGATTGATTCTATTTTTTGTTTCTAGGAACAAAAAAATAACAGAAATCCGTTTAGTAAATTTTTTATTCCCTGGCACAAATTCATTCCCAGAATCAGTTTTAGAACAGAATCAAAAAGCAAAAAAAAATTATTTCATGATTCTGAGAACAAGAATAAGAAATAGAAGAGAAATTTTTTTTTTCTTCTTTCCTTCTTGGCTGTGGTCGGTTCTTCTTCTTTCCTGACCTGTGGCCAGTGATTGGCAAGAGCAAGGGTTGCCCTCAAAGCCTGGGCGAGGGTCACCCTCGTCAGGGAGGGCAAGGGCTGCCGTTGAGGTTCGCGGCCTAGGCGAGGGCCGCCCTCGCCGGATCTGGCGAGGGCTAGACCCTCACCGCCGCCCTAGCCCAGGTTGTGAGCCTCGACGATGGCCCTCGCCCTCCCCAGCAAGGGTTGGAAAAGGTCGGTGAGGGCGGCCCTTGCCCAGGCCGCGAGGGTCCAACCCTTGCCCTTGCTGGCCCTGGCCTGTGGTTAGTCGCCAAGCAATCGACCACGGCCAAGAAGGAGAAGAAGAAAAAAAGAAAAGAAAAGAAAAGAAATATTAAAATTTTTTTAAATATTATTAATAAAAATAAATTTTGTGCAATTACCAAACACATTTATGTTCTTTTTCTATTCTAGGAATGGAAATTTTGGACCGTTAGCAAATGCCTTTAAATGCTTAAAAATTATTTCTGGAAACAGAATAAAAAAAATCATTTCTTAGCAGAAATTGTTTCTGGGAATAGAACGGTTACCAAACGCACCCTTATTTATCCCGAGGAAAACACAAAAACTATAAATTCAAGAAATTCAAGCCAAAATGAAAAAAAAAATAAAAAAATCACAAGCACATAAACAGAAAACAGAAATATGGTACACGAGACAACTTGTTCCAACATCAAAGTTAATTCAACAGTTCATCGGGGGCAGATCCGTGGATACTTTTCCGGGAGGCGGTGACTTCTTGAAAGCCCTACTTCCGAAGAAGAAGAAGCCCACACCATGCCCGAGAATGGCGACGATGAGCACGCCGACGTTGAACGACATCAAGGCCAACATCAGCAGATAAGCGAGCCCGATGCGCATGGTGTGCATGAGGGTCTGCAGGACCCCGGCGAACATGCGGTGCGACTTCAAGCCATCTCTGATAAGCCTGCAGTGAGAGATCCACTCGATGAGGAATCCGAGCACAAAGATGAAGATCAAGGCCAGCACGTACATGCCGGTCCGTGTCCCCGGCCACCCGGTGAAGAGGATCTCGGAGTTTCTCCCCCAGAAGAATGTCATGTGGGTGTAACTCTTGTGCCCCATGTTGCTCATGCTCGTCCCGTCCATCGTCTCTCTCTCTCTGGGTTTTGGACTCTCTGTAGCTCTCGTACTGTAGTCCGGCTAAGTTCGTATACCAGAAAGTAAAACAAACGGTAGGAAAACTAACCTGAAAGCAGTAGAAGCAATAAGCAGAATGTTGATCCGAGCCCAACGAAGGAACGTCGTGTCCTTAAGACGAATTTGGCCCCTCAATCAGTACCCGAGGATATCGGACAATCGTCTCCCAGGATAGAACGGATCTCGTTCCTCCGAAGCGGTACGTATTCGGAGGACTCCAACGAACGCAATTTTGCAGAAGAATCGCATAAAATGACAATGACGAAATGAATGTCTGTAGAGCGCGCGTAGGAAAAATGCCGATGTCACGAAGTGTTTCTTTCCCGAACTATACTGTTCGGTTATATTGAAGTGGCGAAGAACGAAGAGTTGCGAGGGTTCGTGAAGAGCAGCGAAGGTCTTCTCGAACCGGTTTGCAAAGGGCTTCGGTTTTCGTTCGGGCGAACCGAACCTCACGAACAGACATGTTTGTTCGTCAAAAAAAAAATAAAGAAATTCTAAACAATGTGTCTGTTCGAAAAATAAAAAACCGATAGAGTGTGGACCCGGAACCGAACCGAGCCGAGCCGGCCGGACGGGCGGCGGCGGCGGCGCGCGCGGGGGGTGGACCGACCTAGCTTGACATAGGTCCTCTCTCTTCCACAAAAGTGGGGTACCCCTTGGGGCCCAAACCCATTTGTGAGGCTCAACTATTTGAACCCATTTCCCATCACCTCTTCTCCTATATGGGACACTTTCAACCACACACTTCTCATTCAATTTGATGGGATTTTGGTACAAAACCCCAACAATCCCCCACATGAATGAGAAGTTCAGATATCATGACTCCTCGTGTATGCATGAGATGCAATGTGCGATTATTCCATGAGAAAACGTTGCATCAGGATAAGTAGTCTGAGACTTTGAACTTTCCTTAGTGAAACCTATCGGACTTACTCGGTCAATCAGTAGACTTGATGTCTTTGAACTGTCAATCTTTGGTGTAAGCCTAGACAATAGAAATCACACAACTGTTTCTCGAACAAAATTGGTTCTCACTGTTGTGTTCGTTTTGGCCATGAACACCGCCTGGTCTCATGAGTGTTTTAGAGAATTCGGCCTTATCAATTCTCACAGAAGCGGCCCTCACTTCACACTCACATAGGTGATTTCTGAACATATAGTATATCACATACTCAATTCAGAATCATTAAAAGCTTTGCTTAACCTTCACATATTAGTACTGTCGTCATCCGGAATGAGTCAAGAATTTGACAGTACTCTATACTGTCTTCATAACTTAGTTGTCCCTTTGAACCTAGATCTTGGGATCTCCAGTCAACTAGGTAGGGTTTCCGCTATGATGACTTGTTTATAGGCCTTAAACCCATTCCCCTTGATGTTGTCGCAACCATCTCTCTAGTTAGGCCTTTTGTTAATGGATCCGCAATATTATCTTTTGACTTCACATAGTCAATGGTGATAATTCCACTAGAAAGAAGTTGTCTTACCGTGTCATGTCTTCGACGTATGTGTCGAGACTTACCGTTGTACATGACATTCCTTGCCCTTCCTATTGCCGCTTGACTGTCACAATGTATACAAACAGCGGGCAATGGTTTAGGCCAATTAGGAATATCTTCCAAGAAATTTCGAAGCCACTCTGCTTCTTCACCGGCTTTATCCAAAGCAATAAATTCTGATTCCATAGTGGATCTAGCAATACAAGTTTGTTTGGATGATTTCCAAGACACTGCCGCTCCCCCAAGTGTGAATACATATCCACTTGTCGATTTTGTGTCTTTAGTGCCGGTTATCCAATTTGCATCACAATATCCTTCAAGTACCGCTGGATATTCTGTGTAATGCAAAGCATAATCTTGAGTATACCTTAAGTAGCCCAATAAACGTTTCATAGCTTTCCAATGATTTTCATTTGGACTAATTGTAAATCGACTTAGCTTGCTCACAGCACAAGCTATGTCCGGCCTAGTACAGTTCATAACATACATTAAACTGCCTAGTATACTAGCATACTCATTTTGAGCCTTACTTTCACCAGTATTCTTTGAAAGATGTAAATTAACATCTATCGGAGTCTTTACTGGCATAATATCTAGATTCTTGCACTTTCCAAGAATCGTCTCAATATAATGGGATTGTGATAGAGCTAATCCTCCAGATATCTTATGGATTTTAACTCCTAAAATAACATCTGCAACCCCCATATCTTTCATATCAAATTTACTTGTGAGCATGCGTTTGGTCACCTTAACAACCTCACTATCGCTGCCCATAATAAGCATGTCGTCTACATATAAGCACAGAATGGCAAAACCATTATGAGTGTTCTTAACATATACACATTTATCACACTCATTAATCTTAAAACCATTCGACAACATGACTTGGTCGAATTTAGCATGCCATTGTTTCGGTGCTTGTTTTAATCCATAGAGCGACTTGATAAGCCGACATACTTTCTTCTCTTGTCCTGGAACAATAAACCCTTCGGGTTGTTCCAAATATATTTCTTCTTCCAATTCCCCGTTTAAGAAGGCCGTCTTAACATCCATTTGATGGATTTCAAGCTTATACACCGCTGCTATAGCAATTAGCATCCTTATAGATGTAATTCTAGTAACAGGTGAATAAGTATCAAAATAATCAAGACCTTCTCGTTGCTTGTATCCTTTTACTACAAGCCTAGCCTTATATTTATCAATAGTACCATCCGCTTTCATTTTCCTCTTGAAAATCCACTTACACTGTAGTGATTTATTACCAGGAGGAAGGTCAACCAATTTCCATGTATGGTTTGACAAGATGGATTCAACTTCACTATTGATAGCTTCTTTCCAGAACGGGGCTTCTGGCGAAGTCACAGCTTCTTTGAATGTCCGAGGCTCATTCTCTAACAAATACGTTAAGAAATCAGGTCCAAAAGACGTGGAAGTCCTTTGTCTTTTACTACGTCTAGGTTCATCCTCCATTGGATCACTTCTAGATATAGTATCTCGAGGCCTCTTATTATTATTAATTGGCTCATATATTATGTTATACGGAAATATATTTTCAAAGAACGAAGCATCCCTTGATTCAATGATCGTATTAACATGTATATCTGGGATCTCTGACTTGTGAACAAGAAAACGATATGCATTACTATTATGAGCATATCCGATAAAAACACAGTCAACAGTCTTTGGTCCTATCTTAACCTTTTTAGGCTTAGGAACCGCAACCTTAGCCAAACACCCCCACACTTTGAGATAATTCAAATTAGGCATTCTGCCTTTCCATTTCTCATAGGGAGTTTGTTGTGTTTTTCTGTGGGGCACTCTATTTAAAATAAAATTCGCCGTCAAAACAGCTTCCCCCCACAAATTCTGTGGTAAATCGGAACTATTCAACAATGCATTCATTGTTTCCTTTAAAGACCGATTTTTTCTTTCCGCCACTCCATTAGATTGCGGCGTATAAGGAGGAGTCATTTGGTGAACGATACCAAACTCGGTACAAATTTCCTCAAAAGGAAATTCATATTCACCTCCTCTGTCACTCCTTATTATTTTAATTTTCTTATTCAACTGAGTTTCAACTACGGACTTATAAGTTCTAAAAGCACTCACAGCCTCATCTTTGCTACCAAGCAAATAAACATAACTATACCTCGAGCAGTCATCTATAAATGTGATAAAATACTTATTACCACCTCTTAACGGTATTGATTTCATATCGCATATATCTGTGTGTATTAAATCTAAAGGTTCTGAAACTCTATTATCTACAGAATGGAAAGGAGGCTTAGAAAATTTAGATTCAACACACACTTGGCATTTCTCACTTGCACAATTGAATATTGGCAATAACCTCATGTTTATTAATTTCTTTATCGACTTATAGTTAACGTGTCCTAATCTAGCATGCCATAAATTAGGAGACTCAAGCACATAAGTAGAAACAACTTTATTCAAAGCATCATTGGGTACAACAGTCATTACATTCAACTTGAAAAGACCATCACTAAGGTAACCCTTTCCTACATACATCTCATTCTTGGAGAGCACAAACTTGTCGGATACAAAAACCAACTTGAAGCCATTCTTGCTAAGGAGAGATCCAGACACTAAATTCTTACGAATATCTGGCACATGCAGAACATTATTTAGTGTCACAATCTTTCCGGATGTCATCTTTAGAGCAATCTTTCCGACCCCCTCAACCTTAGAGGTTGATGAATTACCCATATAAAGTTTTTCATCACCTCCCACAGTTGTATAGGTCGAAAACATCGATCTGTTTGCACAGATATGACGAGTTGCTCCAGTATCAATCCACCACTCCTTGGGGTTTCCCACCATATTACACTCGGATATCATAGCAGTCAGATTGATATCATCAACACCATTGGAAATATCTTCCATCACATTAGCCTGAGTTTTCTGCCTTTTCTTGGCTCTGCAGTCTTTGGCTCGATGTCCAGACTTGCCACAGTTGAAGCACTTGCCAACGAATTTCTTCAGGCCTTGGGTGAATCCCTCTCCAGACTTGGTAGGCATTTTCCTCTTCTTGTTGGGTTTCGATCCTCCTTCAACAATATTAGCTTTTGAGACCGCCAAATTGCTGCCAACTTTCTTCTCGGAATTCCTATTGTCTTCCTCGATCCTCAACCGAACAATCAAGTCTTCAAGTGACAACTCCTTTCTCTTGTGTTTGAGATAATTTTTGAAATCTCTCCACGATGGTGGCAGTTTTTCAATGAAGGCAGCCACTTGAAATGACTCACTTAGAATCATTCCTTCAGCATGAATATCATGCATAATCACTTGAAGCTCTTGAACCTGACTTAAGACGGTCCTTGAATCAACCATCTTGAAGTCCAGAAATTTACCGACAATGAATTTCTTCAATCCGGCATCTTCGGTTTTGTATTTCTTGTCCAGACTATCCCATAACTCCTTAGCCGTTTTTAGCGGACTATAGACATTATAGAGAGTATTGTCCAGACCGTTGAGGACATAGTTGCGACATAGGAAGTCAGAATGATTCCATGCATCAACAGCAGCAACTTTTTCTTTATTTGTCTCTCCAACGTCCAATTTAGGACCATCCTCATTGAGGAATCTAGCCAAGTTCAAGGTTGTGAGATAGAACAACATCTTTTGTTGCCATCTCTTGAAATCCGTACCATTGAACTTTTCTGGCTTTTCTCCGTGATTCGGAATAGGGTTAACCGCAGTGGAAGCCGAAGCCATTTCTGAAGTATGAAAACAGAACATATTCATGACCAGAATCGGAATTATATGACTACGAACAGAATAGAAAATTTATAACGTGAACAGAAACGGAAAAATTTTTCACGAACAGAATTTAAAATTTTTAAACTAAACAGAAACAAAAAATCTGTTCACGAAGGAATTGAAAAATAGTAACGAGAAGTTGTATGAACAGAATATACGAACAACAAACGGTCGACTTAAAGGAACGGCAATCCGATATTTGATAGAAAAACACAACGAACAGCACACAAGAGTATACGAAAAGAACCGGAGAAATTCGTCTTAAGATTGTAGCTCTCGTACTGTAGTCCGGCTAAGTTCGTATACCAGAAAGTAAAACAAACGGTAGGAAAACTAACCTGAAAGCAGTAGAAGCAATAAGCAGAATGTTGATCCGAGCCCAACGAATGAACGTCGTGTCCTTAAGACGAATTTGGCCCCTCAATCAGTACCCGAGGATATCGGACAATCGTCTCCCAGGATAGAACGGATCTCGTTCCTCCGAAGCGGTACGTATTCGGAGGACTCCAACGAACGCAATTTTGCAGAAGAATCGCATAAAATGACAATGACGAAATGAATGTCTGTAGAGCGCGCGTAGGAAAAATGCCGATGTCACGAAGTGTTTCTTTCCCGAACTATACTGTTCGGTTATATTGAAGCGGCGAAGAACGAAGAGTTGCGAGGGTTCGTGAAGAGCAGTGAAGGTCTTCTCGAACCGGTTTGCAAAGGGCTTCGGTTTTCGTTCGGGCGAACCGAACCTCACGAATTTCTTTATTTGAACCCATTTCCCATCACCTCTTCTCCTATGTGGGACACTTTCAACCACACACTTCTCATTCAATTTTATGGGATTTTGGTACAAAACCCCAACACTCTCTGTATACACAGTAATGCGTGGTGTGAGGTGTTGTGTTGGGGCATGCACTTGGCACAAGGCTCGTTTATATATTGCACAGATGTGTCACGCGAAGGCAAACTATACATAGCGACAGGACGTTGAGACCAATTGAAAAATGAGGTTTTGAGGGGTCGTACATTGGAGTAGAATGTGAATCATGTACTTACCCAAGCTAGCAACACGTACCGCTAGCGCTACAAAATGAATCAGGTCAACTGGGTCAGGAGAGTCACATTCGTTCACATGAAATGGATGGTCCATTGATTAGCTTCACAAATTGCTTCATTTATGTCTTTATTTCAAATTATCAGATCGAGAATAATTAATATTATTCTCGCGCAGAGACGTGTTACCGCAAGGTGGCCATGCAAGTGAATGCTGGGGATCTCAAGAGGTTTTGTAATTAGGACAGACTGTAGAACGTTGACCAAGTTTCCCTCATGCTTCAAAGCTGGTCGCTTTCTTAATATATATTTTTTGATTAAGCAAGTACTGGGTAATACCCATTGATTCGAATGCAGGTGGGAACTCCCATCAATAGCCAATGATTTCGTGTCAAAAGCAATTTTACACCGCTTGATTAATATATATCTCGAAAGCCGTCGATACAAGCTTTTCTCGGGTCGAGACTAATCCAAAGTTCTACACCACAAGCGCCGATTCCTCTGGTCTCAGACTCTTTGGCAGCAATGAACGCAGGGCCTAGATGATCATTCACCGGACCATCCATAGTCTCCAGATGGCTGATCACGATGACACATGAAAGTTCTTGTTCCTTCCGATCCAATTGCTTGAATTAAGGTTTCTTCCCTGGACAATGAGATTTCCCAGTCGTTTCATGTGGCTCTGGATTGACCTGAGAAGATACTAAAATGGGGCTGATTGCCATCCAAAACAAAGTCAAAGTCTTTGTGGTGACGATGGCATCTGGAACGTTCAGGCACTGATTGATGAGCGAGGTTGACGTAGGAATTCTTAACTTCGGGTCGACCCCAGAATGGCATTAGCCAAGCTTTTGTTATTAGATGCTCAAAACGCTTTTCTGAGATCCTACCGTTTCCTGGGGACTGTGGAGCACACACTACTTAATACGTGGAGCTTGATCGGATCGGCGATGTGCATAAACAGGCGAGGATCATGCGTTTCGGTTTCTTCAACAGTTACGTCACTTGGGAAATGATGCATGAATTGTGGGAAAGTTACCCAACTAATCCTAAACTTATTATACTTATAACGCTTCAGTTTTGATAATTTAGTTTTAAATCTTTGTACGAAATTTCAACGTAACCCTTTCGATCAACTTTCGCCGGGAATTGCTGATATTACGGGCCTATCATCATTGGCCATCCTACATGGCAGATCGGCACATGAGCAATTTTCGACGAAAATCGATCGGAATGATTACATTGAAACTTCGCGCAAGGATTTAGGACTAAATTGCCAAAATTAAAATGTTTAAAATTGAAATAGCATCCGTACAGTATGTTTAGAATTGATTAGACAATTTCCCCATGAATCATCGTACACTTTGATTCCTTCCTAATTAGTCATGAAACCAGCTAAGCAGAACCGATTGTCTTCGGTTCCTCTTGGAGTAAGTCAAACAATAATTAATAACATGTACTATACCACCACTCCCGATCTAGGAACGCAACCTCTAATTAATTAAATACTGATTAGTGTTTGCATTTTCATTATCTTATGGACTCCTGTAGGAACTCATGCCTGACGAGTGACGACGACCTGATGTGAGATAAAGGGAATGAATCAAGATATACATCAAAATGGCTTAGGGGACTGTACTGAAAGGATACTATAATTTATATATTTAGTAATAGTTACAAATACTGATTAAGAATAACCCAAATTTGATTAATGATGAATTTCCTTTGTAGGTGCATTTTCTTCCACTCCTCATCAGACTTTTGACCGGTGTGCTTTCTTAAAAAACCTTTTATATCTAGGTAGCTGTTACATTTGCAAATCACAAGCCACTTCTCTTCCTCTTCCTCTCTCTATCGCACAGAGTCATGCTTTCACCTGGAGTCGCATTCATCACTCCGCTTCTCTCCGTGTGTGTGTGGGCGCGTGCGCATATGGTTAAACATTAAGATGTGCACAAAATGAAAGCAGTGAAAATGAGAATGCTTCTTTGGACATGCAGCACACAGGAAAAGATGAGTATTTAGATTGAATTTACTAGAGAAAAAGTAATCGTCGATCCAATCGGATGAAGATGAGAGAAGCTCATAGGAGATGATTTGATCGACTCGGAGGAAGACGTGAGCATGCTCTGCTGAGAAGACGTGAGCAAGGGATGAAGACCCAAGCCATAACTGAAAAGGGCAAGAGAAAGTCTAGAAGAACGTGGAAGGAGACGACAAGAGAAGACATGTAAATTAAGAGATTATGGACGATCTCACATAGGATCTGACACAATCCTGAGACATGATTTATATAACTTGGCAATCCATGTGTTATATCGCGTTGCACGTCATTTGCACAAAAAGACCACCAATTTTTATGTCATTTATGAACAGAATTGTTGATAGCTAGAAGAATCGGCAATTTCATGGATCGACAGCTCGAAGAAAACAACAAAAAGTGAAATCGACAATCTTGAATGCAATTGTTAAAGAAGTAATTATTAACGTAGTAGAATAAAACAACCCTCGATATAGCAGAGTTGAAGACAGCATCATGATAGTGACCATCATGGTAGTTGAGACAAAGTAATTCTAGATTTAACCGATTGTAACCTCCATTTCTAATCTCCGTTTGTTACTTTCTTTTGTAACATTCGTTGATAATTGTCAATTATAGGCTTTAAATAGCCACATTATACTCTTTGGATCCGCTCCCACATAAATCAAACAAATTTACTATATTTCAATTATCTTTACTTTACTTTACTTTCATGCACTGTACTTCTATTTTTCAGACTTGCGTCATCAATTGAATTCTAGCATATTTCTTAGTTGTAGTTCCCAGATCCATGTCGCCAATTAAATTCCTATGTGTATCTTTATCCTAGATATTGCATCGTCGATTAAATTTTGGCGTATCATCTTTGCATGCTCAGGTTTTGCCGTTGATTAAATTTCAGCACTGTTTGTTTACGCTTGGTTCCGTTGTAGAATTTGTATTTTCCAGGCCTTGTCGTAGAATAAATTTTGGCACGATTTGTGTGTATACAATCTTATTCGTTTAATCTATTGATTTCTTTATCACTTGTGATATTTTTTGTCTGGAGTTAGTGCAAATCTTGTCTCCTTTAATTAAAAGACGAAGAATGATTTTTGGTGAAAAATATTTCGTTGCGAGAGAAATTCCAGCAAGACACAAGTAGTCAATATTTTCCTAATTTTAAAATGATTTTTGAAACATCTAACAGCAAAAGATTAACCATCGGCATTATTTGGTACTATTTTTTTTTTCGTTATATTTCTATGTTATATTTGTGTCGGAATTGACAAATACCAATTAGTTGTCAAAGATTGACGAATATGTGTAACGCAAATTGTTGAATATTTAGAAAAGGGGATAGTGATGCTAATAGTTGGTAAACTTTTTCCTAGTATATAATGTCATTTTTAGATATTTGATTCGTTCAATATAATCCTTAAACTATTCTTTTGGGTGGGTGATTTCCAAAATCATATCATCATCACAATCATTTGCTCTAAAATCATCGTAATAGAAGCAGTGAAGGACATTAACGAGAAAGCACACAAAATCTCAGCAATCCAAAGATGAGAAAAACTTACTAAAGAGTGAAGATCGAGAGTCGATGCAAGAGCCAAGAGGGACGTCTGAGAGTTGAGTCGCGGAAAGAGTGAAGAGCGAGAGAGCGAGGCGTGAGAGGTGAAAGGGAAAGTGCGAAGAATGTCAACGTCGAGCGACGGGTGAGGCAAGAAGGAAAGGTGAGAGGCGAGAAGGAAGGGAAAGGCGAGCGTAGGGGAAGGGAAAGGTAAGCATGAGATTAGATTAAGGTCTTATAATCAATTATATATATAGTTAGTCCGATCTGTTTTTCACTTGAGAATTGGATCGACCGAACACCAGTTCCAAAAATAAGAATCAGGAATCAGACCAACACCCCTAGAATCCCTCATAACCTGTTGGTTCGGTCCAGTCCGGGCAATTCTCGATTTGGTCGGTTCGTCTTGCACACTCCTATCATTCGTTACTATTTGCAAGTTTCGATAACTGTACTATTATTTGGATTTTAGAATATCTTTTACATTTCAATCCATTACCCAAATCAATAAAAAAAAATTCAATCTTTATATTTCCTTTTAACCTTTTTGGTCTTCAAGAATATTACGATAATCTTATTTAACCTTATTTTAGCTTATGATCTCTATAGTAGTTGAAGAAGAACCTTATTTAGAGTTGCATCGGGATAGATTTATTTGTTCTTCTAAGTCTAAGTTTTTGGGAAAATTTCAATTAAGGACCTCAAGTGGGGTTAAATTCTCAAAAAAGGATCCAAAGTAAACGTAGTGTCAAATAAGGGCCGAAATGCACAATCAGTCTCAAATAAGGACCCGAAATACTCGAAAAGTCTCAAATAAGGACTTGAGTCCCTGGCGGGCCAAAATACTTGCCGGCCGGCGAGAAAGTTACTGTTCCGGCACCGGAACAGTAACTTTTTAATTTTTTTTTATTATTTTCTTTCTGTTTTTCCTTTTTTGTTTTTTTCTTTTCCTTTTTCTTTTCTTTTTTTTTTCTTCTCTTCCTCCACCGGCCATAGCCAGGGTCGGCAGAGGTCGCCGGCCTTAGGCGAGGCCGCCCTCGCAGGCGTCGGGCGAGGGCCGCCCTCGCTTGGGCTGGGCGAGGTCGCCCTCGCCGGCCTCGCCCGACGCCGGCGAGGTCGAGCCCTCGCCCGATCTGGCGAGGCCGGCCTCGCCCGACGCCGGCGAGGTCGAGCCCTCGCCCGACGCCGGCGAGGCGCGACCTCGCCCGGCCCAGGCGAGGGCGGCCTCGCCCAGCCCAGGCGAGGGCGACCTCGCCGACGCCGGCCCCGGCTATGGCCGGCGGAGGAAGAGAAGGAAAAAAAAAAGAAAAGGAAAAGGAAAAGGAAAAGAAAAAAACAGAAAAGGAAAAACAGAAAGAAAATAATAAAAAAATTAAAAAGTTACTGTTCCGGTACCGGAACAGTAACTTTCTCACCGGCCGGTAGGTATTTTAGCCGACCAGGGACCCAGGTTCTTACTTGAGACTTTTTGGGCACTTCGGGTCCTTATTTGAGACTGATTGAGTACTTCACGTCCTTATTTGACACTATGTTCACTTTGAACCATTTTTTGATAATTTGACCCCATTTGGGGTCCTTAATTAAAATTTTCCCAAGCTTTTTTTTTATAGGGATATCTATAACTAATAATAATTTATCTATAAATACTCATGCATATTAATCTAAATCTCGTTCCCAATTTTTCAGATAGACAAAATTTCTTACTTTTATGTCTCTTGTTTTCTTCAATTAATCTGGTTAAATTTGTATGCTTTATTTTTTTATAAATGCACTTTATTTTCGGATTATTAACTGTAAAGCTCGAAAAGACAAAATTGTACGACTAATCCAGCTTGTAATATCTTGTTTCAGAATTTCATTTTTTTTTGCCGTTTCAGGCAGAAAACGCACTGCACGTGAAATAGTATCATTCGGTACAGTTCATCCCTCTTCTGTACAATCACATCTCCCCAGAGCCACAAAAAAAAACTCTCCTCGAAATGCAGAAAATCACCCATCCCTATAGCTCGTAACCCCAATTCGCGTCCCGTTTCTCACCGCTCGATCTCCGGCTATGGACGACGGTCACATACCCGGCATGAACGGGACGGGGACGGGGACGGGGACGGCGGCGGCGACGCCCCACCACCACAAGATGATGATGACGCACATGACCTTCTTCTGGGGCACGCAGGCCGAGATCCTCTTCTCCGGCTGGCCGGGGACCCGGGCCGGCATGTACGCCCTCGCCCTCGTCCTAGTCTTCGTCCTCTGCGTCCTCGTCGAGTGGCTCTCCCACTGCCGCCTCCTCCACCGCGTTAAGCCCCGCGTCGCCGCCGGCGTCCTCCGGTCGCTGCTGCACGCGCTGCGCACGGGGCTCGCGTACCTGGCCATGCTGGCGCTCATGTCCTTCAACGGCGGCGTGTTCCTCGCAGCGGTCGCCGGGCACGCGGTAGGGTTCCTGGCGTTCGCGACGGCGGAGGAGGCGCACCGCCCGCACGGGGAGAAGGCCACCGCAGATCTACCCTTGATGAGCTGCTGATTCGTGACGGGAGTGAGGTGGGTGGTATGGTATGAACATTCGTTTGGTATACGCTGGTTGAAAATGATAGTTTTCTTTGCTCTTTCTTTTTTCTTTCTTTCGTTTTAAAGATGATGGAATGATATGATTTACATCGTTTTGATGAAGCCGGAGACAAATCGAAATAGAGGACCACGAGCCCTTCTCTACTGCAGTTCTTGCTGTGTTATTTCATGTGTAGTTGCATATCCTTCTATACATAGAGCTTTCTTTGTAGATTCAATATCATCGTAAGATTGTTATCGAGCGTGATCGTGGACTCCGTTTTGAATGCGAAACTAAACGAATTGGTATGATACTATTTGGAAAAAGATGAACTGATTTAAGATTAGAAATCGATTCGGACTCAATTTATCTATTTTGGATCATCTTCCTTTGATCAACGTGTATTTGGCACATCAACCTTGAATGTGTTAAGGGTCGAAGGCATTATATAATAACAAAGTTGCGTGATTGATTCAAGTTTCAATGGGAATCACAGTACCTGGGTCGCATCTCCAATACATAAGAATATAAATGGCTGGTTTCGTTTGTCAAAATAACTAGACCGAACCAATACATTATGTATATGTCAGTCCAATTAGATAGATTTAGAAACTCCTCTCCAAACCAAAGTGAAGTGATAATTTCGTGTTCTCGATTCAATTTGGTCGTTTGATTCAAATTATACTCAACTTCGCTCAATACACTCGATTGGTGCCATGGTAGGCTCAAACCGTTGGTAGAACATGTCTTCGAGCACATAGGCTCGTGCCAAAGAATGTCTTTTGTTTAAGCTAATCATATTTTAGTCTATCAATTAGCCATTGGCGAATGTTCAAGAGAATCAATTAGCCAATAAAATAGATAGACACGATCATTGGAATTTTGGCCGCCCATTCAATGAAAATTTCCCGGCAATGGTGAAGTTGCCTTAATTATTGTTAGCTGTCTTTTTCAATTGTTTGTTCCTCCGATTGCTTGAACAAAATAGGCATAAACTGATTTGATTCATCTTCAGTCCTTCTTCTTCGAATTCCAAGCCTTGAAGATAGCAGTTATCCTTTTGATAGATTTCCAAATCAAATCAAAAGAAGTCCTAGGTCTTCTTATTTAAATGGTAGAAGCCCGTCACACGTCTTCCGCCGCTTTTGATATTAAAGAGGTGGTTCTGCCAACGACCCGATGAGTTTATCCACTGTACTTGCTGGAAACTGACTTCCGATCATTCATTTTCTAGTCCTTCTCACCTTTCTCTAGTCCTTCAAAGTTTTCACAAAATCCTTTTTCTACCAACGCAAAAGCACTCATAGCCTTTGGACAATCTTGTTGGGATACCATATGCATATTGCCTAGTCCCATCTCTTACCCTGTTCTACTAATCAATACACACATTAGTAAGCTTTGATTATTTTGTTATCTTTAAAGCAAGATAATGGATTTTCCTTAGGCAGGCGAGAGATGTCCTGGGGCCTAATAATGAGGCTTTGTTTAAAATCTTACCCGATATAAATTCCCTTGCACTCTATTTACTTTGTTTACTTCGTATTTGTTGTTGCTTAATTATTTATCTTCATCGCTTGTGCACCCATGCTTGTCGTTTGTGAATCGTTGGCATTGAGATCGCACGACGCGTTTCTTGTGGCCGTTTCTCGAGCATCCGCTACGCACCCTCGTCCTCCTTCAAGAAGGGAAGGCGCGGGCGCGTGGCTAAGAGGGAGAGAGAGAGAGAGAGAGAGAGAGAGAGAGAGAGAGAGAGAGAGAGAGAGAGAGAGAGAGAGAGAGAGAGGAGTAGGTGGGCCGGGCAGGTGGAGCTCTTTGAGATATTGTGGCCCGTGTCGAACAAGTGAAGCCTAGCTTTGATGATGGGCTCGATTTGTAGGCCCGGCCACCATGAAACGAATTTGGAAGCGCTCTTTTTTTTGCGGGTTTGCGTGGCTGCGTAGCCAGAGACGCAGTTATCCTAATAAAAGGCATGGGCTCTGATGAAATTATTTGGTGAAAGTTCGAGATTGAAATAAAAAACTTAGCACTAATAGCTTCTGATGTTGTGTTATTCATTTTCCAAGGCGGTCAAACAATAGTTATCGGCCTGTCTCGAGACATCTCCAGACGACCAGAAGGTTCACGAGAGGATGGCCCAGTTTCGAAAGATATCTAGGCGAGACCAGATGTTTCTCCATCTTAACAGAGACTTCCATCGTTCGATCCTTATCTCTTCTGCTCTCCTATAAAAACCAGGCACGTCCCACCTCTCTTCCTCACATCGGGAAAAGGAAAGCATTAGCAAGAGAGATCATCAGTCCGACAGTCGATCACCAAACGTCTTCGAATCATCCAACCGTAGCAGAAGAAGCAGGTGCAATGTCGCTCATCCCAAGTTGGTTCGGCGGCCGTCGCAGCAACGTCTTCGACCCTTTCTCTCTCGACCTCTGGGACCCCTTCAAGGACTTCCCTTTCCCTTCCTCATCCCTTTCCGCCTCTAATTTCCCTCAAACTCTCCGGGAAAACACCGCTTTCGTCAACTCGAGGATCGACTGGAAGGAGACCCCGGAAGCCCACGTGTTCAAGGCTGATCTGCCCGGGCTCAAGAAAGAGGAAGTGAAGGTCGAGATCGAGGACGATCGGGTGCTCCAAATAAGCGGCGAGAGGAACGTGGAGAAGGAGGACAAGAATGATACGTGGCACCGGGTGGAGAGGAGCAGCGGGAAGTTCATGAGGAGGTTCAGGTTGCCCGAGAATGCGAAGATGGATCAGGTCAAGGCCGCGATGGAGAACGGAGTGCTCACCGTCACTGTTCCGAAGGTGGAGGAGAAGAAGCCTGAGGTCAAGGCCATTGAGATCTCTGGTTGAATTTAGCCTCTTGTGGTTGCAAAAACGATAGCTTTTGTTTCCGGTAATGTTCGGCGTCCAATGAATAAGTGTAACTCTGGGTTTCTTCTTCCTTTAATGTGTCACATAAGAAATTGTAGGTGTTCATGTGACTCTGTAAAACAAAGTGTCATCTCTGTTTGTGATGTTATATTGTAATTTTCTCGAGACATGGTGTGGCAGTTGAGTATGAATAATCTTTCATGAGTTTTGCAGTATTTCATCTCTGGTTTGCCCGATCTGGGATAGATTGAGATGTTACAAATGGTTTGGAGCCGTATTTCATCTATTTACGATTGTTGTCGAGGGTCTCAACTAATATGGTTTTGGCCAAATTTGAAGTTCTTGTTTGTTTGAAAACTGCGGTCATCGGCTGATTAAGTTGAGAAATCAACAAATTTCCTTTCTCCATGAGGCTGTCTGATCTGGCGCTCCTGAGCTCCAGTCCGTTCACATGTTTGTTGGCTATTTCATGCAATGTAGATTTCATACCACTAATGTCACAAAATTACCATACTTTCCAACTTACGCACATTCTATACTAAACTGAAGTGTTTAATTGATGGTCGTGAATTCAATCCTAACGACCATCTGCCCTTCAGTGAAGGGAGATTGGAGGGTTCTTGATAATCCATCAGCCGTGACTTATTCCTAAATGCCTGACTAACCTAAGAACGAGAAGCCAGCAACATGTCCACGGTGACTAGAACACCGATGTCGGGCACATGATGGCAGGCATCACCATGCAGGTCACCGCGATAGGAACAACATACATAATTGTCCGCATGAGGCTAGATGAGACAGTGTCGGTGCCATGTCTTATGAGCTTGGCGAGCGAGATCCACTCCACGAGCACTGAGAACCAGAACACGAAGTCCCAGGAGCTGGGAATGTGCCAACCGGAGAATATGATCTCCGTGCTCTTTCCCCAGGGAAATGCCATGTGGTTTTTCATCATCGAGACGGAATCATGAAGCCTTGACGGTCAGTTTATGGTGCTTTTTTTGTTCCCAAAATCATAGGGTGAAAGGAGAAAACATCAAGAAAAGAAGAATAGTACATGAAAAGGAGGTCCCCTCGGAAGCCATCACTATCAGTGTACTACTAGTTTTGCCATATTACCTTCCGCGATCTTACAAAAAGGAAAAAAGAAAGGAGAAACTGCATCAGCAGAAGTAGGCAAAAGTGTATGAACAAGAACCACACACAAGTCTCGGGACTCGAAAGTAGATATGTGTAAAGAAATCAGAAATCTCGCGGACTACTAGGAATCGGATCGGATTGGCCCGAAACTGGTGGTTCCCGTGGAGATCGGTTCGGTTCCCAGTTTCAATTCAGTCGATGAGTACCGGTCTGATTCCCAGTTTTAGGCGTGGAACCGCCCACCTGTCCACCCAAAAGTCAACGCTCATCAACTGAGTGCTCGTCACGTCTCATTCTCAACTCATTTGAGTTGTTTCTCGATCTTTTATTCATGATTTCGACTTTCAAGCTCAACACCTATTAATTCACGGCTGCACCTCCGATCATTCATCACCTTCCTCTCTTGCTCTCGGTTACCTCAATTTGCGTGAAGTTTGGTGGGACCGTTTCTATGGACTCACTTGGAAATCACACCGGATGCTCTCAGTTACCTCAATTTATGTGAAGTTTGATAGGATCGGTTTCATGGACCCACCCAAAAGGTAGTCTGGGTCCCGAGTGGATCTATGGAACCAACGAGCGGTTCTCAGTTTTAATTTTTCAAAACTAGTCATTAGTGGGCGGTTCTCGATTCCATTGTAGAAACCGCCTCATCACCTCCCTCTCTTGCTCTTGGTTACCTCAATTTGCGTGAAGTTTGGTGGGATCATTTCTATGGACTCACCCAGGCATCAGATCGGATGCTCTTAGTTACTTCTATTTGCGTGAATTTTGGTAGGATCAGTTCCATGGACCCACCCGGAAGGCGGTCTGGTTCCCACGTGAATCCATTGAACTAATGGGCGGTTCTCAGTTTTAATTTTTCAAAACTAGTCACTAGTAGACGGTTCTCGGTTCTATTGTAGAAACCGTTTATTCGGATCATATTTACCCCTACTCGAAAGGGACTCAATGACAAGATTCTTAACTTCACGGTGGAGTAATTGCGTTGAAAACATGATTTCTGCGTACATCTTCTCTGCATGTGGACTGTTTGTGTAGTACAAAGCTCGAGAAACTTTTTCAAAGAATGGGCAACTGCAGTAGTTATGGAAATTACAAAATGGGATTTTTATTGTACTATAGAATCTTTTATTTTTATTTTTATTTTATGACATCATGAGTGTGACTATGAAAATCAGTGTGGCACCTTAAAAAAATTAATAATTTTTATATATTATGGAATGTCATGGTATCATACATTATAAGAAAACACGTTTTACACTTGCTTATGCTAAAAACACCGTACGTCTTTATAAGACATCGTAAAACACATAAAACAATCACATTTGCACTTAGTTACAAACTAAACACTGTGACATTGTAAAAGATAAATTATTTTAACGCACTTTGAATTTTGGTTTGACGTGAAAAATGTTGTAAATTAAAAATTCTGTGCTTTCGGACCTTCTGAACTTGAATACAATTGGATGCAGTAATCACTTGTACGATGTCATAAAGTGAAAAATCAGCAATCTACAATGTTCTATTCTTGTTTACAACTGAATCCTATATAGCCTTTTAAATATACCGTAGAACAATAGATTCATGTTTGACCAGTTGTACTTGATTACCTATATAACATCGGTAAGATTTTTGACAAGCATTAATACAATTGACTATTCTAAATGAGATGATGAGCTATCGTACTCAAATCCGAAGTAACATGAAAATGGTGTATGTTTAACCTTTGTCAAATAATGTAATATAAGTTAGTGGCTCAAGAATTAAGTATATTTACTTTTTTTGCTTTTTGAGAAACCCCACTTAGCTTCTTCTTTTTGTCGAGTGAAAATTCATGTTGCCATTTTCGATAGAGAAATACTTATGTGACTATCCTTAATCTACTGGGCCTAATTCCCTAAAAAACCTCAACTTTAGGTCAAGTCCCAAATCTACCTTAAACTTTTTTTGATCTCAGAAAAAATACCAAACTTTAGATCCAATCCCAAATTTGTCCCGAACTTTTTTTTGTCTTTGAAAAAATCTCAAACTTTAAGTTTAATCCTAAATCTGCCCCAAATTTTATTTTGTGTAAAAAAAGTTGCCAAAATTCAATTTAATTTTTAAAATCTACCCCGTGATCCAATACCAACTTGACGTGGCACTTCCACATCGATAACAAATTCATATCAACAAAGTTATAGGGCGTTTTTTTAGACAAAGAAAAGTTCAGAGCAAATTTAGACTAAACCTAAAACTTAGGTTTTGTTTTAAATTAAAAAAATTTTGGAGGTAGATTTGTTATCGTCCATTCTTTCATATCTGAATGGTTTTATTTTGGAAAATTTCAACAATTTTAATTGGGTTGGATTTGTTATCGAAGTGGAAATGCGAGTTGGTCTATACCTATTACCCCATTACTTTGTTGATGTAGATTTATTATCCACGTCAAGCTGAGACTTGATCACGGGGGTATATTTTTGAAAATAAATTGAAATTTACCGATTTTTTTTACACAAAACAAAATTCAGAGCTGATTTGGGACTGAACTTAAAGTTTGAGGTTATTTTTTAGACAAAAAAGTTTGGGGCAGATTTAGGACTGAAGCTAAAGTTTGGAATTTTTTTTTGGATAAAAAAAAGTTCGGGACAGATTTGGGACTTAACCTAAAGTTTAGGGTTTTTTAGGAAATTCACCTTAATCTACTATGAGATTAATAGCTTGTTCTGAGAAAAAAAACAAATAATTAAAAATTATTGTATGTTATGTTAGCAAATCCCTTTTCAATATATATAGCAAAACTCATTTCCCTTTAAAATTGGATAATCAAGTTAATCGGTTTCGAGGAAAAATTGAATGGCAAAGATGGCTCGTGTCACTTTCCCTTCAATTAACTGATGGAACCGTCACATTCTCAATTTCCTCGGAGAGAATGACTTCCTTAGTTTTAAATTTAAAAATACAAACGAATGACTTTGTCGAAGGGGAAAAAGACTATGGGGCAGTTGAACTGCATTTTTTAGATGGTAGATATTGATAAATGATGATATATATTATATATTTAAGAATTCATGTAAGAAGAAAATTAAATATCAAACACACATATAATGTTTAGATTTATGGACTTTCAACTTTTTCAAAGTTTGAAAAAGAAATTCACTAATCTTTCCGTGAATACTGTCATTCGATTTTTGAGAAAACACCACAAAAAATTCAAAACGATGCCACTTGTGACAAATTTATCTTGAACTTTTTTTTCTGATACGAAAAACTCTAAACTATGTCACTTGTGACACATTTACCCTATAATACTTTTGCCCAAGGGTATTTTCGCGCTTTTCTTTTTCTATTTTTTTTCCTTTATTTTTTTCTTTCTTCTCTCTTCCCTTCGTCGGCCACGGTGGAGGGAAGCTAGCGAGGGCTACCCTCGACTGGGTGGGCGAGGGTAGCCCTCACCTGAGCCCTCGCCTGCCCAAATGCCGACGAGGGTCGCTCTCATCGAATCTGACGAGGGCAACTCTCGCCCAACCCCAACGCCAGCGAGGGCTGCCCTCTTCGGCTTTCCTCCACCAGCCATGGCAGAGGGGAAGAGAGAAAAAAGAAAAAAAAGAAAAAGACGAAAATATCCTTGAACAAAAGTATTGTGGGGTAAATGTGTCACAAGTGACATAATTTGAGATTTTTCGTATCACAAAAAAAAGTTTAGGGTAAATTTGTCATAATTTGAAATTTTTTGTGGTATTTTCTCTCTATTTTTTATATTTCCAAATCAGCGAAATTCCTTTTTCTAAAACGACTGTTCGTCTTCTTTTCCACCATAGCGCTGACAGCTTCTGATATTGTGTTAAGCCATTTTCCAAACTGGTCAAAGCAATGGTTGTGGCCCTGTGGGCCTGTCTGGAGACATCTCCAGACTTACAGACCAGAAGTTTCGCGAAAGAAAAGCCCGGTTTGGAGAGAGCTCTGGGCGAGACGAGATGGTTCTCCATCTTTACAGAAACTTCCACTCTAGTTCGGTCCTTAGCCCTTCTTCTCTCCTATAAATACCAGGCACGTCCCACCTCTCTTCCCCACTTCAAGAAAAGGAAAGCATTAACAAGAGATCCAACAGCAGCAGAAAAAGGAGATACAATGTCGCTCATCCCAAGCTGGTTCGGCGGCCGTTGCAGCAACGTCTTCGACCCTTTCTCTCCCGACCTCTGGGACCCCTTCAAGGACTTCCCTTTCCCTTCCTCTTCCCTTTCCGCCTCTACTTTCCCTCAAGCTCTCCGGGAGAATACCGCTTTCGTGAACACGAGGATCGACTGGAAGGAGACCCCGGAAGCCCACGTGTTCAAGGCGGATCTCCCTGGGCTCAAGAAAGAGGAAGTCAAGGTGGAGATCGAAGACGACCGGGTGCTCCAGATAAGCGGCGAGAGGAACGTGGAGAAGGAGGACAAGAATGATACGTGGCACCGGGTGGAGAGGAGCAGCGGGAAGTTCATGAGGAGGTTCAGGTTGCCCGAGAATGCGAAGATGGATCAGGTCAAGGCCGCGATGGAAAACGGAGTGCTCACCGTCACTGTTCCGAAGGTGGAGGAGAAGAAGCCTGAGGTCAAGGCCATCGAGATCTCTGGTTGAATTGAGCCTCTTGTGGTTGCAAGAATGAGCTTTTGTGTCCGGTAATGTTTTACATCTGGTGAATAAGTGCAACTTTGGATTTCTTTCTTCCTTTAGTGTCACATAAGAAATTGTAGGTGTTCATGTGATTGTGTAAACAAAGTGTCAACTCTGTTTATGATGTTATATTGTAATTTTCTCGGGCCATGATGTGGCAGTTGAGTATGAATAATCTTTCATGAGTTTTGCAGTATTTCATCTCCGGGTTGCCCGATCTGGAATAGATTGAGTTGTTACAAATGGTATGGAGCAGTATTTAATCTTTTTACGGTAGTTGTCGAGGGTCTCAATGTTTGTTTGAAAGCTGCGCTCATCAGCTGATTAGGTTGACACACTCTTCGCAATCAACAAATTTCCTTTCTCCATGAGGCTATCAGATCTGGCGCTCCTGAGCTCCAGTTCGTTCATTATGGATGTTGGCTATTTCATGCAATGTGGATTTCATACAACTAATGTCAGAAAATTACCACTTTCAAACACACGCACATTCTATACTAAAGTGTTTAATTGATGGTTGTGAATTCAATTCTAACGACCGTCAGCAGTTAAGTGGAGGGAGATTGGAGGGCTCCTGATAATCCATTACCCATGACTTATTCCTAAATGCTTGACTACCGGAAAACGAGAACCCAGCAACATGTCCGTGGAGATTAGAACACCGACGTCAAGGGACATGATGGCAAGCATCACCATGTAGGCCACTGCGATACGAAATGCGTACATCATTGTCTGGATGAGGCTAGATGAGACGATGTTGGTGCCGGGTCTTTCGAGCTTGGTGTGTGAGATCCACTCCACGAGCAATGAGGATCAGAACACGTAGGCCCAGAAGCTGGGACCGGGCCAGCCGGAGAGCATGATCTCCGCGCTCTTTCCCCTAGGGAAATGACATGGGGTTCTTCATCATCAGGACTGAATTATGAAGCCTTGACAGTCAGTTTATGGTGCTTTTTTGTTGACAAAATCATAGTGCGAAAGGAGAAAACATCAAGAAAAGAAGAGCAGTATATGAAAGGGAGGTACCCTCAAAAGTCATCACCATCGGTGTACTAGTTTTGCCATATCACATTCAGCAATCTTCAGAAAAAGGAAAATAAAAAAGAGAAACTGCAATAGAAGTGGGAAAAAGTGTATGAACCAGAACTCCACACAACTCCCAGGGACTCGAAAGGGATGGAGTCAGCACGATGACAAGCTTCTTAACTTCACAATGGAGTCATTGCGTTTAAAACGTGATTTCCGCTTACTGCCTCTCTTCATGTAGATCGTTTGTGGAGTACAAAGCTCAAGCCTATGATACAAGCGCAGTTAAAATCGGATTTTTATTGTACTATAGAATCTTTTATTTTTATGTTATGACATTTTGAGTATATTTATGAAAATCAGCATGGCCTCTTATAAGAATAATATTTATTATGAAATGTCATGATATGATAGATTATAAGAAATCGCATTTTGCAAGGTTTTGCACTTGCTTACGCTAAAAACACCATATGTCTTTGTAAAATATCGGAGAACACATTAAAGAATCATATTTACACTTAGTTACAAGTCAAAACTTATTTTAACATACTTTAGGACCTTTTGAACTTGAATACAATTAGATGTAGTAAACACTTGTACAATGTCATAAAGTGAAAAATCAGCAATCTATGATGTTCTACACTTGTTTACAACGGAATACTACATATCCTTTTAAATATACCGTAAAATAATAAATTCACGTTTGACCAGTTGCACTTGATTACCTATATAATATCGATAAAATTTTTGACAGGCATTAACACAATTGACCATTCTAAATGAGATGATGAGCTCTCAGTAACATGAAAATGGTGTATGTCTAACCTTCGTAAAATAATGTAATATAAGTTAGTGGCTCAAGAATTAAGTATATTTACTTTTTGGCTTTTTGAGAAACCCCACTTACCTTCTTGTTTTGTTAAGTATATTAACATTCATGCCGCCATTTCCAATATGTAGCAAAACTCATTTCCCCATAAAACCAGATAAACCGGATATTCAAGTTAATCGGTTTCAGGGGAAAATTGAATGACAAAGTGATGGAGCCATTGCATTCTCAATTTTACGGAGAGAATGACTTCCTCAGTTTTTATTTAAATATACAAACGAATGACTTTATCAAAGGGGAAAAAAGCCATGGGGCAAATGAACTTCATTTTTTAGTAGAGGCATGCAAAACGGACTGCCCAAACTGGGAACCTTCCGGACCAGATCGAATCGGTCGGTTTGATATGATTCCTGAGAGTATCGGTTCGGTTTCCGATTCCTAAATGTAGAAACGGTATCTGGGTGGTCCAATTCCTAATTCGAACCGGACCAACTACATTTACTATTTTTTTTGTGATTACGTGTAGTCGGCATGAGGTAAACAATTCCAATTTTAGAACATATGTGTAGTCGGCATGGGGAACACAATTCTCCATCTCATTAACTTGAATTGTGCGCTTGCTTTTGTTATTATATGTAATCGATATGGAACACAATTCTAATTTCAAAATATATGGTATCAAGTAATGGAAAAAAAAAAAGTGACCAATTCCATTGGACATGATTGGTGGTCCGGTTTGGTTTCCGGTCCTAGGACCAATCAGTTCGATCCTTGATTCCCAATTTGGGAATCGGTTCTCTCGATCCGGTTCCCAGTTTCACCTTGAAATTGGATTAGATCGAGAATCGATCACCTCTATTTTTTAGATGTTAGATATTGGTAAGAAATAATATATAGTATATATTTAAGAATTCATGTAAGAAGGAAATTAAATATCAAACACACATATAATGTTGGGTCTAATTCCCTAAAAAATCTCAAACTTTAGGTCAAGTCCGACTCTACCATGAAATTTTTTTTGTCTAAAAAAAACCCCCAAACTTTTAGTCCAGTCCCAAATATGCCTCAAAATTTGCTTTGTGTAAAAAAAACACCAAAATTCAATTTATTTTCAAAAATATACCCCGTGATCCAGTCCTAACTTGACGTGACACTTCCATGTCGATAACAAATCTAAATCAACAAAGTAATGGGGCTTATTTTTAGACAAAGAAAAGTTTGGAGCAAATTTGGACTGAATTTAAAAATTATGTTTTTTTAGGGTTAATATCACGAAAAACCCCAAACTAGTACACTTGTGACAAGTTTACCCCGAACTAATTTTTTTACCACAAAAAACTCCAAACTAGTATATATATGATAAATTTACTCCAAACTAATTTTTTGACCACAAAAAATCTCAAGCTAGTACACCTGTAACAATTTTACCCTGAACTAATTTTTTGACCACAAAAAACACCAAACCGGTACACCTGTGATAAATTTACCCTCTATTAGTTTTTGTTAAATTTTATTATCAAATTACCGAGTTTGATGACACGTGGTAGTTGACGGGTGTATCAATTTAGGGTTTTACCCCTCTGTTTATCACAAGTTTACGAATTTTTGGCTTTTAGTGATATTAATCTAATTCAACGAAAGGTAAATTTATCACAAGTGTACCGATTTAGGATTTTTTGTGGTAAAAAAAATTAGTTCAGGGTAAATTTATCAGAAGTGTACCAGTTTGGGGTTTTTCGTGATAAAAAATTTAGTTCGGGGTAAAATTATCACAAATGTACCAGTTTGAGATTTTTCGTGATAAAAAATTTAGTTCGGGGTAAAATTATCACAAGTGTACCGGTTTGAAGTTTTTCGTGATAAAAAAATTAGTTTGGGGTAAATTTATCAAAGATGTATCAATTGAGGTTTTTGGTAGTAAAAAAATTAGTTTGACGTAAAATTGTCACCAGTGTACCAGTTTTGGATTTTTCGTGATATTAATCCTTTTTTTAAATTAAAAAAATATTTTTGGGTTGAATTTGTTATCATTCCTAACTTTCATATCCTATAATGGTTTTATTTTGGAGAATTTCAACAATTTTTATTGAGTTAGATTTGTTATCAAAGTGGAAATGCATGTCGATCTATACCCATCGCTTCATTACTTTGCTAATGTGAATTTGTTATCGATGTAGAAGTGCTAAGTCAAGTTGGGACTGGATCACAGGGTATAATTTTGAAAATAAATCGAAATTTGATGATTTTTTTTACACAAAACAAAGTTTGGGCCATATTTGGGACTGAACTTAAAGTTTAAAGTTTTTTCTGAGATAAAAAAAAGTTCGAGGTAAATTTGGGACTTGACCTAAAGTTAGGGTTTTTGAAGGGAACTCACCCTATAATGTTGAGATTTATGGACTGTCAACTTTTTTGAAAGTTCAAAAAAGAAATTCTCTAATCTTTCTATGAATACTTTCGTTCGATTTTTTATATTTCCAAATCGGCGAAATTTCTTTTTCTAAACGACTGTTCGTCTTCTTTTCCACGATAGCATTGATAGCTCCTGATATTGTGTTGGGTCATTTTCCAAGCCGGTCAAGCAATAGTTATGGGCTTGTCTCGAGACATCTCCAGACTTACAGACCAGAAGTTTCGCGAAAGAAAAGCCCGGTTTGGAGAGAGCTCTGGGCGGGACCAGATGTTTCTCCATCTTTACAGAAACTTCCACTGTAGTTCAATCCTTAGCTCTTCTTCCCCTCTCCTATAAATGCCAGGCACGTCCCACCTCTCTTACCCACTTCAAGAAAAGCAAAGCATTTGCAAGAGAGAGCATCAGTCATACAGTCAATCACCAAACGTCTTCGAATCATCTAACCGTCGCGGAAGAAGCAGGTACAATGTCGCTTATCCCAAGCTGGTTCGGCGGCCGTCGCAGCAACGTCTTCGACCCTTTCTCTCTCGACCTCTGGGACCCCTTCAAGGACTTCCCTTTCCCTTCCTCATCCCTTTCCGCCTCTAATTTCCCTCAAACTCTCCGGGAAAACACCGCTTTCGTCAACACGAGGATCGACTGGAAGGAGACCCCGGAAGCCCACGTGTTCAAGGCGGATCTCCCTGGGCTCAAGAAAGAGGAAGTCAAGGTGGAGATCGAAGACGACCGGGTGCTCCAGATAAGCGGCGAGAGGAACGTGGAGAAGGAGGACAAGAACGATACATGGCACCGGGTGGAGAGGAGCAGCGGGAAGTTCAT
This sequence comes from Syzygium malaccense, assembly GCA_031216405.1. Classification (NCBI taxonomy): domain Eukaryota; kingdom Viridiplantae; phylum Streptophyta; class Magnoliopsida; order Myrtales; family Myrtaceae; genus Syzygium; species Syzygium malaccense. The sequence continues at coordinate 23,497,994 of CM062262.1, read as the reverse complement.
GAGGAGGTTTAGGTTGCCCGAGAATGCGAAGATGGATCAGGTCAAGGCCTCCATGGAGAATGGAGTGCTCACCGTCACTGTTCCGAAGGTGGAGGAGAAGAAGCCTGAGGTCAAGGCCATTGAGATCTCTGGTTGAATTGAGCCTCCTGTGGCTGCAAGAATGAGCTTTTGTGTCCGGTAATGTTCGGCATCTGGTGAATAAGTGTAACTTTGGGTTTCTTTCTTCCTTAGATATGTCACATAAGAAATTGTAGGAGTTCATGTGACCGTGTAAACAAAGTGTCATCTCTGTTTATGACGTTGTATTGTAATTTTCTCGGGCGTGATGTGGCAGTTGAGTATGAATAATCTTTCATGAGTTTTGCAGTATTTCATCTCTGGTTTGCCCGATCTGAAATAAATTGAGCTCTTACAAGTGGTATGGAGCAGTATTTCATCTTTTTACGATTGTTGTCGTGGGTCTCAATGTTTGTTTGAAAGCTGCGCTCATCAGCTGATTAGGTTGACCACTCTTCGCAATCAACAAACTTCCTTTCTCCATGAGGCTATCTGATCTGGCGCTCCTGAGCTCCAGTTCGTTCATTATTGAAAGAAATAATGGGTGGATCGCCCAATATGGGCCAAACTCGGTCCGTGAGCCACAAGGGCCTACGAGGTAATTATTTCCTTATTTATAATAGAAGGCACCCTTTGGAAAGGGACGTGATTTTATACATGCAAACACACTCTTTCAAGAACAACGCTTTCTCTCTACTTCTCTTCGGAACACACACTCGAACGAAAGATGATCGAAGAACTTTCAGGCACAAAGTGGCATTTAATCTGTGACAATACCGGGTATGTTCGTTGTGTGATACGCCTGTACGATCGGTGATACAAGTTTGATGGTTCTCGGGCACGTTTTCCGCATTAATCGAATTCGTTCCGAATACGTTTCGGACGAAACGATCGGGATCGAGTTTTCACAACATTGGTATCAGAGCCAGGTTTACCTGTTTCCCAATCATGCTTATGTATCGTCTGAAGTGTATATTGCTCGTTTTTCGTTTTTGGCCTCGTTTTTTGTTCGTTTTTGTCGCGTCGCCGAACTGTTCATGCATGTTTCGTTTTTTGTTTTTCGTCAAAACTTCAATTTTATTGCATAAACAGAAAGGGCTCGTCGAGACGAGCAAATTGATGGGCGGCACGTCGCCGGAGGACGCCGGACGCGCCCTCACGCGCCGGCAAAGGCCAGGGCTGCGACGGCGCGTGACGCCCACGCGCATCCGTGCGAAACGGCGCGTCGGTTGCCGCGCGAACCGCCGACGATGACGTCACGCTGACGTCATCAAAGTGACCCGGCTGACTTGGCCCGACCCGAGTTGACCCGACCCGTTGACTTTTGACCCGACCCGACCCGGTTGACCTGACCCGACCCGGTTGACCCGACCCGTTGACCCGACCCGACCTGGTTGATCCGACCCGTTGACCCGACCCGACCCGGTTGACCCGACCCGTTGACCGTTGACCGGTCAACGAACCGGTCAAGCCGGTCGGACCGGTCAAACCGGTTGAACCGGACTGGTTCAAACCGGCAGATTGACCCCCGTGTGTTCTCTCGGCCCGTTCGAGCTCATTTTAACTCCGATTTGGGTGTTCTTGGTATCGATGTGCTCGTATCGGAATGCTCTACGTCATGGTATATTCATATTACATTTTTGCTGCACTTATGAATGTGAAAATGCACGATAAACCCTATGTACACGTACTTAGGGGTATATTCCTTGGCATTTTCTCTAGTATTTTTTGAAATACAAGTGTCAGATCATATGTATATGAATAAGCATTTCTTATCTTAATGTATCATGGATTATAAGTAATCCTTTGTTCTGCATTTGTTGCAGGAACAATGGTACATTGGAGACGCACTCCGATAATACCAAGAACGGCGGCTCAAAAGGAGAAACTTGAGAACCTAAGAGTCAAGCTAGCTCTTTATCGATGGGACGCTAAAGATGATATGATGACACACATCATCAAGGTCAACAAAATGATACAGGATATCATTTGGAACGGTTTTGTAATGCCGGAATATGTAATGGTCGGAGCCCTAAAATGCACTATGCCTGATGAGTTGGGAAGAATTGTTGATAAGGTTAAAGAAACCTTAAATGGTCCAAGTTATAAGATGCTTGTGGAGTATTTTGTGCAAGAATACATAAGGGTCGGGGCAAGAAGAACATCAACCCTTGCATTGAATGGGTCTAGGCGCAAACCATGGCCCGGATCTAAGGATTTTCCGGGAGCCTCTGTTTATGTTTCGAAGAAAATAAAACTTTCTAAAGAATTTTATGAGTCCTTTCCTGTCTATGTGTTGGATTGGTACACTTGATGTTGTTCTTTTAGGTTTTGGAATCAATTCTGTACATGTGTCAAGTTGTTATTACATGTTATTAAACATTTGTAAATGTGTTATGATATATATATGGCTATGATTTTTTTTTGTGTTTTATCACTTTATATTGCCATATTATATGTTATGTTATATGTGGGAAGTTCTTAAAAGTTTGTATAACTTTTGAAGAACTAATTTCTTTACATAAATGATTATGTTAATGGTAATTTCAAATTAGATTTTTAGACGATGATTGGGAACATAGTGAACTTTCGACTCTAAAACCTTTTTGTGAAACTATTTATTAACATGATTAGTTTATGTAATCATGATGCTGATGAAGCATTTAGATAGGCTTTAATAACTCGTGCGTATGTGGCTGAAATGTTTAGATACGATGGCTTCAGCAACTAAGAACATAGTGGCTGAACTAAATAAGGGAGAAAAATTGAATGGCGACAATTATGAAATTTGGAGTCTCAAAATTCAATATGTGCTGGAAGAGCAAGAGGCACTCGAAGCTCTTAACCAGATTATGGAAGAACCTGAGGATGGGACAACTGCCCAACACAAGAGGGACAAAGATGCCTTTGCTGTTTGGAAAAGAAAGAACTCTCTTGCTCGCATTACGTTGCTAAGCAGCATGGACAATGACATTATGCGAGAGTTCGGACGTTTCCAAAGCGCCAAAGACATGTGGGCTGCACTGGCGTCAAGATTTGGTCGAACTTCTGTGACCAAACTGAGACAACTCACTATCCGTTTCGACTCATATAAGATGTCTCATGGAAAGACCATGAAACAACATTTGAGGCAGATGTCGAATATGATTAGTGAGCTAAAGGATGCCGGGCACATACTCACTGATGAACAGCAAGTGCAGGCAGTAATCCGCTCTTTACCTCAAAGCTGGGAGCACATGAAGATCCATTTGACCCACAATGAGGGTATCAAGACCTTCGAGGATGCTATGCGGCATCTTGAGCTGGAAGAGGATCGCCTCATGGCGGCTAAGTCAGAAACTGATATTTACTTTGCTGGTTCTAGCTCGCATGGAGTTTCGGGCTCCAAGAGGAAGCACCCTGCTGGGTCAAAGAAGTGGAAAGGCAATGGGCCAAGTCCTTCAGGGAAGAAGCCGAGGCTCAACCAACGAGAGAAAGGAAAGCGTCCTTTCAAGAAGAACATTTCAAGAGTGAAATGTTTCAACTGTGGCAAGAAAGGTCACTTCGCTCGCGACTGTGGCGAGCCAAAGAAGGTAGAAACCCTTAGCATTCATAAAAATGCTACTTATGTGTCTAGTTCAGTATTTCTAACCGAATCTAATCCTTTGTGGACTGTAGACTCGGGAGCCACAGACCATGTAGCGAAGGACAGAGAAGCTTTCGTGGAGTTCCGACGAGTTCCACAAGGAACGAAGTGGATATACGTGGGGAACAATTCAAGAGTGGAGGTCAGAGGCATTGACACCTGTCAACTACTTATGCGCGGTGGATGCACATTGTTCCTACATGATGTGCTATTCGCTCCAGAGATTCGTCGGAACTTAGTTTCGGTGTTGATTTTAGTTAGACTTGGTTTTAATGTAAACTTCCATAACAATGGTGTAGACTTGTGTTTAGGTACAAGTTATTATGGTTCCGGATATTTCTTAGATGGTTTCATTGTATTAGATATTGACTATTGTGAAGTTAATGTTAGTTATTCCTTATTTACATCATCTGATTCTTATGAGAATGATGTGAACGTATGGCATGCTAGACTTGGTCATATTGGCCAACAAAGAATGAATAGATTGGCTAAAGATGGCTTATTGGGCAATGTTAAAAAGGTTGATTTGCCCATATGTGAGCATTGCCTAGAAGGAAAAACAACACGGAAACCATTTGGAAAAGGAACAAGAGCTGAATTTCCTTTGCAATTAATCCATACTGACATCTGTGGTCCAATGAATGTAAAAGAAAGGCACGGATCTATTTATTTCATCACATTCATTGATGATTATACTCGATTCGGACATGTCGATTTGATTTCTCATAAGTCCGAGGCCTTAAATTGCTTTAAAAGATTTATGAGCTTAGTGGAAAATCAATTAGACAAGAAAATAAAAGCATTAAGATCCGATCGAGGTCGAGAATATCTGTCTGATCAGTTCAGAAATTTATGTGATGAAAAGGGAATAGAAAGACAACTGACTATTCCATATACTCCTCAACAAAATGGTGTTGCGGAAAGAAGAAACAGAACCTTAATGGAAATGGTTAGATCAATGATGGCACAAGCTAACTTGCCCATCACCTTTTGGGGTGATACTTTGTTGACTGCTGCCTACATACTTAACCGTATGCCTTCTAAATCAGTTGCTTCTACTCCATATGAATTATGGACAGGCAGAAAGCCTGATTTAAGCTTTTTAAAACCTTGGGGTTGTGCTTCCTATACTCGTGAGTCTTCTCACAAGTATGGAAAATTTGGCCCAAGAGGCAAAAAGAGTATTTTTATAAGATACTCAGAGCACTCAAAAGGATATGTATTCATTGGTGAGCAAGAAAGCGGAAGTATAACTGAATTTGAATCACGGGATGTCACATTCTTAGAGGATGAATTTCCTAAAAAGGGCGAAGTAGGTGGTGATTACTCATTATATGAATCTGTGGATCGTGATAATGAAATTAGTGGAAGCATTGTGATAAATGGAGAGTTGAATGCAACTCAGTCTCAATTGCAACCACTTAAAGAGACAACACCACCATTATCTCATTCGAGTGGGAGCGCAATGAAACGTGGTGAATCATTAGGAGTACAGTATTCCATACGACAATCAAGTCGTAATAGGATTCCCCATCGACGTTTTGACATTGAAGGAGAAGCTTTCATGATCGCCCCACAAGATGAAGATGAGCCGAAGAATGTGAACGATGCTCTAAAGTGCCCTGATAAGGAAGAATGGATACATGCAATGGAAGAGGAAATGGAGTCATTAAGATCAAACCAAGTTTGGGAATTGGTTGACCTTCCAAAAGGACGCAAAGCCATTGGGAACAAGTGGGTTCTCAAAATAAAGCGTAAGGCTGATGGCTCAATAGAGAGGTATAAGGCTCGCCTTGTGGCGAAAGGATATAATCAACAGGAAGGAGTTGACTTTGAAGAAACTTTTTCTCCTGTGGTTAGATTTACCTCTATTCGCCTTATTCTGGCAATAGTAGCTAGTATGGATCTGGAATTACATCAAATGGATGTAAAGACTGCATTCCTCAATGGAGAATTAGAGGAAGAAATTTATATGGAACAACCTATTGGTTTCATTACAAAAGGCCAGGAGCACAAAGTGTGTCGACTATTGAGGTCGATATATGGCCTTAAGCAGTCTTCGAGACAATGGTATATACGTTTTCACAATGCCATAATGGCATATGATTTTGTAATGATTAGTGAAGATAATTGTGTATATATCAAAAGATCCAAAGATCAATTTGTGATCTTATTATTATATGTTGATGATATACTAATTGCCGGAAGCAGTATGGAGTTGGTTAATACAGTCAAGAATTGGTTATCTTCCAATTTTGAGATGAAAGATATGGGTGAAGTTGCATACATTCTTAGAGTTAAGATTTCAAGAGATCGCTCAAAGAAATTCCTATCCCTTTCACAAGAGACGTATGTGAATAAAATCCTTGAGCGATTTCGTATGCAAGACTGTAAACCAATAGACACTCCTATTGCAAAGGGCGAAGCATTAAGCGATAGAATGTGTCCTAAGACTTCACAAGAAAAGGAGCAAATGGAACAAGTTCCATATGCTAGTGCTGTCGGAAGCTTGATGTACGCTATGATGTGTACAAGACCTGATATTTGTTATGCAGTTGGAATGGTAAGTAGATACCAATCCAATCCAGGTCAAGCACATTGGATCGCCGTCAAAAGAATCCTAAGATATCTAAAGGGAAGTGCCGACTATGCGCTGACGTATCAAGGAAGTGATCTACACCTTGAAGGCTATACTGATGCTGACTGGGGAGGAGATTTAAAAGAAAGGAAATCTACTTCTGGATATGTGTTCTTACTGAATAATGGGGCTATATCTTGGAGCAGTAAGAAACAACAGTGTGTAGCCTTATCTACAATGGAAGCCGAGTTCGTGGCTTTATCAGCAGCGGCACAAGAAGCTGTTTGGCTTAGAAGATTTTTGGATCACTTAGGTGTAACTGAGAATGCTGCAAACCCAGTATTGGTCTATTGTGACAGCCAAGCAGCAATAGCGTACACTAAGGATCCCAAGTACCATGGAAAGACCAAACATATAGATATCAAGTATAACTATGTTAAGGACATGGTTGCACGAAAGGAAGTGAACGTAAAGTACATATCTACACAAAGGATGATAGCAGATCTTATGACGAAGCCGATTCCAAGAGAAGTTTTCCATGGTCATGTGAGATCTCTAGGACTGTGTAGAATATGATGTACTAAATATTGTAATTTTCCCAGAATGTTCACTATTAATGAAGTTTGTTATTATCAATGCCTATAAGTTTTGTATGACGTTTGTGAATGTCGATGCTGAGTGCATTATATTGAAAAGGTATGTCGGACAGATGAGAGATTAGCTCACTCACACGGGTAATCGCCTCTACTCACTGTGTGATGAATAGAGATGAGACAGTTTTAAGCTTGTTATCTAGGTGATAATTGAGAGCTCAAACTTGAAACATGGACGTCACCTTAACAGAATGTTAAGATGAGGACATATAAATTATTATGTCCGAAAGTGAAATGACCCACATATTTCACTTTACCTGTCTTTAATGCCAGATGTGAGTTCTGATAGATGCTTATGAATAGAGCAGATTTGTGAACTCAAGTTAGACATTGAGTATGTCTAAACTATCATCTGTACGGTATTAAGAGTAAAGACATACGCTCTATGGGAAAAGGAGAGAATACCGTAATACGTATTTCATATTACGTATGCATAGGACGACCGATAAGAGTTGGCAAAAATTTATGATCTCAATTTTTAAGTCGTGTGAGACTCTTGAAGAAAATAGTTCTTCTCAATTAAAGTGCCCTCACGACTCTTACTTATTCTCGAAATTTCTATTCAGTGTTTGCTATCTTAGGATGTTGCCGATGATCATGATAATTCGGTCTAACGGGGCATTTCTAGAAAAGCGAGTTGGACTGAAATGGAGAGGTTTAAGGAAAGAGGAAGATCAATTTAATTTATGACGTCACATTCTATATTTGTATTCACAGGTCGACCAATTATGATTTTGAGTAAATCATAGTTGTGAATACAATATATGAGAAATTAAAAGAGATCAAGAGAGATAAAAAATGTGACTGATTGATCTAGGGAACTGCATACTAATTCTACTCTGGATAATGCCCAAATTTGAGCTGTTATATATTCCTAACAGATGTATAACAACGAGCTCTCGTAGTATGCCGGTCGCACGGATTATTTGCCAATATGAACTTTGCAAGGAAGAGAGTTGTGTTTAGCCCATCGTGGGCGAGTGGGAGATGAAAGAAATAATGGGTGGACCGCCCAATATGGGCCAAACCCGGCCCGTGAGCCACAAGGGCCCACGAGGTAGTTATTTCCTTATTTATAATAGAAGGCACCCTTTGGAAAGGGACGTGATTTTATACATGCAAACACACTCTTTCAAGAACAACGCTTTCTCTCTACTTCTCTTCGGAACACACACTCGAACGAAAGATGATCGAAGAACTTTCAGGCGCAAAGTGGCATTTAATCTGTGACAATACCGGGTATGTTCGTTGTGTGATATGCCTGTACGATCGGTGATACAAGTTTGATGGTTCTTGGGCACGTTTTCCGCATTAATCGAATTCGTTCCGAATACGTTTCGGACGAAACGATCGGGATCGAGTTTTCACTACAATTATGGATGTTGGCTATTTCATGCAATGTAGATTTCATATGACTAATGTCAGAAAATTACCACTTTCAAACACACGCACATTCTATACTAAAGTGTCTAACTGATAGTCGTGAATTCATTTCTAACAACCGTCAGCAGTTCAGTGGAGGGAGATGGGAGGGCTCCTAATGATCCATTACCCATGACTTATTCCTAAATGCATGACTACCGGAGAACGAGAACCTAGCAACATGTCCGCGGCGATTAGAACACCGACGTCAAGGGACATGATGGCAAGCATCACCATGTAGGCCACTGCGATACGAAATGCGTACAGCATTGTCTGCATGAGGCTAGGTGAGACGATGTCGGTGCTGGGTCTTACAAGCTTGGCGTGCGAGATCCACTCCACGAGCAGTAAGGACCAGAACACGAAGGCCCAGAAGCTGGGACCGGGCCAACCGGAGAGTATGATCTCAGTGCTCTTTTCCCCGCGGAAATGACACGGCGCTCGCCATCATCAGGACTGAATTATGAAGCCTTGACAGTCAGTTTATGGTGCTTTTTTGTTCACAAAATCGTAGGGCGAAAGGAGAAAACATCAAGAAAAGAAGAGCAGCACATGAAAGGGAGGTACCCTCGAAAGTCATCACCATCAGTGTACTACTAGTTTAGTCATATCACATTCAGCGATCTTCAGAAAAAGGAAAATAAAAAAGAAAAACTACAACAGCGGAAGTGGGCAAAAGCATATGAACCAGACGTACACACAAGTCCCAGGGACCCGAAAGGGATGGAGTTAGCTCGATGACAAGCTTCTTAACTTCACGATGGAGTCATTGCGTTTAAAACATGATTTCCGCGTACTGCCTCTCTTCATGTGGACTGTTTGCGGAGTGCAAAGCTCAGGCTTATGACACAAGCGCAGTTAAAATCGGATTTTTATTGTACTATAGAATCTTTTATTTTTATGTTATGACATTTTGGGTATATTTATGAAAATCAGCATGGCCTCTTACAAGAATAATTTTTATTATGAAATGTCATGATATGATAGATTATAAGAAATCGTATTTTGCAAGGTTTTGCACTTGCTTATGCTAAAAACACCGCTCATCTTTGCAAAATATCGTAGAACACATAAAAGAATCATATTTACACTTAGTTACAACTAAACATTGTGACAAGGTCATCTTGCCTTACCAAAAAAAAAATATTGTGACAAGGTCAAAAATTATTTTAACATACTTTAGGACCTTTTGAACTTGAATACAATTAGATGTAGTAAACACTTGTACAATGTCATAAAGTGAAAAATCAGCAATCTATGATGTTCTACTCTTGTTTACAACGGAATACTACATAGCCTTTTAAATATACTGTAAAATATTAAATTGACGTTTGACCAGCTGCACTTGATTACCTATACAATATGGATAAAAATTTTTACACACGTTAACACAATTGACCATTCTAAATGAGATGATGAGCTATCATACTCAAATGTAAAGTGACATGAAAATGGTGTATGTCTAACCTTCGTAAAATAATGTAATATAGGTTAGTGGCTCAAGAATTAAGTATACTTACTTTTTGGCCTTTTGAGAAACCCCACATACCTTCTTTTTTTGTTAAGTATATTAATATTCATGCCGCCATTTCCAATATATAGCAAAACTCATTTCCCCATAAAACCGGATAAACCGGATATTTGAGTTAATCGGTTTCAAGGAAAAATTGAATGACAAGTGATAGAGCCGTCACATTCTCAATTTTACGAAGAGAATGACTTCCTCAGTTTTTTATTTAAAGATACAAACGAATGACTTTATCAAAGGGGAAAAAAACCATGGGGCACATGAACTGCATTTTTTAGTAGAGGTGTGCGAAACGAACTGCTCAAACCGAAAATCGTCTGGGCTGGACCGGATCGGCCCGTTTGATCTAGTTCCTGGAAGTATCGGTCCGATTCCTGGTTCCTAAACGTGAAACCAGTGTTTGGGCGGTCCGATTCCTAATCCGAACCGGATCAACTGCATATACTACTTTTTTTTGTGATTACATATAGTCGGCATGAGGAATACAATTTCAATTTTAGAACATATGTGTAGTCGGCATGGAGAACATAATTCTCCATTGCATTAGCTTGAATTGTACGCTTGTTTTTGTGATTATATATAATCGGTATGAGAAACACAATTCTAGTTTCACAATATATGATATCAAGTAGTGGGAAAAAAAAAGTGACCGATTCCATTGGACATGAGTGGTGGTCTGGTCCGATAGCCGGCCCTAGGACCAATCAGTCCGGTCCTCGGTTCCTAATTTTGGGAACCGGTTCTCTTGATCAGGGTCCCCGTTTCACTTTGAAACTGGGCCGGATCGGGAATTGATCATCCTTATTTTTTAGATGTTAGATATTGGTAAGAAATAATATATATTATATATTTAAGAATTCATGTAAGAAGGAAATTAAATATCAAACGCACATATGATGTTGAGATTTATGGACTGTCAACTTTTTTCAAAGTTCGAAAAAGAAATTCGCTAATCTTTCTATGAATACTTTCATTCGATTTTTTATATTTCCAAATCAGCCAAATTTCTTTTTCTAAACGACTGTTCGTCTTCTTTTCCAAAATAGCACTGATGGCTTCTGAATGGGCCTGTCTCAAGACATCTCCAGACATACAGACCAGAAGTTTCGCGAGAGCAAGGCCCGGCCTGGAGAGAGCTCTGGGCGAAGCCAGATGTTTCTCCATCGTTACAGAAACTTACATTGTCGTTCAATCCTTAGCTCTTCTCCTCCTCTCCTATAAATACCAGGCATGTCCGTCATCTGCTCCCCACTTCAAGAAAAGGAAAGCTTGAGCAAGAGAGAGCATCAGTCAGACAGTCAATCACCAAACGTCTTCGAATCATCTAACCGTTGCAGAAGAAGCAGGTACAATGTCGCTCATCCCAAGCTGTTTTGGCGGCCGTCGCAGCAACGTCTTCGACCCTTTCTCTCTCGACCTCTGGGACCCCTTCAAGGACTTCCCTTTCCCTTCCTCATCCCTTTCCGCCTCTAATTTCCCTCAAACTCTCCGGGAAAACACCGCTTTCGTCAACACGAGGATCGACTGGAAGGAGACCCCGGAAGCCCACGTGTTCAAGGCGGATCTCCCTGGGCTCAAGAAAGAGGAAGTCAAGGTGGAGATCGAAGACGACCGGGTGCTCCAGATAAGCGGCGAGAGGAACGTGGAGGAGGAGGACAAGAACGATACGTGGCACCGGGTGGAGAGGAGCAGCGGGAAGTTCATGAGGAGGTTCAGGTTGCCCGAGAATGCGAAGATGGATCATGTCAAGGCCTCGATGGAGAACGGAGTGCTCACCGTCACTGTTCCGAAGGTGGAGGAGAAGAAGCCTGAGGTCAAGGCCATCGAGATCTCCGGTTGAACTCAACTTCTTGGGGTTGCGAGAATGATCGTTTTTGTGTCCGGTAATGGGCGGCATCTGGTGAATTAGTGTTAACTTTGGATTTCTGTCTTTCTTTAATATGTCAGATAAGAAATTGCAGGTGTTCATGTGACTCTGTAAAGAACGTGACATCCCTGTTTATGATGTTATATTGTAATTTTCTCGGGCCATAATGTGGCAGTTGAGAATGAATCATATTTCGTGAGTTTTGCAGTATTTCGTCTCTGGTTTGCCCTATCTGGACTATAGATTGAGCTGTTACAAATGGTACGGAGCAGTATTTCATCTAATTACGGTTGTTGTCGAGGGTCTCAACTAAGAGGGTTTTGGCCAAATTTGGTGATCTTGTTTGTTCGAAAGCTGCAGTCATCGGCTGATTAAGTTGATATACTATTCGCAATCAACAAATTTCCTTTCTCGACGAGGCTATCTGATCCGGCGCTCCTGAGCTCCAGTTTGTTCATATGGTTATTGCCTATTTCATGCAATGTAGATTCCATTGTGGAAAGGTCCATCTGATTGGTGTGGTTTACAGAAATCCCACGACTAATGTCAGAAAATTACCACAATTTCCAACATATGCACATTCAATACTGAGCTAAAGTGTGTAATTGATGGTCGTGAATTCAATTCTAACGACTGTCAGCAGTTCAGTGGAGGGAGATCGGATGGTTCCTGATGATCCATCACCCGCGACTTATTCCTAAATGCCTGACTACCGAAGAATGAGAACCCGGCAACATGTCCCACGAAGACGTCAAGGGACATGACGGCAAGCATCACCATGTAGGCCACCGCGATGCGAACAGCGTACATCATTGTCCGCATGTGGATAGATACGAGGATGTTGATGCTAGGTCGTACGAGCTTGGCGTGCAAGATCCACTCCACGAGCACTGAGAGCCAGAACACCAAGGCCCAGGAGCAGGGACCGAGCCAACCGGAGAATATGATCTCCGTGCTCTTTCCCTAAGGGATATGCCATGTGGTTCTTCATCATCGGGACTGAATTATGAAGCCTCGACAGTCAGTTTATGGTGCTCTTTTGTTCACAAAATCACAGGGCGAAAGGAGAAAGCATTAAGGAAAGAGGAGTAGTACATGAAAGGGAGGTACCCTCGAAAGCCATAGCGATCAGTGTACTACTAGTTTTGCCATATCACGTTCAACGATCTTTAAAAAAAGGAAAATAGAAAAGAGAAACTGCAACAGCAGAAGTGGGTAAAAGTGTATGAACCAGAACCACACACAAAGTCCCAGGGACTCGAAAGGGATGAAATTAGCTCGATAACATGCTTCTTGACTTCACGATGGAGTCATTGCGTTTAAAAACATGATTTCTGTGTAATGCCTCTCTTCATGTGGACTGTTTGTGCAGTACAAAGCTCAAGCTTATGACACAAGCGCAGTTAAAATGGGATTTTTATTGCACTATAGAATCTTTTATTTTTATTTTATGGCATTTTGAGTATATTTATGAAAATCAGCATGGCCTCTTAAAAGAATAATTTTAATTATGAAATGTCATGATATGATAGATTATAAGAAATCGCATTTTACAACGTTTTGCGCTTGCTAATGCTAAAAACACCGTACGTCTTTGTAAAATATTGCAAAACAAATAAATCACATTTACACTTAGTTGCAGATAAACATTGTGATATTATAGAAGGCAAAAATTGTTTTAACATACTTTGATTTTAGTTTCGATGGGCAAAATGTTGTAAATTAAAAATCCGCGCTTTAGGACCTTTTGAAATTGAATACAATTTGATGTAGTAAACACTTGCGCAATGTCATAAAGTAAAAAAATCAGCAATCTACGATGTTCTATTCTTGTCTACAACGGAATACTATATAGCCTTTTAAATATACCGTAAAATAGAAAATTCATGTTTGACCAGTTGCACTTGATTACCTATGTTATATAACATCGGTAAGATTTTTGACATGCGTTAACACAATTGACCATTTTAAATGAGATGATGAGCTATCATATTCAAATGTGAAGTAACGTGAAAATGGTGTATGTCTAACCTTCGTGAAATAATGTAATCTAAGTTAGTGGCTCAAGAATTAAGTATATTTACTTTTTTTGCTTTTTGAGAAACCCACTTACCTTTTTTTCGGTTAAGTCAAAATTCATGCTGCCATTTTTAATAGAGAAATACTTATGTGATTATCCTTAATCTACTGGATAGCTCGTTCTGGGTAAAAAAATAACAAATAATTAGAAATTATTATGGGGCCTAAAGACTGTTATGTTAGCAAAATCTTTTTCAATATATACCAAAACTCATTTCCCTTTAAAATTGGATAATCAAGTCAATCGGTTTCAAGGAAAAATTGGATGGCAAAGATTGCTCCCGTCACTTTCCCTTCAATTAACTGATGGAGCTATCACATTCTCAATTTCCTCGGAGAGAATGACTTCCATAGTTTTATATTTAAAGATACAAACGAATGACTTTATCAAAGGGGAAAAAAACCATGGGGCAGTTGAACTGCATTTTTTAGATGGCAGATATTGATAAAAGACGATATACATTGTATTTTTAAGAATTCATGTAAGAAGGAAATTAAGTATGGAACACACGTATAATATTGAGATTTATGGACTTTCAACTTTTCCAAAGTTTGAAAAGGAAATTCGCTAATCTTTCTATGAATACTTTCATTCGATTTTTTATATTCCCAAATCAGCGAAATTCCTTTTTCTAAAACGACTGTTCGTCTTCTTTTCCACCACAGAAAATATTTTGCTATTGTGTTAAGCCATTTTCCAAACTGGTCAAAGCAATAGTTATGGGCCTGTCTGGAGACATCTCTCCAGACGTTCGGACCAGAAGTTTCGCGAGAGCAGGGGCCGGTTTGGAGAGAGGTCTGGGCCACACCAGATGGTTCTCCATCTTTACAGAAACTTCCAGTGTAGTTCGATCCTTAGCTCTTCTTCTCCTCTCCTATAAACACCAGGCACGTCCCACCTCTCTTCCCCACTTCAAGAAAAGGAAAGCGTTAGCAAGAGATCCAACGGCAGCGGAAGAAACAGATACAATGTCGCTCATCCCAAGCTCGTTCGGCGGCCGTCGCAGCAACGTCTTCGACCCTTTCTCTCTCGACCTCTGGGACCCCTTCAAGGACTTCCCTTTCCCTTCCTCATCCCTTTCCGCCTCTAATTTCCCTCAAACTCTCCGGGAGAATACGGCTTTCGTGAACACGAGGATCGACTGGAAGGAGACCCCGGAAGCCCACGTGTTCAAGGCGGATCTCCCTGGGCTCAAGAAAGAGGAAGTCAAGGTGGAGATCGAAGACGATCGGATACTCCAGATAAGCGGCGAGAGGAATGTGCAGAAGGAGGACAAGAACGACACATGGCACCGAGTGGAGAGAAGCAGCGGGAAGTTCATGAGGAGGTTCAGGTTGCCTGAGAATGCGAAGATGGATCAGGTCAAGGCCTCGATGGAGAACGGAGTGCTCACCGTCACTGTTCCGAAGGTGGAGGAGAAGAAGCCTGAGGTCAAGCCCATCGAGATCTCTGGTTGAATTGAGCCTCTTGTGGTTGCAGGAATGAGCTTTTGTGTCCGGTAATGTTTTACATCTGGTGAATAAGTGCAACTTTTTTCTTTCTTCCTTTGGTGTGTCACATAAGAAATTGTAGGTGTTCATGTGATTGTGTAAACAAAGTGTCAACTCTGTTTATGATGTTATATTGTAATTTTCTCGGGCCATAATGTGGCAGTTGAAAATGAACCATATTTCGTGAGTTTTGCAGTATTTCATCTCTGGTTTGCCCGATCTGGACTATAGATTGAGCTGTTACAAATGGTACGGAGCAGTATTTCATCTAATTACGGTTGTTGTCGAGGGTCTCAACTAAGAGGGTTTTGGCCAAATTTGGTGATCTTGTTTGTTCGAAAGCTGCAGTCATCGGCTGATTAAGTTGATATACTATTCGCAATCAACAAATTTCCTTTCTCGACGAGGCTATCTGATCCGGCGCTCCTGAGCTCCAGTTTGTTCATATGGTTATTGCCTATTTCATGCAATGTAGATTCCATTGTGGAAAGGTCCATCTGATTGGTGTGGTTTACAGAAATCCCATGACTAATGTCAGAAAATTACCACAATTTCCAACATACGCACATTCAATACTGAGCTAAAGTGTGTAATTGATGGTCGTGAATTCAATTCTAACGACTGTCAGCAGTTCAGTGGAGGGAGATCGGATGGTTCCTGATGATCCATCACCCGCGACTTATTCCTAAATGCCTGACTACCAACCCAGCAACATGTCCCATGAAGACGTCAAGGGACATGACGGCAAGCATCACCATGTAGGCCACCGCGATGCGAACAGCGTACATCATTGTCCGCATGTGGATAGATACGAGGATGTTGATGCTAGGTCGTACGAGCTTGGCGTGCAAGATCCACTCCACGAGCACTGAGAGCCAGAACACCAAGGCCCAGGAGCAGGGACCGAGCCAACTGGAGAATATGATCTCCGTGCTCTTTCCCTAAGGGATATGCCATGTGGTTCTTCATCATCGGGATTGAATTATGAAGCCTCGACAGTCAGTTTATGGTGCTCTTTTGTTCACAAAATCACAGGGCGAAAGGAGAAAGCATTAAGAAAAGAGGAGTAGTACATGAAAGGGAGGTACCCTCGAAAGCCATCGCGATCAGTGTACTACTAGTTTTGCCATATCACGTTCAACGATCTTTAAAAAAAGGAAAATAGAAAAGAGAAATTGCAACAGCAGAAGTGGGCAAAAGTGTATGAACCAGAACCACACACAAAGTTCCAGAGACTCGAAAGGGATGAAATTAGCTCGATAACATGCTTCTTGACTTCACGATGGAGTCATTGCGTTTAAAAACATGATTTCTGTGTAATGCCTCTCTTCATGTGGACTGTTTGTGCAGTACAAAGCTCAAGCTTATGACACAAGCGCAGTTAAAATGGGATTTTTATTGCACTATAGAATCTTTTATTTTTATTTTATGGCATTTTGAGTATATTTATGAAAATCAGCATGGCCTCTTAAAAGAATAATTTTAATTATGAAATGTCATGATATGATAGATTATAAGAAATCGCATTTTACAACGTTTTGCGCTTGCTAATGCTAAAAACACCGTACGTCTTTGTAAAATATTGCAAAACAAATAAATCACATTTACACTTAGTTGCAGATAAACATTGTGATATTATAGAAGGCAAAAATTGTTTTAACATACTTTGATTTTAGTTTCGATGGGCAAAATGTTGTAAATTAAAAATCCGCGCTTTAGGACCTTTTGAAATTGAATACAATTTGATGTAGTAAACACTTGCGCAATGTCATAAAGTAAAAAAATCAGCAATCTACGATGTTCTATTCTTGTCTACAACGGAATACTATATAGCCTTTTAAATATACCGTAAAATAGAAAATTCATGTTTGACCAGTTGCACTTGATTACCTATGTTATATAACATCGGTAAGATTTTTGACATGCGTTAACACAATTGACCATTTTAAATGAGATGATGAGCTATCATATTCAAATGTGAAGTAACGTGAAAATGGTGTATGTCTAACCTTCGTGAAATAATGTAATCTAAGTTAGTGGCTCAAGAATTAAGTATATTTACTTTTTTTGCTTTTTGAGAAACCCACTTACCTTTTTTTCGGTTAAGTCAAAATTCATGCTGCCATTTTTAATAGAGAAATACTTATGTGATTATCCTTAATCTACTGGATAGCTCGTTCTGGGTAAAAAAATAACAAATAATTAGAAATTATTATGGGGCCTAAAGACTGTTATGTTAGCAAAATCTTTTTCAATATATACCAAAACTCATTTCCCTTTAAAATTGGATAATCAAGTCAATCGGTTTCAAGGAAAAATTGGATGGCAAAGATTGCTCCCGTCACTTTCCCTTCAATTAACTGATGGAGCTGTCACATTCTCAATTTCCTCGGAGAGAATGACTTCCATAGCTTTATATTTAAAGATACAAACAAATGACTTTATCAAAGGGGAAAAAAACCATGGGGCAGTTGAACTGCATTTTTTAGATGGTAGATATTGATAAAAGACGATATACATTGTATTTTTAAGAATTCATGTAAGAAGGAAATTAAGTATGGAACACACGTATAATATTGAGATTTATGGACTTTCAACTTCTCCAAAGTTTGAAAAGGAAATTCGCTAATCTTTCTATGAATACTTTCATTCGATTTTTTATATTCCCAAATCAGCGAAATTCCTT
This sequence comes from Syzygium malaccense, assembly GCA_031216405.1. Taxonomy (NCBI): domain Eukaryota; kingdom Viridiplantae; phylum Streptophyta; class Magnoliopsida; order Myrtales; family Myrtaceae; genus Syzygium; species Syzygium malaccense. The sequence goes on along the minus strand of CM062262.1, from coordinate 23,480,008 downwards.
TTTCTAAAACGGCTGTTCGTCTTCTTTTCCACCATAGAAAATATTTTGCTATTGTGTTAAGCCATTTTCCAAACTGGTCAAAGCAATAGTTATGGGCCTGTCTGGAGACATCTCCAGACGTTCGGACCAGAAGTTTCGCGAGAGCAGGGGCCGGTTTGGAGAGAGGTCTGGGCCACACCAGATGGTTCTCCATCTTTACAGAAACTTCCAGTGTAGTTCGATCCTTAGCTCTTCTTCTCCTCTCCTATAAATACCAGGCACGTCCCACCTCTCTTCCCCACTTCAAGAAAAGGAAAGCGTTAGCAAGAGATCCAACGGCAGCGGAAGAAACAGATACAATGTCGCTCATCCCAAGCTCGTTCGGCGGCCGTCGCAGCAACGTCTTCGACCCTTTCTCTCCCGACCTCTGGGACCCCTTCAAGGACTTCCCTTTCCCATCCTCATCCCTTTCCGCCTCTAATTTCCCTCAAACTCTCCGGGAGAATACGGCTCTCGTGAACACGAGGATCGACTGGAAGGAGACCCCGGAAGCCCACGTGTTCAAGGCGGATCTCCCTGGGCTCAAGAAAGAGGAAGTCAAGGTGGAGATCGAAGACGATCGGATACTCCAGATAAGCGGCAAGAGGAATGTGGAGAAGGAGGACAAGAACGACACATGGCACCGAGTGGAGAGAAGCAGTGGGAAGTTCATGAGGAGGTTCAGGTTGCCTGAGAATGCGAAGATGGATCAGGTCAAGGCCTCGATGGAGAACGGAGTGCTCACCGTCACTGTTCCGAAGGTGGAGGAGAAGAAGCCTGAGGTCAAGCCCATCGAGATCTCTGGTTGAACTCAACTTGTTGTGGTTGCAGGAACGAGCGGTTCACGTCCTATAATGTCCGGCTTTCTTGTGAACAAGTATAATTTTGGATATTTTCCTTTCGTTAATGTGTCATGCAAGAGGTTGTAGGTGTTTGTGCGACGGTGTAATCAATGTGTCGTCTCTGTTTTTGATGTTATATTGTATTTTGGTCGGGCCACAGTGTGGCGCTAGAATATGAAAAATCTTTGATGAGCTTTGCAGCATTTGCTCTCTGGTTTGCCTGATCTGGAATAGATTGAGCTATTACACATGGTACCGGAGCAGTACCTTGTTAGTCATCGATTCTCAGTCGCTGTTAATGGTCTTTACCAAAAGGGCCTTCGGCCAAATTCTGAAGATCATTTTGGTTCGAAAGCTGCGGCTGGGCTGATTTAGTCGACACACTATTCCTATTTGCAATCAATAAATATCCTTTCTCCATGAGGCTATCTGATCTGACACTACTGAGGTCCAGTTCGTTCATATGGTTGATGGCTATTTCATGCATTGTAGATTTCATCGTAGAAAGGTTCATCTGGTTGGCGTCGTTTACAGAAAGCCCACAACTAATGTCACAAAATTACCATGATTTCGAACACGGGCATTCCATACTAAACTGAAGTGTGTAAATGATGGTCGCGAATTCAATTCTAATGACCGTCAGCAGTTCAGTGGAGGGAGATAGGATGGTTCTTGATAATCCATCATTCGCCACTTATTCCTAAATGCCTGACTACCGAAGAACGAGAACCTAGCAACATGTCCCGCAAGGACGCCAAGGGACATGACGGCAAGCATCACCATATAGGCTACTGCGATACGAACCACATACATCATTGTCTGCATGAGGCTAGCTACGATGATGCTGACGCCGACGCTGGGTCTTACGAGCTTGGCGTTCATGATCCACTCCACGAGCACTGGGTGCCGAAAGGCCCACAAAGCTGGGACCGGGCCAACCAGAGAATATGATCACCGTGCTCTTTCCCCCAGGGAAATGCCATTTGGTTCTTCATCATCGGGACTGAACTGTGAAGCCTCGACATTCAATTTATGGTCCTCTTTTGTTCACAAAATCATAGGGCGAAAGGAGAAAACATCAAGAAAAGGTGATTAGTACATGAAAAGGAGGTATCCTCGAAAGCCATCGCGATTAGTGTACTACTAGTTTTGTCATTTTACATTCAGCGATCTCAAAAATACAAAAATAAAAGAATTCATGTAAGAAGGGAATTAAATATCAAACACACATATAATATTGAGATTTATGAACTTTCAACTTTTTCAAAGTTTGAAAATGAAATTCACTAATGTCTCTTGATTTTAATATTAATGTCAAATAAAAAAAGAAAAACCAAATTACAATGTGATGCAGGAGTAGAACGAATATGAATAAGATAATAGTTCTTAAATGTCATGACACAAGAATGCAACTCAAGTACGATTCATGAATTCATCGAGAGAAACCTGAATTTGAACTTAAACTAAACACAATCCGTTAGAGCCATTGTTAACCATTAGTCCGAATAAGCCAATACTCTTGGGACCAATGGATGCTCTATTATTACCTACACTTTGATTCTTTTTTTTTTATCATAATTTTTGCCGTTGCGTCTGGCATTGAAACTAAGTACTCTGTATTTAGAACTCGTTCTATTTATTGTTAGAATAAGCAAAAATGTGAACAGTCATATTTATTAAATAAATCAAGAACAAAAATTTAGAACTTTCATTTGCAAGTTATTGGTATATATTCATCAAACTATGGAGCATTGCACCGTTAGACCGTTAGATAACTCTAGCACAACCTCAAACTATAACAACACGTTTTAAAAGAGGGGATTATCTGAATTTTGGCCTAATGCACAATGTGGTCTATAAACTTTTAATTTGTTCAACATGATTCTTGAACTTTACCCCAATATACAATATGGTCCATGAACTTTTGATATATGTTCAATGTTCAGGGACTACATTGAACAATTTAAAAGTTTAGGGATAACATTGCACATTGGGCTAAAGTTTAAGGAGCAAATGCACATTAGGTCAAAGTTCATAGACCATTTATATCATTTTTCCTTAAAAGAATGAGGGTGGGGACGAGTCACAACTAGAGTGATTGAAGAACATATGAACTGGTGTGCCGTGTGGAACTGTCTTAATAGTATTGGACCTCATCTTGAAATATATATATGAAACTCTTAAATACACTTTGAGGATAAAAAATTCAATAAAACTCACTAATAGACATGTTCTATAAATGTTTATGCAAATTGACCCATTTTTTTAGATTAATTGAATATTTTACGCGAGATGCGCCAGTTGGATCTTGTTATAATCTCTCTGTGCATATGAAAAAAAGGGAGAAGCGCAAAATGTCCAGCATGTGGTTGAAATCAATCCATAATCTACACGGAACGTTATGCTTGCATAATTCATCGTTATATACAGCTTTACAATTCTTTCTATGAATGCTTCATTTGATTTTTATATTTCCAAATCAGCGAAAATTCTTTCTCTAGTTCTTCTTCTTTTCCACGATAGCGCTGATAGCTTCTGATATTGTGTCAGTCAATTTTCAAACCGGTCAAAGCAATAGTTATGGGCCTGTCTGGAGACATCTCCAGACGTAAAGACCAGAAGTTTCGCGACAGCAGGGCCCGGTTTGGAGAGAGCACTGGGCGAGACCAGATGTTTCTCCATCTTTACAGAAACTTCCATTGGAGTTCGATCCTTAGCTCTTCTTCTCCTCTCCTATAAATACCAGGCATGTCCGTCATCTGCTCCCCACTTCAAGAAAAGGAAAGCATCCGCAAGAGAGAGCATCAAGCCGACCATCAATCACCAAACGTCTTTGAATCACCCAACAAGCAGCGGAAGAAGCAGATACAATGTCGCTCATCCCAAGCTGGTTCGGTGGCCGTCGCAGTGACGTCTTCGACCCTTTCTCTCTCGACCCCTTCAAGGACTTCCCTTTCTCTTCCTCGTCCCTCTCCGCCTCTACTTTCCCTCAAACTCTCCGGGAGAATACCGCTTTCGTGAACACGAGGATCGACTGGAAGGAGACCCCGGAAGCCCACGTGTTCAAGGCGGATCTTCCCGGGCTCAAGAAAGAGGAAGTCAAGGTGGAGATCGAAGACGATCGGGTACTCCAGATAAGCGGCGAGAGGAATGTGGAGAAGGAGGACAAGAATGACACGTGGCACCGAGTGGAGAGAAGCAGCGGGAAGTTCATGAGGAGGTTCAGGTTGCCTGAGAATTCGAAGACGGATCAGGTCAAGGCCTCGATGGAGAACGGAGTGCTCACCGTCACTGTTCCCAAGGTCGAGGAGAAGAAGCCTGAGGTCAAGCCCATCGAGATCTCTGGTTGAACTCAACTTCTTGTGGTTGCAGGAACGAGCGGTTTACGTCCTATAATGTTCGGCTTTCTCGTGAGCAAGTATAATTTTGGATTTTTTTTCTTTCGTTAATGTGTCATGCAAGAGGTTGTCGGTATTTGTGCGACTGTGTAATCAATGTGTCATCTCTGTTTTTGATGTTATATTGTATTTTGGTCGGGCCACAGTGTGGCGCTTGAATATGAATAATCTTTGATGAGGTTTGCAATATTTGCTCTCTTTTGCCTGATCTGTAACAGATTGAGCTATTACACCTGGTACCGGAGCAGTACCAAAAGGGCCTTTGGCCTTTCTCTGGGGGCTATCTTAACCGGCGTTCCTGAGCTCCAGTTCGTTGATATGGTTGTGGCTATTTCATGCAATGTAGATTTCATCGTAGCAACGGTGCATTTGATCGGTGCGGTTTACAGAAATACCACGACTAACGTCACAGAATTACCACACATTCAAACACTCGCACATTCTCTACTAAGCTTAAGTGTGTAATTGATGGACGCGGCTTCAATGCTAATGACCATCAGCAGTCCTGTGGAGGGAGAAATCGGATGGCTCCTGTTGAACCATCACCCGGGACTTACTCCTAAAAGCCCGACTGCCGAAGAGCAAAAACCCACCAGCATGTCCCGCGATTAGAACACTGGCATTAAAGGACATGATGGTCAGCATCACCACGTAGGCCACCACGATACGAACAGTGTACATCACCGTTCACATGAGGCTAGCCACGATGTTGTTGATGCCGGGTCTTACAAGCCTGGTGTGCAAGATCCACTACACGAGCACGGAGAGCCAGAACACCAAGGCCCCGGAACTGGGACTGTGCCAACAGGAGAACATGGCGTCTGAGCTCTTTCCCCAGTAAAATGCCATGTGGTTCTTCACGTGAATTGTGAAGCTTAGACAATTTATGGTGCTCTTTCTTTCACAAAATCGAAGGAGGGAAAGAAGATCAAGAAACGAAGAGTAGTACATGAAATGGAGGTACGCACCAAAGCCATCACGATCAATTGTACAATTCGTTCTGCCATATTACATTCAGTGAACTTGCGTAATTCGCAAAAAAAGAAGAAGAAAAATGCAACAGTAAAAGTGGGCAAAAGTAGATGAACCAGAACCACACACAAGTCTCAGGACTCGAAAGGGATGGATTGGGTCGATGGCAAATTTATTAACTCATGATGGAGTCATTGCGGTTTAAGACGTGATTTCTACGTACTGCCTCTCTTCATGTGGACTGCTTGTGTAATATTTGGACCCCCAAAAAAAAAAGTCAAAAGTCAAAAGCAACTACAGTAGAGCTTCAGCTCATTTAAGCCGAGAGCTTGCTCGGCCGAGAAAAGAAGAACAGAAACAGAAAGAGAAGAAAAGAGAGAAAAGGAAAGAGGAAGAAGAAAAAGAGAAGAGAAGAGGGCATTGCACTGCAGGGGTCTCGCTAAGCTGATTCGACTTCGATCAGCAATGCTAGGTACGTATTCGCGCCTCTCGTTTGCTCAATCGGAATATTTTTCCGGGTTAAGGCTCGTATTTCGGAATTATGTGTTATTCGAGCGGCAAAATTTGATTTTTGAGTCGTTGAGTTGTGAATATATATAGAATTGGTAGTTTAGGGTGTTGCGAGGCCGTAGGATTTTACAGAACCTGATTTGGACTTACGGTTTGCCAGATATAAATTTTTGAAGTTGAGCGCGCGCAGTGAACAGTGCGGGACCAGCAGCTTTTAGGCCGATTTTCGTCAGTTTTCAGCTCGATTTTGGGATGGCCTAGTTGGGGCTTTTGTAATATTCTGAACGGGCTTTCTTTTAACTATAAGTTTGCTAGGATCGGAGTTCGATGGAAAAAGTTATGGCGCGATCAAGTTTCGCGTTCAAGTTTCGCGTTACTGACGGTTTGGATAATCGCTTTGGACGAGCAATTTGTGAGCGCGTTTGAGTCGTTTTGGTTAGCGTCTAAGCTTGGTTTAGTCGAGTCGTTAGTGAAAATGGTGTTTTACTTGATGTTGATGTCGATTCTCGTTTAATTGATAGGATTACGAAATCATCGGCGAGTTTAACCACGTTGTTTGGTTATGAGGCATTTCCAGGTGAGTGGTGCTATCTCTTCTTTAGTTTTATAAAAATCATATCTCGAAGGAATTATGATTCGATATAAATATATATGTTGAACTTAAAAGAGCATTTTGTTGCATAAATTGGGATCGAGCATTTATTACTTTCTAGTATTTGCGAATGATTTGAGAATCGTTTTTGTAAATATATCATGCAAGGATACATATGTATATTGCGTTATGAACTAGTTTATGAAATGACTTCGGAAATGATTCAAGAAATGCCAAAATGTATTTCTGGAGGTTGAGCCGTGTTGCGAGAAAGTTACTTGTTTGGTTTGTGAAATGTATTGTGGATTTGATTTCTAATATTTGATGATAGTTATTTGATGCTCAATATGACTGTGAACCCATTGAGGGGTTTGGGAGTATGCATACCGGGTTTAGGATATCCTTCTGGGCCGAGCCACCGGTTTTGTAGGTGGAGACCTTGCCAAGGGGGAAATCTTGGTAGCCTTGTCACAAGGCTTTATGTCGTGATCATAGTTTGATATTAAGCAATAGATTAGTCGATGAAATGGACTATCGACATGTGATGTGATATGAGATTCATCAATGAAATAGACCATTGATGTGTGATTTGAGATTAGTCAATGGAATGGACCATTGACGTGATTTTTAATAGAGATTGATCAATAGACTTGATCATTGATGTTTATGATGATTTAAATGAGTATTTTTGAATTGTATGAAACTTGTTGAAATGAAACAACTATTATGTGATTTGATATGTATTTTATACCTTGAGTTTGAATTACAAAGTTTTGGTATTGCTTTGTACATATGCATAGTGATTGTTCAATTTGCTTAGAAGAGATACGCATTACTTACCGAGCTGTAGTTGCTCACCTCTCTCTTTTTCCAATCTTTCAGGTTCTTTGGTTAGTAACTTTTAGAGCGAGAGCGATATTGTTGCTACTTTTGGGAGTTGGATTTCTTGTGATTTGAGGCTACGTTTTTCAGGTGGAAGAACGGCTGTGTCATCTCCTATCCTGATAGGTTTTGGGGTGTGACAGCTTGTCTAGTACAAATTTCAAACCACAGACACGAGCGCAGCTAAAGCTCTGTTTCTCTACCAGCTTTTGTAAAGTTATGGTGTGAGATTCCGAATGTTGGGTCACGGCAGAATCGCGGTAGGTATTAGGGGTGTCAACGGGCCAGTTCGAATCGGGTTTTCATGATACCCGACCCAACTCGAAACACCTAACATGCCTGCTTGACTCGACCCGAAACAAGAACCGAACAGAATATTGCCAAGTGATCGAGACGGGTTAGGTCAGGTCAGTTCGGGTCGGGTTCCGTGTTTCAAATAATGAATTAGTAGTAGGGGTTCATCCCCAAATCTTTACCACATCGTCGTCACGCTCTCGTGCTCCCTCCGATGCCCGCCGGCTTCGGATCGATTGGAGAAATCGACTCTAAGATCATGAAGGCAGGAGGCGTCGCATCACTTCCGACGACGAGGAGAGGCGGTCGAGCTTGTCCATCATGACGGCGAGGTCGTTGTCGATGCAGCGGGAGATGAGGGTGTTGAGGTTGGAGTCGGGGAGCTGGTACTTGAGGGCGAAGGGGGGTGCGACAGTGAGGGTGGGGGAGAGGGGGGAGGCGGCCGCGGAGGCGCGGTCGACGGTGACAATGAGGGTCTCGCCGCCGTGGTAGAAGAGGGACTTGGAGTGGGGGCGTGGGGCCATGCCTACGCTGTAGCTGCACATGAGGCAAAGCTTTGAGGAGGTGGAGGGTCACGGCGGCGGCGGCTCCATCGCGGTAGAGAGAGACGTGGAAGAGAGATTGCAAAAGAGATCGCAGAAGAAGTGAGAGAGGGAGAGAGATGTGGAAGAGAGATGTAAGGGTTTCTTGTTTGGGTTAGGCTTGGGTACCCAAGCCCAATAATTTAAAACAATATCCAAATATTTCTATTGTTACCCAAACAAGTTAAGACACAATCCGACCCAATACGAAAATTTTCTGTTCGGGTATGTTCGGGTTGGGTCGGGTTATGTTTGGGCGGGTTCTTTTGACACCACTAGTAGGTATGCCGACTTTGCTTCTTACGCACATGCTCGAAAAGGTTTAAACTTCTCGTCCAAATGACCTTGAAAATAGGTCAAAACAGTGAAGTCTTGGTTGTTGAACGACAAGATTGTACGGTGTATTGGTGTACCATAGAATTTCCAATACAGTTAAGGCATAAACTCTAGAAATTATGGTGACTTTCTTTTTTCGTTTCTATCGCATTCTTGACATTTTTTGCTCAACATTAGTGGATGCCTAATACATAATTGCTCAAACGCAAAATTGGGCTCCTTTCTTTTCTATTGATTTCGTATTCCTGCTTAGAAGGAAAACATTCATGAGAAATGTCACACCTCGGAAGCTACTAGGATGGGGGATGACACGGCTATCCTTCTACCCGAAAAACGCAGCCTCAAACCACCCAAAAGTCCCAACAACATCGTTTTTGCTCTATTAGCTACCAATCCAAGAACCTGAAAGATTGGGAAAAGAGAGGGATGAACAACCACAGCTCAGTAAGCAGTGCGTACCTCTTCTAAGTAGATCGAGCAACCACTATGTATACAGAAAGCAATATCAAAAACTCATAATTTAAAATCCACAATATCAAATACATATCATATCAAATATGAGTTATTTTCCTTTCTCAAAATTTGATATAAACCAGAAAATACTCGTTTGATACACCATCACAATTCAATCATCAATGGTCAAATCCATTGATTAATCTCGTCAAATTACACGTCAATGGTCCATTCCATTGATGAATCTCATATCACATCACAAGTCGATGGCCCATTCTATCGACCAATCTATTGCTCAATATCAAACTATGATCACGCATTTCGCCCCGTGATAAAGCGACCAAGATTCCCTCATTGGCAAGGTTTCCACCTACTATAAGCCGATGACTCGGCCCACAAGGATATCCTAGACTAGTATACGCATACCCATAAGCCCCTCAATGGGCTCACAGTGATATTGAGCACCAACACAAACACAACAATATTCCTCACAATTCACAACGCCAATCCAGAATAAATATCACATTTTGGTTTCACAAACCAAAACATTTAATCTTCAAAATATATTTCACAAGGCATTTCACAAACTCTTTCAGAATTTTTCATAAACTAGTTCATAAAACAGCTAATGCATATACATAACTTTCTCAACGCGTTTCATAATTCCTTTCTCAAATCATTCTCAAATGCAAAAATGGTAGTAATTGCTCGATCCGGATTTTCATGCACTAAACATGCTTATTAATTCGTACGATACTCAAACCTTTAACACTTTTAAGATATGAGTTTATAAATTCATAGAAGAGATAGCACCACTTTTCTGGAATTCTCAAAAATCACACAACGACGCTCACTCAAACCGACGATCTCGTGATCTTAACAATTAAACGAGAATCGACGTTAAAACCAAGTAAAATACTATGATAATTACGAAACGGCTAAATGATGCTTAAACGCTGACAAGACAACTCAAAAGCGCTTACAAATCGCTTGTCCGAAGTGATTATCCAAAACCTTCCGCAACGCGGAGATTGATCACGCCATAACTTCCTCCATCGAACCCCGTTTTGAGCGAGCTTATAGTCAATAGAAAGCTCATTCAAAGCACTACAAGAACCCCAACTTGGTCGTCTTAAAATCAAGCTGAAAACCGACGAAAATTGGCCTAAAAGCCGCTGATCGCGCACTGTTCACCTTGTGCGGTCAACTTCAAAAAATCATATTGAGCAAACTGTAAGTCCAAATTAAGATTCGTAAGATCCCACGACTTTGCAGCACCCTAAACTACCAATTCTATATATATTCACAGCTCAACGACTCAAAAATCGGATTTCGCCGCTTGAATTTCACCTAATTCCTAATTTTTTAGCCCTAACCCGAAAAATACTCCGATTGAACAAACGAAGGGCTTGAATACTTACCGGACGTTGCGATACGAAGTTCAATCGGCTCGGCGAGACCCCATGGCGCCAAACCCTCTCTCTCTTCTTCTTCTTTTCTTCTTCTTCTTCTTCTTCTTCTTCTTCTTGCCGAGAAAGCTCTCGGTCTTCTCTCTCTCTCTAAGCTGCTTTTCCTTTATAAAGCCGAAGTCCACTTCTTTATTGACTTTTCAACCCTTTTGCTTTACTTTTTTTTTTTAATCCAAATATTATAAGAAACATTTACGTTCAAACGCATCAACAAACATTGAAGAAGTAAATTTTTTTTTACTGAAATGCGTTTTATATGATATATACGGTTTTTCTCTCACTCTCACGTGGTGTCCGAGCCGTACGAGGAAAATCCTGATATTTGAGTGTTGCAATATGCACCTTCACAAACTAAATCTTTGCACAATATCCTTAGTGCAATCATAGCCCGTTTGCTTTACCGAAGTCCAAGAGCAGCTTCTCTCGTCCAGCAGCTTGTTCGTTACTAGAGTCGAGCTTCTTGATCACCCCATTAGTCATGAAAACAAGGCCGTCCAGCTTGTTGTCTTGTTGCCCATCCACAAGTTCCTTCTGTAACAACTAGGCTAAGCTCAAGTGATCGTAAAGCCCATAAGGCAATTTCTAAGTATTTTAGTTCTTGTGTTGGATAATTTGCAGGAAACCGGTTTACTTACTGGGAAACCTGTTGTTACTTCAATAGACCCAAACGTCATATTATTTCTCAGTAAGGAATAGCCATTTCCCGACCTCCGAAGATATAGAAGATAGGTTGGTAAGGTGAACTATCTCATGATTAGTAGATCAGATGGATCTTTTGTTGTCAATGTCGTGGGCCAGTTTTCGGATGCACTGATGAAAACATATTGGGATGCAGTGGTTCGAATTGCGAAGAAAATTAAAGGTGCACTCGGCAGAGGACTATTGCAGCGGAGTAGATGCCATACTTAGGTAGTTGGCTACACTGATGCTGACTGGCTGGTGTCCCTTTAATCGGAGATTCACGGCTGGTTCTTGCATGATCAGTGAAGGAACCTGATCTCAGGGAAGAGCAAGAAACTGAATGCTCTGGCTCGCTTCTGTATATAAGCTGGATATCAAGCTATGGCGGTAACCACTTGTGAGTTGATTTGGTTGAAAAAAATTGTCAACATAATTGGATATGACACAGTCGCAAATAATGATTTTGTTTTCTGATAATCAAGCCATGTTACTTTCAATCCTGTTTTCCATGAAAGGACCAAACATAGAGGGATTGACTGTCACTTTGTTCAATAAAAACTACAGTCTCGAGAAAATAAAAAAGTGTTTGTTAGAATTGATGATTAGTTAGCTGATGTATTGCCTAAAACCTTGGAATCCTGAATCACAAGCTAGGCATACATGGCATATATACTCTAGGAATAGAAAATAGTATCTCAGTGGATGTGTATATTATTGTATAATATTTTGTAATATTATGTTTCTTATCTTGTGAGAGTTGAATATATTATAATTACATGTGTGCACTCCATATATACCATACACGATTTTTCTCTCCCATACTTTCTATCCTTCTCACATTTTAACTGTAATCTCACAAATACGTGATTATATGTATGTACACTCCTTCCACCTAATGACCTGAGCTTTTAGGTTGGATGTTCTTTCCACATAACACAAACTATAAATAGAGGCCATTAAGTTTGTATAATTGCGTCAAATGTTTTCAGAGATCAGAACATCAAACTTTTGAACTTTTTGCAGCACACAAACTTGTCTCCAAGCACTGCTTAGTAGCAGATATCTCTGTGCTGCTACAATGATGCGAGTAACTCGACTAGATAGATCAAGAACTGGCGAGAAGATACAGCTTCGGCAATACTAAAAGTGGCCCAGCGCTCCAAGTCCAAGATCCTCTGCCTTATCTCCTTGCCTTTTTTCTCCTGCATCAATCTTCTAACAGATCTTTCCAAGGTTCCTCTCTATCACACCCTCCAGTTCGAATCCGACCCTCCATCCATGTGTCAGGTACCTCGCGTTCACCTTTAGGTCACCTAACGGTTGACATATCATTGGCACCCCTTCGCATATACTCTCCAAGGTGGAGCTCCATCCACACAGACCTCAAAACCCTTCCGCTGCGTCATGAGCCACTACTTTCTTCTAAGGTGCCCATTTCACAATGCAAGCCCGAGTTGTCTGAGCTCCTCATCCATTGACTCACTGGGATTGAACCAGGCCTAATCACTCACAAGAAAGGCTGCTCACTATTTGCCAGACCCCATGGCATTTCAGATTAACGATTTTCGTTCATACGTGCTGTGCTTCCCAAGATGGCATACAATGAGTTTGCTTATCAAGCCAAGAAATGCAACTGTTGTCCTCATCCAGCAAGGTCACGGTAGAGGTAGGAGCAAGTGTAGAATATAATGCCTATCCAAAAAAGTGGAACTTGGTACTTTTGGTGGAGCTGCATCAGCGATGATCCTCAAGGCACCTAATGGTGTTGCATATAATGGCTAAAGATGATCTGAAGCTCACCAAGAATATCATCTCCATGAAATGGTCTAATCCTCTGAAATTGGAGATTGGTAGGTCTTTGAACCTGAGGGGATGATTGATATCAATTATCAATCAACAGGAAATGATGATAATCTATATAGAATAACAGCATGTACCTGGGAGAGAAATGTGGCCTTGGGCCTTTAGCTGGAGAAAAACAGGGCAAACTAATTGCATTGGCAGCACTACGGGTCTATAAAACAATACTAGGTATCTTCAAATGGCCGCTTTGGAGAAGTACACGAGCACATCATTTACGATGAAAACGATCTCCTCAAAGGCTCTGAGCGTCTCATGCCCCAAGTCAAGCACCCTCTAGAGCTAGAGTCACAGATGACATTGAGCCTTAGCACTAGAGCTCTTATGTCCGTGGATCTGATCTCTTGCTCTGATAAGCCGTCCAGTATGCATAGGAAGGAGAAATCAGGGTTAGGCTAATGGGGTGGACTCTGGTACTGTATGTCAACAATTGTGATGGCATAGCCCTAGCTTGGATTTAAGATTTTTCCAAGCTGAAGCATAGGAGCAAGGTGTGAAATGGACGGGGACCGGCACCAATCTGTTGCGGTTATGCCCTCAGATTTCGCATCTTAGCTTTGTCCATCTCTGATTGAGGCACTTGGGAAGTCCAACCAGCACTCATAAAAAAATTTACCCGTGGATAGCCTGTCCATGCAGGCTATACAATATCTTGATTGAGAAGATTTGAATTCGTACGAGTTTTTCTCAAATTCTAATGCTGTCTGAGAGACCAACAGAGATTTCTCTTAGACTTGTCATTCATGCATTGCAATTCGCGAGCGAATCAAAAAGCTTCCTGGACAATGACTTTGAAATATAACATCGAGCATAGCATGAAGATGCAAAATCCTCACAAAAACGCAGCGCACACAAAAGCCACCATCTGGCAAAGACTTTAGAAATACATATTGTATTACTATTTTAACTAATGCGAGTTCCATAGTTTTAGCTTACAGCAGTACATATTGATACGACTCATCAAGCACAGGAAGAAACCGACAAACACAACTCTCTGCACACACACGGAGCCATCTGAAGTTTAACCATCACGAAATCAACCGGATATGTCGATGGCCTTGACCTCGGGCTTCTTCTCTGCTTCCACCTTGGGAACAGTGACGGTGAGCACTCCGTTCTCCATCGATGCCTTGACCTGATCCATCTTCGCGTTCTCGGGCAACCTGAACCTCCTCATGAACCTCCCGCTGCTCCGCTCCACCCTGTGCCACGTGTCGTTCTTGTCCTCCTTCTCCACCTTCCTCTCTCCGCTGATCTGGAGCACCCGGTCGTCCTCGACCTCCACCTTCACTTCCTCCTTCTTGATCCCCGGCAGATCGGCCCTGAACACGTGAGCTTCTGGGGTCTCCTTCCAGTCGATCCTCGTGGTCACAAAGGCGCAATTCTCCCGGAAAGTCTCGGGGAAAGAGGGTGACAGCTGCGATGAGGCGAGAGGGAAGTCCTTGAAAGGGTCCCAGAGGTCGAGGGAGAAGGGGTCGGAGACGTTGCTGCGACGGCCACCGAACCAGCTCGGGATGAGCGACATATTGTCTCTGCTTCTTCTGCTGTTAAAAATTCGACGGACGATGTTGGCGACTGATTGGTGCACAGATGCTTCTCCTGCGAATGCTTTCTTCGTGTTCTTGGGTTTGGGCAGAAGCAAGGACGTGCGGGCTATTTATAGGAGGCAGAGGAGGTTTCTCGTACTTTCATGAGCTTTTTAGATATTCTCAAATGAAAGTTTCTGTTTCTGTTTTCTGGTATGACGGAGAAACATCTGGTCTCGGGTCAAGATCGACCGGAGACTGGGCCTTCCTCATGGACCGTGATCAACTGCTTTCGTGGGCTGAAATCTCTGCCTAATGCTGCCATCTTCTTGGTGGAATGCCGCTTACTTTTGCTCACTCTCAATTGTCATCACCGTGATATTCACAACGATTTGTTTCGAGGAAATAACTCCTTAGTAAAGAAAATTTAGATTAAACACATCACGTCAGTTTGATTTCTCATCACCCAGATAAGCTTCATCGTCATAGGAAACGAAAGAAAGATTGTTTTGGAGGAATTTCTAGAAGTGAAGCGAGTCAAGTTATCATGAGTGAGCAATTGGTAGATTACTCGAACTCTGCTCGTTTTTCTCGAGTTTGAATAACTCGGTTACGTAATATCCAAGCTCGAGTTAAAAAGTTTGACTCGAGTAAACTCACGAGTCTATTTGAATAGAAAAATGCTTGTAGTTTCATCGTATTTTTTTTAATATCTAGTGGGAGCAGAACTCGAGCTTATACTTGAGTTTGGATCGTAATTTCCCTCCAAATCCAGTTGAGTTGACTGGAGTCCAAATGTAGTAAAAAACTGAAGAAGCTCGAACAATAAACCTCATCGACTCAATTACATCCCTAAAGTACCTCTTCAGTTTGGTCATGGCCATGTCTTGCTAGTGCATACGCGCAAGTATTCGCCTCGCGGTAGCTATGTTGGAGAAAGCGGTCCAGGATTCGGGTTCCCAACAACCTGCAATCATTGACAATACTGATTAGAGGAGGATTATTACAGGAATTTTTATCCATTACCTGGAGAACAGCCATGGCGTGGAGTTCGACGATCAATTTCCGAATGCCACGATCCACAGCAAGTTGTAATCCATCTCGAGAACCCACAAATCAGCAAAAACAGACGAGGAGGTAGAGCCAATAATTCGTGAAAAATTCAGACCCTATGGCCCTCATGACTCGTGAGTAGGCAAAACTCCTCCTGCACCCGTCTTACCCAGGTTTTCCAAAGCCAAGCCATCTGTATTTATTTGTATGCAAAAAGTTCCAGAGGAGATGAAGTTTGATGATGCTGGAGATGTTCTTTGTACCTAATTAAACTTGATCCATTTGGGAAGAGGCTCCGTGAAGCTCTTCATACATGAATTAGGAATAGCCACTGTTCCAGACGTCCTTAGCGGCGGACAGTCATGAAGAAAATGGAGGACATCCTCCTAAAGCAAACCACAAATGCTGCAAATTCGCATTTTGCATAATACGGAGCTTATTATGATTGATGAGCCAAAGGAAAGTTTGGATCCTAGGAATGGTGTGATTTTTCCAGATCCAACTCCAATCATTCTTTACTTGGAGCAGAGGAAAATTCGTCAATGGCGATATCATAGGCATCCCCAGTCTTGAACTGCCCATCATCAGTGGACTTCCAGGCAAGAGAATCTTCCTTGCTCCTACCGCGAGCAGTAGGATCGCTCGAATTTTTCTGATGATATCATCAGCAAAGTGCGGGAGATTGGAAAAGTCCCGAGCACGGGCTGACCCAACAACCAGAAACCGTCATATTTTCGTCGCCCTTACTAAGGGTACCAACAAAAGGGATCTAAGATGGCCTAAACCAGTCCCATCTTTAAGTGCTCTCCAATTGCGAGAAACTCTAGTTCTACCGGAAAATGGGATGGATCTTCTACGGAGGTATTTCGCAGAGAGAGTTTTAGCCCACAGTTTGTTCTCTTCCTTGAGGAAATGCCACTCAAGTTTAGCAAGAATGGCTTTCTTTTTACCTCTGGCTCTATACAAGCCAATAAGCCTTTGCTTTTTGAACAAGTGACGAGACTTCCAATCTAGAAGATGAAGTTTTCTCGTACTATCCGCAGACCCCCGATGAAGTCTCTCTCAATTTTTCGAATTCTGTTGAGGACATCGGGAGGAAGACTAACACATTGCATATAATATTCGGGAATAGCTTCCTTAACAGACTAACCGTGACAATGGCGCTGCAGTTTTTCCTGTTGGCGCAGGCAAATAAAATAAGGTCATCCGCAAAAGATAAGTGGGAGAGCAAAGGGCTTCCCTGATTGACGCCGATGGGGGTCCATGCCTTATCCTCGCATGCATCCAGGATTTTTTGGCTCAGGTATTCCATGCACTGGACGAAGATGTCCAGAGAAATGAAGCCACCTTGTCGAATACCCCATGAAGGCTCGAAACTATCTAGAGTACCTCCACTGAAAAGAAAGGAGGTCGTGGTGGAAGAAATACAGAGCATAATGAGTTTTATCCAAGAATCTGGAAAATTGAACAAGGTAATCCTCATTCTAACTTATCATAAGCCTTGGACAGATCAATACTTGACAATCACCGTACCCGCCTTACCGCGTATAGTGAACCATTTCTTGTGCGGTGATGACCTTAACGATAGCTCTCTTCAGCCAGAGATGAAGCTACTCTGAAGAGGAGAAATTAAGGTCAATAGCTTTATAAACAGTGTTGCACAGACTAATAGGCCAAAACTGAGCAATGCTTTCTGGAGCCCGTCAGTTTTATATCAGTTTCCCTCTTTCTTCGTCTCTTTTCCTTAATCCTTCCTTTCTACTTTTTCCCTCAAATTTCTTTAACTTCTCTGTGTAAGCTCTATTAATATTGCTTAATCAAACCTTTCGTGGTCCACAACTTGAACTAGGCGAATCCATGAAATTGATTTGATCTACGTGTGACTATATATCATGTAATTTACAATGTAACAATTCCGGCATTTTATAATGGGATATTACAAAAAGACAACATCTTCAAATTTGCACTAACATATAAAAAAACTATCCTTTCTTTTTGAAGACCTTCAATTTGCATCTCCTCCTTTTTTCATTATTTGCATCTCCTTCAATAAGCTTGTTGATATAGGATATCCGTATTCCCCCTTTCTTCTGATTTATGTTTTTGCTGGGCGGGAAGAATATTCATCGAACTTAATAGCAGGGCAATCAATCTCGAATGAGGCTGAGCCAATATCGACACAGCCCATTTACACGAGATTTTGTTAACCGTTTTCATGTCAAGCTTACATAGGTTTTTCTAAAATGAAAGAAACAACTCATTGGTGCCCCAATGCTAAATGTATCATGTCAGCTCCATCCTTTTTACGACATACTTAGACAAGTTTCACTATACAGTTAACAAGTTAATTGGGTCGACACAACACATTATATATACTCAGATACATTTAGATACGTCTAAACATATTCAACATGTTTGTTCTAAGAGTCCATAACTTAAACGTAGTAAATGTGTCACGTTGTCCAACACATTTAATAAGTGTATCAAGTTTAGATTTCGCAATTGTGACATAATGAATAAACATGTTATGGTCAGGTGAAACTAAGTCTGATTAGATACAATTAGAACGTGATAAACATAAATTGCCAACCCTAATTAATCTCGAACAAGTGAAATGAGTAGTGAATTCGAGCCATTCAGATCAGCTCTGCTGGTTAGAAAGAAAACAAAGATTGTTTCAACACAAACTTGCATATGACAAGCCAACAGATTTCATCAGTGCATCTAAGTATATATCTGTTCTGTTCTGTTCTTCAACGCCAGAAGACCGAATCTGCACTTTCTGCAGTACACATACTTCATTCTGTGCAGTGCTTTAGTAGCAAACGACTCTGTGCTGCTAGAGTGATGTCAGCAACTCGACTAGCTCGCTCAGATAATGGCAAGAAGATCCGGCATCACCTACACTAAAATCAACCTTGTGCTTCAAATCCAAGACCCTCTGCCTCATCTCTTCACCTTCCTTTTCCTTCATCAATGTTCTAATAGCTCTTTCTACTGTCCCTCTCTCTATCTCACCCTCCAGTTCTAATCCTACCCTCCATTCATGAGTCAAGTACCTTGCATTCACCTTTTGGTCACCAAAACATGGTTGACATATCATTGGAACACCTTCACATATACTCTCCAAGGTGGAGTTCCATCCACAGTGGCTCCAAAACCCTCCCACCGCCTCATGAGCCAGTACTTTCTTCTGAGGTGCCCATTTCACAATGCATCCCCTGTCCTTAACACATTCTTTGAATTCTTCATCCATTGACTCAATCCATTGCAAACCTGGAATTGAGCCAGGCCTAATAACCCACAAGAAAGGCTCCTTGCTATTTGCCAGACCCCAAGCCATTTCAGACAATTGGTCTTGGCTCATATGTGCCATGCTTCCCAAACTCACATAAATGACTGAATTATGAGTTTGCTTGTCAAGCCATGGAATGCAACCACTATCCTCTTGCAGTAAGCTGACAGCTGAGGTAGGAGCGAATTTGTGTAGAGGGCCAATTGGAAAAATCGGAACTTGGTACTTTTGGTTGAGCTGCGCCAGAGGTGACTCTTCGAGGCAGTGAATTGTGTTGAGTATAATGGCTGAAGACGATCTGAGATTATATGCCAAGGCTACCACCTCGAAGAAATAGTCTAAACCTCCAAAATTGGAGATTGGTAGGTCACTGAACCTGAGGGGCAGATGCAGGGGAACCGGAACCAGCAACATGGAATCTAATAGAACACAAGGCAGTCGTTAGCTAGCACAACAAGAAGTGAGCTAGAACCCATTGGCTTACATACTTAGTGGTATGATGACACTCAGGATTAAAATCTGGCTTGGGTGTCAAACATGGATGATGACACAGAAACCAGTCTTGAATAGAGTACAGGCATAGAAGAGACTGGTCAGATCATAAAACCACAGGGTGATGCTGAAGGTCACATATGACAAGACTTTAAAACTGCATTTGATTTTCGGCAATGCATCTATCCTCACAAACAAGATGGATTAAGAGCAAGATTTCTCCGCAACCGTGATATTAATCAGGAAGGAGATAACTGTAACTTTAATAAGAGAAAATGAGCACGGACCTGGGACAGGGATGTGACCTTGTGCCCTTAACTGGAGAAGAATCGAGCGAACTATGGTAGTAGCAGCACTGCTCGTGTATAAAGCAATGCTAGGAATCTTCAGTTCACGGGCAACGGCTTCGGAGAAGTACACGAGTGCATCGTAGATGATGCAGCAAATCTTCTCACCCGGCTCTGTATGGTTTGTGCCCCGACTTAGGCACTCCCTAAAACTGGACTTACAGTTGTCATTAAGCCTCAGCACGATGGCTGCCAGATTAGGGTTCCGAACCTCTTGTTCGGACAAGCCGTCAGGTATGCATAAAAAGGCGAAATCGGGGTGAGCCGAAGAATCTGGACTGTTGAACTGTGCATGAGCAATTGTGATGGAGAAGCCCTTGGACTTGAGGATGGTCGCCAGCTGAAGCATGGGAGTGAGGTGGCCCTGGAATGGCCCTGGGACCAGGACCAATCTCTTGCGATTTTGCCCTCGATTTTCCATCTTCTTTTTTCCAACCGAAGATATTCAGATGTTATGCGAAGTTATGCTCTTTAAGATGGGGTCTTTTGCTGATTCTGGCTGGTTTTACTATCTTTAAAAGTTTACACAGAAAAGAAGTAATGGGATGGTGGATGCAAAGACCCAGCAATGAAGGACAAGTGAACAGGTCTCTCCAAACGGTCGATTTGCGAAAGCTAGGAATAGTGGCACTTTTTGAACGTTCGTGGTCAAGTTTGACACGGCACTTAATGAAACATTTAAAGGGACACTAGCTATCTCGCCCTCTCTCTCTCTGGCTTCTGCTTCTTGGCAGCTATTCTGGTTCACAGCATCGTGATTTAAACTATTCATTTCCATGAGCAATAAATGGGACTCACGTCAACCCTCTTCCCTGGCTTGGCCTCGTGGACTAGTGGATATAATTCATACGCTGCTGGCTAGGAAAATTCCAAATAATTCCCAAAGTGAAGCCAAATGAAAGACAGGTAAAGCAAAGATTCACTTCGGATTTCCAACGAAGCAGGCGAAACGGGGCTGAGAATTGTAAGACTGAAGTTAAGCTTTTTACAAAAAAAGTATTGCGAGTTCAGATTACATCGGTGTCAGAGACCCGCGTTCATACGACTCTCGAAACACAAAAGAAAGAGATGAAACACAGACTCTGCACACACGAAGCCCCGATTTCATATTAGCTGTCGTAAGTTTCCATCACAGGCTCAACCAGAAGATCTCAACGTTCTTGACCTCAGGCTAGGAAGCACCGACACGCTGGGGAGGCGTCCGTGTCAGTGCCGGACACGTGTCGCGTGTCCGACACGCTCAGACACGCGTATCCCTTCGTCACCGAGAGAGATGAGGAAGAAGGTGCAGATCTCTGGCGCCGAGGACGACGCCCTCCACGCCGTCTTCTCCTTCGCCTCCCGCTTCTCCGGCGCCGAGGATCTCTCGCGCTTCGCTGGTGACGGAGGAGAAGGAAAAGGCGGGAGGAGCCTGCGGGTCGTGCGGAGGAGCAACGGAGGAGGCGGAGGGAGGGGAGGGACAGAGAAGAAGATGTTATTAAGGTCTTCACAAAGTGAAAGTGGGCCGTGCTTTCAATAATGGGCTGCTTTTTTTATTTTTGATCTTGTACTTTTCTTTTTTTAAAATTTGAATATTTACGTTTAGTTTCTTAACTAACATATTTATTTATACATAATTACTTTTTGAAAATTTATGTATATAATTTTTTAGGGTAAATTCATTCTAGTTTTTTATTATTATTTATTTACTTAATTGAATCAAATTTAAAGATGATAATTTATCATGTATATATAAAAATATATATTTAATATACAACGTGTCCCAATGTATTGAAATTCTTTAATTTTTAAGAAATGACGTGTCGCGTGTTGTGTCGTGTGTTACATGTTGGTGCTACTTAGACCTTAGGCTTCTTCTCCTCCACCTTTGGGACAGTGACGATGACCACTCCGTTCTCCATCAAAGCCTTGACTTGATCCATCCTCGCATTCTCCAGCAACCCAAACCTCCTCATGAATTTCACGCTGCTTCGTTCCATCCTGTGCCACATGTCGTTCTTGTCCTCCTTCTCCACCTTCCTCTCCCCCTCTGATCTGTAGCATCCGATCATCCTCGATCTTGACTTTCACTTCCTCTTTCTTGAGCCCGGGAAGATCGACCTTGAACACATGGGCTTTGGGAGTTTCCCTCCAATCGATCCCGGTATTAACGAAGGTGGAGTTTCCCCGGAAGACAGGGGGAAATCAGAGGCGAAGAGGGATGGTGAAGGGAAAGGGAAGTCCTTGAAAGGGTCCCGGAGGTCGAGAAAGAAAGGGTTGAAGCCGCCGAACCAGCTTGGAATGAGTGACATAATCATCTCTGAGATCATCATTTGATCAAAGGCTGATGATGTTGAAGGATGAGTTTTGCTCAATTTATGATCAGGTTTCAAATTCTTGGTGATTTGCTTTCTTTCTAGATTCTTATCGGAAGGAGAGGGACATGCCGGGGTATTTATTAGGAGAAGAGAGGTCTTCTCGTATGTTCATGAGATTTCTGGAATGAGGTTTAAGCCGAAGGGAATGTTCCGGTTATGAGCTTCTAGCTCTTTCTCGAGACTTATAATACGTTTAAGTTCTAAAATTTATCACAAAAATGCAATTAAATTTTGAAATTTTCAAAAAATGCAATCAACTCTTAAAACTTATCAAATTCGTGCAATCAAGTCATTCTGTTAACTCCATCAAGTACTGATGTGACCTTTTTTTTATTATTTTCTCTATCCTACATTGCCCTGATGTGGTTAAAACGACGTCGTTTTGGTTCAAATATAATTTTTTAATATCAATTTTATTTAAGTTCAATTTTAAAAAGGGTTAATATCATGAAAAACCCCAAACTGGTACATCTGTGACAAATTTATCCCAAACTAATTTTTTGACCATCAAAAACTCTAAATTGATACATTTATGACAATTTTACCCTCCGTCGGTTTTTTTTAAATTTTATCTCAAATTACTGAGTTGGATGACATGTGGCAGTTGACGAGTGTACAAGTTTGGGGTTTTATCTTCCATTTGTCATAAGTTTACCGGTTTGTGATTTTTCATGCTATTAATCCAATTTAACGGAAACTAACGAAGAGTAAATTTGTCATAGGTGTACCAGTTTGGAGTTTTTAGTGATCAAAAAATTAATTTAATATAAATTTATCATAAGTGTACAAATTTAGGATTTTTCGTGATAAAAAAATTTGTTCAGAGTAAATTTATCATAGATGTACCAGTTTGGAGTTTTTCGTGGTATTAACCAAAGCAAACTCTAAAAAAGTAAAAAAAAAAAAAGGAAAACGTAGACAAGGGCTTGCCAACAGCAACCCTCCCGCCTAAGTTTTCCTTTTTTTTTTACTTGTGTTTTTTTAAGTTTGATTATTTTTAAGATTATTTAAATAAAATATGTATTTAAAAACTAGATTTAGATCGAAACGATGTTGTTTTAAATTTATATTTCATGTTTTAGCCACATCATCGCCACATAGGAGAGAAAAAATAATAAAAATGACACATCAATAGTTTCAGTTAACAATGGAGTTATCTAGAACCCGTGATGACTTTAACAACGATGGTGATCGAACGAGGCATCTTCAGCCGTTCTTTGGAAGGTGATGGTCGGCGGGTGACAGGTGGGAGAGAGACAGTGAAAGAGAGAGAAACGCGGGCTAGGGTTTGTGATTTTTTTTTCTTTTTGGAAAGGCTGGTTTGGGAAAGGAAATAGCAATTTCTTTAATAATTACGGTTGTGAGGATATAAGTTGATATGAAAATCAAAAAATCTAAGTTATAGGTTTCAAAAGTAAGGATGGTATTTAATGTTTAGTGCAAACCTCATGATACTTTTTGCAATTATTCCTCTTATAATTATAAGTATCAATAGTCTCTCGAGATCGATGTGACTTAGGAATATTTTTTGAATTGTCCTTTATAGAGGATGACACTTTGTATAAAATTTAGGAAAAATTTCAAATAAGGATCCGAAATGCCATCATTTTCTCAAATAAGAATATGAAGTGGACTTTGTGTCAAATAAGAACATGAAGTGTTCTTTTTTTCTCAAATAAGGATTTGAAATAGTTATAACAATTTCAAATAAAAGTCTCACCTTGCCGGCCAGCCAAATTTTCTAGTCGATCAAAGGTATTTTTGTCCAAAAATAATTTTAATATAAATTTTAATTAAATTAAAAAATTTTGAAAAGAAAAAAACAAGGGAGGACTGGTAACCCTCCCCCACTTGCGGCCGCCAGCCCATCACTGGTGGGGCGGCAGCCATGGCCGGCAGCATCAATGGCGCTTCAACAAGGGCCTGGTGGCCCTCACTAGAATTGGGAGGGTCGGCGACCCTCCCAATTCTGGCGAGGGTCACCAACCGTCGCCCCGATTTGGGCGAGTGCCGTTGGCCCTCACCTTGGTTTGGGAGAGGGCCGCCGTACCTGTGCGAGGGCCACCGACCCTCCTGCAAACTTGGACGAGGACCGGTGACGGTCGCCTAGACCAAGGTGAGGGTTGGCGACTGTATCCAGATCTGGGAGAGGGTCGCCCGAACCTCCCAGTTCTGGTGAGGGTCGCCGGCAACCCCATCGGCCATGGCCACCGCCCCGCTGGTGATGGGGCAACGACCATAGTAGGCCGGTGGCCATAGCCCTCCCCCTGTTTTTTTTTTAATTTATTTTTATTTTTTTAGTTTGTTTTTTATGGAAAAAAAACACAAAAGGAAAGAAAGAAAGAAAAAAATTAAAAGACGAAAATGCCCTCGACTCCGGTAAGGTTATGCTCTTTTTTTAGACTAAAATGGCCACTTTAGACACTTATTTGAGACAAGGTTCACTTCATATCCTTAGTTAAGAAAATGATGACATTTGAGGTCCTTATTTGAGAAAATGAGAGTACTTCGGATCCTTATTTGAAATTTTTCCTAAAATTTATAGCAAAAATTAACTTGAACACAACAAGATGCGATAATCCCTCAAGAGACTATAAAAAAGAGTGTTTCTAAGGATCCTTATGAATAGATGTGCAATGATTTGACGATCATCGAATCAAAAAAAGAGTAAACCTTACCTATTTTTTGTAATTGCCTTCAAGTTTTAGTATGTTACAACATTTTGTATAGGAGTTACAAAAAAATACAAAGGGTCATGACTTGTTATGACCCTAGGATCCATCAACTAGTGGCCATTAGTCCATATGATATAGGATCAATGGGAACATATCCGATTCCAGGTTCCAGGATATGCGTGGGAATCTGTCCAATTTCAGGTTTTAGGATATCCAAGGTAGGTTTCAAGTTCTATATATTAGGGAACCTGTTTGAACAAGTAGGTTTTGGGTTCTAGATAGATGGAATTCGGAACAAGTTTTTGTATTTGTCTTAGTCTATGTCCTCCGGTGATCCTATGGTATTCTATAGCATCTGATGATGAGTATAATCTGAGCTTTCAATTTATGACTAAAATTTTTACTTTGTCAATATTTCATATTCTTTGTGTATTTAAAAATATAAATTGTGATCAGTTAATTGTAACAGCAAGTGGTGGTCATTAAAAGTGATGATTCACTACAATCGTTTAGTTAATAACACAGGTAGAACATGGGTAGTTCGTGGAACCAACCCTCAAACTTATGATATGGTAGGTTCTAGGTTTAAAAAAAATGAGAAACTTATTTCAACGGGTAGATTCTAGGTAAAACCTATACGGAATCTGGAACCACTCACCCCTACATATAATTCATGCTTAGATTTCAAAATTATGACATAATGGATAATCGTGCCATGTTTATTTAACATGTTTATACATGAAAGGAGAAGTGAATTTGATCCATTCATATCAAATGCCATGGTTAGCAAGAACAATCGAAAAAATTGCTACGACTCAAACTTGTATATGACAAGCCAACACATTTTTATCATCGCGTAAAAGCATATTATCTGTTCTATTCTGTTCTTCAATGCCATAAGAATAAATCTTTGCACTTTCTGCACGACGCAATCTTCATCCTGTGTGGTGCTTTAGTAGCAAACAACTCTGTACTGCTAGAACGATCTCAACAAGTCGACTAGCTCGCTCAGATAATGACAAGAAGATCCACCATCACCCATACTAACAACAAACTTGTGCTTCAAATCCAAGATCCTCTGCCTCATCTCTTCACCTTCCTTTTCCTTCATCAATGTTCTAATAGCCCTTTCTACTTTCACTCTCTCTATCTCACCCTCCAGTTCTAATCCAACCCTCCATTCATGAGTCAAGTACCTCGCATTGGTCGCCAAAACATGGTTGACATATCATCGGAGCGCCTTCACATATACTCTCTAAGGTGGAGTTCCATCCACAGCGACTCCAAAACCCTCCCACTGCGTCATGAGCCAGTACTTTCTTCTGAGGTGCCCATTTCACAATGCAAGCCCTGTCCTTAACACATTCTCTGAAATTTTCATCCTTCGCCTTGATCCATTCCGCACCTGGACTTGAGCCAGACCTTATAACCCACAAGAAAGGCTCCTTGCTATTTGCCAGACCCCAAGCCATTTCAGACAATTGGTCTTGGTTCATATGTGCTACGCTTCCCAAACTCACATAAATGACTGAATTATGAGTCTGCTTGTCAAGCCATGGAATGCAACCAGTATCCTCTTGCAGTAAGCTAACAGTTGAGGTAGGAGCGAATTTGTGTAAAGGGCCCATTGGAAAAATCGGACGTGGCATCAGTGGTGGAGCTGGGCCAGAGGTGACTCTTCCAGGCAGTGAATCGTGTTGAATATAATGGCAGAAGATGATTTGACATTGAGTGCCAGGGCTACCACCTCAAAGAAATAGTCTGAACTTCCAAAATTGCAGATTGGTAGGTCATTGAACCTGAGGGGCTGATGCAGGGGCACCGGAACCTGCAGCATGTTATCAAATAGAACACAACACGAGGCAGTTGTTAGTTAGTACAACCACAAGTGATCTAGCATCCATCGGCTTCATATACTTAACAGTATGACACTCAGGATTAAATCTGGCTTGGGTGTCAAACTTGGATGATGACACAGAAACCAGTCTTGAATAAAGTATAGGTTATAAGAGACTCATCGGATCGTAAAACTACAGGGTCATGCTGAAGATCAAACATGACAGAATTTAAAACTACAACCGTTTTTCGTCAATACATCCATCATCACAACAAAATTAATTAAGCGCAAGACTTCCCTGCGACCATGATATAAACTAGGAACGAGATAACTGTGACTCAATAAGAGAAAACGAACATGTACCCGGGACAGGGATGTGTCCTTGTGCCTTCAACTGGAGAAGAATCGGGCAAACTGCGATATTAGCAGCACTGCTTGTGTATAAAGCAATGCTAGGAATCTTCAAATCATGGGCGACGGCTCCAGAGAAGTACACGAGGGGATCGTAGATGATGCAGCAGATGTTGTCACCTGGGCCCGTGTGGTTTGTGCCCTGAGTTAGGCATTCCCTAAAGCTGGACTCACAGTTGACATGAAGCTTCAGCACAACGTCTGCCAGATCAGGGTTTCGAACCTCTTGCTCAGATAAGCCGTCCGGGATGCATAGGAAGGTCAAATCGGGGTGAGCAGAGAAACTATTGAAGTGTGTGTGAGCAATTGTAATGGAGAAATCCTTGGACTTGAGGACGGTCGCCAGCTGAAGCATGGGAGTGAGGTGGCCCTGGAATGGTCCTGGGACCATCTTTTCTTATCTTTTTCCAATCGAAGATATGCTCTTAAAAACAGGGGCTTTTGCTGATCCAGGCTGGTTTTACTCTCTTTGAAGATTTACACAGAATGGAGGTCATGGAACGGGGAATTCAAAGACTAGAACACACCAAGCGGTCAAGCTAGAAATAATTGCACTTTTTTAAATCGGCGTGGTCATCTTTGACCCGGCATCTAATGATACATTTGAAAAAACACTTGCTCTCTCTCTCTCTCTATCTGGCTTCTGCTTCCTGGCAGCTATTCTGGTTGATATTTTCTTGATTCGAATAATATATTTTAATGAGCAATAACAGGGACCATCAAGTCAACCCTCTTCTCGGGCTTTGGCTCATGAACAAGGGGTACACAAGCTGCTGGCTACATCATCGGTGTGTATCAGAGACAACTGCCCACATTTACACGACTCTCGAAACACAAAATAGAGACGAAACACACAGACGCTGCCCCCACAAAGCCACGATATCACCATGAAGTTTCATCATCACAGACTCAATCAGAGATCTCAGTGGCCTTGACCTCAGGCGTCCTCTCCTCCACCTTGGGAACAGTGACGGTGAGCACTCCGTTCTCCATCGAAGCCCTGACCTGATCCATCTTCGCATTCTCGGGCAACCTGAACCTCCTCATGAACTTCCCGCTGCTTCGCTCCACCTGGTGCCACGTGTCGTTCCTGTCCTTCTCCACGTTTCTCTCTCCACTAATCTGGAGCACCTGATCGTCCTCGATCTCGACTTTCACCTCCTCTTTCTTGAGCCCGGGTAGATCAGCGTTGATCACGTGGGCTTCCGGGGTCTCCTTCCAGTCGATCCTCGTGTTCGCGAAAGCGGTGTTGTCCCGGAAAGTCTGACGAAAATTGGAGGCGGAGAGGGATGAGGAAGGGAAAGGGAAGTCCTTGAAGGGGTCCCAGAGGTCGAGAGAGAAAGGGTCGAAGGCGTCGCTGCGACGGCCACCGAACCAGCTTGGGATGAGCGACATGGTTGTTAGGGGATCACCAGTGAAGATGTGAGACTGAGCCGAGAAAGAGTTTTGAAAGAACGCTTGAATTAGATGAGATCTGCTATCGTTCGACTATGTGGCATGGAACGGGAGTGCATTGGTATTAAAATAGGAAAGAGAGGATCGGTCTTGTACCTTCGCGGTCTTGCTAATTTTCGATGGATGCAAAATGGCAAACCCGGTGGCTTCATCAGGAAACTGCGGACTGGGCCTCGTCAATACTTTTCCAGCAACACCGGATCCGGGGAGATTCGAGAGAATGACTTCCATAGTTTTATATTTAAAGATACAAACGAATGACTTTATCGAAGGGGAAAAAAACCATGGGGCAGTTGAACTGCATTTTTTAGATGGCGGATATTGATAAAAGACGATATACATTGTATTTTTAAGAATTCATGTAAGAAGAAAATTAAGTATGGAACACACGTATAATATTGAGATTTATGGACTTTCAACTTTTCCAAAGTTTGAAAAGGAAATTCGCTAATCTTTCTATGAATACTTTCATTCGATTTTTTATATTCCCAAATCAGCGAAATTCCTTTTTCTAAAACGGCTGTTCGTCTTCTTTTCCACCATAGAAAATATTTTGCTATTGTGTTAAGCCATTTTCCAAACTGGTCAAAGCAATAGTTATGGGCCTGTCTGGAGACATCTCCAGACGTTCGGACCAGAAGTTTCGCGAGAGTAGGGGCCGGTTTGGAGAGAGGTCTGGGCCACACCAGATGGTTCTCCATCTTTACAGAAACTTCCAGTGTAGTTCGATCCTTAGCTCTTCTTCTCCTCTCCTATAAAAACCAGGCACGTCCCACCTCTCTTCCCGACTTCAAGAAAAGGAAAGCGTTTGCAAGAGATCCAACAGCAGCAGAAGAAACAGATACAATGTCGCTCATCCCGAGCTCGTTCGGCGGCCGTCGCAGCAACGTCTTCGACCCTTTCTCTCCCGACCTCTGGGACCCCTTCAAGGACTTCCCTTTCCCTTCCTCATCCCTTTCCGCCTCTAATTTCCCTCAAACTCTCCGGGAGAATACGGCTTTCGTGAACACAAGGATCGACTGGAAGGAGACCCCGGAAGCCCACGTGTTCAAGGCGGATCTCCCTGGGCTCAAGAAAGAGGAAGTCAAGGTCGAGATCGAAGACGATCGGATACTCCAGATAAGCGGCAAGAGGAATGTGGAGAAGGAGGACAAGAACGACACATGGCACCGAGTGGAGAGAAGCAGCGGGAAGTTCATGAGGAGGTTCAGGTTGCCTGAGAATGCGAAGATGGATCAGGTCAAGGCCTCGATGGAGAACGGAGTGCTCACCGTCACTGTTCCCAAGGTGGAGGAGAAGAAGCCTGAGGTCAAGCCCATCGAGATCTCTGGTTGAACTCAACTTCTTGTGGTTGCAGGAACGAGCAGTACACGTCCTATAATGTCCGGCTTTCTTGTGAACAAGTATAATTTTGGATATTTTTCTTTCGTTAATGTGTCATGCAAGAGGTTGTAGGTGTTTGTGCGACGGTGTAATCAATGTGTCGTCTCTGTTTTTGATGTTATATTCTATTTTGGTCGGGCCACAGTGTGGCGCTTGAATATGAATAATCTTCGATGAGTTTTGCAGTATTTGCTCTCTGGTTTGCCTGATCTGTAGTAGACTGAGATATTACACATGGTACCGGAGCAGTACAAAAGGGCCTTTGGCCTTT
This sequence comes from Syzygium malaccense, assembly GCA_031216405.1. Classification (NCBI taxonomy): domain Eukaryota; kingdom Viridiplantae; phylum Streptophyta; class Magnoliopsida; order Myrtales; family Myrtaceae; genus Syzygium; species Syzygium malaccense. Next base: position 23,450,018 of record CM062262.1, on the reverse strand, counting down.
CTCCGGGGCTATCTGATCCGGGGTTCCCGAGTTCCAGTTTGATACGGATGTTGACTATTTCATGCAATGTAGATTTCATCGTAGCAACGGTTCAATTGATCGGTGTGGTTTACAAAAATCCCACGACTAACGTCACAGAATTACCACACATTCAAACACTCACAGATTCTCTACTAAGCTAAAGTGTGTAATTGATGGACGTGGCTTCAATTCTAATGACCATCAGTAGTTCTGTGGAGGGAGAAATCGGATGGCTCCTGATAATCCATCATCCGGGACTTATTCCTAAAGGCCTGACTGCTGAAGAGCAAGAACCCGCCAGCATGTCCCACGATGGCGGCTATTAGAACACTGGCGTCAAAGGACATGATGGCGGGCATCACCATGTAGGTCACTGCGATACGATCAGTGTACATCATCGTCTGCATGAGGCTAGCTGCAACGTTGTTGACGCCGAGTCTTAGGAGCCTGGCGTGTGACATCCACTCCACGAGCACAGAGAGCCAGAACGCCAAGGCCCAGGAGCTGGGACCGCGCCAACCGGAGAACATGGTGTCCATGCTCTTTCCCCAGTAAATTGCCATGTGGTTCTTCATGTGATTGGTGAAGCTTAGCCAGACAATTTATGATGCTTTTTCGTTCACAAAATCGCAGGAGGGAAAGAAGATCAAGAAAGGAAGAGTAGTACATGAAATGGATGTAGGCCGCCGTACGGTCCAACCGGTTCGCCGGTCCGTCCGCTTGTACGGTCCAATTGACCTAGGAACACCATATCAAGGAAATAGAAGCACTGTAAAGGATAGAAGAGATTTATACACCTATTTTGTGATCCATCGTCTTTTGAGGCAGAATTAAATCCGGTGTCGGGGCTCTTCTTCTCTGTTACCCTTTGGATCCCTAGTGCAATGAGACCTTCCCCCACAAGAGATTTCTCTTTCTATTCTGTATGTGAGGTGGTTATGAGAGGTTCGGATTAGAAGAGAGACTTCCAATGCTATTTATGGAGTTTTCAGCAGGGCTCTTTCATTACGGTTCGAGTTCAACTCGGCCCACACATAGCCAAATCCATATTTAACTGATTAAAAATTCTTATATCCAACTTTATTATATTAATGCAGTAAACGATTAATTACAATTTCAATTAATGTAATTCATATCAGAAAAAACTCTTATAATAGAGGTACCCACCAAAGCTATCATGATCAATTGTACCAATCGTTCTGCCATATTACATTCAGTGATGTTGCGAAACTCACAAAAAAAGAAGAAAAAAATGCAACAGCAGAAGTGGGCAAAAGTGAATAAACCAGAACCACACACAAGTCCGAGGACTTGAAAGGGATGGATTGGGTCGATGACAAATTTATTAACTCATGATGAAGTCATTGTGGTTTAACACATGATTTCTGCGTACTACCTCTTTTCATGTGGACTGCTTGTGTCGTACAAAGTTCAAATCACAGACACGAGCGAAGCTAAAGCTCTGTTTCTCCCACAGCTTTTGTAAAGTTATGGCGTGAGATTCCAAATGTTGGCTCACGGCAGAATCGCGGTAGGTATGCCGACTTTGCTTCTCACGCACATGCTCGAAAAGGTTTAAAACTTCTCATCCAAATGACCTTGAAAATAGGTCAAAACAGTGAAGTCTTGGTTGTTGAACGACAAGATTGTACGATGTATTGGTGTGCCTTAGAATTTCCAGTACAGTTAAGGCACAAACTCCAGAAAAAATGATGACTTTTTTTTTTTCTCTATTGCATTCTTGACATTATTTGCTGGACATTAGTGGATGCTTAATACATAATTGCGTAAACGCAAAATTGGGCTTCTTCCTTTTCTTTTGATTTCGTATTCCTGCTAAGAAGGAAAACATTCATGAAACAATATGTTCAACCGCATCAGCAAACATTGAAGAGGTAAAATCTTTCTGTTAAAATGCATTCTATTTGACATATATGATTTTTCTCTCGTTCTCACATGATGTTAAGAGTCGTGCGAGAAAGACCCTAATATCGAGTGTAGCAATATGCACCTTCACAAAGTAAATCTTTGCACAATAGCCCTAGTGAAATCATAGCCCTTTTGCTTTACCTTAGTCCTAGAGTAGCTTCTCTCGTCCATCGGCTTGTTCCTTACTAGAGTCGGACGTCAAATTATTTCTCCGTAAGGAATAGCCATTTCCCGACCTCCGAAGATATAGAAGATAGGTTGTTAAGGTGAACTATCTCATGATTAGTAGACCAGATGTATCTTTTGCTATCAATGTCGTGGGCCAGTTTTCGGATGCACTAATGAAAACATATTGGAATGCAGCGGTTCGAATTGCTAAGAATGTTAAAGGTGCACTCGGCAGAGGACTATTGCAGCGGAGTAGATGCCATACTTAGGTAGTTGGCTACACTGATGCTGACTGGCTGGTGTCCCTTTAATCGGAGATTCACAACTGGTTCTTGCATGATCAGTGGAGGAACCTGATCTCAGGGAAGAGCAAGAAACTGAATGCTCTAGCTCTCTTCTGTATATAAGCTGGATGTCAAGCTATGGTGGTAACAACTTGTGAGTCGATTTGGTTGAAAAAACTGTTGACATAATTGGATATGATAGTCGCAAATGATGATTTTGTTTTCTGATAATCAAGCCATGTTACTTTCAATCCTATTTTCCATGAAAGGACTAGGGGTTGACTGTCACTTTGTCCAATAAAAGAAAATAATAAAGTGTTTGTTAGAACTGATGATTAGAAAGCTGATGAATTCCCTAGAACCTTGGAATCCTGAATAAAGTACATATGTAACAAGCTAGGCATACATGACATATATACTCTAGGAATAGAAAATAGTATCTCAGTGGATGTGTATATTATTGTATAATATTTTGTAATATTGGGTTTCTTATCTTGTAAGAGTTGAATACATTATAATTACATGTGTGCACTCTATAAGTAACAAACACGGTTTTTTTCTCCCACACTTTCTATCCTTCTCACATTTTAACTGTTATCTCACAACGCTTCAATACGTGATTATATGCATATACACTTCTTCCACCTAATGACCTAAGCTTTTAGGTTGGATATTCTTTCCACATAATACAAACTATAAATAGAGGCCAATAAGTTTGTGTAATTGCATTAAATGTATTCAGAGATCAGAACATCAGACTTTTGAACTTTTTGCAGCACACAAACTTGTCTCCAAGCATTGCAAAGTAGCAGATATCTCCGTGCTGCTACAATGATGCGAGCAACTCGACTAGATCGATCAAGAACTGGCGAGAAGATACAGCTTCGGCAATACTAAAAGTGGCCCAGCGCTCCAAGTCCAAGATCCTCTGCCTTATCTCTTTGCCTTTTTTCTCCTGCATCAATCTATAAACAGATCTTTCGAAGGTTCCTCTCTATCACACCCTCCAGTTCGAATCCGACCCTCCATCCATGTGTCAGGCACCTCGCGTTCACCTTTGGGTCACCGAATGGTTGACATATCATTGGCACCCCTTGCATATACTCTCCAAGGTGGAGCTCCATCCACACAGACCTCAAAACCCTTCCGCTGCGTCGTGAGCTACTACTTTCTTCTGAGGTGCCCATTTCACAATGCAAGCCCAAGTTGTCTGAGTTCCTCATCCATTGACTCACTGGGATTGAACCAGGCCTAATCACCCACAACAAAGGCTGCTCACTATTTGCCAGACCCCACGCCATTTCAGATTAACAATTTTCGTTCATACGTGCTGTGCTTCCCAAGATGGCATACTATGAGTTTGCTTATCAAGCCAAGAAATGCAACTGTTGTCCTCATCCAGCAAGGTAACGGTAGAGGTAGGAGCAAGTGTAGAATATAATGCCTATCCAAAAAAGTGGAACTTGGTACTTTTGGTGGAGCTGCATCAGCAATGATCCTCAAGGCACCTAATGGTGTTGCATATAATGGCTAAAGATGATCTGATGCTCACCAAGAATATCATCTCCATGAAATGGTCTAATCCTCCGAAATTGGAGATTGGTAGGTCTTTGAACCTGAGGGGATGATTGATATCAATTATCAATCAACAGGAAATGATGATAATCTATATAGAATAACAGCATGTACCTGGGAGAGAAATGTGGCTTTGGGCCTTTAGCTGGAGAAAAACAGGGAAAACTTTTGCATTGGCAGCACTGCAGGTCTATAAAACAATACAAGGTATCTTCAATTGGCCGCTTTGGAGAAGTACACGAGCACATCATAGATGATGTAAACGATCTCATCAAAGGCTCTGAGCGTCTCATGCTCCAAGTCAAGCACCCTCTAGAGCCAGAGTCACAGATGACATTGAGCCTTAGCACTAGAGCTTTCATGTCCGTGGATCTGATCTCTTGCTCTGATAAGCCGTCCAGTATGCATAGGAAGGAGAAATCAGGGTTAGGCTAACGGGGTGGACTCTGGTACCGTCTGTGGGCAATTGTGATGGCATAGCCCTTGGATTTAAGATTTTGCCAAGCTGAAGCATAGGAGCAAGATGTGAAATGGACGGGGGACCGGCACCAATCTGTTGCGGTTATGCCCTCAGATTTCGCATCTTAGCTTTGTCCATCTCTGATTGAGGCACCTGGGAAGTCTAAGCAGCGCTCATCAAAAAATCTGCCCGTGGATAGTCTGTCCAAGCCGGGTATACAATATCTTGATTGAGAAGATTTGAAATCGTACGAGTTTTTTCTCAAATTCTAATGCTGTCTGAGAGACCAACAGAGATTTCTCTTAAGACTTCTCATTCATGCATTGCAATTTGCGAGCGAATCGAAAAGCTTCCTGGACGATGGCTTTGAAATATGACATCGAGCATAACATGAAGATGCAAAATCCTTACAAAACGCAGCACACACAAAAGCCACCATCTGCCAAAGACTATAGAAATACATATTGTATTACTGTTTTAACTAATGTGAGTTCCATAGTTTTAGCTTACAGCAGTATATATTAATACGACTCATGAAGCACAGGAAGAAACCGACAGACACAACTCTCTGCGCACACACACAGCCATCTGAAGTTTAACCCATCACGAAATCAACCGGATATGTCGATGGCCTTGACCTCGGGCTTCTGCTCTGCTTCCACCTTGGGAACAGTGACGGTGAGCACTCCGTTCTCCATCGATGCCTTGACCTGATCCATCTTCGCGTTCTCGGGCAACCTGAACCTCCTCATGAACCTCCCGCTGCTCCGCTCCACCCTGTGCCACGTGTCGTTCTTGTCCACCTTCCTCTCTCCGCTGATCTGGAGCACCCGGTCGTCCTCGACCTCCACCTTCACTTCCTCCTTCTTGAGCCCCGGCAGATCGGCCTTGAACACGTGGGCTTCTGGGGTCTCCTTCCAGTCAATCCTCGTGTTCACGAAGGCGGAATTCTCCCGGAAAGTCTCGGGCAAAGACGGTGACAGCTGCGAGGAGGAGAGAGGGAAGTCCTTGAAAGGGTCCCAGAGGTCGAGGGAGAAGGGGTCGAAGACGTTGCTGCGACGGCCAACGAACCAGCTTGGGATGAGCGACATATTGTCTCTGCTTCTTCTGATGTTAGAAATTCGACGGACGATGTTGGTGACTGATTGGTGCACAGATGCTTCTCTTGCGAATGCTTTCTTCGTGTTCTTGGGCTGGGAAGAAGGAAGGACGTGCGGGCTATTTATAGTAGGCAGAGGAGGTTTCTCGTACTTTCATGAGCTTTTGAGATATTCTCAAATGGAAGTTTCTGTTTCTGTTTTCTGGTATGATGGAGAAACATCTGGTCTCGGGTCAAGATCTATCGGGAGCCTGGGCCTTCCTCATGGACCATGATCGACTGCTTTCATGGGCTGAAATCTCTGCTTAATGCTGCCATCATCACGGGCGAAAACTATGCAAAAAGTGTTTTACCTATTGTATTTTTATCAATTCAGTCTTAAACTTTTTAATTTTGTCAATCTAGTTCTAAATCTTTTCACTTCTTACTAATTAAGTTCATTCGGCCAATTTTGGCCGGAAATTGCTGACGTGGACACTAGCCGGCTTATATGGACATTTTTTAATAATATTTTAATATTTTTTGATTTTTTTATTCATTTTTTTCTTTTTCTATTTTTTCTCTACCCCTTCTTCCTCCTCCAACTGGTCATCAAGCCTTGGCAACTGGCTTGAGGGGAGGGCCAGTGAGGTCGAGCCTCACCCTCGTCAGTAATTAGCGGCGACGAGGCTCTCTCGAGACCAGTGTCGGTGTAACGTCCCAGAGCATCACATACTAGGGCATTCTTTAGTCTTTTCACTTATGGCATAAGCGGAAGACAATACGCAATCAAAGGAAACATTTATCATTCAGTAGACACACACACAACATGCAAATACCACATCTTCATTTAATATTTGGATTCATATACAATGGTGATTTGAACGACATCATCTTTAAACACGATAGCAAAAGACTACATTTGGCAAGTCAAAATGGTGTCCTACTCCCCTAATGCCATCCAAGTGAAACCCATAGTTTCCTCTATCTCCAATCACCCATTCCCACGGTCATAACCAAAAAGTAACGACCGTGTAACCAAAATAATTCCACTATATAAAGCAACATCCACAACTCCACCCCGCTACTCGCTGTCACCACCATCATCACTGCTGTCACTATCAAGATAAGAGATCGGCAGCATGTCTAAAACTCTGTAAAAATGAATATCAACAGGAGTGAGCTAATGCTCAACAAGAGATGAAAATAAGTTCATAAACCGACCTATCTAACATATTCTCGATTCCTAGGACACACTTACATGAAGTGCATTTTAGACAAACAAGTAAAATTGGTATTTCCTTTGAAAATCATGTGCATCAAACAATCATGTATCACATATGTCACACACATGATATTGCATTCATGTACATGTCATTGGATCCACCCCATATCACATATTGCATTCATGTACATGTCGTTGGATCCACCCCATATCACATATGCTTGTGCGGTTCACTTCCGATGTGCAAGCCGGACTTCCATGGCACGCTGACCATAGGCATCCCACACTCCGGGACATCTTGATTCTTAAAACCAAGGCATTCTCCTCCTAACAACAACAACCCTCCGTCGGGGCATTCACGGTTAATCATCCCACACTCCGGGGCATCTTGATTTTCAAAACCAAGGCATTCTCCTTCTGACGACGACAAACCTCCGCCGAGGCATTCATAGTTCATCAATTGTAGGCATCACATAAACATTGCCAAAGATCTCAAACATAACCAATACATGACCACATGCAAATATGATAACTCATGAGTACATAACAACATGTTACTAACATAATATCACATTCTCTTACTCACAGTAGCTTCCACGCTAATATTCCAGATTCTGCCATCACATAAATAACCTCATTTGCTCCATCATTTGACATCAAATCAAGGTCTAACATACCTCATTAGAAAGCTCATAATGTGCACATTATATCTCCAGAAGACATCAAGTCAAGATTCCAATGTTTTCACGTGAGAAATGGTGCATCTTTGAAATTGGGTAATTTGGAACAGTTTTGCACAGTAATGGGAATCCTTTCAAAATAAATAGTAAGTGGACTCCAAAAATTCTAAATTCAAATATGTTGTAAAAGACACCTGGATAAAAATTTTTCATGAGAACTCAAAGCCCAAATCTTTTTGTGAGTACCTCATTTACTAGTTCAAAGACATACTAAAAGTTGTTCACTGGAACAGAACCTTTGTTTCACAAAATTAGTTCTATATTGTATCCAAATCATCTCAAAAAATTCTCAAATTTTTATATGTTTGATAGGAAGAAGTCCTCAAGAAATTTTGTGAGGAATTTTGTTCAAAATCGTCCTAGAAAAGCTTATGGAAAATCAAGAAGGTGTAAAAGTCATGGAACTAACCGATTCTCGGCAGTTTAACACGAGTTGAAAGCAAGCTTTCATGCTATCCAAATCAAGTCCAAAAATTCTAAAATTTAAGTATGTTAAACTTAAAGATGTTTGGAACAACTTTGAAAGGGAAAATTCTTAAAATTAGGTCCAAAAAAGTCTCCACAAAAATGACAAACCAAGAAGGTATAGAGAACCCGAATCTGGGTTTTCCAGAACAAAGTGTAAGAAACGAGTCCAAACAGAAAATCATCAAATTTGATTCAACAAAACTCATACCCAGCAACTTGAATAGACATGCAACACCCATTTCCGCCTCTATTCAACAACCTTTACCCATCTATGTCACATGCACCACAAGTTCTTGCCATAGAACACACATGCAGGACCATTTAGGGCTTAAACTCTAACATGCAAGGCCAATAAGGTCTTGTACACTCACATGCACACTCAAATCAGACCTGAACAGCAACATGCACGCACATCTAACACCATAAAACCAACATACAAGACCAAAAAAATCATCCATAACAACAAGCAAGCAAAACCAAGGGCATAGAGAGATGGATAGGCTTAGGAACAAGCATATCTCCTTGCCTTTGGGCTATCTAGGACCGGCAACTCTGCCTCTATGGCCATGCCTAAAACGACAAAAACAAGCTGGAAACGGAGGTGGTTCGGCGGTGGGGGCGCGGCGGCGAGTGAGGGCGTGAGTGGCGAGAGGGAGAGGGAAAGAATGAACTTGTGTTAGAGAGAAAATGAGAAGAAGAAAGTGAGAGGGTGAAGGAGGAGGGTCGGCCGAAGGGGGTAGAGGAAGAGAGGGAAGGAAATATGATTAGCTTCCCCATCATGAGCCCTAGTTGAGTGTTTAACACTCTTTCTAATCTTGCATGAATTTCCATTGGGCAAAAGGGATGGCAAGTCATCATTATTTGGCTTAAAACAATTAAATTAACTAGCAATTAGGAACTCCATGTGGCCGGCCATGCAAGGGCATTTTGGGCACAATTTTTGTGTCCCAATTGTCCAATTCAAGTGCACCTAATGTCCATTTAGGGCCTTGCTTAATGTCCATTAATCATGTACCTTATTTGATTCCTAATCTTATACATATTGTCACATAATAAGTCTCTTAAATTGTCCAATGCATCCCAATGATTTTCTTGGGTCATAATGTATCAAGTATCTAATTATCGACGTCCCGGAGGTATCTCGATAATTTTCTAATAAATCTTTGATCAATTCCAATAGAGATTCATATAATGCTATTACGAAATTTGGGATGTCACGGCCAACCCTCGCCTCTAGCAACGTTAGCCCAAGGTGAAAGAAGGGAAGGAAAAAAATAAATAAATAAAGAATAGAAAAAAATAAAAATAATAAAATAAAAAATTATTAAAATTATCCACATAGGCCAGCCGTTATCCACATCAGCGATTTCCAGCCAAAATTTGCCGAATGAACTCAATTGGCAAGAAGTGAAATGATTTAGGATTTAATTGGCAAAATTGAAAAGTTTATGACTAAATTGACAAAAAGCATAATAAGTTTAGGACTTTTTGGACAATTCTTCCATCTTCTTGATGAATACCACTTATTCTCTCTCTCCTGCTTTTGCTCACTCAAATTGTAATCACCATGATATTCACAACGATTTATTTCAGACAAAGAAAATCTGGATTGAACACATCACATCAGTTTGATTTCTCATTACCCAGATAAGCTTCATCGTCATAGGAAACGAAAGAAAGATTGTTCAGGAGAAATTTCTAGAAGTAAAGCGAGTCAAGTTACCATGAGCGAGCCATTGGTAGATTGCTCGAACTCTACTTGTTTTTCTCGAGTTTGAATAACTCGGTTACGTAATACCCGAGCTCGAGTTAATAACATTTGACACAAGTAAACTCACGAATCTGTTCGAATAGAAAAATGCTCGTAGTTTCATTGTATTTTTATCAAGTGGGAGCAGAACTCGAGCTGGTACTTGAGTTTAGATTGTAATTACCATGCAAATCCAGTTGAGTTGACTGGAGTCCAAATGCAGTAAAAACTGATGAAGAAGCTCGAACATTAAACCTCGTCGACTCAATTACATCCCTAAAGTACTTCTTCAGTTTGGTCGTGGCCATGTCTTGACAGTGCATACACGCAAGTATTCACCTCGCGGTAGCTATGTTGGAGAAAGCAGTCTGGGATTCGGGTTCCCAACAACCTGCAATCATCGACAATACCGATTAGAGGAGGATTATTGAAAGAATTCTTATCCATTACCTGGAGAACAGCCATGGCGTCGAGTTCAACGATCAATCTCCGAATTCCACGATCCACAGCAAGTTGTAATCCGTCTCAGAAAGCCGACAACTCAGCAAAGACAGACGAGGAGGTAGAGCCAATAATTCATGAAAATTAACAGACCCCATGGCACTCATGAGTAGGCAAAATGCCTCCTGCACCCGTCTTACTCAGGTTTTCCAAAGCCGAGCCATCTGTATTTAATTTGTTTGCAAAATGTTCCAGGGGGGATGAAGTTCGACGATGCTGGAGATCTTCTTCGTACTCCAATTAAACTTGATCCATGTGTGAAGAGGCTCCATGAAGCTCTTCATACATGAATTAGGAATACTGACACTTTTCCAGACATCCTGAGTGGCAGACAGTCATGAAGAACATGGAGGAATCCTCTTTAGGAAAACCGCAAATGTCTGCAATTCTCATTTTGCGTAATACCCCTGTTAAACAAAAGCGACTTTGTAGGGAGCTTATTATGATTGATGAGCCAAAGGAAAGTTTGGATCCTAGGAATGGTACGATTTTTCCAGATCCAACTCCAATCTTAACTTGGAGCAGAGGAAAATTCGTCAATGGCTAGGCATCCGCAGTCTTGAACTGCCCATCCTCAGTGGACTTCCAGGCAAGAGAATCTTCCTTGCTACTCCTGTGAGTGACAGGATTGCTCGAATTTTTTGGTTGATATCATCAGGAAAGTGCGGGAGATCGAAAAAGTCCCGAGCACCGGACACCAGGGCTGACCCAACAACCAGAGACAGTTATTTTCGTCGCCCTTATTAAGAGGACCAACAAAAGGGGTCTAAGATGGCCTAAACCAGTCCAATCATCATGCCAAAATCTTATATTCTTACTATTATCAGCAATTGGTCTGACCTTGAATGAAAGTTGAGTAGCCATCTTTAAGAGCTCTCCAATTGCGAGAAACTCTAGTTCTACCGGAAGATGTGATAGATCTTCTACGGAGGTATTTCGCAGAGAGTTTTTTAGCCCACTTTGCTTTTTGAACGAGTGATGAGACTTCCAATCTGGAAGAAGAATTTTTCTCTTAATATCAGGAGACCCCCCCAATGAAGTCTCTCTCATTTTTTTCAATTCTGTCGAGGACATCGGGAGGAAGACTAACACATTGCATATCACAATTCGGAATAGCTTCCTTACAGACTAAGCCTTGGCAATGGTGCTGCAGTTTTTCCGGTTGGCGCAGGCAAACAACATAAGGTCGTACGCGAAAGACAAATGGGAGAACAAAGGGCTTCCCTGATTGACTCCAATGGAGATCCACGCCTTATCCTCGCACATCCAGGATTTTTTCGGCTCAGGTATTCCATGCACAGGATGAAGATGTAAAGAGAAATGAAGCCACCTTGTCGAGTCCCCCATGAAGGCTCAAAACTATCTAGAGTATTCCATGCACAGGTCGTGGTAGAAGAAATACAGAGCAAAATGAGTTCTATCCAAGAATCTGGACAAGGTAAACCCAATTCCAACTGATCATAAGCCTTGGACAGATCAATATTTACAACCATCGTACCCGCCTTACCACCTTTGCTATTCATATAGTGAACTATTTCTTGCATGGTGATGACCTTATCGACACCTCTCTTCTGCCAGGGATGAAGCTACTCTGAAGAGGAGAAATTAAGGTCAATAGCTTTATAAACAGGGCTGCACAAACTGAAAGGCTGGAAATGAGTAATGCTTTTCTGGAGCCCGTCGGTTTTATATCAGTTTACCTCTTTCTTCGTCTCTTTTCCTTAATCCTTCCTTTCAACTATTTCCCTCAAATTTCTTTTACTACTCTATGCAAGCTCTATGAATATTGCTCGATCAAACCTTTCTTGGTTCATATCTTGAACTAGGCAAATCCATGAAATTGATTTGATCTATGGGTGACTATATGTCATGTAATTGCACTGTAACAATTCCGGCATTTTACAGTGGGATATTACCAAAAAAAAAACGACTTCAAATATGCACTTACATATAAAAAAACTATCCTTATTTTTTAAAACCTTCAATTTACATCTCCTTCTTTTTTCATTATTTGCATCTCCTTCAATAAGCTCGTTGATATAGGATATCCGTATTCCCCCTTTCTTCTGATTTATGTTTTTGCTGGGCGGAAAGAACATTCATCGAACATAATAGCAGGGCATGTTGATCAATCTCGAATGAGGCTGAGCCAATATGGACACAGCCCATTTAAACGAGATGTTGTTAAGCATCCTCATGTCAAGCTTACCTAGGCTTCTGTCATGAAAGGAACAACTCATTTGTGCCTGAATGCTAAATGTATCATGTCAGGTTCATCCTTCTTATGGCATACTTAGACAAAATTTATTATACAGTGAACAAGTTGGATGGGTCGACACAACTCATTATTATACATAGATATATTTAGATACCGTCTAAACATATTTAACATGTTTGTTCTGATAGTCCATAACTTAAACGTAGTAAATGTGTCATCGTACAACACATTTAATAAGTGTATTGTTTTTAGATTGCACATTTGTGACAAAATGAATAAACGTGTCATGTTTGGATGAAACGAAGTTTGACTAGATACAATTATAACATGACAGACATAAATTGCCAACCCTAATTAGTCTCGAACAAGTGAAAGGAGTAGTGAATTCAAGCCATTCAGATCAGCTCTGCTGGTTAGAAAGAAAACAAAGATTGCTTCAACACAAACTTGCATATGACAGGCAACAAATTTCATTATTGCATCTAAGCATGTCTGTTCTGTTCTGTTCTTCAACCCCAGAAGACCGAATCTGCACTTTCTGCAGTGCACATACTTCATTCTGTGCAGTGCTTTTGTAGCAGACAACTCTGTGCAGCTATAAAGATGTCAGCAACTCGACTAGCTTGCTTAGATAATGGCAAGAAGATCCACCATCACCTATACTAATATCAACCTTGTGCTTCAAATCCAAGACCCTCTGCCTCATATCTTCCCCTTCCTTTTCCTTCATCAATGTTCTAATAGCTCTTTCTACCGTCCCTCTCTCTATCTCACCCTCCAGTTCTAATCCTACCCTCCATTCATGAGTCAAGTACCTTGCATTCACCTTTTGGTCGCCAAAGCATGGTTGACATATCAATGGAACGCCTGCACATATACTCTCCAAGGTGGAGTTCCATCCACAGTGGCTCCAAAACCCTCCCACCGCCTCATGAGCCAGTACTTTCTTCTGAGGTGCCCATTTCACAATGCATCCCCTGTCCTTAACACATTCTTTGAATTCTTCATCCATCGACTCAATCCATTCCGAACCTGGAATTGAGCCAGGCCTAATAACCCACAAGAATGGCTCCTTGCTATTTGCCAGACCCCAAGCCATTTCAGACAATTGGTCTTGGTTCAAATGTGCTACGCTACCCAAACTCACATAAATGACTGAATTATGAGTTTGCTTGTCAAGCCATGGAATGCAACCAGTATCCTCTTGCAGTAAGCTAACAGCTGAAGTAGGAGCGAGTTTTTGTAGAGGACCTACTGGAAAAATCGGAACTTGGTACCGTTGGTGGAGCTGCGCCAGAGGTGACTCTTCGAGGCAGTGAATTGTGTTGAATATAATGGCCGAAGACGATCTGAGATTATACGTCAAGGCTACCACCTCCAAGAAATAGTCCAAACTTCCAAAATTGGAGAGTGGTAGGTCTTTGAACCTGAGGGGCTGATGCAGGGGCACAGGAACCTGCAACATGGAATCTAAAAGAACACAACACAAGGCAGTAGCTAGTTAGCACAACGACAAGTGAGCTAGAACCCATCAGCTTCTATACTTAGCAGTTTGACAACAATCAGGACAAAAACCTGGCTTGGGTGTCAAACTTGGATGATGACACAGAAACCAGTCTTGAATAGAGTACAGGCATAGAAGAGACTCGTCAGATCATAAAACTACAGGGTGATGCTGAAGGTCACATGACAGATTTTAAAACTGCATTTGATTTTCGGCAATGCATCGATCCTCACAAACAAAATGGATTAAGAGAGAGATTTTTCCGCGACCATGATATTAATTAGGAAGGAAATAAGTGTCACTTAAATCAGAGAAAACAAGCACGTACCTGGGATAGGGATGTGTCCTTGTGTCTTTAACTGGAGAAGAATCGGGCGAACTATGGTAGTTGCAGCACTGGTCGTGTGTAAAACAATGCTAGGAATCTTCAAATCACAGGCAACGGCTTCCGAGAAGTACACGAGTGCATCGTAGATGATGCAGCAAATCTTGTCACCCGGCTCCATACGGTTTGTGCCCCGAGTTAGGCACTCCCTAAAGCTGGACTCACAGTTGACATTAAGCCTCAGCACAACGGCTATGAGGTCAGGGTTTCGAACCTCTTCTTCAGACAAGCCATCAGGTATGCATAAGAAGGTGAAATCGGGATGAGCAGAAGAATCTGGACTGTTGAACTGTGTATGAGCAATTGTGATGGAGAAGTCCTTGGACTTGAGGATGGTCGCCAGCTGAAGCATGGGAGTGAGGTGGCCCTGGAATGGTCCTGGGACCAGGACCAATCTCTTGCGATTTCGCCCATGATTTTCCATCTTCTCTATCTTTTTTCCAATCGAAGACGGGCTTTTTGCTGATCCAGGCTTATTTCACTCTCTTTGAAAGTTCAAACAGGAGAGATAATGGGATGGGACGGAGGATGCAGAGACGTAGCAATGAAGGACAAGAAAACAGGTCGCTCCTAACAGTCAATTTGCGAAAGCTAGGAATAGTAGCTCTTTTTAACTGTTCGTGGTCAAGTTTGACACGGCATTTAATGATATATTTAAAGAAGCACTTGCGCTCTCTCTCTCTCTCTCTCTCTCTGGCTTCTGCTTCTTGGCAGCTATTCTGGTTCACAACATCTTGATTCAAATAATTCATTTAGATGAGCAATAGAAGGGACTATCCCGTCAACCCTCTTCCCTGGCTTGTCCTCGTGAGCTAGTGGATAATACATATACACTGCTGGCTAGGAAAATTCCAGATAATTCCTGAAGTGAAGCCAAATGAAAGACAAGCGAACAAGATCAAGAGTAACGCAAAGATTCACTCGGGCGATCCAACGAACCAGGCAAAACGGGGCTGAGAAAAGTTAAAGCTTATTACATAGATGTATTGCTAGTTCAGATTACATCAGGGTCTCAGAAAGAACAGCCCGACTCTCGAAACACAAAAGAAAGAGATGAAACACACAGACTCTCCACACACGAAGCCACGATTTCACATTAGCAGTCGTAAGTTACCATCACAGTCTCAACCAGAGATCTCAATGGCCTTGACCTCAGGCTTCTTCTCCTCCACCTTGGGAACAGTGACGGTGAGCACTCCGTTCTCCATCGAAGCCTTGACCTGATCCATCCTCGCATTCTCGGGCAGCCTGAACCTCCTCATGAACTTCCCGCTGCTTCGCTCCACCCGGTGCCGGTTGTCATTCTTGTCCTCCTTCTCCACCTTCCTCTCTCCACCAATCTGGAGCACCCGATCGTCCTCGATCTCGACTTTCACTTCCTCTTTCTTGAGTCCGGGAAGATCGCCTTGAACACACGGGCTTCCGGGGTCTCCTTCTAGTCGATCCTCGTGTTCACGAAGGCGGTGTTCTCCCGGAAAGTTTGAGGGAAATTAGAGGCGGGGAGGGACGGGGAAGGGAAAGGAAAGTCCTTGAACTGGTCCCAGAGGTCGTGAGAGAAAGGGTCGAAGGCGTCGCTGCGACGGCCACCGAACCAGCTTGGGATGAACGACATGGTTGTTGGGGGATCACCAGTGAAAATGTGAGATTGAGCCGAGAAAGTGTTTTGAAAGAACGCTTGAATCAGATGAGATAGGCTAGCGTTCGAGGATGTGACAAGGAACGGGAGTGCATCGGTATTAAAATAGGAAAGAGAGGATCATTCTCTTACCTTCGCGGTCTTTCGAGTTTCGATGGACGCGAAATGGCAAACCCAGTGGGTTCATCTGGAAACTGCGGACGGAACCACCTCAGTACTTTTCCAGCAATACCAGTTACCTGCCTGCCTGGTCAACTAAAACTCGTTGCCATGATTAGTTCTGTGCGTCACACCATCGACAAAACAAATTCTATTTTGATATCGTCCGATCAGTTTTTCAAATTAATGGATTCCATATCATGTTTATTTTCCACCAATCACAAAGACAGTACTTGTTGACTATTAGCTTCAGAATCAACTCTGATCATGTTAGCTTAGCAACGAAAATTATAATGACTTGGTCCGATTTACGGAGTTAAATTTGAGTTTTAGGGTTACTATATAAAGTAATGACCTTTTTGGGTAAGATCTTATCTATGAATAACATCACAAGCCTCACCTATCAAATATGGGACTTGGGTTGTCACAAACTCGCTCACTTAAATCACTGACGTTCTCGTTAGTATTGGCTTATACTGTCAGCGATACTCTATCTACTTTGTGTAACCAAGTCCATTTTTGCTCCCTCACATTCCTAGTTATCAAGAGCCGCATGTTGTCCAAGTCATCTCACCTCAGCGACACTTCCCGCCCTCATTGTATCTACTAGCAGTCTAGTCCATCCACAAACCACACATCAACTACAGGGAGTCGTAGTCTTGCTCCAATACCATATGTAACCACCTAGCCCGTTCTACGTGGCCAAGCCCCTTAAAGAAGTTTTCTGAATAACCACACAAGATGGCTGCCATATAGGGGTGGATCTTACTTGTGAATAGCATCACAAGGCCATTAATGGGATTTGAAATATCACCAAAATAGCTATTGTCGCAAGTTCTAAGTTTAGTACACTGATTAGCCGATCTTCGTACATGCTAACGTTAGCGGGCTGCGATAAATTGATCATCTTTTCCTGCAGTCTTAACTTTGGAAATTTCTCTGGAGTTGAGATTCTTGAATACTAATTGCGCTCAGCAGCTCGCATCACTAGTCCATATTGACATATTTTAAGTTTGGCCTGTAATGTTCTTTTTCTTCAACTCGCTAAACAGTACTTCAACAGGGATCTTTGTGTTTTCGTAAAATGCACTTGCTGCAAAGAGAAGGTAAGCATGCTAGATCTTTAGGGCGACTCAGTTTCCAGAAGACGAAACACTTGATATCCGTTGGCCTAGCTGTCTGAACAAGCCATTTCCTCTTCCTTCAAAGTAGAAGGCATGGAAGTGAATATCAACAATACCACACAATGCTGAAACTGAGTGAGAAAGATCGTATTCTCGTCTTTATTTCGAGCAATCCGACTAGGAAGGAAGAAAGAATGTCTATAGCATACGAAATAGGAATAAAAGGAGTATCTCTTTTTGAACTAGCTGGAATATTCAAATCTTGAAATTGTTAGTATGATCTCGTAGAAGCAATACATGCTAAGCTGCACTTGACTCTTCAGATCCTACGTCGAAAGATCCCGTTCCAGGCGCCTATCGCATGAGATGCGAGGACTTGCCACTTTTCCTGGTGATCTAGAACCCATGTTGGAGTTAATAGCTATGGTGATCAATATCGAGGCATCTTCAGCCGTTCTTCGAAAGGTGATGGCCGACCAGTGACGGGTAGGAGAAAGAAATATGGGTTAGGGTTTGCGGTTTCTTTATGGGGGAAGGCAAAATTGCAGTCTCTGTAAATAAGTAGCGTTGTGAGGATGTAAATTGATATGAAAGTGAAAACTCATGATCTAAGTTATAGGTTTTAAAACTAGGGATAACATTTAATATTGACTGCAAATCTTAGCAATTGTCCCTCTATAATTGTAAGTATCAAAGTCTCTCGAGATCGATCTCTTGTTGTACCTCATTGACCCAAGCTCATTTTTTTTATTGCAACTTTCTTATAAAATGTACCACACAAACACTTAGGAATATATTATGAATTGCTGTCCATAGAGTATGACACTTTCTATACAATTTATAGCAAAAATTAACTCGAGCACGACAAGATGTGATGAGAGATCCGTCCCTCAAGAGATCATAGGATAGGGTGTTTATAAGGATCCTGGGGAATAGATGCGCAACTGCCGACGACCGCTGAATCAAATAAAGAGTAAATCTTGCCTATTGATAGCAATTGTTTTTAATTTGTGTATCAGGACATTTTGTATAGGAGTTACGAAAAAGTTTAAGCAGTTAAGACTTGTTACAACTCTAGGGCCGACGGACCATAGCGCACTAAAAAATTCCATACACTAAAATCGAGAAAGTAAGAATCTGGTTACCAGCATTGGCTTGTCAAAGCGGTACAGTCATCAGTCATCCCTCATTCTCAAGCCATTCGTTTCATAAGCTTAAAGAAAAGAGGAGTGAATTATGGTCCCTAGCGAGCACTACGGCTCTCCATTTTTCTCCGTTGAATTGAAGTGCAACAGAGAAAAGAGAGGTGCCAATCCACGAGTTTAAGGTTGTTAATATAGGATATTCGTAAACGCATTCCCCCTTTCTTCTGATTTCTGTTTTTACTGGGCTGGAAGAACATTCATCGGACATAATAGTAGGACATATTGATCAATCTCGAATGAGGCTGAGCAGATATCCACACAGCCCATACACTAGACATGTCATTAAGCGTGCACATGTCAAGCTTACACAGGTTTGTGTCATAAAAGAAACAACTCGTTTTCACACGAATGCTATTGTATCTTGACTGATGCTTTCTATGAAATGTTTAGACAAGTTTGATGATACAATTGACAAGTCAGTCACAACGACACAATACACTTCAGAATATTTACGCATTTTTTAACACATTTTACATGTCTACACATATTTGACGAGTTTGTTCTAATAGTCCATATCTTAAACATGTCAATGTGTCCTGTCATATTATAAGTGTGTCGTATTTAAGATTCAGAATTGTGACATAATAAATAATTATGTCATGTTATACACGAAAGGAGAAGTGAATTCGACCCATTCAGATCAGCTCCACTGGTTAGAGAGAAAAAAGAACATATTGCTTCAACTCAAACTTGCATATGACAAGCCAACAAATTTCTGTCATTGCATCAAGCAGTATGTTCTGTCATGTTATGTTCTGTTCTTCAATGCCAGAAGACCAAATCTTTGCACTTTCTGCGCTACACAAACTTCAATCCACGCGGTGCTTTAGTAGCAAACAAATCTGTGCTGCGAGAACGATCTCAACAACTCAACTAGCTCGCTCAGATAATTGCAAGAAGATCCACCATCACCTATACTAACATCGCACTGGAGCTTCAAATCTAAGACCCTCTGCCTCATCTCTTCACCTTCCTTTTCCTTCATCAATATTCTAACAGCTCTTCCTACTGCCCCTCTCTCTATCTCACCTCCAGTTCTAATCCTACCCTCCATTCATGAGTCAAGTACCTCGCATTCACCTTTTGGTCCCCAAAGCATGGTTGACATATCATCGGATCACCTTCACATATACTCTCCAAGGTGGAGTTCCATCCACAGTGGCTCCAAAACCCTCCCACCGCCTCATGAGCCAGTATTTTCTTCTGAGGTTCCCATTTCACAATGCATCCCCTGTCCTTAACACATTCTTTGAATTCTTCATCCATTGACTCAATGCATTCCGAACCTGGAATTGAGCCGGGCCTAATAACCCACAAGAGAGGCTCCTTGCTATTTGCCAGACCCCAAGCCATTTCAGACAATTGGTCTGGGCTCATATGTGCTATGCTTCCCAAACTCACATAAATAACTGAATTATGAGTTTGCTTGTCAAGCCATCGAATTCACCCAGTATCCTCTTGCAGTAAGCTAACAGCTGAGGTAGGAGCGAGTTTGTGTAGAGGGCCTATTGGAAAAATTGGAACTTGGTACTGTTGGTGGAGCTGCACCAGAGGTGACTTTTCGAGGCAGTGAATCGTGTTGAATATAATGGCCGAAGACGATCTGACATTATGCATCAAGACTACCAACTCCAATTAATGGTCCAAACTTCCAAAATTGGAGAGTGGTAGGTCTTTGAATCTGAGGGGCTGATGCAGGGGCACCGGAACCTGCAACATGGAATCTAAAAGAACACAACACAAGGCAGTTATTAGTTAGCACAGCGTCGAGTGAGCTAGAACCCATCAGCTTATATACTAAGCGGTTTGACAACACTCGGAATAAAAGTCTGGCTTGGGTGTCAAACTTGGATGATGACACGGAAACTAGTGTTGAATAAAGTTAGGCATAGAAGAGACTCGTCGGATCATGGACTACAGGATCATGCTGAAGGTCACACGTACAGATTTTGAAATTGCAATCAATTTTCGGCAACACATCCATCCTCACAAACAAAATGGATTAAGAGCAAGATTCGCTGCAACCATGATAATAATTAAGAAGGAAATAAGCGTAAATTAAATAAGAGAAAATGAGCACGTACCTGGGACAGGGATGTGTCCTTGTGCCCTTAACTGGAGAAGAATCGGGCGAACTGTGGTAGCAGCAGCACTGCTTGTGTATAAAGCAATGCTAGGAATCTTCAAATCGCGGGCTACGGCTTCCGAGAAGTACAAGAGTGCATCGTAGATGATGCAGCAAATCTTGTCACCCGGCTCCATATGGTTTGTGCCCCGAGCTAGGCACTCCCTAAAGCTGGACTTACAGTTGACATTAAGCCTCGGTAAAACGGCTATCAGATCAGGGTTTCGAGCCTCTTCTTCAGACAAGCCGTCAGGTATGCATAAGAAGGTGAAATCGGGGTGAAAAGAAGAATCTGGACTGTTGAACTGTGCGTGAGCAATTGTGATGGAGAAGCCCTCGGACTTGAGGATGGTTGCCAGCTGAAGCATGGGAGTGAGGTGGCCCTGGAATGGTGCTGGGACCAGGACCAATCTCTTGCGATTTCGTCCTTCACTTCCGTCTTCTCTATCTTTTTTGATATTCAGAAGTTATGCTAAGTTATGCTCTCAAACGCAGAGGCTATTGCCGATCGAGGCTGGTTTTACTCTCTTTGAAAATTTACACAAAAGAGAGATCATGGGACGGAGAATGCGAAGGGACCCGGGCAATCAAGGACAAGTAAACAGGACACACCAGACGGTCAATTTGCGTAAGCTAGGAGTAATTGCACTTTCTAAACGTTTGTCGTCAAGTTTGACACGCATTTAATGAAATATTTAAAGAAGCACTTGCTCTCTTTGTCTCTCCCCCCTCCCCTCCTATTTTCTGCTTCTTCGCAGCTTTTCTGTAGAAAACATTGCATTTGCATAGGCCGGCCCCTGCACACGTCGCCATGGGGCCACACCTTTCAGCAATCGACCCATGGTGCCACGTGGCGCAGTCAACCCTCTTCTCTTCCGTGGCTTGTGCTCATGAACAAGTGCATAATACGCTACACAAACTGCCGCCTAGGAAAATTCCAAATAAATCCTGAAGCTTGAAGCGAAATGAAAGACTAGCGAGCCAGATCAAGAACAAAGCAAAGATCCACACCAGCAATCAAACTTAACAGATAAAATGGGGCTGAAATTGCAACATTGAAGTTAAGCTTTTTTTTTTATGTAGAACAAATAGTAAATGCTTATATGGAAACATTCAAGCGTCATAAAAACGAGCGCTCCCGCCATTGCCTTAAATAATGGGTCAATTTCAAATGATCATAACTTTTGATCCAGAAGAATTATGATGCAAACAACATATCAAATCAAATCCTTGATTTCCGATCATTCAAAGATAATCCTTGATTTCCAGGCCTTCGAAGATTTCGGATGTGATTTGCAGATTTCGAAACATGTTTTGAAGGCTTTCCCCTTTATCAAGAATTCCTTCAAAGATTTTGGAAGTGATTTGTAGATTTTGGAATGCATTTTGAAGACTTTGCCCTTTATCAATATTGTTTTCCTTAATTATGTTATTTGATTTTAAATATTTGGTTGTTCCCCAAAAGGCGACCTCTCTATAAATAGGCGCCTAAGATATTGTAAATCGCACTTCAATATTCAAAATAAATGTCATCTTTTGGAAGCCCTTTCCAAGTCTATCTTCCTATGCGCCATTTGGTATCTGAGCAAGTCTCTCCTATGATGATGACTAATAACGTTAATGTCAATCTCCTTGTAGCTGAGGGTTGTGAAAACGAGCCTATTACACAGACTAAGTTCAATCGATTTGCGGAGCAAACCGAATAGAGGTTTCAAGAATTATTTGTCGCCATCTAGCGTTTGTCCACCAACCCCGTACCTGGTAATCTTTTGGCAAAAAGTGTTCAGGCCGCTCAAGTCTCAGAAGCAGCTATGGAACGTGGGGCAAATCCTTGACAGAGGCGACAAGCCTATGTCAAGGACTCCGAAGAAGAAGAAGAAGAAGAAGAAGAGTTCCTGAACTGGCTTGTCCGTGGAGTTCGTCGGAACAGGGGACATTGACGAGACCCTAAGCAATATCAATTGAAGGTTGACCTCCCAACCTTCAATGGCAACTTGAATATTGACGACTTTCTAGACTGGCTTTGGGAAGTTGAGAAATCCCTCGACGCCAAGAAGATCGAAGAGGACCGCCAAGTAAAACTGGTGGCGTACAAGTTGAAGGGAGGCGTCTCAGCTTGGTGGGAGCAGACACAGCTGACCGGATGCCAACAAGGGAAACCTCCCATCAGAACGTGGAATCGAATGAAACAAATGTTAAAGGTCCGGTTCCTACCAACCGATTATGAACAATTATTATTTCAGCAATTCCAAAATTGTAAGCAGCTAAACTGAACAGTCCAAACCTACACGGAGGAGTTTCTTCGACTCTCCGCCCACAACAACTTGGCTGAATCGAAGGCACAACAGACTGCCAAGTCCATCAATGGCTTGCGACTCAATATTCAAGACTGTGTTTCACTACACCGTTTGTTCTCTGTTGAGGATGCTCAAGAAATGGCTCGAAAGATCGAGATGCAACTGGAGAGAACTAGCCCCACTAATCGGGCTAATAATTATTTCGCACATGGATCATTTGGAAGGGGGAGACAACTAGATGTTCTAGAATCCTCCAACCAACAAACCAGCAATATGAACCAAACTTCGGGGATTAATGATGGGGTGCCCAAGGAACTAGTTGTTGCAAACAACTATAACACTAATCTGAATGCCTAGAATCCAGACGCTAAGCCACAACCAATTAGATGCTTCAAGTGTAACGAATTGGATCATCGTTCAAGTGACTGCCCACGACGGAAGATGGCCAATGTTGTCGATCACGATGACCAAATTTACAAAAATGAGTGGGTGAATGAAGAAGATGTGGAGGATGAAGAGGGTGAGCATATCAAGTGCATCGTTAGACGACTATTACTTGCCCAGCAAAAAGAGGATACCCAGCAAAATAGTCTTTTTCATTCCCATTGTACTATCAACGGCAAAGTTTGCGATGTCATTATTGACAATGGTAGTTGTGAGAACATTGTGTCTAAGGCCCTGGTGGACTATTTACGGCTAAAGACAGAGTCACATCCCTCCCCTTATTCAATCGGGTGGATTCGAAAAGGGACAGAACTCAAGGTAATGCAATTATGTTATTTACCTATTTCAATTGGAAAGTCCTATAAGGACATTGTTATATGTGATGTGGTGGATATGGATGCATGCCATGTCTTGCTGGGACAACCGTGGCAGTATGACGTTGATATCATCCACCGACCCCAAGAGAACAGCTACACCTTTGTGTGGGAAAAGACAGATTATTTTGAACCTGCAGAGTTACACTCCCAAGGCCCCGAAGAAGCAAAGTGCGGGTGTTATGTTAAATGTCCATAAACGTGAAGGGATATATATAATTGTGGAAAAAGATGATCAACAAGCTATTATTCCCATTCGTAAGGCTCTTCAACCATTGTTAAAAGCATTTAGCAAACTCATTCCGGAGGATCTACCTATTGGATTACCTCCCTTGAGGGATATCCAACATGAGATTGACTTCTTCCAAGAGCGAGCCCGAAGGAGAACCAGATTTTACAAGACCAAGTGGGAGAACTCCTCAAAATGGCTTCTTGCACCAGAGCACGAGCCCTTGTGTAGTGCCCGCACTCTTCACACCGAAGAAAGACGGGAGCATGTGTATGTGCGTCTATAGCCGGGCAATAAATCGGATTACTATCAAATACTGATTCCCAATCCCTCGCTTGGATGACATGCTCGACTGGCTTGCTGGATCAAAGGTTTTTATAAAGATTGATTTACGTAGCGGATACCATCAAGTCCGCATCCACCCCAGCGACGAATGGAAGATAGCCTTTAAAACAAGTGAAGGGTTGTACGAATGGCTTGTCATGTTGTTTGGCCTCACCAACGCACCCAGCACCTTCATGCGTTTGATTACTCATGTTCTCAAATCTTTCATTGGCAAGTTCATGGCAGTCTATTTTGATGACATCCTCATATATAGTCCAAATGACTGACAGCATATGAAGCATCTAAAATATGTCTTATCGACCTTGTAGAAGAACCAATTGTACATTAATATGAAAAAATGTAGCTTCATGACAAACTAACTCTTCTTCTTGGGGTATATTGTTGAAGCAGAAGGCCTTCAAGTTGATGCACAAAAGGTAGCTGCCATTTGTGATTGGCTAGCTCCCCAGACCGTTAGGGAGGCATGTAGCTTCCACGGTATCGCGACATTCTACCGACGTTTTATCCGAAATTTCAGTACTATTATGGCCCCAATCACTGAATGTTTGAAGAAGGAAAAATTTTATTGGGGTGATGAAGCAGAAGCCAGCTTTGCTCTCATCAAAGAGAAACTTTCCACGGCACCAGTACTAATGCTCCCAGATTTTGAAAAGGTATTCGAACTGAACTATGATGCTTATGGAGTAGACATTGGCACTGTTCTCTCTTAGGAAGGTAAGCCTATTGCTTATTTTGGCGAGAAATTTAATAATGTCCATAGGCGATGGTCTACCTATGAACATGAGTACTTTGCTGTAATACGAGCCATCAAGCATTGGCAACCCTATCTTTGTCAACATGAGTTTATCCTTAATACTGACTATCAAGCACTCAAGTATATCAAGAGTCAAAAGCATCTTAATCGAATGCATGCATGTTGGGTCTCCTTTTTTAGAACAATCCAACTTCATGCTTCAACACAAGGCGGGCCACTTGAACAAAGTCGCTAATGCACTTAGTCATTATGCTGCAACACTCGTCACCATGCATACCGACATTGTAGGATTTGACCACCTTTGTGCTCTTTATGCCGAGGATGATAACTTTCAAGACATTTGGGAGAAGTGTTCTACAACAAGCTCTCATGATGATATAATCATTCAAGATAAATTCTTGTTCTTTGGCAATAGGTTGTGCATCCCTGACAACTCTTTGCGGGAAAAACTTATTCGAGAGCTCCATGGTGGCATCCTTGGAGGACATTTGGGACGAGACAAAACAATTGCTTTGGTTGAAGAGCGGTACTATTAGCCTCAACTAAAGCGGGACGTTAGGCGATTTGTGAAAAAGTGATACATCTGTCAGACTGCCAAAGGCCACTCGCAAAACACTAGTCTCTACACCCCTTTACCTATTCCTTCTGGACCTTGGGTGGATTTCGTGTTGGGCCTTCCTCGAACCCAACAAGGTATGGATTATGTTTTTGTCGTGGTGGATAGGTTCACAAAGATGGCACACTTTATTCCTTGCAAAAAGATTTCCGATGCCTCCCATGTAGCGAACCTATTTTTTCGGGAAGTAGTCCACTTGCATGGTGTGCCCAAAACAATCACATCCAACCGTGACACAAAATTCCTTAGTCATTTTAGAGGACCCTGTGATGCTTATTTGGGACGGATTTACAGTATAGCAGCTCTTTCCATCCCCAAACTAATAGTCAAACTGAAGTCGTCTACCATACTATGGTGGATATCATTCGTTGTCTCTGTAGTGACATGCCAAAGTAATGGGACCGGTATCTTGCTCCTGCTGTGTTTGCCTTCAACAACACCGTCAACCGCTCCATAGGCAAATTCCCGTTTGAGGTTATTTACGGGCGAACTCCACAACATACACTGGACCTCGGGCCTTTGCTCAAAGTCTCAGGATGTAGCATTACAGCTGAGAATTTAGCAACAAAATTGCAAGAAATACAAGAGAGTGTGAAACAACAGCTAGAAGTTTCCACTGCTATCTATAAAGTTGATGTAGATAAACACTGTTGCCTCAAACTATTTATTGAGGGTGATGAAGTTATGGTCTACCTCTGCAAGGAACGTTTCCCTGTTGGTACATATAACAAGCTGAAGCACAAAAAAGTTGGCTCCTGCCGAATCGTAAAGAAGATCAATGACAATGCCTATATTGTTGATCTTTCGAGTGACCTCAACATCTCTCCGACATTCAATGTGGTGGACCTGTTTGATTATCGTTCCCCAAATACTCCCCTTTATCCTTATAATAACTTGGGGTCGAGTTCTTTTGAAGTGGAAGAGATTGATGTAGAACAAATAGCAAATGCTTATATGGAAATCTTCAAACGTCATAAAAGCGAGCGCTCCTACCCCTACCCTCGCCTTATATGACGGGTCAATTTCAAATGATCATAACTTTTGATCCGGAGGAATTATGATGCGAACAACATATCAAATCAAAATCCTTGATTTCTAGACCTTCGAAGATTTCGAACGTGAATTGCAGATTTCGAAACGCGTTTTGAAGACTTTCCCCTTTATCAAGAATTCCTTCAAAGATTTTGGGCATGATTTGCAGATTTCATAATGCGTTTTGGAGACTTTCCCTTTTATCAATATTGTTTTACTTAATTATGTTATTTGATTTTAAATATTTGGTTGTTCCCCAACAGGCGACCTCTTTATAAATAGGCGCCTAAGATGTTGTAAATCGTACTTCAATATTTAGAATAAACGTTATCTTTCAAAAGCCTTTTCCAAGTTTATCTTCCTCCGCATCATTTTACACAAAAGTATTGATAGTTTAAATTACACCAGTGTCTTAGACACAACACCCGATTTATACAACTCTCCAAATCCACAAGAAAGAGACGACGAATGCAAACTCTACACACACAAAGCCTCGATTTCATATTAGCACTCATAAGTTACCATCACAGACTCAACCAAAGATCTCAATGTCCTTGACCTCAGGCTTCTTCCCCTCCATCTTGGGAATAGTGATTGTGAGCACTCCGTTCTCCATCGAAGCCTTGACTTGATCCCTCTTCGCATTCTCGGGCCAACCTGAACCTCTTCATGAACTTTGCTCTGCTGCACTCCACTTGATGCCACTTGTCGTTCTTGTCCTCCTTCTCCACCTTCCTCTCTCCACTAATCTAGAGCACTCGATCGTCCTCGATATTGACTTTCACTTCCTCCTTCTTGAGCCCAAGAAGATCGGCCTTGAACACGTGGGCTTCCGAGGTCTCCCTCCAGTCGATCGTGGTGTTGATGAAGGCAGAATTTTCCCGAAAACTCTAGGGGAAATCAGAGGTGGAGAGGGAAGAAGAAAGGAAAGGGAAGTCCTTGAAGGGTTCCCAAAGGTCAAGTGTGAAAGGGTCGAAGGCGTCACTGTGCCAGCCGCTAAACCAGCTCTGGATGAGCGACATAATCGTCTCTGAAATCATCATTTGATCGGAGGTTAATGATGTTGAAGGACAAGTTTTGCTTGATTTATACTCAGGTTTGGAGTTCTTGGTGATTTGCTTTCTATCTAGATTCTTGTCGGAAGGAGAGGGACGTGCTAGGATATTTATAGGGAGAAGAGGAGGTCCTCCTCATACACTCGTGAGAGTTCTGGAATGAGGTTTAAGCTTTTGGTTATGGCCTTCTAGCTCTTTCTCAAGGTTAGGCTTTGCTCATGGACATAATCATACGTTTGACTATTTGCCATTTTTTCCCCACAATGAAACTTATAAAACTTTGGGATATCATTACTAGAAATCCTAAAACTTATCACTAAAATACAATTGAGTCCTAAAACTTATAAAAAGTGCAATCAAGTCCTAAAACTTGTCAAGTTAATGCAATCGAGTCCTTCCGTTAACACCATCAATTTGTCTAACAGAAAATGCTGACTTAGCATTTTTAAATCAATTTCTTTCTCATACGTGACATTTATTATTATTATTATTATTATTATTATTATTATTTAAAAATATTTAAATTATATTAAAAAAGTAAAGAAAGCTAAAGTTTTATTTAAGAAAACAATAATGTAAAAAAAAGAAGAGGAGGCCTCGCCAGTAGGGTGCTGCCGCCATCGCCCTTCGCCGAAGCGGCTAGCAAAGGCAAGGGTGGACGGTCCAAGCAAGGGTTGGTGAGACTCGCCCAGATTAGGTTGAGGTGCCCAGATCTGCACAACGCCGACCCTCACTGCTGGCAACCATTGCCCACCTCAGGTGAGGTTTTGCTAGGGGCCCACGAAGCTCGCCTAGATTTGGGCAATGCCTCGCAGGCCCTTACCAACCCCGGGTGAGGGCCGGCAACGCTCACTAGGCCCGAGCGACAGTTGGATTCGCCCAAATCCGGGCAAGCCTTGCTTGGGCTTAGCGATGGTCCCTGGCCACTTTGGCGATGGGCGGCAACAGCAGTGCCCAATGGCAAGGACTCCCCTTTCTTTTCTTTACTTTGCTTTTCTTTTTTCATTATTGTTTTTTTAAATAAAAATTTAGCTTTTTTTAGTTTTTTTATTTAATTTAAATAAGATTTGAATGAGAAAATAATAATAAATGCCACGTAGGAGAGAGAAATTGATTTAAATAAGCCACATTAACATTTTCCGTTAAACAATTTGATGGTGTTAACTTTAGGATTTGACTGAACTAATTTGATAAGTTTTAAGACTTAGTTGCACTTTTTGCAAGTTTTAAGACTTTTAATGAATATATCCCTAAAACTTATCACGAAAGTGCGACTAAGTTATTAAACTTATCAAATTTGTATAATCAAGTCCTTCCATAAACTTCGTCCAATTTGACTGACGGAAAATGCTAATGTGACGTTTTTGTTATTATTTTATCTACCCTACATTGCAAGTAGGGGTGAGCATGATTCTAGGTTCTACCCTAGAACCTAAGAACCTAACCACTAGGAACCTGTAGGTTCCAGGTTCCAAAATATGTAGGGTAGATTCTGGATTCTAAAAATTTGGAAACCTGTTTCGACGGATAGGTTCTAGATTCTAAGTATGTTGAACCTGAAACCTGGAACCTGAACCTGTCTTCTTGTGATCCTGCTCTATTTCATGGCATTAGATGATTGGTGTATGATCTAAAACTACTAGTCCGAGCTTTCATTTTATAACTTGTTAATAATTCATATTCTTCATATGTCTAAATATAAATTATAGTTAGTGGATCATAGTAGTAAGTGGTGATTATTTAAGGTGATAATTCACTGCAATTGTTCAATTAATAATACAGGTGGAACCTTAATAAACTCTTGAACATGAATAGTCTCTGGAACTGACCCTCGAACCTGTGATAGAGTAGGTTCTAAGTTCCAAAAAATAATGAACTTATTATCATGGATAGAACTTATACAGAACATGGAACTGTTCATCCCTAATATCGATTCACACAATGACTTCTCATTTTAGTTTTATTTATTTGAATTGTAATGCCAGAAAAATTAGTTTTTTGTATTCTCTTTGATAAATGACAAGCTTGTCCAGTATTGTTGTGTTCATTTTTTGTTTTATTTAACTAAAAATACAAAAAAAAAAGAACATGTTAGATCTTGGAACATACCCCGAAACCTGTGACAAGGTAGATTCCAGGTTCTAGGTTCCGACGGGTAGGTTCTAAGTTTCAAAAAATGGAAAACCTGTACCCCGAGGGTAGGTTTCAGATTCTATATGGAACTTGTAAAAAACTTAGAACCGCTCACACCTAATTGTACTGACGTGGTTAAAACGAATATTGTTTTGGTCCAAATATGATTTTTTAATATAAATTTTATTTAAGTTAAATTAAAAAATAAGCAAACTATAAAAAAGGAAAACGCAAACAAGGGCTTGCCGTGGGAGCGGCAAGGGCTACAAGTTTTCCTTTTGTTTTTTTTTTCCTTTTTGTGTTTTTTTAAGTTTGTTTATTTTTAAGATTATTTGAATAAAATATGTATTTAAAAATTAGATTTAGACCAAAACCATATCGTTTTAACTTTATGTTTCATGTTTTAGCCACGTTATCATCACATAGGAGAGAAAAAATAATAATAATAAGACACGTTAATATTTTTCGTTAACAACGGAGTTATCTAGAACCTATGATGACATCAACAACTATGGTGATCAAACAAGGCATCTTTGGCCATTCTTTGGAAGGTGATGGCTGGCCGGTGACGGATAGGAGAGAGATGGTGGAGGAGAGAGAAATGCAGGTTAGGGTTTGTGATTTTTTTTTCCTTTTTGGGATGGCTAGTTTGGGAAAGGAAGTAGCAATTTCTGTAATAAGTAGGGTTGTGAGGATATAAGTTGTTATAAAATGAAAAACTGGAAGTTATAGGTTTTAAAGTAAAGATGGTATTTAATGTTTAGTGCAAATCTCATGATACTTTTCGCAATTGTCCCTCTTATAATTATAAGCATCAATAGTCTCTCGAGACCAATTTCCCTTTGTACCTCATTCGAACCAAGCCTTTTTTCTATTGTAACTTTTCTATAACCTGTACCACACAAACACTAGAAATATTTTATGAATTGTCGTCTATTGAGTATGGCACTTTGTCTAAAATTTATAACAAAAATTAACTTGAGCACAACGAGATGCGATAAGAGATCGGTTTCTCAAGAGACTAAAAAAAAGTGTTTCTAAGGATCCTCATAAGTAGATCTGCAACGGTCGATGATCATCGAAACAAAAAAAAAAGAGAAAATGTTGCCTATTTTTCGTGATTGCCTTCAAGTTTTAGTGTGTGTTATGACATTTTGTATAGGAGTTACAAAAAAATTCAATCAGTTACAACTTGTTATGACCCTACGATCCGTCAACCGGTGGCCGCTAGACCATAGAACTGCCCCATAGAAAAGTTATACAAAGTAAAATTGGGAAAGTAAGATTCCGGTTACCAGCATTGGCCTGCCAAAAATGAGAAAATCATTGGTTAGTCCCCCTTCTTAAACCATTCTTTTCATAACGATAAAGAGAAGAGTGAATCTATGGTCCCTCGCAGGCATTATGCCCTCTCAATATTTTACCGTTGAATTAAAGCGCAACAATGTCAGCCTGCGCCGGACCTAGAAAAGAGAGGTTTCCATGGACGAGAGGTTTCAATGGACAAGAGATTAAGCTTGTTAGTATACGATATTCGTATTCCCCCTTTTCTTTTAATTTCTATTTTTGCTGGGCGGGAAGAACATTCATCAGACATGATAGTAGGGCATGTTGATCAATCTCGTTGCAACTATCGACACAGCCCATTTACTTGACACATGGTTGAGCGTGCACATGTCACGCTTACACAGGTTTGTGTCAAAAAGAAACATCTCATTTGTACACGGAAGCTAAATATATCATATTTAGATTGATTCTTTCTATGACATGCTTGAACAAGTTTGATGGTACAGTTGACAAGCTAGTTGGATGAACACAACACACTATTAGATATATTTAGACACATTTGAACATACTTATACATGTATAAATATATTTGACAAGCTTGTTCCCATAATTCATACCTTAAACGTATCAAATGGGTCTTATCATATGATAAGCGTGTCCTGCTTAGATTTCAAAATTATGACATAATGGATAACCGTGTCATGTTCATTTAACATGTTTATACATGAAAGGAGAAGTGAATACAATCCATTCAAATCAGATGCACTGGTTAGAAAGAAAAATCGAAAGGAATGCTTCAACTCAAACTTGCAAATGATAAGCCAACACATTTCTATCATCGCATAAAAGAGTATTATCTGTTCAGTTCTGTTCCTCGATACTTTCTTTTTTTTTCGGTCAGGGTGTTCTTCAATGCTAGAAGACCGAATCTTTGCACTTTCTGCACGACGCAAGCTTCATTCTGTGTGGTGCTTTCGTAGCACACAACTAAGTGCTGCTAGAATGATCTCAACAACTCGACTAGCTCGCTCAGATAATGGCAAGAAGATCCACCATCACCCGTACTAACATCAAATTTGTGCTTCAAATCAAAGACCCTCTGCCTCATCTCTTCGCCTTCCTTTTCCTTCATCAATGTTCTAACAGCCCTTTCTACTGTCCCTCTCTCTATCTCACCCTCCAGTTCTAATCCAACCCTCCATTCATGAGTCAAGTATCTCGCATTCACCTTTTGGTCGCCAAAACATGGTTGACATATCATCGGAACGCCTTCACATATACTCTCCAAGGTGGAGTTCCATCCACAGTGACTCCAAAACCCTCCCACCGCGTCATGAGCCAGTACTTCCTTCTGAGGTGCCCATTTCACAATGCATCCCCTGTCCTTTACACATTCTTTGAAATTTTCATCCATTGCCTCGATCCATTCCGCACCTGGATCTGAGCCAGACCTAATAACCCACAAGAAAGGCTCCTTGCTATTTGCAAGACCCCAAGCCATTTCAGACAATTGGTCTTGGTTCATATGTGCTACGCTGCCCAAACTCACATAAATGACTGAATTATGAGTTTGCTTGTCAAGCCATGGAATGCAACCAGTATCCTCTTGCAGTAAGCTCACAGCTGAGGTAGGAGCGAATTTGTGTAGAGGGCCTATTGGAAAAATCGGAACGTGGTACTGGTGGTGGACCCGGGCGAGAGGTGACTCTTCGAGGCAGTGAATCGTGTTGAATATAATGGCAGAAGATGGTCTGATATTAAGCGTCAAGGCTAACCCCTCCAAGAAAGAGTCTAAACTTCCAAAACTGTAGATTGGTAGGTCTTTGAACCTGAGGGGCTGATGCAGGGGCACCGGAACCTGCAGCATGGTGTCTAATAGAACACAACACAAGGCAGTTTTTAGTTAGCACAACTACAAGTGATCTAGCACCCATCGGCTTTATATACTTAGCAATATGACACTCAGGATTAAATCTGGCTTGGGTGTCAAACTGACACAGAAACCAGTCTTGAATAATGTATAGGTTATAAG
Source organism: Syzygium malaccense (assembly GCA_031216405.1). Taxonomy (NCBI): domain Eukaryota; kingdom Viridiplantae; phylum Streptophyta; class Magnoliopsida; order Myrtales; family Myrtaceae; genus Syzygium; species Syzygium malaccense. The sequence continues at coordinate 23,416,865 of CM062262.1, read as the reverse complement.
AGACTCATCGGATCGTAAAACTACAGGGTCATGCTGAAGATCTTTTTTTCTTTTTTTTTCAGAGGGTCATGCTGAAGATCAAACATGACAGAATTTAAAACAGCAACTGTTTTTCGTCAATACATCCATCTTCCCAACAAAAAATAAATTAAGAGCAAGATTTCCCCTCGACCATGATATTAATTAGGAAGGAAATAACTGTAACTCAATAAAAGAAAACGAGCATGTACCTTGGACAGGGATGTGTCCTTGTGCCTTTAACTGGAGAAGAATTGGGCGAACTGCGATATAAGCAGCACTGTTTGTGTATAAAGCAATGCTAGGAATCTTCAAATCACAGGCAACGGCTCCAGAGAAGTACACAAGTGGATCATAGATGATGCAGCAGATCTTGTCACCTGGCTCCATGTGGTTTGTGCCCCGAGTTAGGCACTCTCTAAAGCTGGACTCACAGTTGTCATTAAGCCTCAGCACAATGGCTACCACATCAGGGCTTCGAACCTCTTGTTCGGATAAGCCGTCCCGGATGCATAGGAAGGTAAAATCGGGGTGAGCAGAAAAATCTGGACTATTGAACTGTGTATGAGCAATTGTAATGGAGAAATCCTTGGACTTGAGGATGGTCGCCAGCTGAAGCATGGGAGTGAGATGGCCCTGGAATGGTCCTGGGACCAGAACCAATCTCTTGGGGGGATTTCTCCCTTGATTTTCCATCTTCACTATCTTTTTCCAATCGAAGAAATTCAGTAATACGAAGTTATGCTCTTACGGGGGGCTTTTGCTGATCCAGGCTGGTTTTACTCTCTTTGAAGATTTACGCAGAATGGAGGTCATGGAACGGAGAATGCAAAGGCCAGAACACACCAAGCGGTCAACCTAGGTATAATTGCACTTTTTAAATAAGCGTGGTCAATTTGGACAGGGCATTTAATGATATATTTAAAAAAGTACTTGCTCTCTCTGTGGCTTCTGCTTCCTGGCAGCTATTCTGGTTGATATTTTCTTGATTCGAATAATTTATGTTAATGAGCAATAACAGGGACCATCAAGTCAACCCTCTTCGCAGACTTGTGCTCGTGAATATGTCTATAGTACACTACACAAGCTGCCGGCTAGAAAAATTCCAAATAATTCTTGAAGCCTGAAGCCAAATGAAAGACAAGCGAACAAGATCAAAGAGTACAGCAAATATTCACTCCGGCAATCAAACAAACCAGATAAAGCAAGATTGAAGTCCAGTTTTTTTACATAAAGCTATTGCTAGTTTAGACGACATCATCAGTATTGTCTCTGCCCACATTTACACGACTCTCGAAACAGAAAAGAGAGACGAAACACACAGAGGCTGCACACACGAAGCCACGATTTTAATTCGCAATATGAAATTTCACCATCATAGACTCAACCAGAGATCTCAATGGCATTGACCTCAGGCTTCTTCTCCTCCACCGCCTTGGGAACAGTGACGGTGAGCACTCCGTTCTCCATCGAAACCTTGACCTGATCCATCTTCGCATTCTCGGGCAACCTGAACCTCCTCATGAACTTCCCGCTGCTTCGCTCCACTCGGTGGCAGTTGTCGCTCTTGTCCTCCTTCTCCACCTTCCTCTCTCCACTCATCTGGAGCACCCGATCGTCCTCGACCTCGACTTTCACTTCCTCCTTCTTGAGCCCGGGAAGATCGGCCTTAAACACATGGGCTTCCAGGGTTTCCCTCCAGTCGATCCTGGTGTTGACGAAGGATGAATTTTCCCAGAAAGTCTGAGGGTAGGGGTCCCAGAGGTCGAGAGACGTGAGATTTCTGGAACGAGGTTTGAGCCTAGGGGAACGTCCTGGTTAGGGGGGACCTCCAGCTCTTCCTCGAGGCGGGGCCTTGCTCGTGGAATAATACTTTCAAACTACTTTTGCCCTTTTTTCCACTTCTTGGTATTTGGGACAAGTACACTTAAAATTTTAAAACTTATAAGGGTTAATATCACGAAAAACCCTAAACTGGTACAGTTGTGACAATTTTACCCTAAATTATTTTTTTGATCACAAAAAACCCCAAACTGGTATACTTATGACAAATTTATCCTGAACTATTTTTTTTACCATTAAAAATCCTAAATTGGTATACTTGTGATAATTTTACCCAAACTAATTTTTTAATATTATTTTTTATTTTTTTGAATTTTCTTGATTATATTTTTTATTATTTTTTCTTTTTTTCTTTTTTTTCCTTAATTTTCTTCATCTTCAATTTCTGGCCGATCGCCGGTCCGTCAACCGGCAGGAGGCGGAAGCCGACGAGGGCTCGGCCCCGCCGACCGCTGGCGAGGCCGACCTCACCAACATTTAGCGGGGCCAACCTCGCTGACTTTCGCCTCTGGTCGGTCGCCGGTCCGGCGACTTGCCAGAAATTGAAGATGAAGAAAATTAAGGAGAAAAAGAAAATAAAAAATAAAAAATAATTCGAAAAAAAAAAATAATATTAAAAAATTAGTTGGGGTTAAATTGTCACAAGTATACCAGTTCGGGGTTTTTGGTGGTCAAAAAAATAGTTCGGGGTAAATTTGTCACAAGTGTACGAGTTTGGGGTTTTTTGTGGTCAAAAAAATAGTTTGGGGTAAAATTGTCACAATTGTACCAGTTTAGGGTTTTTCGTGGTATTAACTCAACTTATAATGACAATTCAATTGAGTTCTAAAATTTTCAAAAAGGATAAACGAGTGCTAAAACTTATTAAATTGATGCGATGAAGTCTTTTTATTAATTCCATCTAATTAGCCTAACGAAAAATATTGATGTGACTTTTTTTTATTTTTTCATCATATGTTGCTGACGTGGCTAAAATAAAGTATTTTTGGTCCAAATCTGATTTTTTAATATAAATTTATTTAAGTTAAATTAAAAAATAAGAAAACCCTAAAAAAAACGCAGACAAGGGCTTGCCGGCAACAGTGACGAGGGCCAGAAGCCCTCTCGTCTAAGTTTTCCTTTTTTTTCTTTTTTGTATTTTTTTAAGTTTTCTTATTTTTAAGATTATTTAAATAAAATATGTATTTAAAAATTAGATTTAGATCAAAATGACATTGTCATAACTTTATATTTCATATTTTAGCCACGTCATCACTACAAAAAGAGAGAAAAATAATAATAATAAATCACATCAATAATTTTCGTTAACAACGAAGTTATGTAGAACCCATGATGATGTCAACAACTATGGCGATCGAACAGGGCATCTTCAGCCCTTCTTTGGAAGGTGATGGCCGGCTAGTGATGGGTAGGAGGGAGAAACGCAAGTTGGGGTTTGTGATGTTATTTCTTTTTGGGAAGGCCAATTTGGGAAAGGATATAGCAGTTTCTGTATAAGTAGGCTGTGAGGATATAAATTGATATAAAAATGAAAAATTCTAAGTTATAGGTTTCAAAAGTAAAGATGGTATTTAATGTTTAGTGCAAATCTCATGATACTTTTTGCAATTATTCCTCGTATAAGTAAGGATAGTCTCTCGAGATCGATTTCCCTTTGTACCTCATTCAACCCAAGCTTTTTTTCTATTGTAACTTTTCTATAGACTTATATCATCACACGAACACTTAGGAATATTTTATGAATTGTCGACTATAGAGAATGACACTTTGTATAAAATTTATAGCAAAAATTAACTTGAACACAACGAGATGCGATACGAGATCGGTCCCTCAAGAGACTATAAGAAAGAGTGCTTCTAAGGATCCTCAGGAATAGATTTGCAAAGGGCGACAATCATCGAATCAAAAAAAGAGTAAATCTGACCCTAGGAACCGTTAACTGATGGCCGATATACGATAGAACTACCCCAACGAAAAGTTACATAAAGTGAAATTGGGAAGGTAAGAATCCGGTTACCAGCATTGGCTTGCCAAAATGAGAAAATCAATGGTCAGTCCTTCTTAAACCATTCTTTTCATAATGATAAAGAGAAGTGAATCTATGGTCTCTCCCAGGCACTTTGCCCTCTCAATATTTTACCGCTGAATTAAAGTGCAACAGATGTCAACCTGTGCCGGACCTAGAAAAGAGAGGTTTCAATGGACAAGAGATTAAGATTGTTAGTATATGATATTCGCATTCCCCTTTCTGTTAATTTCTATTTTTGCTGGGCGGGAAGAACATTCATCGGACATGATAGTAGGCCAAGTAGATCAATCTTGATGCAAATATCAACACAGCCCCTTTACTCGACACGTGGTTGAGCGTGCTCATGTCACGCTTACACAGGTTATGTCATAAAAGAAACCACCCATTTGTACACGAAAGCTAAATGTATCATATCCATATTGATTCTTTCTATGACATGCTTAAACAAGTTTGATGATACAGTTGACAAGCTCGTTGGATGGACACAGCACACTTTTAGATATATTTAGACGCATTTGAACATACTTATATGTGTCTAAACATATTTAACAAGCCTGTTCTGATGGTTCATACCTTAAACGTATTAAATGGGTCCTATCATATGATAAGCGTGTCATGCTTAGATTTCAAAATTATGACATAATGTATAATCATGTCATGTTCATTTAATATGTTTATACATGAAAGGAGAAGTGAATACAATCCATTCAGATCAGATGCACTCGCCAGAGAAAAACCAAAAAGGTAGCTTCAACTCAACTCAATCTCGTACATGACAAGCCAACACATTTCTCTCACTGATTAGAAGCATATTATCTATTCTGTTCTGTTCTTCAATGCTAGAAGAACAAATCTTAGCACTTTCTGCACGACGCAAACTTCATTCCGTGTGGTGCTTTAGTAGCAAACAACTCTGTGCTGCTAGAACGATCTCAACAACTCGACTAGCTCACTCAGATAATTGCAAGAAGATCCACCATCACCCATACTAACATCAAACTTGTGCTTCAAGTCCAAGACCCTCTGCCTCATCTCTTCGCCTTCCTTTTCCTTCATCAATGTTCTAATAGCCCTTTCTACTGTCCCTCTCTCTATCTCACCCTCCAGTTCTAATCCAACCCTCCATTCGTGAGTCAAGTACCTCGCATTCACCTTTTGGTCGCCAAAACATGGTTGACATATCATCGGAACGCCTTCACATATGCTCTCCAAGGTGGAGTTCCATCCACAGTGACTCCAAAACCCTCCCACCGCGTCATGAGCCAGTACTTTCTTCTGGGGTGCCCATTTCACAATGCAAGCCCTGTCCTTAACACATTCTCTGAATTTTTCATCCATCGCCTCGATCCATTCCGCACCTGGACCGGAGCCAGACCTAATAACCCACAAGAAAGGCTCCTTGCTATTTGCCAGACCCCAAGCCATTTCAGATAATTGGTCTTGGTTCAAATGGGCTACGCTTCCCAAACTCACGTAAATGACTGAGTTATGAGTCTGCTTGTCAAGCCATGGAATGCAACCAGCATCCTCTTGCAGTAAGCTAACAGATGAGGTAGGAGCGAATTTGTGTAGAGGGCCTACTGGAAAAATCGTAACGTGGTATTGGTGGTGGAGCTGGGCCAGAGGTGACTCTTCCAGGCGGTGAATCGTGTTGAATATAATGGCAGAAGACGATTTGATATTAAGCGTCAAGGCTACCACCTCCAAGAAATAGTCTGAGCTTCCGAAATTGCAGATTGGTAGGTCTTTGAACCTGAGGGGCTGATGCAGGGGCACCGGAACCTGCAGCATGGTATCTAATAGCTCACAACACAAGGCAGTTGTTAGTTAGCACAACCACAAGTGATCTAGCATCCATCGGCTTTATATACTTAACAGTATGACACTTAGGATTAAATCTGGCTTGGGTGTCAAACTTGGATGCCAGAAACCAGTCTTGAATAAATTATATGTCATAAGAGACTCGTCAGATCGTAAAACTACAGGGTCATGCTGAAGATCAAACATGACTGAATTTAAAACTGCAACCATTTTCGTCAATACATCCATCCATCTTCACAACAAAATAAATTAAGAGCAAGATTTCCCTGCGACAATGATATAAATTAGGAAGGAGATAACTGCGACTCAATAAGAGAAAACGAGCATGTACCTGGGACAGGGATGTGTCCTTGTGCCTTTAACTGGAGAAGAATTGGGCGAACTGCGATATTGGCAGCACTGCTTGTGTAAAAAGCGATGCTAGGAATCTTCAAATCACGGGCAACGGCTTCAGAGAAGTACACGAGTGGATCGTAGATGATGCAGCAGATCTTGTCACCTGGGTCCATGTGGTTCGTGCCCTGAGTTAGGCATTCCCTAAAGCTGGATTCACAGTTGACATTAAGCTTCAGCACAACGTCTGCCAGATCAGGGTTTCGAACCTCTTGCTTGGATAAGCCATCCGGGATGCATAGGAAGGTAAAATCGGGGTGAGCAGAGAAACCTGGACTATTGAACTGTGTGTGAGCAATTGTAATGGAGAAATCCTTGGACTTGAGGACAGTCGCCAGCTGAAGCATGGGGGTGAGGTGGCCCTGGAATGGTCCTGGGACCAGAACTAATCTCTTGGGATTTCGTCCTTGATTTTCCATCTTCTCTATCTTTTTCCAATCGAAGATATTCAGTAGTATGAAGTTATGCTCTTAAAAACAGGGGCTTTTTCTGATCCAGGCTGGTTTCACTCTCTTTGAAGATCTACACTGAATAGAAATCATGGAACGGAGAGTGCAAAGACCCAGTAGTCAAGGAAGTAAACCAGAACACCCCAAGCGGTCAAGCTAGGAATACTTGCACTTTTTTAAATGTGTGTGGACATGTTTGACACGGCATCTAATGAAATATTAAAAAAGCACATCCTCTCTCTCTCTCTGTGGCTTCTGCTTCCTGGCAGCTATTCTGGTTCACATATCTTGATTCGGATAATTTATTTTAATTAGCAATAACAGGGACCATCAAGTCAATCCTCTTCTCTGGCTTGTGCATGAACAAGGGTATAATACACTACACAAGCTGCGGCTAGAAAAAAAATTCCAGATAATTCTTGAAGCTTGAAGTCAAGCGAACAAGATCAAAGAGCAAAGCAGAGATCCAATCCGGCGATCAAACAAACAAGATAAAGCAAGATTGAAGTTCAGTTTTTTACATAAAGCTATTGCTAGTTTGGACTACATCAACAGTGTCTCAAAGACAACTGCCCACATTTACACAACTCTCGAAACACGAGAGATGAAGCACACTGACTCTGCAGCCACGAAGCCACGATTTCACATTCGCAATATGAAGTTTCACCATCACGGAATCAACCAGAGGCTTCTTCTCCTCCACCTTGGGAACAGTGACGGTGAGCACTCGGTTCTTCATGGAAACCTTGACCTGATCCATCTTCGCATCCTCGGGTAACCTGAACCTCCTCATGAATTTCCCACTGCTTCACTCCACTCGATGCCACTTGTTCTTGTCCTCCTTCTCCACCTTCCTCTCTCAAATAATCTAGAGCACCCCATTGTCCTCAATCTCAACTTTCACTTGGTGAAATTTTGGTGAGATTATCGACAGCCGTTCTAAAAGCTTGAACTGTTAGATAAAGACCTTAGCTTAAAGTATGGAAATATGCAATTGGGGAGACAAATAGTGACCTGTAAGATATGAAATCGGGACGTCCTAGTCTGATACCATTGTTTTAATGATGATCATGTATAGAAGAGAGATAAAAAAAAAAAAAAAGAGAAGAGGAACACTCCATGGTTAATTTGGTTCGGATGACCAAGAGTATCATCGATAATCGTTTTAAAAGCTTAAACTATTATATAAAGACATTAACTTAAAGTATGGAAATATGCAGTTGGGGAGGCAAATAGTGGCATGTAAGATATGAACTTGAGACCTCCTGCTCTGATGATCATGTATAGAAGAGAGATAAAAAAAGAAAGAAGAGGAACACTCAAAGGTTAATATGGTTCGGACGACCAAGAGTATCATCCCTTGGAAGCACATCCACGGTGATAAATCTCTAATTCGTCTTATTTTATTTTGGGAGAATTCATTATATTGTATTAGAGAGCAATACAATAAGTTACAGTTATTAATTTGGTAACTAGAACTATCGCACAACCTAACCAGATATCCTACTATATAGGGATTATGATGATCTAACATCTTATCATTCCAACACACTTCCTCTTTCTTGAGCCCGGGAAGATTGGCCTTGAACACGTGGGCTTATGAGGTTCCCCTCCAGTCAATCCCGGCGTTGACGAAAGTGGGATTCTCCCAGGAAGTTTGAGGGAAATTAGAGGTTGAAAAGGAAGAGGAAGGGAAAGGGAAGTCCTTGAAGTGGTCCCAAAGGTCGAGGGAGAAGGGATTGAAGGCGTCACTGCGTCGCCCACCAAACCAGCTTGGAACGAGCGAGATCGTCTCTGAATAAACCGGTCGATTGAAGCTTGATTTTGGAGGACGTGAGCGAAAGATTTCTGCTCGGGTTTGAAGTTTCTTGGTTATTTGCTTTCTTTCCGGATCCTTGTCCAAAGGAGAGGGACGTGCTGGGTATTTATCGGGAGAAGAGGAGGTCTTGTCGTACGTTTATGGTATTTCTGGCTGGTTATGGGCTTCTGGCTCTTTCTCGAGGTTGGGCTTTGCTCATGGAGTTCTGGGCCCGAGGAATTCGATTGTGTTCTCTTCTACCACGGCATCCCGTTTCAATATGAATATGATAATCGAAAATAATTGATTTAGTTGAGCGACATCTCCTCGACGACATAAATGTTATGCATAATTTTCTTCAATTTCAATGCCCCGCTAAGTCATACCTACAAACACATTGTTGGCCCGTTTCTCTGACCATTGAAGTTTGAAAGAGCCATTCCTCTGATGACAAAAGTGAAAAGGCGTGGAGGATATAAATCTTGATTTTCGTTGGTCACAGAGTGTAGCCCACCAATCCTAAAATTCCATATTAGGTTTGCCCGGATCGCTTGCTTTAAGTCAAAAAAATCGATTCAACCTATGTTTGTCACCATATTTTGTGCACTACTTTCATCATGCTGTTTATGTGAGCACAATGCATGCAAGACGTCACATCCTGTGGCCCCACACGAGGAGAATTTTCATCGTGTATCATGCAGCAACTGTGCCCTCAACCAGAAAATGGAGAAATTGGTAGAGAAAATTTAGAAATCCCTAAAATTCTAAATGAATTGAACAAGATCAGTTTATTTGAAACATGTGACCTTCCTATGCCAATGGTAAAGAGTAGGTTGAGTAGCTATATAGTTTTGCCCTTTCTTAAAAAACTAAAAAGTCTCGTGTGATGACATGACTAACATGACATCTGAGTTAGTTTTTTGCCCATTTTGATAGAAAATCAGTCGGCTAGGCAAATTTAGATAAATTTATAAAGTTGAGAGGGACAAAGTAAAAGAACCCAGCCCCCTACAATGAAGGTTGCACAGTAATCTAAACAAGAATAATCCTTAAGAGTATGCAACCAAAGTAAAGCTTATATAGCCTAAAAACTGAAAGAACGGCCGCTAGATCTCAGCAATATATTCACCACAGTAGACATAACATCTCGAAAGCAATCTGAGATGAGAGAAGGTCATCTGAGATGGTTTGGCAATGTCAAATAAGGGCCTTTCAGATGCCCCAATAACGCGATGTGAATGAAGATTGGACATGTTGGTTAAAAGGGGTACGCGTTCTCATAAAGAATAATCATCAATATTTACTTTAGTCCCGAATCTGTTCTCACTAGCCCTTCTTTCAAAAATTGTCGTTAGTCATTCATAATTTTCATATCCTAGAACGGTTTCATTTTGGAGATAGTTTCCATTGTCACCTTACCGATGTGGATTTGTTATCAACGTGGAAATGCCACGTTAAGTTGTGATTGAACTACGGGGTAGATTTAAGAATAAATTGAAAGTTGATGATTTTTTTTAGACAACAAAATTCGGGGCCGAATTTGGACTTGACCTAAAATTTGGAATTTTTTTTAGACAAAAAATAGTTCAAGCCAGGTTTTGGAATGGACCTTAACTTTGGGATTTTTTCGGAAACAAAACAAAGTTTGGTATAGAATTGGGAGTGGTTCTAATGTTGGTGGTTTTTTAGAGAATTATGCCCAAAAAATTAAGCAAAGTGACCTATTAAAATTCAAAGTGACCTATTAAAATTCATATGGCCGACACCACTTGGTGGAGTAAGGCTCAGTTGTTTTTGTTTTTGTTGTTGTTTTTGTTGCAGAGATACGAGTACGCTTAATTTCTTAAGCCGATCATGAGAAACCGCTCGTGTCCACCTTACAAAAGGAAGAAGCAGTAGCACAAATATTGGTCTTTGTGAAGCTTTTCCTCGAGGGAAAGGATTTGAGTGCATATTTCTATCTCTCAGGCCTTTAGATGCTAGTCCCCTTAGAATTTTCTACTTACAAAATACGGGTACTTTTTATATCGCAAAAAAGAAGATGAGAAACCTCCAGATCAGTTCGACTTTCACAGCAACTGGATTAAATTTCTTTGATACACTTGATTTGTCTCAAGAAATAGTTGGGTGTCTGAAATGATGCAGACTTTGAAGCTCTTGTGCTTCTGGGTCCTGCTTTCTCTAGCTGTCTTGGAATTAGACAAGCTCTATCAGCTTAAGTAAGGTTGTGAGTGTCGGCTACACTACCTAAGGGTATGCGATTCTGCTCCGAGACGATGGTTCTGTGAGGTCAATATGGTGATTTTTCAAAGAAGGTTACAAGCACTCTCATGTTGAAACCAAGTTCTGATCACTTCATTTCACATAAGTAACGTGCTTTTCTGGTGATTTCAGTAGCATTGGACTTCAATGCCATCAAATAGGAATCGGCTCAGCAGCAAAATAATTTTAAATCTGCAAAGATATAAGACCCAGTTTTGGGATGGAATCAAATTAACCTTAGTCCTGGGTGAAGGAAGCTAGCCGCCAGAGAAGAGGAATATTCTCTGTTGGCTCTAACATGTGTTTAAACCAAAAAATAATAAACTCTTTGTAATCGACAAATGGTGAGATTTGATTGGTCGTTCAAATGTTTGGTAAAGGAGAACACTCAAAGACAAGAAAGTCAACGACTATGCAGGCAGGTAACATGACTTACCAACCAAGCCTGCGGTCACCAAATATCGTGAAATTTTGCTTGGTGTTGGACACGCGAAGGAAAATGCGTTAAGAAGGGATATCGAATGGAGGCACCGGTGCTAAGTGACAGTCGAGCATCTCAGTGGCCTGGGAAGTTGGAAGCAGTAATTTCTTAGTGATGATGTCTATTAGCACGCAAATAGCGCACCAAGAATCTTGGAGAAAATGCAATTGCAATTGTGCTTAGAGTAGTAACCACTTGTCGTGGTTGTAGTTAGTGGGCTATAAATACCCATAGTGAAATGTGTAAAAGGGATAGTTATACCTCTCATACAAATTCCCTAATATTTTACAATTGTCTGTCTTTTCATCTTTTACACTCATTTACCATTTTCCAATACTTTTACTTTCAGAGTTTACATTTTCATATTAATTTCAAGTGATTTCCTGTCCAAGATCAACACAGAACCCATCCCGCAAAAAATCAAAATTGATCTTTTTGGTGAAAGATTTTCACTTTCTGGGTGAGAAACCCTTTTGAGTGAAACAACATAAGATTTAGCAAAGCCAGACATGAAAGGAAACAAAATTTCAGGTATCCTCGTGTAGTTTTGTTTCCTTCACATGTCTCACGCTTTCCTTTCGTCACTTCACCCTTCGATGATGAAATCGATCTGCTTGCCCCTTTTTATGTTACTGTCCAGGCAAGAAAGACAAATTAACTAGAGAAGTTCCCTTTGTTTTTCTTAACATTCGCAGTTGACTCAGTACTGAATATAACACCTTTCATCTGCTAAATTCATCCAGGACCAAGGCCCTGGTTGTGGTCAGACAAGAGAAATGGAGGAACAAGGGCAGAGACGCAATCGTGGATCGGTGCAAATCCCATGTCCCTTTCAAGGATGCGGTCCTGATACTCAATTTGGAGTCTATCCTATTGAGGCGTGATTCATACTTCCTAGCGACAGGATATAAATAGGGTATTTTATATTTTGAATTTGTGATTTTATTAGTAGTTTGGGTTTGGATCCATGAATAGATACTGAATTTATATAATATATATTCTCTTTCGCTTATAATTGAGGATGTAATAGAGAGGTATAAAGTGCTAATTATAATGGAATCCACAACTGGACGTAGCTCTAGTTTAATGGTGAACCGAGATAAAACCTTACGTCTCAAATTCTTTTTCGCTTTTACTCTCTATTTTCATTATGATTGTTCAGCGAATCCTAGCGCGTCCTGCATTCCAAGGGCTTCTCCATTGTAATAGATCACACTCAATTTGATCATCTCGATCCATCCGTTTTCCCCGATTTTACTTTCCTGTCTATTCCCTACTGCTTTCCGACGGATGTACCCTCCTCCAGGAATCCCATAGCTCTTGTAGCGAACCTCAAGACCAAATGTGAAGGACCTCTCCGCCAAGTATTGCCAGATATGATTAAAAAAAGGAGGGGCCGAGAATAAATTCTCGCGTGGTTTGTGATACATTGATGTACATTGCAGAAGCTGCAGCTCATCAAACTTCTTAGCATTGCTTTACGCACTAATAGTATCGGCACTCTGCTGGTTTTCTCTGAATACCTTCAGCTCCATGGCATACGTCAAGCTCTCAACCATGCTTGCATATGGGACTTTTACCATTTCTTCATCTTCCTCTTCAGTCTTGGGACACTAGAGCGCTAATAACTTGGAACTTGTGGACATAGGGTCTTCATGAGTTTACAATCAGCTATGTTGAAATTTTTCAACACACTTTCAACATATTCCTTCTGACTTAGCCACAACTTTTCATTCTCACTCTCCCCTTTTATTTGCATGCCCAATATGAAGATTGTTGGGCCTATATCTTTATCTCAAACTGTTTGCCAACAATACTTTCATAGTAATGATCATTCTCAAATTGTTCCCTACTAGTAGCTTATCATCAACATATAAGGTTAAAATAATAAAATCATCGCAACCTCTTCACATGGACACAATGACCAGCATCACAACTAGCAAAGCCATGCTTCAAGACATATGAGTCAAATTTATGGGAACCCCATCTTTGGAGATTACTTTAGGCCATACAAAGACTTGTTTAGTTTGCAAACAAGATCTTCTTTTCCTTAGACCACAAACCGTTTTGGTTGCTTCACATAAATATCATCCTCCAAGTCACCATGGAAAAATGTTGTCTTCACATATAAAAGTTGTCTAGTATTCAGGGGGGGCAACTTGCCTTCCTGTTGCTAGGGAGTATAAACCACACCCTAATAACATTTTGATCAATCTCGAATGCAAATATCAATATAACCCGTTTACTTGACACGAGGTTAAGCGTGCTAATGTCACGCTCACACAGGTTTGTGTCATAAAAGAAACAACTCATTTGTACATGAAAGTTAAATGTATCATATCTGAATTGATTCTTTCTATGACATCCTTAAACAAGTTTGATGACACAGGTGACAAGTTAGTTGGATGGACACAATACTCTTGGATATATTTAGACACTGTTGACACCTAAATTTTAGCGACCATTTAGTCGTAATTTGTATAGAAAATTAGGAATTAAATTTTTAATCCCTAAACAAAAATATTTAGGTTGCATAACATATAGTTTAAATTCATTTTAGATTAATTGCATTTTGCATCGGACTGGCGGTGACGAACGAGCTTAAATTTCATCGAATGGGACTCGGCTCGCTTGGAATGCAAGGGCCGGGAATTACAAGTCAAACGGGCTCGGTTGTTTTAATTTGAGCTTAATTCAGCCCATTATCCTTAATTAATTCAGCCCATTTAAATTAAATTAAAATCTAAGCCCAAGCCTAAGCCCATTAGGACTAGAGAGCCCATCTAATTGACCTAGATTAGTGTTATATATACATCATTAGGTCAGGATTTTGAAGGGGGACACACAATTTGCAGAGATCGGAATTCCTAGAGAGAGACAGGGGAGAGTTTTCACGAAAGAAGAAAAAAAAACAAAGGGGGTTTCATGTTCTGAATCCGCGAAAAAGGGTCTGGCAGCCATGGTCTTTGTCTCGGTCTTGGTCTCTGGCTAGTGATAACCACTACTTGAGGACGTTGTTTTGCATGGTCTAGGGAGCTGTTATTATTCTATTGGTTGCACCCTCTCGCTGGGGTCTTGGTTGAAGGACCCTACAGATTGCTCCCATTGGTGCTGCTCTTCGACGTTGCTACTTTGATTGCCGAAGGTCTTGCACATTGCCATCGGCCCTTGACAAATCCTACTGCATCGGGAGTCCTTCTGTCATCCCGGCGTCCTCAAGCTCCAGAATAAGCCAGTCCCTCAACTATACTCCACGGAGGTCTTCCAGCGAGTCCTTGCTGCAATTTCCTCCAGCGACGAAGCAACCATCCTTCTCGCGAGCCTTACTGCAAATAGCCCCATCGACAAGCCTGCTGACCCGATGCTGCCGCGTTAACTGCTACTTGCTCAAAGTCAGACCGGTGGCTGTGAGCTCCTTCGTCGCAAGCCACCCTGACGACATTGTCGTCCGTTGAGCCCGACGTTGCTGTTGAGACGAGCCCGACACGCCTGTTGCCTGTCGAACTGAGCCTGTCGAGCTGTTGTTGCTGTTCTGCCCGTTGCCGGTCGAGCCCGTCGAGCTGCTGCTGCCTCGCTTAACGTTGGGCTCACCGCCGATCTAACGCCGCTACCACCGTGGTGCCTGTGAGCCCGGAGCCTATCCGACCTACCCCATCGCCGCTGTCGTTCGCCGCCGTCATTCGCCGCCGTCGTCGGCCACCCACCGTCGCCCACCGTTCACCGCTCATCGCGATCCGCAATCTCGATCTGCAAGTTCAAATTTGGAAGATATCCGCGAATTAGGTAAGATCATTATCCGAATATTTTTTAAAATATTTAATTTCCTAAGTTTTCAGTGTTTGAATATTCCGTGAATATTGCGTGGATTACTATATATCTTAGGATAATATTTGCGATATCCGTAATATTCTAAGATATCTTAAATTAGGGATTTTTTCTAATTTGGCAACGTATCTGGACGACTATCCGACCTTATCCCTAAGGTACGATACGCGGCGATATGGAAAATCGTTATCTTATCCATCATCACTTGGATATGATAATAGATTTTATCTGCTTTCCAAATTTGAATGATCGACTTCCGTCAATATCTGTAACCCTATAGATATGACCGATAGTTCGATTTTTGTGCCTAATCCGAGTTTGAAACGAATCTTGCGGATCGCGTGGTTGTTTTAAATGTGGATGCTATCTCTGTTTAAATTGCTTTTCCTTTTCAAATAAAAAGAAAATTCAAAAAAAAATCAGTTAGGATTTAAATTCGAGTTTTGCATGTTTAGGAATCCTAAATATATCTAGACGATAGAGTAATTATTTAATTTAAATTAGGACTTGAGATAATCTATTTCCTAGTTTAAATTAAGTAATGTTCTAATCTTAACAGATTATTTAGGTTATTTTTTTATTCCGAATTTTCATGAAAACCCCAAAAAAAAGAATGAATTGTTTTATGGTAGATTAGGATAGATTGCATTCTCAATTTAAGTACTTTATTATTTCGAATTTTAACAAAAATCCCAAAAATAAGTCATGTTAGGATATGTTAAGTCATCATAGGTTGCATGTTAATTTAGGCATATTTTTATTCCGAATTTCATTAGAAAATACCAAAAATAAATCATTTGCCGTCATCAGAATTAGGTCACGTTGTCGCCTGGCATATAGTTTGTATGCTAGGTTGCATTACTTGCATGTCATTTTTGCACGTCATTGCATGTAGATTAGCTTTCATTTAAATAAGTGAAAATCCAAAAATTGAGTGAATTCCTTGTTAATTAGAAATCATATTAGATTGTTGATGTGATTTTCTAGCTAACAATGCAGATACTTACGTTGCTTTGAGGTAAGTAATTCTCCCAACTTGCAATTTATTTAATGCTTTCTTGGGTGTTAAATTGGTGGTTTGCGCACCCGCATGAACACCTCATATGTTAGTGACTAAGTTAAAATGGATCCAGATTACTTGCCAAAACATTTTTGAAAAGAAAAGGTACCAAAAGGGCGTTAGACTAGATCTAGCGTAATCAAGTCCCCGGGCTTAGAATCTCTGGTTCGTAGGAATAAAACATATCTTCCTATGTTTTATTTAGGTTTCTAATCGACTTACCACAAATTGATTAGTGGCGACTCCGAACATGAAAACTTTTGCATGTTAAAAAAACTTAAACCTTAAGTCGCGAATTGGTAGGGCTTAGGAGGGCTCGAGTTAGGTTTAGTCCTAATAATCCATTAGCCTGAGGAAATTTTAGGTCGCGACAGACACATGTGAACACACTTATACGTGTCTAAACATATTTGACGAGTTTGTTCTAAACCATACCTTTTTTTTTTGTCAAATAATAGTCCATGCCTTAAACGTATCAAATGTGTCATGTGATATAATAAGCGTGTCATGCTTAGATTTGAAAATTATGACATAATGATTAACTGTGTCATGTTTATTTAACGTGTTTATACATGAAAAGAGAAGTGAATTCGATCCATTCGAATCAGATGCACTGGTTGGAAAGAAAAATCGGAAAGAATGTTTATATATGATAAGCCAACACATTTCTATCGTCGCATAAAAGAATATTATCTGTTCTGTTCTGTTCTATTCTTCAATGCCAGAAGACCAAATCTTTGCACTTTCTGCACGACGCAAACTTCATTCCGTGTGGTGCTTTAGTAGCAAACACTCTGTGCTGCTAGAACGATCTCAACAACTCGACTAGCTCACTCAGATAATTGCAAGAAGATCCACCATCACCCATACTAACATCAAACTTGTGCTTCAAGTCCAATACCCTCTGCCTCATCTCTTCGCCTTCCTTTTCCTTCATCAATGTTCTAATAGCCCTTTCTACTGTCCCTCTCTCTATCTCACCCTCCAGTTCTAATCCAACCCTCCATTCGTGAGTCAAGTACCTCGCATTCACCGTTTGGTCGCCAAAACACGGTTGACATATCATCGGAACACCTTCACATATGCTCTCCAAGGTGGAGTTCCATCCACAGTGACTCCAAAACCCTCCCACCGCGTCATGAGCCAGTACTTTCTTCTGAGGTGCCCATTTCACAATGCATGCCCTGTCCTTAACACATTCTCTGAATTTTTCATCCATCACCTCGATCCATTCTGCACCCAGACTTGAGCCAGACCTAATAACCCACAAGAAAGGCGCATTGCTATTTGCCAAACCCCAAGCCATTTCAGACAATTGGTCTTGGTTCATATGTGCTATGCTTCCCAAACTCACATAAATAACTGAATTATGAGTTTGCTTGTCAAGCCATGGAATGCAACCAGTATCCTCTTGCAGTAAGCTAACAGCTGAGGTATGAGCGAATTTGTGTAGAGGGCCTATTGGAAAAATTGGAACATGGTACTGGTGGTGGAGCTGGGCCAGAGGTGACTCTTCCAGGCAGTGAATCGTGTTGAATATAATGCCAGAAAACGATCTGATATTAAGCGTCAAGGCTAACCCCTGCAAGAAAGAGTCTAAACTTCCAAGAGTCCAGAGTGGTAGGTCTTTGAACCTGAGAGGCTGATGCAAGGGCACCGGAACCTGCAGCATGGTATCTAATAGAACACAAGTCAATTGTTAGTTAGCACATCCACAAGTGATCTAGCACCCATCGGCTTTATATACTTAATTAGCAGTATGGCTCTCAGGATTAAATCTGGCTTGGGTGTCAAACTTGGATGATGACACAGAAATAAGTCTTGAATAAAGTATAGGTTATAAGAGAATGGTTGGATCATAAAACTACAGGGTCATGCTGAAGATCAAACAGGACAGAATTTACGACTACAACCGTTTTTCGTCAATACATCCATCTTCACAACAAAATAAATTAAGAGCAAGATTTCCCCTCGGCCGTGATATCAATTAGGAAGGAGATTACCGTAACTCAATAAAAGAAAACGAGCATGTACCTTGGACAGGGATGTGTCCTTGTGCCTTTAACTGGAGAAGAATTGGGCGAACTGCGATATAAGCAGCACTGTTTGTGTATAAAGCAATGCTAGGAATCTTCAAATCGTGGGCGACAGCTCCAGAGAAGTACACGAGTGGATCATAGATGATGCAGCAGATCTTGTCACCCAGCTCCATGTGGTTTGTACCCCGAGTTAGGAATTCCCTAAAGCTGGACTCACAGTTGTCGTTAAGCCTCAGCACAACGTCTCCCAGATCAGGGTTTCGAACCTCTTGTTCGGATATGCCATCCGGGATGCATAGGAAGGTAAAATCGGGGTGAGCAGAGAAATCTGGACTATTGAACTGTGTGTGAGCAATTGTAATGGAGAAATCCTTGGACTTGAGGACGGTCGCCAGCTGAAGCATGGGAGTGAGGTGGCCCTGGAATGGTCCTGGGACCAGAACTAATCTCTTGGGATTTCGTCCTTGATTTTCCATCTTCTCTTTCTTTTTCCAATCGAAGATATTCAGTAATACGAAGTTATGCCCTTAAAAACAGGGGCTTCCGCTGATCCAGGCCGGTTTTACTCTCTTTGAAGATTTACACAAAATGGATGTCATGGAATGGAGAATATAAAAACCAGAACACACCAAGCGTTCAAGCTAGATATAATTGGACTTTTTTAAAGATGCATGGTCATTTTAGACACGGCATCTAATGATACATTTGAAAAAACACTTGCTCTCTTTCTCTCTCTGGCTTCTGCTTTCTGACAGCTATTCTGGTTGACATTTTCTCGATTTGAATAATTTACTTTAATGAGCAATAACAGGGACCATCAAGTCAACCCTCTTCTCTGGCTTGGGCTCATGAACAAGTTTGTAATACACCACACGAGCTGCTGGCTAGAAAAAAAGTTCCAAATAATTCTTGAAGCCTGAAGCCAAATGAAAGACAAGCGAACAAGATCAAAGAGTAGAGCAAAGATCCACTCGGGCGATCAAACGAACCAGATAAAGCAAGATTGAAGTTCAGTTTTTTTACATAAAGCTATTGCTAGTTTAGACTCCATCATTACCAGTGTCACAGAGATAACTGCCCACATTTTGCACGACTGTCAAAACACAAAAGAGAGACGAAACACACAGACGCTGCGCTGCACACACGAAGCCACGATTTCACATTCGCTATAATATTTGACTGTGTCAAGGGCGGGGCCTAAAAAAAAACAGAGAAAAAAATGTTGAAAAGTCAAAGAAGAGAAAATGTGGACTTCGGTTCACTATAGAGGCCGAGAGACGCCCGCTCGAGAAAGAGGAAAGAAGAAGAAGAAAGAAAAGGAAAGATAGGAAAGGGAGAGAAAGAAGAGGGCTTTCGCGTGTACTCGTCACGTCACGAATGTCTTGTCAAGCCGATTCAACCACTTATCGTGAGGTCTAATAAATGCTCGCGCCCCTCATCATCCAATCGGAGTATTTCTCGAAATTATGGCACAATTTCAAAGTTTGGTGATATTCAAGCCGCGAAGTCCAATTTTTTTGAGTTTTGCGCCGTGGGATTTGATGGAAATGGTGGATTATAGTGTTGCGGAGCCATGGGTTTGACGGGAGTTGATTTAGAGCAACAGTTTAGTCGGAGCAAGAATTTTAAGGTTTCACGTACAAGCTTCGCATTGCGAATGGCTTGAATAATCATTTTGGGTGTACGATTTGTTGACGTGTATGAGTTGTTTTATTAGTGTTTAAGCATCGTTTAGCCGATTCATAGTTGTTATAGTATTTTACTTGATTTTTACGGTGATTCTCGTTTAATTATTAGAATCACGAGATCGTCGGCTTGTGTAGCTACGCATTTGTTTGATTTTTGGGTATTCCCTGGT
This sequence comes from Syzygium malaccense, assembly GCA_031216405.1. Taxonomy (NCBI): domain Eukaryota; kingdom Viridiplantae; phylum Streptophyta; class Magnoliopsida; order Myrtales; family Myrtaceae; genus Syzygium; species Syzygium malaccense. Next base: position 23,396,990 of record CM062262.1, on the reverse strand, counting down.
GAATGATGATATCTCTTCTTTGATTTTGTAAAACCCATGCCTTAAAGTAATATTGATTCGGTATAGATATATATATATATATATCCCGCTTTATATATATATAGAACTTAAAAGAGAATTTTTGTTACATAAAGTGGGATCAAGTATTCACTATCTTTTGGGCTACTTAAAAAAACGTATTATGAAATGTGTCGTGACAATTTACATATATGTATTACTTTGTGAACCTGGATTATGAAATGGTTTAGGAAACGTATTGTGATTTATGAAATAATTGGAGAAATGGTTTGAAAAATGGCGAATGAGCTGTGTTACAAAAAGATTATAATGAAACCATTTTGTGATATAGATTTTGAATTGGATTTCTGGTATTGAAGGATGATTATTTGATGTTCAACATGGCTGCGAACTTGGGTAGAGGTTTCAGGATATGCATACTGATGTAGGGTATCCTTCTTTACCAAGCCACCGGTTTTGTAGGTGAAAACCTTGCCAAGGGAAAAATCTTAGTTGCCTTGGCACAAGGCACTATGTTGTAATCATAGTTTGAGATTGAACAATAGATTAGCCAATAAAATGAACCAATAACGTGTGTGTTAATAGAGATTGATCGATAGATTTGATTTGAAATGGTTTAAATGAGTATTTCTTATTTGTTTAAACCTTGTTGAAATGAAACAACTCATAGTTGATTAATTGATATATATATATATATATATATTATCTTTGGATTAAAGTATGAGTTTCTGGTGTGTGCGTGTGTATGTATGTATATATATATATATATATATATATATATTAATCAATCAAATATGAGTTGTATACATGCGTAGTGGTTGTTTTATGGTATTGCTATTGTTTTATGTATACATGCACAGTAATTGCTTGATCTACCTGGAAGATATGTAGTATTTACTAAGTTGTGATTGCTCACCCCTCTCTTTTCCAATCCTTTCATGTCCCTCAATTAATAGCCACTAGAGCGAGAGCGAAAGCGAAATCAATGGAGACTTTTGGGAGTTGATTCTTTGGTTGATTTAAGACTACGTCTCTCGTGTGAAAGGACGGCCATGTCAATACCCCTATCCTCATAGATTTCAATATGAATATCACCATCACAGACTCAACCAAAGACCTCGATGGCCTTGACCTTAGGCTTCCTCTCCCCCCCCCACTTTCAAGACAATGACATGGTTGACAACCGCCCTAGGTAATACAACCCATGATGACATGGAATTTTTTTGAATTTTAGATTACTTTTTTTATTTTATTTATTCTTTTCTTTTTTTTATCGATAAGGCCAATGGAGAGCATTCAGCCAACGGCCGATGCCCAGCGACGCTTGTTGGCCACTGGGCGAGGGCCACGAAGACCTCGCTAGCAGTTGTCAAGGGCTCGCACTCCTCGCTCACAACTAAGGGAGGGCCGCAACCCTCGCACGTGGCCAGCAAGGGCACGTGGCCCTCGCCGGCCAAGTGTAAGGGTCGTGGCCCTCTATCGACATTAACAATAAAAATAAAAATAACATAAAAGAAAAATATTTCAAAAAATTTTCACATTAGGGTCATTCTTGTCACTTAGGATGGCCGAAGTCCGTCTCATCAATTTCCGATCAAAATTGATCAAATGGATTATAATAGTAAATTGTTAAAAAGTTTATGACTAAATTGGTCAAATTATAAGATTTATCACTAAATCGGCGTAAGTACAATAAATTTAAGACTTTTTTGTTAATTTTTCCCGATATTTTGTACCAAAGTTACGAAAACATAGAAAAATTCCATGAAGTAAAATCGAGATGGGAAGACTCCGATTAACAACATTGGCTTGTCAAATCGGGAAAAACACCATTCAGTCCTCGTTTTCAAGCTGTTCTTTTCGTAAGCTTAAGAAAAGTGGGGAGAATTTATGGTCCCTCGCGAGCACCAGGCGCTCTCCATTTTTGACCGTTGAATTAAAGTGCAACAGAGAAAAGAGAGGTGCCAATTGACAAGAGATCAAGGTTGTTGGTATAGGATTTTCGTATACGCATTCCCCCTTTCGTCTGACTTTTGTTTTTGCTGGGCTGGAAGAACATTCATCGGACATAATAGTAGGGCATGGTGATCGATCTTGAATGAGGCTAAGCAGATATCAACACAGCTCGTTTACTGACACGTCATTGAGCATGCTCATGTTAAGCTCACACAGGTTTGTATTATAAAAGAAACAACTCGTTTGTACATGAATGCTATCATATCTAGATTGATTCTTTCTATGAAGTGTTTAGACAAGTCTGATGATACGGTTGACAGTTAGTCGAAACGACACAATACACTTTAGAATATTTACGCACACTTGAACACACTTTTACACATCTTAACATATTTGGCAAGTTTATTATAAGCATGTCATATTTAGGTTTCAGAGTTGTGACATAATGAACAACCATGTCATGTTATACATAAAAGGAGAAGTGATTCGACCCATTCAGATCAGGCCCACTGGTAAGAGAGAAAAAAGGAGAGATTGCTTCAACTCAAACTTGCATGACAAGCCAACAAATTTCTGTCATTGCATCAAAGCATTATCTGTTCTGTTCTGTTCTGTGCTTCAATGCCAGAAGACCAAATCTTTGCACTTTCTGCACTACGACTTCATTCTGCGTGGTGCTTTAGTAGCAAACAACTCTGTCCTGCTGGACCGATCTCAACAACTCGACTAGCTTGCTCAGATAATGGCAAGAAGATCCAGCATCACCTATACTAACGTCGCACTTGTGCTTCAAATCCAAGACCCTCTGCCTCATCTCTTCACCTTCCTTTTCCTTCATCAATTTTCTAACAGCTCTTTCTACTGTCCCTCTCTCTATCTCACCCTCCAGTTCTAATCCTACCCTCCATTCATGAGTCAAGTACCTCGCACTCACCTTTTGGTCCCCAAAACACGGTTGACATATCATAGGAACACCTTCACATATACTCTCCAAGGTGGAGTTCCATCCACAGTGGCTCCAAAACCCTCCCACCGCATCATGAGCCAGTACTTTCTTCTGAGGTGCCCATTTCACAATGCATCCCCTGTCCTTAACACATTCTTTGAATTCTTCGTCCATTGACTCAATGCATTCCGAACCTGGAATTGAGCCAGGCCTAATAACCCACAAGAAAGGCTCCTTGCTATTTGCCAGACCCCAAGCCATTTCAGACAATTGGTCTTGGCTCATATGTGCTATGCTTCCCAAACTCACATAAATGACTGAATTATGACTTTGCTTGTCAAGCCATTGAATGCAACCAGTATCCTCTTGCAGTAAGCTAACAGCTGAGGTAGGAGCGAGTTTGTGTAGAGGGCCTACTGGAAAAATTGGAACTTGGTACTTTTGGTGGAGCTGCGCCAGAGGTGACTCTTCGAGGCAGTGAATCGTGTTGAATATAATGGCCGAAGACGATCTGATATTATGCATCAAGACTACCGACTCCAAGTAATAGTCCAAACTTCCAAAATTGGAGAGTGGTATGTCTTTGAACCTGAGGGGCTGATGCAGGGGCACCGGAACCTGCAACATGGAATCTAATAGAACACGACACAAGGCAGTTGTTAGTTAGCACAGCGACAAGTGAGCTAGAACCCATCAGCTTATATACTAAGCGGTTTGACGACACTCGGAATAAAAATCTGGCTTGGGTGTCAAACTTGGATGATGACACAGAAACCAGTCTTGAATAAAGTATAGGCATAGAAGAGACTCGTCGGATCATGGACTACAGGGTCATGCTGAAGGTCACACATACAGATTTTGAAATTGCAATCAATTTTCGCCAATACATCCATCCTCACAAACAAAATGGATTTAGAGCAATATTCGCTGCGACCATGATAATAATTAAGAAGAAAATAAGTGTAAATTAAATAAGAGAAAATGAGCACGTACCTGGGACAGGGATGTGTCCTTGTGCCTTCAATTGGAGAAGAATCGGGCGAACTATGGTAGCAGCAGCACTACTCGTGTATAAAGCAATACTAGGAATCTTCAAATCGCGGGCTACGGCTTCCGAGAAGTACAAGAGTGTATCGTAGATGATGCAGCAAATCTTGTCACCCGGCTCCATATGGTTTGTGCCCCGAGTTAGGCACTCCCTAAGGCTGGACTCGCAGTTGACATTAAGCCTCAGCAAAACGGCTATCAGATCAGGGTTTCTAGCCTCTTCTTCAGACAAGCCATCAGGTATGCATAAGAAGGTGAAATCGGGGTGAGAAGAAGAATCTGGACTGTTGAACTGTGTGTGAGCAATTGTGATGGAGAAATCCTTGGACTTGAGGACGGTCGCCAGCTGAAGCATGGGAGTGAGGTGGCCCTGGAATGGTGCTGGGACCAGGACCACTCTTTTGCGATTTCGCCGTTCACCTTCCATCTTCTCTATCTTTTTTTCGATGGAAGATATTCAGAAGTTATGCGAAGTTATGCTGTCAAACGCAGAGGATTTTGCTCATGGGACGGAGATGCAAAGAGACCCGGCAATCAACGGCAAGTAAACAGGACTCACCAGACGGTCAATTGCGTAAGGTAGGAGTAATTGCTCTTTTCAAGCGTTTGTAGTCGAGTTTGACACGGCAATGAATATAAGTCTACCCTAATCAATTAGTACCAATAGGCAGCATAGGAGAAGAAGCACTATGCCTAGAAATCAACAACAATTAAAATTACATAATTCATATCTCATTTGATCATTATTCACTCACTGATATACTCGAAATATGTCTACGTTCGATAGAAAGAGAATGAAGATTCATTTGGTCTTGATCCTTGTAGATTGAAAAGGGAAATATATTACCAACAATGAAAGTAAATATAAGCATGATACTTAAATAACTCACTCAAAACACCCTTTAAAGGATTACGTGGTACAATAAGATCGAATAAGCCCTTGTAATAACTTCAATGAGAAGAAAAAAAAAAGCAGCCCAACCCCAGACACTCTAAAATCCTTTTTCAAACGTACTCCCAAAGGGAAAGGTCCTTCCCCTTTTGGGCCGGTTGTGGGCAAAGAGGGATTTGAACCCCCGACATCGTGGTTTGTAGCCACATGCTCTAATCCTATGATTCTTGAACACCTATTGTGATAGAATATTCATGTGGTATTTTTTCAAATTTTGCACAGGTGATGTGGAGTATTTCATTATACAATATGTATAAATATCATCATTTACATCCAGAAAGTTGTATGCTTTGAAAGAAGCTTGTACAGTTTGGGAAGGGATTTTGATTCTCAAAAAGAAAAATCTACTTCAATCGATATACCCTTAGGCACAAACATTTGGTTTTAATCCTACGACATAGAAGGAATGGATCACTATTTTGATCCACAAGAAGCTTAGGTGAGAGACAAGAATTTTTTTTATATGCTCATTCCAACCTTCAATTCTTTTTTTCTAGGTTCATCGATATTGAATCAATTAAATGCACTTCTAACACTTGTTCTACTTTTGGAATGCCCTACGTTATATTACCGGAGCACAAGCTTAAGCGATCCTCTTCGGATAATTCATCCAACCCAAAGATAGCTATAATGTCATGAAGTTCTTTGTAAAGTAATAAGCACTCCCTTTCTCTCTGCTTCTGCTTCTTGGCAGCTCTTCGGGTCCACAATGTCGTAATGCGGATAATTTTTCGATTATAACAGGGACTACCAGGTCAACCCTCTTCTGTGGCTTGTGCTCATGAACAAAGTTCATAATACACTGCACAAACTGCTGGCTAGGAAAAGTCCAAGTGATTCCTGAAAAGACAAGCGAACGAGATCAAGAGTAAAGCAAAGATCCACTCCAGCGATCAAACTTAACAGACAAAATGGGGCCGAAATTGCAACATTGAAGTTAAGTTTTTTACAGAAAAGTTTTGCTAGTTCAGATTACACCAGTGTCTCGGAGATAATTCCCAGACTTATACAACTCTCCAAACACATAAGAAAGAGACGACGCACGCAGACTCTGCGCACACCAAGCCTCGATAAGTTACCGTCACAGACTCAACCAGAGATCTCGATGGCCTTGACCTCAGGCTTCTTCCCCTCCACCTTCGGGACAGTGACGGTGAGCACTCCGTTCTCCATCGAAGCCTTGACCTGATCCATCCTCGCATTCTTGGGCAACCTGAACCTCCTCATGAACTTCCCGCTGCTTCGCTCCACTCGATGCCACTTGTCGTTCTTGTCCTCCTTCTCCACCATCCTCTCTCCCCTAATGTGGAGCACCCGATCGTCCTCGACCTCGACTTTCACTTCCTCTTTCTTGAGCCCGGGAAGATCGGCCTTGAACACATGGGCTTCCGGGGTTTCCCTCCAGTCGATCCTGGTGTTGACGAAGGATGAATTTTCCCGGAAAGTCCGAGTTAAATCGGAGGCGGAGAGGGAAGAGGAAGGGAAAGGGAAGTCCTTGAAGGGATCCCTGAGGTCGAGAGAGAAAGGGTCGAAAGCATCGCTGCGTCGGCCACCCAACCAGCTTGGAATGAGCGACATCGTCTCTGAATAGTTCGGTCGATTGAAGCTTTATTTTGGAGGAGATTTCTGCTCGGGTCTGGAGTTCTTGGTGATTTGCTTTCTTTCTGGATTCTTGTCGGAAAGAGAGGGACGTGCTGGGGTATTTATTGGGAGAAGAGTTCGCCTTCCCGTACGTTCGTGAGATTTCTCGAACGAGGTTAAGCCTAAGCGAACGTTCTGGTTTCGGGCTTCTAGCTCTTTCTCGCAGCTGCGTAACATGTTCAGCGACTTTTGCCTCTTTTTTACCCTTCCTCCTATTGTCTTTCAATCCAGTCCCTTTTTGCCATCGTGTATTCACATTTGAAGATCATTACAATGATTGAAAATAATTGATTCGACATATCATGTTACATAAGTGTCGTGCATGTTTTTCTTCAATTTCGATAATCCTTAAAATGATTGAGCTCATTTGTTGAAAATTCATTATTGGCCCTTTTTCTAATCACTCAAGTTTTTGGAAAAAAAACGGTTCCTCCAAAAGCGAAAAGGTGTCGAGGATTCAATCCTCGATTTTTTCCGTTGTTCATGGTTATGGCCCTCCAATTCAAAAATTCCGTCTTAGGCTTGAGCCAATTGCCTACTTAAGTCAAAAGATCGATTTGACACGTTCATTTGTCACCTAATCTTGTGCAATAAGTGCATGCATGCTATTCATGCGAGCATAATGCATGCGACGTGTCAATGCAGACAGCTTTATGTGAGACGATCTTATCGGTATATTGTCCAGAATTGCTTTCTTACATCACAAATGTGAAGAAGAGAAAGTTAATGCTAAAAGAAAATGAATGTCTCTGCCACTAAACTTTTTCAGTAAAGTGTCTAAGTCCAGCATCTTAGGTTTATTTTCATTCATCAACCAAAGAAGGGATAATAATACAAATAGTCCCTACACTTTAATCTAATGTGCAAAATCGTCAGAATTGGACGATGGAATGGATCATTCGTCTTAAATATTTTTTAGGTTTTTCAACTAGCGACAAGTTGGACAAGTGATATCAACGGGAGAATTTTGGTAGTTGAATATTGAATATGAGCTAAGATAGTTATATCTGTGAAATGGTATTCCTTGAGATTTGGTTTATTAGTTAGAAAAAATATATATTCTTACGATGGATTTTAGAAGTCTGATCCTGTAACTAGATACTGTTTGTTTGATATATAGATAGAGATACATATTTGATAACAGACTAATGTTAGTTATATTTGAAACCATGTCTTTTGGGTAGGAGGATATTCGAGTCATTACCTTGCACATGTAGGCGTCGGGCGTGACAGTTGGCTTTAACATGAGATTGAACAAAGCCAGACATGAAAGGAAACAAAAATTTCAGGTGTCCACATGTAGGTGTTTCCTGCACACGTCTCACAGTACGAAAGCCGCTTTCCTGTTATCCCGTCAGCCTTCAATGATGTAATCGATTTGATGGCCACTTTCTCATGTTACTCTCCTGGCAAGAAAAACAAGTTAACTAGAGATGTTTTCTTTGTTTTCCTTGACATCTCGCGGGCGACCCAGTATTGAATATAAGATCATTCATATGCTGAGTTCATCCAGGACCGAGGCTCTGGTTGTAGTCACACGAGAGAAATGGAGGAACGAGGGCAGAGATGCAATCGGAGATTGGTGCTAGTCCCGTCCCTTTCAAGGACACATAACCCCGATCCTCAATTTGGGGTCCCTCCTGCATTCCCAGGGCTTCTCCATTGCAATAGCTCACACTCAATTCAATCATCCCGATCCATCTGGTTTCCCCAATTTTACCTTTGCTTCTATTCCCGACTGCTTATGAAAGGGATGTCCTCTCCTCCGGGGATCCCGTACCTATTGTAGCAAGTCTCAACACCAACCGTGAAGGACCTCTCCGCCGAGTATTGTCAGATATGATGGCAGAGGAAGGAGTGACCGAGAGTAAAATCTCCCGCGTGATTTATGATACGCTGATGTACTGTGCAGAAGCCGCAGCTCGTTACATGAAACTTCCTAGCATGGCTTTGCCCACTAGTAGTATCGGCACGCAGCTGGTTTTCTCCGAATTGCCTTGGCTCCCTAAGGAAGGTTATTTTCCCTTGAAAGGTATCTTCAATCCTCATATACTATATCAGACACGATAAACTCTCGGATATCGGCATGCGCAATAAACTTCTAATCACCTCAGTGTTGTAGTTTGATAGTAATTTCACTAGGATATCCACTGAGAACAAAATAGGAATAAAAGCACCATCTCTTTTTTAACTTGCTGGAATATTCAAATCTCAGACTAGTTTTTATGTTTTTATAGAATATGATCTCGAAGAAGCAATACATGCTAAGCTGCGGTATTTTTTACCCTACAGATCGTTCGTCGAAAGATCCCGTTCCAGGCACTTATCCCTTAAGATGCAAGGACTTGCCTCTTTTTCTTAGCAATCTAGAACCCATGATGCAGTTGATAGCTACGACGCTCGATATCAAGATTCAAGACATCTTCAGCCATTCTTTGGAACACAGTGGACTGCCTTGAGAACCAGTCATCAGACCAACTCAAGAAACAATACCGAGTTCCATTTTTCTCACTAGGCCCGTTGCACAAAGTTGCTCCGGCTTCACCAACCAGCATATTGGAGGAGGAAACCGATTGCCTGTTGTGGCTTGATAAGCAAGCTAATAATTCAGTCATATATGTGAGCTTAGGAAGCTTGGCTTCGATGGATGAGGGAGAGTTTGCAGAGACAGCTCGGGGGCTGGCGAAAAGCAGCCAGCCATCTTGTGGGTGGTCCGACCTGGCTCAGTCAGAGGCTCGGAATGGATCGAGCTGTTGCCAGAAGGGTTCAAAGAAGCTATCCGAGAAACAGGCTGTGCAGTGAGATGGGCTCCGCAGAAGGATGTTTTAGCACACCGTGCCGTGGGAGGCTTTTGGACCCATTGCGGATGGAATTCAACCTTGGAAAGCATTTCCGAAGGAGTCCCGATGATATGCCGACCACGCTTCATGGACCAGAATGTGAACGCCAGGTACCTGTGCCACGTTTGGAGGATGGGATTGGAGTTGGAGGGCGATCTAGACCAGAAACAGATAGAGCAAGCAGTGGGGAGGCTCACGGTCGATGAGGAAGGGAAAGAGATGAGGCTGAGAGCCGCGGCTTTCGCAGACCAAATCGAGTCGAGCATCACGAAAGGCGGTCCTTCGCACGCTGCAATAGAGGAACTAGTGAATTTGATCAATTCCCTCTCATCTGACGATGATCACTCAGAAATGAAAAACTAGTTGATGATATTTCATCTTGTCATCTGACAAAATTTGATAGAATGCAGCAGAAGGAAAACCCCGCACCTTGCGCTGAGCTCAAAAGGAGTAATACGGTGTCTAGCCTGTTTTCATCCCAAATTTATCAGCTCTCTATGTTGCAGGTACCTCCAAACCCAAATGAAAAAACGATCGCAAATGTGCAAAGTATGGCGATTGCACATTTGAGGGATCCTTCCCAAGAAATTGAACTAATCATCCGAAAAGAACGAAACTAATTGAACCGCCCACTGATGAAGCAGTATGCGAATCATCGTAGTAATTCTATTTTTATTTTATTTTTTTTGTCGGAATCGTAGTAATTCCATTCACACGCAACAAACAAACAATCGCAAGACTTTGAGGAACCAATATCATCACATCAGACAGAAGTTAAGAGATCATAACATCAAATATCATTACCAGTAAAGAGTCGCGGTAGGACAATACATCGCCATATCAGACACCAGAGGACCGAGCCTCCCAACTTAGGACACACGAAACCCACACAGAACACAGCAGACACACGCAGACAGTCTCTCTAAATATATAGACACAAGTAGCAACAAGGGCCACAGCTTCACCAGCTCTCAACCGGAGATCTCGATGGACTTGACCTCGGCCCTCTTCTCCTCCGCCTTGGGAACGGTGACGGTCAGCACCCCGTTCTCCATCGCCGCCTTCACCTGATCCATCCTCGCGTTCTCGGGCAGCCTGAACCTCCTCATGAACCTCCCGCTGCTCCTCTCCACCCGGTGCCACGTGTCGTTCTTGTCCTCCTTCTCCACGTTCCGCTCGCCGCTTATCTGGAGCACCCGGTCGTCCTCGATCTCCACCTTGACCTCCTCCTTCTTGAGCCCGGGGAGATCCGCCTTGAACACGTGGGCCGCCGGGGTCTCCTTCCAGTCGATCCTCGTGCTCGCGAAGGCGGTGTTCTCCCGGAAGCTCTGGGGGAAATTGGAGGCGGAGAGGGACGAGGAAGGGAAAGGGAAGTCCTTGAAGGGGTCCCAGAGGTCGAAGGAGAAAGGGTCGAAGGCGTTGCTGCGACGGCCGCCGAACCAGCTTGGGATGAGCGACATGGCTGTGGGATTACAAGTGCAAATTTGAGACTGAGCCGATAAAGTGTTTGAAAGAATGCCGGAATCAGATGGGAATCGTTATCGTTCGACGATGCTGGCGTGGAAGAAAAGTTGGATGTCATAAATAGGAAAGAGATCATTCTCGTAACTTCGCGGCCTTTCGAGTCTCGAACATTCGAGCGAAATGGCGAACCGGGTTGGGTCGGTCCATCTGGAATCTGCGGGCTGGGCCTCGTCAGGATCTTTTTCAGTAAACACCACGTCCACGTCCACGCCCACGCCCACGCCCCCGTCCAATGCTTGGTAGACGATAAAACGAATTCTATTTTTATTTTTGTTATCGCCCTCAATTTCCTATGTTATTGATTAAGTAAAAAATTTTCCCGACCAATCAAATTTAATGATACGATTCGAGGAGTTCCTCCCACAACAAAATATATTCATTTTGCTAATAGGCTGATACTAGGCCAATGACATTACAACAAATGGGCTTTTAGGGTGCGGCTGAGAAAGTTTTGAGCAATTGTAGAGTTATTGCTCCAAATATCTTTGACACAGTCCATTCGCTCGTAGCAAATATTGTTTGATTAAGTGACTTTTGGGATATTTGTGTGCTATGTAGCTTCGAAGTTATTAAGGAGAAGGAGGAGAAGGAGGAGAAGGAGCAGGAGAAGCGGGAGGAGGAGGAGGAGAAGAAGAAGCAGGAGGAGGAGAAGGAGAAGGAGAAGAAGGAAAAAAACATAGAAGGAGGAGGAGGAGAAGAAGCAGGAGGGGGAGAAGGAGAAGAAGAAGGAAAAAAACATAGAAGGAGGAGGAGGAGAAGCAGAAGAAGAAGAAGCAAAAAAACATAGATGCGGCCATCGGAGAATGGTGATCTCTCTTTTTTAGCTAGAAAGAATGGAGATATCTCATCTTGAAAGCAAACCAGGAAAGCTAATCGATTATCACTGATGATTGAATCGTTAAAGAGGTCAGGCAAGGCAATGCCTAGGTCCGTGACTTTAGGCGACCCAAGCGAGGTGACCCTGAGGGTTGCACGACCTCAGCAACCTAGACCCCATGACTGTCAAACCAGGCACACGATCGTCAACCCAGACGCTTGGCCACCATCAACAAACCTCGCATGACATTCTGTGAAGTGTGTTGACACCTAAATTTTGACGCATCATTTAGTGTTAATTGCATAGAAAATTAGGGATTAAATTTTAACCCCTAAACAAAAATATTAAAATTGCATAGCATATAATTTAGGTTCATATAGATTAATTGCATTCCGCATTGGATCGGCGGTGGCAAGCGAGCTTAAAATTCATTACGTAAATCGAGCTCGGGTACCGAACGAGACTTGGCTCACTCGGAAGGCAAGAGCCAAAAATCACATGTAAAAAGGGCTTGGTTGTCTTAATTTGAGCTTAGATTAGCCCATCAAACTTAATTAAATAAAAGCTCATATTAATTCAGCCCACTTGGAATTAAATGATAATTAAAGCTTAAGCCCAAGCCTAAACCCATTAGGACTAAAAAGCCCGACTAATTAACTTAGGTTTACATTATAAATACATGTTTATGTCTCATAATCTGGGGGGACCTCTCATAATTTCATATCAGAAATTTTTTAGAGAGCACAACTGTGAGAGAGAGAGAGAGACCGGCGACTGTCACCGCAGCGCTCCGCGCCGCCGCATGCCGCGCCCCACGCCACCGTACGCCGCAACGCGCCACCGTCTGCGAGCCGCTGCACTGCCGCTGCTTCGCCCCTCCGCTGCCGTGCGCCGCCGGCCGGACACCCCTACAGCCTGCCGTTTCGCTGCCGTGCGCCGCCGCCCGTACGCCTCTACAGCCTGCCGTTCCACTGCATACCGCCGCCTGCACCGTCGCCCGAAGCCTTGCAGCACGCCAACGCCGCTACTGCCACACCCTCCGGTGCCCTGCCCTCCGCCACGCGCCGTCGCCGCAGTCACCGCCGCTCGCCCACATCGTCACCACCACGCCAAAGAGCCGGCCGGAGCTGCACCGTCGCCGCTACCTGGAGCTGTACGCCGCCGTTCCCACCTGCAAGCCGCCGCCCGGAGCTGGACGCCACCGTTCCCGCCTGCAAGCCTCGCCCGGAGTTGCACCGCCACCGCGGCCCGAAGCCATACCGCCACCTGGACGCCACCGCCACGCCAGATGGGTGATCGTCGAAGACGCCGCCGTCCCCTAAGCTACGCCGCGCCACTGCATAGCCGCGCCGCTGTCCCGACGCACCGCTGGTCACCATCCCGATCCGCTGCAAATTCAAATTTGGAAATAAATTTGCAAATTAGGTAATTATCCTATCCCGATTTGATTTGAATATTTTGTCACCTAATTTGTGCTTATTGATATCTAATTTTGTATATTTGAATAATAAGCATTATCTCAATTAGGATTTGTTTCTTTTTTTGAAATCTTGGATATCTGTTGCTTACCAAATTTGGATAGAATTTATAATTTTCAAAATCCTTTGAATATATCCAAGATATTTAAGATATCAGAATTTTTCAAAATGTGATCGATTAGGAAAATTTCCTAATCCGCAACCGCACACGTGGAAATAAATCTATCTATCAGGCTTTAAATAGAGTTATTTCTATAGCGGGAATTTCGAATTTTAGGGTCGATCTGTCAGGCTTCAGATCGAAACTTAATTCGAAAGATTTCGCGGTTATTTTTTTTTACTTGATTTTAATTTCGAATTTCGAAAAAAAAATACCAAAAAGATTGCTTTAGAATAGGTCAATTTCTTTAGTTTAAAATTGCATGTTTAGATAATTGGCATTTTAATTCCGAATTCCATTTGAAAAAATACAAAAAATAATATGTCCGTCATTAGAAATAGGTCACGTCGTCGCATGACATATAGTTTGCATGTTATGTTGCATTAATTGCATGTCAATTTTTGCACGTCATTGCACATAGATTAGCTTTTGTTTAAATAAGTAAAAATCAAAAAGAAATTTCTGCTCCTTTGAACTCTAAGTCAGGATTTATCAAAATTGTCAAATTGAGTATTTTTCTCGAAATTGGTACCGAAAGGGCGTCAGGGAATCTAGCATAACCAAGTCCCCGAATTTATGATTTCTGGTTCGTAGAAATAAAATAGTACTCCCGCTATTTTATTTAGGTTTCTAATCAACCCACTCTAAATGATTAGTGGCGACTCCCGTTAAAAATATTTGCATGTTCATAATTGGACCTAAGTTACGATTTGGTAAAATTTGGAAGAACTCGAGTTAGGTTAGTTAATTTAATTGATCTAGTAATCCATTAGCCTAAAATCGAAATCCGATTTTTTTAGGTCACAACAGAGTGTCAAACCAGCGACCTAGACCCATGCAAACCTAAACATCGATGACCCAAACATGCTAGCCTAGACCCTCGCCGCCCTCAACAAATGTTGGCAAGCCTTGCACAACTATCAAAAGAGCATTAGACGGGCGACCCAAATCTAGATCTAGACTTTAGAGAGGGAGGCGACAAACATTGATCGAGGAGGCAAAACTAGACTACGAAAAAATTAGTGGGGCAAAGTTGGAAGAAAAAATATCCATTAACCTCGAGAGTAGCATTTAAAAAAATGTTGAATGTCAATTCTGGGTGGAACTTGCATTAGGTTAAGGAACTATATAAATGTTAACTTTGGCTCAAAGGCAATCGGGAATGGTGAACTAACATCTCAATTTTGTCCCAAAGGCCTTTGGAGGCTCAAAATCCTTCAGAATACTGAACCAAACGCACATTTAACCCCTATTGTGAGATGTCATTTTTCCTAACTCAATTAGCCTTTCACTCATTAGAAAGAGTTTTAACAATTATAATTGGGGTAAAGTACCAAAAAAGTCCTAAACCTTTTTTTAGTGCCAATTTAGCCTTAAACCTTTTGCATTGGTGCCAATTTAGTGCTAAACCTTTTTTTGGTGCCAATTCAATCCTAAACCTTTTAAATTGGTGTCAATTCATTCCTAAACCTTTTGTTTTTGTGCCAATTTAGTCATTCCGGTCAATTTTGATTGGAATTTGCCAACGTGGATGCCTATCGGCCGGCGGCCGGTCATCGACGCCGACGTGGCGCCGACTTGGAAAAATTAAATAATATTTTATTTTTTTTGAATTTTTATTTTTTTCCTTTTTTTCTTTTTTTTCCACTTTTTTTTTGTTTTCTCCTTCCTCTGGTCAGTCGCCGGTCCGGCGATCGGCCAGAGGCCGACGAGCTCAACCTTGCTGGACACTGGGGAGGGCGGCCCCGGCCGGCGAGGCCGAGCCTCGCCTTGGTCGGGCGAGGCTCGACCTCGCCAGATCCGGTGAGGTTGGGCGAGGCCCGACCTCGCCGGATTTGGCGAGGCGAGCCTTGCCGGCTGCTGGACGAGGCTCGACCTCGCCAGATGCGGCGAGGTCGGGCCTCGCTCGACCATGGCAAGGCTCGGCCTCGCAGGGCGAGGCCGCCCTCCCCAGTGGCCGGCGAGGTCGAGCTCGCCGGCCTCTGGCTAGTCGCCGGATCGGCGATCGGCCAGAGAAAGGAGAAACCAAAAAAAAAAGTGGAAAAAAAAAAGAAAAAATAAAAATTCAAAATAATATTAAAATATTATTTAATTTTTCCATGTCGGCGCCAGTGACCGGTCGCCAGCCGGCAAGCATCCACGTCGGTAAATTCCGGTCAAAATTGGCCGAAAGGACTAAATTGGCACAAAAACAAAAGGTATAGGATTGAATTGGCACCAATTTAAAAAGTTTAGGACTGAATTGGCACCAAAAAAGGTTTAGGACTAAATTGGCACCAATGCAAAAGGTTTAGGACTGAATTGACACCAAAAAAAGATTTAGGACTAAATTGGTACTAATGCAAAAGATTTAGGACTTTTTTGACACTTTTCCCATTATAATTGTTATTAAATTGCACTACTCCCAACTCCATTTTTATGGATTATTTCAATTGATTATCATTACTTCTTCCCATGCCATAAACGTGGAGAAGGTGCTTTATGTGACAGTCGTGTCATAACTGGTTACATCGCGTGTCAATAATACGAGGATAAAGGTAATAGATTGGTTTAGCCATGTCATCACAGCCATTGTAGAGACAACATCTCGAAGGCATTTTGAGATGAGAGAATGCCGTCTGAGATGGTGTGGTAACGATGAATGAAAGCCTTCGGATGCCCTAGTGAGGCGATGTGTGAATAAAGATTGTACACATTCGTTAAAAGGGATAAGAAAAGCCCCAGAAAGATGTGGAAGGAAATGACAATGAAAGATATCGCCGACCCAACTTAGTGGGATAAGTAGGGCAATGTCTGTATTTCACAGAGAATCTGACAGTGGAAGCGCAATGGCATAATAGGATTCATATGACGGAGACGGACCTCACTTAGCAGAATAAGACTTGATTGTTTTTGTTGCTGTTGTTGGGACAACATTTCGAGGACGAACATTCTTTCTTAAGTCAATCACGAGAAAGAAGCAGTAGCACAAATATTGGCCATTGTGAAGCTTTTTCTCAAGGACAAGGATTTTCGTTTCATGTCTCTATCTGTCAGGCCTTTAGATGCTAGTCCATTTAGAACTTTCCATTTGGAAAAGATTGGTATTTCTTTTATCGCAGAAAAGAACATGAGAATCCTCCAAGTCAATTCGACTTTCGCAGCAACTGAATCATCGAGCTTTATATTTCTTTGATACGCTTGATTCGTCTCAAGAAATAGCTAGGTGTCTGAATGATGCAGACTTTGAAGCTCTTGTGCTTCTGAGTCCTGCTTTCTCTAGCTGTCTGACTTAGACAAGCCCTATCAGCTTACATAAGGTTGCGAGTGTCGGCGACAATTCATATGTGTATGCGATTCTGCTCCGAGACGATTGTTCTGTGAGGTCAATATGGTGATTTTTTAAAGAAGGTTACAAGCACTCTCATGTTGAAACTAAGTCAAAAAGAGAGTCAACTAATCAATGTGGCTGAAATATGAATTGCACTCAACTGCTCGCACCATTAGTCCATGTAGACATATTTTGAGCTTGGCTTGTAATTTTCTTCTTCTACTACTCATTAAGCAGAACTTTAATAGCGATCTTTGTGTTTTCGTAAATTGTTCTTGCTGCAAGGAAAAGGTAAGCATACCAGGTCTTTAGGGCGACTCAGTTTCCAGAAGGTGAAACACTCTGATAGGCGTTGCCCTAACTGTCTAAACCACACATTGTGAGGGCTGGCGAACAGCAGCATTCTTGTGGCTGATCCGACCTGGCCCAGTCAGAGGCTCTGAGCGGATCGAGCTGTTACCGGAAGGGTTCAAAGAAGCCATTAGACAAACTGGCCGTGTTGTGATATGAGCTCCGCAGGAGGAAGTTTTAGCACACAGTGACGTGGGAGGCTTTTGGACCCATTGCAGATGGAATTCGACCTAGGAAAGCATTTCCGAAGGAGTCCCGATGACATGCCAACCGTGCTTTCCGAAGGAGTCCCGATGACATGCCAACCGTGCTTCAGGGACCAGAATGTGCCGCGAAGTACTTGTGCCATGTTTGGCGGGTGGGATTGGAGTTGAAGGGTGCTCTAAATCAGAAAGAGATAGCGCGAGCAGTTAGGAGACTAATGGTTGATGGGGAAGGTAAAGAGATGAGGCTGAGAGCCACGGCTTTCAATGACGAAATCGAGCTGAACATCGGGAAAGGTGCTTGTTCACACACTGCAATAGAAGAACTAGCGAACTCGATCACTTCTCTATGATCTGATGATGATCACGCGGCAACAAAAGGCTTGTTGGGATATCTGATCTTGAAATCAGACGAATCTAACCCTGCTCGCGCTGATCTCAGAAGGATAACGTGGTTTCATCCCAAAAGTTATCAGCTTCTCTCGATGCATTTTGCGGGTAGCCCCGAACCCAATTGAAAAGGTGGTCACAACGTGCAAAGTACGGCACTTGCACTTGCCAGGAATCCTTCCTGGAAATTGAATTAATCATCGCAAAAGGAATGAACTAATTGAACTCCCATCTGACAAAGCAGCACGCAAAAGCAGTGCAGTATGAAAAGGGAAAAGACAAACACTTGAAAGAGTTTTAGGAACCGACATCGCATAAAACAGAAGTCAGGAAATCATAACGTCAGATCATTACAAGTAGAAAGAGTCGCAATAGTTCCTATATACATCGCCATATCAGACCCCCGAGGACCGCAACTTCCAACTTAGGACACGCGAAGCTCACACAGAACACAAGATACAGACACAGACGCTCTCTCTCTCTCTCTCTCTCTCTCTCTCTCTCTCTCTCTCTCTCTCTCTATATATATATATATATATATATATATAAGTCGCAACGAGGGCCACAGCTTCACCAGCTCTCAACCGGAGATCTCGATGGTCTTGACCTCGGCCCTCTTCTCCTCCACCTTGGGAACGGTGACGGTCAGCACCCCGTTCTCCATCGCCGCCTTCACCTGATCCATCCTCGCGTTCTCGGGCAGCCTGAACCTCCTCATGAACTTCCCGCTGCTCCTCTCCACCCGGTGCCAGGTATCGTTCTTGTCCTCCTTCTCCACGTTCCGCTGGCCGCTTATCTGGAGCACCCGGTCGTCCTCGATCTCCACCTTGACCTCCTCCTTCTTGAGCCCCGGGAGATCCGCCTTGAACACGTGGGCCTCCGGGGTCTCCTTCCAGTCAATCCTCGTGTTCACGAAGGCGGTGTTCTCCCGGAAGCTCTGGGGGAAATTGGAGGCGGAGAGGGATGAGGAAGGGAAAGGGAAGTCCTTGAAGGGGTCCCAGAGGTCGAGGGAGAAAGGGTCGAAGGCGTTGCTGCGACGGCCGCCAAACCAGCTCGGGATGAGCGACATGGCTGTGGGATTACAAGTGCAAATTTGAGACTGAGCCGATAAAGTGTTTGAAAGAATGCCGGAATCAGATGGGAATCGTTATCGTTCGACGATGCTGGCGTGGAAGAAAAGTTGGATGTCATAAATAGGAAAGAGAGGATCATTCTCGTAACTTCGCGGCCTTTCGAGTCTCGAACGTTCGAGTGAAATGGCGAACCGGGTTGGGTCGGTCCATCTGGAATCTGCGGGCTGGGCCTCGTCAGGATCTTTTCAGTAAACACCACGTCCACGTCCGCGTCCAGTGCTTGGTAGACGATAAAACGAATTCTATTTCTATTTTTGTTATCGCCCTCAATTTCCTATGTTATTGATTCAATAAGAATTTTGCCGAACCAATTAGATTTAATGGATCCCAAATCATGAATACAGCTCATGTTTATATTCCATTGGTCAAAAGATACGATTCGAGGAGTTCCTCCCGCAACAAAAATATGTTCATTTTGCTAATGGGCGGATACTAGGCCAATGACATTACAACAAATGGGCTTTGAGGGTGCGGCTGAGAAAGTTTTGAGAAAATGTAGAGTTATTGCTCCAAATATCTTTGACCCAATGTCCCATTCGATCGTTGCAGATATTGTTTGATTAAGTGACTTTTGGGATATTTTTGCAATGTAGCTTCGAAGTTTTAAAAAAAAAACAAGAAGAAGAAGAAGAAGGAAGAAAACATAGTTATGGCTATTCGAGAATGGAGATATCTCTTTTTTTGATAGAAAGAATGGAGATATCTCATCTTGGAAGCAAACCTGGAAAGCAAATCAATTGCCAATGATGATCGAATCGTTAAAGAGGTCAGGCAAGGCGATGCCGAGGTCCGTGACATTCAGGCGGCCCAAGCGAGGCGACCTTGAGGGTCATACGACCTTGGCAACCTAGACCCCACGACCGTCAAACCAGGCACACGAGCATCAACCCAGACGCTTGGCCACCATTAACAAACCCGGCGTGACATTCGCGATACTAGATCTTAGTGACCCAAACATGCTAGCCTAGACCCTCGCCACCCTCGGCAACTGCCGGCAAGCCTTGTGCAACTCTCAATAGAGCATTAGATGGGCAACCCAAATCTAGATCTAGACTTTAGAGAGGGAGGCGATGAACATTGATCATGGAGGCAAAACTAGACTACGAAAATATTAGTGGGGCAAAGTTGGAAGGAAAAAAAATCCATTAACCTTGAGAGTAGCATTTCAAAAAATGTTGATTGTCAAAACTGGGTGGAACTAAATGCTAACTTTGACTCTAATCAATTGTGAATGATGAACTAACATCTCAATTTTGTCCCAAAAGCCTTTGGAGGCTCAAAATCCTTTAGAATACTGAACCAAACCCACATTTAATCCCTATTGTGAGATGTCATTTTTCCTAACTCAATTATCCTTTTACTCCTTAGAAAGAGTTTTAACAATTATAATTGTTGTTAAATTACATTATCCCCAATTCCATTTTTATAGATCATTTCGATTGATTAGCGTTACTTCTTCCCATGCCATACACGTAGAGAAGATGTTTTATGTGACAGTCATGTCATAACTGGTTACATAGCAAGTTAATAACACGTGGTAGAACAATTTAATGAAAAGTGAAAGCATAACACATTTGACGTCGAATAAGATGGAATTCATAATAGGAGGATAAAAGTAATAGATTGGTTTCGCCAGTTCATCACAGCCATTGTAGAGATAACATCTCGAAGGCATTTTGAGATGAGAGAAGGCCATCTGAGATGGTGTGGTAATGATGACCGAAAGCCTTCGGATGCCCTAGTGAGGCGATGTGTGAATAAAGATTGGACACATTCGTTAAAAGGGATAAGAAAAGCCCCAGACAGATGCGGAAGGAAATGACAATGAAAGATATCGCCGACCCAACTCAGTGGGACAAGTAGGGTAATGTCTGTATTTCACAGAGAATCTAACAAAGGAAGCGCCATGGCATAATAGGATTTATATGACGGAGACGGACCTCACTTACCAGAATGAGACTTGATTGTTTTTGTTGCTGTTGTAGGGACGACATTTCGAGGACGAACATTCTTTCTTAAGTCAATCACGAGAAAGAAGCAGTAGCACAAATATTGGTCATTGTGAAGCTTTTTCTCAAGGACAAAGATTTTCGTTTCATATCTGTCAGGCCTCTAGATGCTAGTCCATTTAGAACTTTCCATTTGAAAAAGATTGGTATTTCCTTTAACGCAGAAAAGAACATGAGAATCCTCCAGGTCAATTCAACTTTCGCAGCAACTGAATCATCGAGCTTTATATTTCTTTGATACGCATCATTCGTCTCAAGAAATAGCTAGGTGTCTGAAATGATGCAGACTTTGAAGCACTTGTGCTTCTGAATCCTGCTCTCTGGCTGTCTTTGACTTAGACAAGCTCTATCAGCTTACGTAAGGTTGCAAGTGTCGGCTACGATACATATGTGTATGCGATTCTGCTCTGAGACGATTGTTCTGTGAGGTCAATATGGTGATTTTTTAAAGAAGGTTACGAGCACTCTCATGTTGAAACCAAGTTAAAGAGAGAGTCAACTAATCAACGTGGCTCAAATATGAATTGCACTCAACAGCTTGACCCATTAGTCCATGTAGACATATTTTGAGCTTGGCTTGTAATTTTCTTCTTCTACTACTCATTAAGCAGAATTTTAACAGGGATCTTTGTGTTTTCGTAAATTGTTTTTGCTGCAAGGAAAAGGTAAGCATACCAGGTCTTTAGGGCGACTCAGTTTCCAGAAGGTGAAAACACTCTGATAGCCGTTGCCCTGTCTAAACCAGTTATCACCTCCTTTTAGTCAGAGGAGGAGGCATGTAATTGAAGTCAACTATACCACACATGTTGAAACTGCACATAAGATCATATTCTCGTGTTCATGTCGAGCAATCCAACTAGGAAGGAAGAAAGTATGTATGCGGTGAACGAAATAGGAATAAACTTTTGTTCTAATTTTAATCCTCTCATCCCAGAAGGGGGTATCTCTCTTTTGACTTGCTGGAATATTCAAATCTTGGACTAGTTTCTATGTTTTCTATCAGACTGTGATCTCGTAGAACCAATACATGCCAAGCTGCATTACCTCGACTCTTTAGATCCAATATCAAATGATCCTGTTCCAGGCGCTTATCCTACGAGATGCAAGGACTTGCCCCTTTTACATCTCGTGATTTAGAACCCATAATGAAGTTATCAGCTCTATTGATCATTAATAAGGCATCTTCAAACATTTTTGGAACGCGGTGGACTGCCTTGAGAAACAGTTATCGGATGAACTCCAGAAACAATAACGACCCCCATTTTTCTCGCTAGGCTCGGTGCTTAAAGTTGATCCGGCTTCACCAACCAGCATAATGGAGGAAGAAACCGGTTGCCTGCTGTGTCCTGATAAGCAGGCTAAATGATTCAGTCATGTATGTGAGCTTAGGAAGCTTGGCTTCAATGGATCAGGGAGAGTTTGCAGAAACAGCTTGGGGGCTGGCGAACAGAGGCATTCTAGTGGCTGATCCAACCTGGCCCAGTCAGAGGCTCTAAGCGGATCGAGCTGTTACCTGAAGGGTTCGAGGCAGCCATTACAGAAATTGGCCGTGTTGCGAGATGGGCTCCGCAGGAGGAAGTTTTAGCACACCGTGCCGTGGGAGGCTTGTGGACCCATTGCAGATGGAATTCGATCTAGGAAAGCATTTCTGAAGGAGTCCCGATGATGTGCCAACCGTGCCTCGGACCAGAACGTGCCGCGAAGTACTTGTGCCATGTTTGGCGGGTGGGATTGGAGTTGGAGGGTGCTCTAAATCAGAAAGAGATAGCGCGAGCAGTTAGGAGACTAATGGTTGATGGGGAAGGTAAAGAGATGAGGCTGAGAGCCACGGCTTTCAATGACGAAATCGAGCTGAACATCGGGAAAGGTGCTTGTTCACACACTGCAATAGAAGAACTAGCGAACTCGATCACTTCTCTATGATCTGATGATGATCACGCGGCAACAAAAGGCTTGTTGGGATATCTGATCTTGAAATCAGACGAATCTAACCCTGCTCGCGCTGATCTCAGAAGGAGTAACATGGTTTCATCCCAAAAGTTATCAGCTTCTCTCGGTGCATTTTGCGGGTAGCCCCGAACCCAATTGAAAAGGTGATCACAACGTGCAAAGTACGGCACTTGCACTTGCCAGGAATCCTTCCTGGAAATTGAATTAATCATCGCAAAAGGAATGAACTAATTGAACTCCCATCTGACAAAGCAGCACGCAAAAGCAGTGCAGTATGAAAAGGGAAACACTTAAAAGAGTTTGAGGAACCGACATCGCATAAAACAGAAGTCAAGGAAATCATAACGTCAGATCTCATTACAAGTAGAAAGAGTCGCAATAGTTCCTATATACATCGCCATATCAGACCCCCGAGGACCGCAACTTCCAACTTAGGACACGCGAAGCTCACACAGAACACAAGATACAGACACAGACGCTCTCTCTCTCTCTCTCTCTCTCTCTCTCTCTCTCTCTCTCTATATATATATATATATATATATATATATAACATACACACAAGTCGCAACGAGGGCCACAGCTTCACCAGCTCTCAACCGGAGATCTCGATGGCCTTGACCTCGGGCTTCTTCTCCTCCGCCTTGGGAACAGTGACGGTCAGCACCCCGTTCTCCATCGCCGCCTTCACCTGATCCATCCTCGCGTTCTCGGGCAACCTGAACCTCCTCATGAACCTCCCGCTGCTCCTCTCCACCCGGTGCCACGTGTCGTTCTTGTCCTCCTTCTCCACGTTCCGCTCGCCGCTTATCTGGAGCACCCGGTCGTCCTCGATCTCCACCTTGACCTCCTCCTTCTTGAGCCCGGGGAGATCCGCCTTGAACACGTGGGCCTCCGGGGTCTCCTTCCAGTCAATCCTCGTGTTCACGAAGGCGGTGTTCTCCCGGAAGCTCTGGGGGAAATTGGGGGCGGAGAGGGATGAGGAAGGGAAAGGGAAGTCCTTGAAAGGGTCCCAGAGGTCGAGGGAGAAAGGGTCGAAGACGTTGCTGCGGCGGCCGCCGAACCAGCTCGGGACGAGCGACATGGCTTGCGGGATTACCGGCGAAAACGAGAGACTGAGCCGAGAAAGTGTTTGACAGAATGCTTGAACTAAGACTGTGAATTGCTATCGTTGGACGATGTGGTTTGGAGGAAGAGGCGTTAGGTGTTAAATAAGGAAACAGAGAAGCATTCTCGTACCTTCGCGGTCTTTCGAGCTTTGACGGACGAGCGTTCGAGCGAATTGGCGAACCCGGTTTTTGTTTTTTTATATTAAAATAGCGAACCCGGTTGATCCATCTGGAAACTACGGATTGGGCCTCGTCAATATTTCGTCAGTGACACCACATTTAACTAGGTCGGTTAAAATTGGCCGAACCATGGTTAGAAAACGAAATCTATTTTATTATCGTCCTTGTTTCCTTCCAAGTTTTTTTTTATAATTAATTCCAAATACGAATCTAAATTAGATCCATTTTCTTAAAAAAAGGGTTCAAAGTAGACTTTATTTCAAAAAAGGGTTTATGGTGGCCAAGTCAATTTCAAATACGGACCTAACCTAGCCAGCCAAATGTTCGCTGGCGGACATTTTCCGGTGATTATAATGGCGGGCAGTGAAGCTCTTGGGAACAATGAGGATGAGAAATAACCTAATCTTAATTCAATTTGAGATTTTCTCTTTGTTTTTTTAGTCAATTACAAATTTCAAACAAAGGTGCCCTTATTTTAATGGCCAAACAAAGTCCGTGGGCAATCATTCGGCCGCCCCGCGAACTTAGCCCCTTTTTTCAAGACCGATTTGACCACCTCAAGCCCTTATTTGAAACAATATCTGCTTTAAATCCTTTTTTGAGAAAAATAAATCAACTTCATACTCTTGTTTGGATTTTCCTTTTTTTATTAGAAAAACCCTCATCCAATCAGTTTTTCAAATCAATAAGTTACACGATAAATCTCGACTCATGTTTATCGTTCGACCAATCAAAAGACGCTATTAGAGGAATTCCTCCAATAAGAAAAATATAGTCATTTGCTTATTGGTAATGATACTGGGCCAATGACATTATAGCAATGGGCTTTTCAACCGCTGTTGTGAGATATCATTTTTTAATAATATGGGGTGTACCAAGGGTCTTTTTATCCCCAGATTATTCTTTTATTCATTGAAAAAGTTAATTAGCAATTATTGCTTTTAAATTTCAACCAATCCTCATCTTCCCCCATATAATATCTGCAAAATTCCATCTTTATGAATCATTTCGATTGATTATCATTAGCTCTTCCCATGCCATACAAATGGAAAAGATGTTTTAGGTGTCGGTCACATCATTATCTGTAACCCCAAGTGATAATAACACATGGTGTAACAAGTCAATCTGAAAGTGAGAGTGATGAGATTTCATAACACGCAAATAATGGTAATTGGTCCGTTTTACCATACCATCACAATCACATATTTTAATCGTCACATAACATACTTTCTCCGGCATGCTCTCATCACTTTCTCACACTTCTCTCCCCACTACCGCACACTCTCATATATGCGCGACTATTCTTTTAAATCGCTAATCATGCAACGCACAGTCAAGAGGAAAAATCACCAAATTAAAGGAGTTCTTAAATATTTTACCTTCTAAAAATATGAAATCTGACTTGTCTAACACGATTAATACATGAAAAATGAGTATTAGTTAAGTCATATATTTGAAATTGAATACACTAAATATTATTAAATAAATTATAAAAAGCACTACTTGTAGAATATCGCCTTGTATGGACTAAAAATTTAACGGTGTGTTTTTTGTCCTTTGAGTAAAAATTATGGACTTTTTTAGGTCTATTGAACAGTCACGGTACTTTTGTTCTGGCAGGAAAGTGAATTTTTTTTTCAGATTTGGCCCTAAATGATAAGATATCCGTTCCTGTTTGCTTTTAAGTAATTAAATTTTTTAAAAAATAATTTTCAATGTTTTCATTTTCTGCGTTATATAAGATCAATACTCTAAAATTGAGAATTATAAAATATGCTCAACAATATGCCTAGAGACAATTATTAAGAAGGTCATATTTCGTATATTTACATGTGACCAAAAAAAATAACTTTAATTACCAGATTCTGGCTTTATGATAATATACTTGATTAATTTTGCAAATCAATTGAAGCGCGAGTCAAAACGCCATTGGATTGGATGAAGGATAAGTGATAATCAGAATAAAAGATTGTTGGTAATGAGTATTTAAAAAATCATGTATTTATTCTCGAGGATAAAAATGTACTAGTGGCAAAAATGGTCATTGTTACCTTTTCCACCCAAAAGATCCTTAGCAGATGCGGCTAATGACTCTGACGCGGGGCACCGACGTGACACTTTTTATTGTAATTTTCATTAAGAAAAAAGGGCTAAGCAATCCTCTCTCCCACCGGTAGGTACATGGTTTGTGGATGAACTAAACTCAAGACAGGAAGTGACCGCTAAGGCAAAAAAATTCGGACAAGATGCAGCTCCCGATAAGTTTTCAGAATGGGAAGAGATATGAATAAGGAGAGCAATGTCGGGCAATACAAATCAATATTGACAAGGATGTTACTTTCTTAAATAGGGGGAGTTTGTGACATTTTAAACTTCATAATATATGTGAAAAGTTGTGTCAAGTGATTCATAAGCCAACATACTTCTCAAAAACCTTTCGTGATTACTCATATTATCCTTCCTAAGGTCTGGCTCACGTAAAACGAGCCCAACCGATACACTTTGTCTCTCACCGGTACAAAGATGCTGATAGCGATCACTCGGGTGATGATCTAATTGTCTCAATTATTGTACTCCTTTGCATAATTGAGCCGGTCGTGAATGATGCTGCAATAATATCTTACATAAGTGAGCCACCTTATTGTTTCGCATTTCACATATGTCCGAATCAACTGGGACAGATGCTGATGATAATACCTCTTCACTATAACTATTTTTTTTCTCGGGTACCTCCAAAAGAGAAGGGTCGTTCTTTCTGTCACCTCATCTTTTCTTTTTGATCTTTTGGAATCAAAAGCATATGCTTTTGCCTCCTAACTGTAAGTTTTTCTTTCCCCAATTGCGAGCGTGCCATGCCCCTGCAGGAGTCAATTTGCACGTGCAATCCCAGACCGAATTTTCATGAGCTATCCTTCTTCTCTGATTTTTCTTGGAACGACGCAACAATAATCTTTTCGTTACAACATCGTATCGAAAAGGCAGTATATCATAATCAGTACTCCTTGACCGTTAGCTCGGGAATCAACTCCGATCATAGTAGCTTAGCGACGGAAACTATAACTATCAAGCCCGATCTAAGTAGATTAAACTCTAAAATGAGTATTCCAAGGAACTATATTAAAGTAGTGATCATTTGAAGTAGATATTAGTTTTGAATAACATCACAAGGGCTAATCTATCCGATATAGGACTTAGTTGTCATAAACTCTCTCATTTAAATCACTAATGTTCTCATCAACGTTAACTTGTATTGTTGGCGATACTCCCTCTATTCGACATGTGACCTAGTCATTTTTTGCCTCCTCTCCATCCTAGAAGCATATTAGAAATATTGTTTGAGCCATCTCGCCTTAGTAATCACTTCTTGCCCTCTTCATATCAGGTGTGAGTCTAGTCTATCCATGAGCCATACATCTACTAGGGATGGTCGGTGGTCCTATTATGATGCAATTTGTAACCATCTGACCTATTCTACAGGGTCAATGACGCAGCGTTCAGCGAATAATTCAAGCAAAACCTTACTTAGTGAAAGAAATCTCGAAATTCAATATTGATGATAATGTTTTGTTTTTAAAAAATAACCCTAAAACAAGCTTATATATCCCTAAACCAAACCCTACTAGGATTAAAAAACATAAAACATCAAAATTACAAAACTGTCCTTAAAATTAAAACCCATAAAGATTATTAAAATAATAGAAAAATCCATGTAAACGATCCCAAAGGCTATGAGTTTTGTTCAGAACACCGTTTCGCTTCAAACGACCAAATTTGAACCCGATCCGATTTCGTCAACCGAGTCTGCCAGTTCTAGTCGCATCACCGTTTTCGCCTTCCGTTTGGACTTCTGCCTGTCCAACCGGTCCGGAAACGCTTTACTAATAAATTCTACATCATTCTCCTCCACTTGAAAAGAACTCGTCCTCGAATTAAAATCAGAATCTGGATATAACGGCTCTGTGGACTTATAAAATAGTGATAAATCAGTAATATTGAAAGTGTTAGATATGTCCATACTATGTGAAAGGTCTATAACATAAGCATTATCGTTAATCTTCTTACTGACAGTGTAAGACTCATACTTCTTTTGCTGCAATTTGCTATAAGATCCAACTAGTAATCGCTTTTTACGAAGAAAAATCATGACCTGATCATCTACCGCAAACACTTGCTTCCTCCTATGCTTATCTACTGTAACTTTATACTTCTGATTAACTTCGTCTAGCTTCCGTTTGACTTCGTGATGCACTTTCATAATCTGTTTAGCCATATGATCCGCTGCTGCACTTTTATCCAATTTCTTAGGCAACTATATCAAATCCAGAGTATGCTAAGGCGCTTTTGTATAAACAATAGAAAAAGGTGACCTACCAATAGAATTATAAACTGCATTATTATAAGCAAACTCTGCCTGTGATAAAGCAACATCCTATTACTTCGGCTTATCTCCACAAATGCTTCGAATCAAGTTCTCCAGAGTTCTATTAACCACCTCTGTTTGCCTATCAGTTTGTGGGTGAGCTGTGCTACCGAAATTCAAAGATGAATGAAAAGTTCCAAAAAGTTTGCCAAAAATGCCTTAGAAATTTACTATCCCTATCTGAAGTAATAGAATTGGGCACACCATGCAAACGAACCACTTCTTTAAAGAATAATCTGGCCACACTTACTGCATCAGAAGTTTTCCTACAATGAATGAAGTGCGCCATATTGGAAAATCTGTTAACCACAACGAAAACAGAATCTACGCCTCTTTGTGTCCATGATAAACCAAGCACAAAATCCATGGACAGATCTTCCCATATATTATCAAAAACAGGTAATAGCATATATAAACCTGTATTATTAGATTTCCCCTTAACAGTCTGGCAAACATAATACTTTTGTACGTACCTACTAACATCTCTATGCAACTGAGGCCAGTAAAATCGCTCTCGGATTGCAACAACAGTTTTATCACAATCTAGATGTGCAGCTAATCCACCATTATATAAATCACGAATTACCTTCTCTCGTAATGATGTCCGAGGAAGGCAAAGCTGGTTACTACGTATCAAATAGCCATCCTGCACATAAAATTCTTGCAAAGGTTGACCAGTAGCACATGACTTCCAAATTTGCCCAAAGTCATCATCATCTGTATAACAATCTTTCAACTGCTCAAACCCCAAGATGTCTTGGCTTAATGTAATCAACAATCCAGCTCTCTTACTCAATGCATCTACTACGACATTATGCACACCTAACTTGTGCTGTAATCTTAAAGGAAATTTTTGCAAAAATTGACACCATCGCGCATGCATATCTTTGCTAATCCTCTTCTGACTATTTAGATACTTCAAACTTCATGATCAGAATAAATGACGAATTATTTCCCAATCAGATAACGCTCCCAGGTCTTCAAAGCCTTTACAATAGAATAAAATTTTTTGTCATAAGTACTCCACTTCTGTCTCACCTCGCTAAGCTTGTCACTAAAATAGTAAATTGGTCTGCGCTCTTGAGATAAAACAGCTCCTATACCCACTCCACTAATATCGCAGTCCACTTCAAATAGTTTATCAAAATCAAGTAAAGCAAGAACAAATGCAGTACATAACTTCTCCTTTAAAATAGCAAAACTATTCTCAACTTCCTCTCCTCATAAAAATTTGTCTTTCTTCATACATTCAGTAATTAGACTGCGATAGTACTAAAATTCTTAATAAATCGCTGATAAAAAGTAGCTAACCCATGAAAACTCCTAACATCAGAAACTGTTTTAGGAGTCGGCCACTCTCTGATTGCTCTTACCTTCCCCTTATCTACCTCTATTCCTTCAGCAGTAATAATAAATCCCAAGAATAACAGTTTATTAGTTAAAAAAACTGTACTTCTTAAGATTAATATACAGCTTATTAACCTGCAAAGCTGTCAACACCTCCTTTAAGTGCATCAGATGATCCTCCTCAGTCTTACTATAAATCAGGATATCATAAAAATAAATTACAACAAATTTGCCAATAAAAGATTTCAGAACCTAATTCATAAGCCTCATGAAAGTGCTTAGAGTATTGAAAAGTTCGAAAAGCATCACTAACCATTCGTACAACCCTTCTTTTATTTTGAAAGCTATCTTTCACTCATTTTCGGGCCGAATCCGAATCTGATGGTATGCATTCTTCAAATCCAGCCTCGAAAATCACTTAGCACCGTGCAACCTATCCAGCATGTCATCCAATCTCGAAATTGAAAACTTATAACTCACGATTATTTTATTAATGACCCTGCTATCTACACACATTCGCCAACTCCTATATTTCTTAGGAGTCAACAAGGCCAGAACAGTACATGGGTTCATGTTATTTTGAATGTGCCCCTTTCGTAATAACTCCTCCACCTTCTCTTTTAGAATCTTATTTTTCGTTAGGACTCATCCTGTAGTACGGTAAATTAGGCAGACTAGAACCAGGAATTAAGTCTATATGGTGCTGAATATCGCTCATAGGCGGCAACCCATCTAGAATCTCTTCATGTATCAGTTCGCTAAATTCCTTCAATAAAGGCCTGATTACTTCCGGCTACTCTTCTACTTGTAATTCAGCCTCAGTCTCAATTACTTGTTTACGACCAGTACGTGAATCTGTCGGGTCTCCTTAACCTCAGCTTCAAATTTCCTCATAAGGATAAGGAAATTATTTTCAGAAGATTTTTTTTATTTGTTCTTCAGTGGCAACAACGTATACTTCACTCCATCATTCACGAGGTTATACTGATTGCTCCTTCCCGAATGTTGAGCATCTATATCAAATTGCCACAGTCTCCCAAATAACATATGACATACATCCATATTTACTACATCACAATACAGCTCATCATGATATTTTCCAATGGAGAATGGAATTTTGCATCGTTCAGTCACCTGAATACTTTCCGCTCCAGATTTAATCCATCCTAACGTACAGGAATTAGGATGCTTCTCTACGGGTATTCCCAACTTCTTCTTTGCCTCCTTCCCAATGATATTCTCCATGCTTTCACTTTCAATAACCACAGCAAAGATCTTTCCCAGAATGGACCTGGTTCGAAATAACTAATGACACTGCGAATCATCTTCCTATTTTGGGGCCAACATCATTCTGCGCACCGCACAGTTTACTTGCTCATCTTCTTCATCTTCAAAATCATCGTGCTCACCATCCGGCGCACAGCAATATCCATCCTCCTCCTGTTCTCTCGTTGCTACGTTTACGGTCTTTCTCTAAGCGCATTCATTAAATCGGTGTCCAAGCTGATTACACCTGTAATACTTTATCGCAGTTAGTTTAGCAGAAGGATTAGGGTTTGCAGTTTTTTGTGCTTGCGTTCCCTGATCCCTAGGCTCATTCATAGGGCATTTTTTACCGCTTTATCTTCCTGATTTCGCCTTGCGTTAAAGCGATTATTGAAACTGCCCTTCTCTACCAAGCTGCTAGCTCGATAATTTTCGTAGTCTCTTCTTTTCCTATCTTGGTACATCAATTCTGCCTTCATCGCCATATTCTTAGCTTCAGTTAAATTTCGCAGAAACTGTACTCCAATTTTATCTCGAATAAAGGGTTTCAAACTATCGAGATATCTGGCCACCTGCTATCTCTCTATCTCTGATAAATTATTCCGCTCTGCTAATCTCATAAATTCGACCATATACTCATGCACAGTTCGATTGCCTTGTTGGCAATGTTGGTACTGCTGGAACATAATCTCTTCATAATCGGGTAGAAGGAATTCCTGCTTCAACAGCCTTCTCATTCTAGTCCAAGTTCGAACTCTATCTTTCCCTTCTCGTTCCCTCCTATTCTGTAATCTTTCCCACCATGTAAACGCACCCCTTATTAATCTACAGGCCACTAATCGCACCATTTTCTCACCAAAGGTCTCCATATAGTTGAAAAATCTATCTACATCAGCAAGCCAATCCAAAAATTCTTCTATGCCCAGACTTCCATTAAAATAAAGAATATCGACTTTCAATTTAAAATTGTTACCTTCACAATCATCGTAACGTCGTCTTCTATCTCTCTGGTCATATCCTCTTTAAAATCCTCCATGACGACATCTGCCGCTATAATCAGCGCGTTCCGCATCAAGAATTTCATTTTCTTCTTCTTTCGAACTCTCTGAAAATATAGGGTTATTCAACTTGCGGACGGGAATATGCATGTCAACAGGATCACCACGAGCAAGATCTGTACCCGCCCTTCTGTCATTCCGTCGATTCCGATTCACATCGACACTAAGACCTTCGAACTGATCTGTTAAATTGTCAAATCATTCTTCGAAATGACGAAGACTTTGATCGAGTCGTTGATCCAAGCGTTCCATTAAACGTTACTCCAAACATTGTAGCACGTCGTCCCCAAGGGTTAGGGCTCCAGTCTCCTGAGCATCGTCATGAAAACCACCGCCAGTCACCATAAGCTCCGATACCACCTGACGCAGCGTTCAGCGAATAATTCAAACAAAACCTTGCTTAGAGAAAGAAATCTCGAAATTCAATATTGATGATAATGTTTTGTTCTTCAAAAAGAACCCCAAAATAAGTTTATATATCCCTAAAGCAAACCCTACTAGGATTAGAAAACATAAAACATCAAAATTACAAAACTGTCCTTAAAATAAAAATCCATAAAAATTATTAAAATAATAGAAAAATCCATGTAAACGATCCCAAAAGCTATGAGTTTTGTTTAGAACGCCGTTTCGTTTCAAACGACTGAATTTAAACTCGATTCGATGTCGTCAACCGGGTCTACTGGTTCTAATCGCATCACCGTTTCGCCTTCCGTTTGGACTTTTACCTGTCCAACCGGTCCGAAAACGCTTTACTAATAGATTCTGCATCAGTCAAGCACCCAAAAGAAGTTTTCTAGATAACCACATGTGACTATGGCCATAGAGAGGCGGATCTTACTTGTGAATAGCATCACCATGCCTCATCCATTCGATATGAAAGTTGAAGTGTCACAAAAACAACTATTGTCGCGAGTTTGAAGTTTAGTACACCGATGAGTCAATCTTCATAGAGGCCAGCTAACTGCAATAAAGTGTTTGTCTTTTCTTGAAATCTCAACTTTGTAAACTCTTAAGATGCGCATGACAAGGATTTTGTGCTCGGAAATTAATTTTACTCAAAAATAATTCTTTTTAATTCTGTACCCGGAAACTGATTATGAGCATTTGAAGGTTCTTGGTAACGGTCTAAAATTTTCATTCCCGAAATAGAAAAAGAATAGAAATGCATTTGGTAATGGTACAAAATTTCTTTTTATTAATAATATTTTATAAATATTTTAATATTTATTTCTCTCTTTTTTTCTTTTCTTTTTTTCTTCTCCTTTTTCTTGGCCACGGCCTGATCGCCGGCGATCGGCCACAGGTCAAGGCCGGCAAGGGCCACCCCAAGGCTCGCGACCTGGGTGAGGGCCGCCCTCGTCGGATCTAGCGAAGGCTTTTGGCAATGGCCCAAAATTTCCATTCCTGGAATAGAAAAAAAACATAAATGCATTTGGTAACGGCACAAAATTTCTTTTTATTAATAATATTTTTAAATATTTTAATATTTCTTTCTCTCTTTTCTTCTTTTCTTTTTCTCTTCTCCTCCTTCTTGGCCATGGTCTGATCGCCGGCGACAGGCCACAGGCCAAGGCCGGCAAGGGCCACCCTAAGGCTCGCGGCCTGGGAGAGGGCCGTCATTGCCAAATCTGGCAAGGATTGGATTATCGCCACCACCCTCGCCAGATCCGGCGAGGGCGGCTCTCACCCCGGCCGCAAGCCTCGAGGGCCACCCTTAAGGCTCGGGCAAGGGCTGGAAAAGGTCGGCAAGGGCCACCCTCGCCGTAAGGGTCCAGCCCTCACCTATGTCGCCGGTCGCTAGCCAAGCAAAAAGAATGAAGAAGAAGAAGAGCAGAAAGAACGGGAAAGAATAAGAAGAAAAAAAATAATTTCTTTTCCAATTCTGATTCTTGTTTCCAGAATCAAGAAGTTACTTTTTTTTACTTCTTGATTCTGTTCCAAAACTGATTTTAGGAATAATTTTTTTTTAAATTTGTGCTTGGGAACAAAAAGTTTACTAAATGGATTTCTATTCCAAAATAGATTCTAGGAATAAAAGAACAGAAATTTTGACTGTTTGGTAAGTTGCCAAACGAGCCCTTATGGTAATCGCTAACCCCTAAAGAGGTGATTGATTGCCCTTGTTGGGGAAGGTAAGGATACTTTGATTTGCCAAACACCTTGTCATTACATATTCTTCACATATATGGACATATGGTGATGAGTCGGTATTGTAGTGATGGTGCTGATTCAAGCACGATGGAGGTGACAACTCAAGACACGGTCATGCAATTTGAGGAGAGTCTATATGAATGAGGATATGGGTTGTGTACAGGCAAGAGTAGGGAGTTATCACCGAGGCCAGAGAACTCAGATAAAGAGCAGCTAATGTTGGGTTTCTACGATAGCAAATGGGGTATAACTGAACTGAATTACGTACCAAATATGGGGAGAGTGTTCGTGGGATATATATGGAATTAACATACTAGAGACGCCTTTTGAGGTAACCACAAGCTTAACATTGAGCGTGTTTAAGTGGAGCATTAACAGGATGGGTAACTTTCTTGAAAAGTGTTTACATGTACACCAAAGAACAAAGCCGTAAAACTGTAAAGCTTGGTATGGGACCAGCCAAAATAAATAATACAATGAGTAAGTTAATCAAGAGGGTCTCAGGCTCTTTGAGAGAGAAAGAGAGGAGAGAGGTTTTTATTTTCTTCAAAAAATTAAATTGGGTTATTAAGGTGTAAAATTTCTTTGAAAATTTCACCAATAAGAGGTCATTATCGAGTGGGCCCGATCAGGCTGGACCATGAGATCAGGCCTAAACTTTTGTCAAAGCCATCCGACAATGAAATTGTTACGTACGAATCTTTAGACTATCATTCTGGTCAGGCCAATCTTTCTCACTAAATGTCATTGCCAAAACCTGTACAAAAAATCTTCAAGCCTTTGCTGCTGGAGCCGGCGTGTGGCAGCTACACATACGATCAGGTTTACCACCAATTGTAGATGATAAGAGAAAATTTCCCCAAAGCAGGAATGGATAAAAACACAGCATTTCTACTTTTAAAAAGACCTTATTTGTGATCTCACAGAGACGTTTTCACACGAACCAAGTGAAGTGCGCCCAATGTACTGATGAGACCTCATGAAGTCCATCGCATGACAGTTTTGGTGCATCTAAATTTTTCTTTTAATTTCATGACTTGCAAAGCACACTATTAGAGTTGCCTTTTCATTTTGTCATTTTTTATTTCGAAGGCCTGAAACAATCTACTTATTACTTCTGCTTATGATTTAATCTTCGAAAATGGCAAACGAAAAAGTTACTTTACACTTCAAAAGGTATGAAGTATTAAATCATGATCTATATGTCAATATTTTTTTCATTTTTTAAAAAAGTGTCAAACCCTTTTTTCGAACTAACCGCCGAACAACAAGGGTTGCTAGATTTGCAAAACATTAATAGCCCTTAGCGCTCCCAGACGTTAAACAAGGTATTACGACCCGCATGTAATACTGAAAAGGGGGAAAGTACGAAGGAAGGAAAAACATTTTTTTTATGGCAGACCAAGCTGAATTAGAAACATTTTCTGCCACCGACCAAGTTAAGGGAAGAAAAAAGAAAGTAATAATTCACTTGTATAAATAGAATACCAATATGAATATCTTATGATTGGGTTAACTTTTTATGTGAATCTGTGGATGTGCATCATTCATTTGCATATAATAAACTTGGGTGCAACTTTTGGATCCCCCATGTAATGATGACAGGCTCGTGCTCCAACCCTTCCTTTGTTTGGTAGATGCTGCTGCTACATGCTGTTGCTTTCCCCCTTACGCGTTCTTTTCCTCCTTTTCGAGTCTTTTCAGCACTGAAAGTGAAGATCAGTTAGCCTTTTGGATCATGGATTCATGGGCGCGCCACAAAAGCTTGCATCTTTTTATATGCTTCTCTTTTGATTTGCTTTTGTGTATTGGCTTCATGGCAATCCCTCGAAGAGTCTTTAAGTATTTATTATGTGGGGAAGCTCTTGGGTTATTTTATATGAGGCTATGATGACAATTTGGACAATTTAGATGTGGAGATTGCACCATGTTTGGTGGAGGAGATTATTGTAAGAGAAGAGAAATATGATTGTGGAAAATGTTTATCTCATTTGATTTGACGGAAAATGAAAGAAGGGATTAAGAGAGCTCGGCAGGGATTTATGTCAATATGTTGTATAAATCCCTTTCTTATAATATGTGATATCCGACCCTTTCAAATCAACTATCTTTACGATCGCACACAAATTATTGTATCCATGTTCATCGGGCAAAACTCTATTTGGGCCGTGCGTGGCCCTCAAAATTGTTATGGGGCGAGGGACATCGTGATCTGAACATATGATCTTGCCATTCTCTTTTCAATTCAGTTTAGGTTGCGACTTTCGAAACATATTTTTTTGCGTGCTTCTACTTTTCACATAAAACAAATCTAAAAGATGAAATTAACACTTTAAAGTAGCAATTGGTCATCAGCCCAAAACAAAATGGGCGTGCCCTTTTTTTTTTCAGAACTCTCTTTAGACTTTTTCATCGGCTTTACATTCATAGGATTGTGCCCATGGAATCCGATGTCCATTAGTGAAACTTTCATGAGCTAGATCATATGATTAGGCTTCCCTATATCAGCAAGTCAATAATTGGACCAGAGATCTTGCAAAAAAAAAGCAAATAAGTTGACTGTGCATTCGGAATTATTGAGGCTAGGACACTCACAAAAGAGACAAGTTCGCACGCTAAAAATCTCCGACCCATCCGGATAAATTTCAACTTTTTTTCTTAATCTAAATCTCATTTGCGTTCTGGTTTTCTTAATCCAAAACATCTCGTGCTTTTATAATATAATTTCTGACACGCAACTTTTAATATAATTTTTGTAAAAAAAAAATTTGATCCTACAAATAGTGATCCCAAATTATCCAAAGAAGCCTATCGACTCATCGAAAGAAGCATATCATATTTGTTATCACTTGTATCACGCAGGAAGAAGGCTCCGAGAGGAAATTGGAACATTCCGTGAAAAATGAATGATTTAAAAAATATTTTTCGAAAAATAATTATTTACGAAATTTTATTGTTTACAAAAATATATAGACATGATTTATTTTTTTCGAGTAACATAAACGGTGATTCTTAGACAACGGAAAAGGACAAACAATTACCCGAAAACGCTGTGTCGCGTCATTTTTTTTTTTGTGTTACTAATAAAAACTCAGCAGCTCAACTCCCCCATCATGACAATGGACAAAAGTCACATGAAATCCCTTCGGTGGGGCCCCCTCGCCACCTAGCATAGCCTCCCGATCAAAGAGAACCTCGGACCCCACCACCACACCAATTATTAAATCGCGACAAGCCTTTTTCACGTCAACGTCTTTCCTGATAGAAACCCCCCCCGCCCCACCCCTCGTCCCATCAATGAATAAATAAATAAATAAATAAATAAAAACGCAACAGTAAATCAAGTAGGCTGTGTGGGCCTCCCCAAAATATGCTCCCCACGTCTTCATGATGGGACGTCCTGATTTGATATTAATTCTGATTTTTTTCAACTTTTGGGCAAAAGGGATGCATTTACCCTAACCTTTTTGTTAAGGATGAGCATAATGAATCGTCCGAATCGGGATCGGACTGGATCAGATCGGACCGGCAAGTTTGATTCGATTCTCAAGAGTATCGGTTCGGTTTTCGATTCTTAAAAGTGAAACCAGTTTTCGCGCGGTCCGGTTCTCGGTTTTAGGGTGGAAACCGGACCGAACCGGACCGATAAATATATATTTACTTTTTAAATTTTTTGAAAAAAAAAGAAAGTCTAATCTATTCCCTCTTGCCTTTACAAATTTTTTTAAGGATTGATTCCATTGGAAAATGGAATTGGTTCCATTGAAACGTGATTGGTTCCATTTGAAAATAGAAAAATAAATATATTTATTTATTTAAAATAGAAACCCAAATTTAAAAGTACGTGGTCGGTTCCATTTACAAAATATGTTAAACATTAATGACATGATAAAAAAAATTTGTTATTTTATCTGAAAAATCATTTGACGGAATCTTGATGGAGAATAAATGTATCGCATAAATGTAAATTCTAGATTCTTAACATGACAATATAAAGTTTTGATTAAATGTGTCACGGTAGACATGATTTAGAGTTTTTGATGTTAAAAAAAGAGTTTGCGATAAATATGTCATGATGAGCATAATTTCGAGTTTTTTTTATGGCTTTTTCCATTTTCCGTTTAATTGGATATTACATGGTCCTAAAATGCCATTGGTTTAATTAAATAAACTCAATTCATGTAATACTTATTTATGAAAAAATCTTATGTGTGAATACACACGAAGTATGGCAAGCTAGTTATCGTCTTCAAAACATGAGCAGTTTAACTTTTCATTTAAACACTCAAAAAAGGAATGGTAGTAATTTATTTCTTCACATATCCCCGTAATTGATTTACAAAATGGTTAATACAAAGAAAAATCCGAAATTGATATACCTTCGACAATTTTGCCCCAAACTAATTTTTTGATAAAAAAAATTCAAAACTAGTATACCTACAACAAATTTACCATAACTTAATTTTTTGACCATTAAAATCCCAAACTTGTACACCTGTGATAAATTTACCCTCCATTAATTTATGTTAAATTAAATTAATACCACGAAATACCACAAGCTGATAGACTATGATAAATGAAGGGTAAAGCCCAAAACCGGTATATCCATCAACTGTCACGTGTCATCCAACTCAGCAAATTGACGGTAAAATTTAACGGAAACTAACGGAGGGTAAATTTATTACAGGTATATGGGTTTGAGATTTTTCGTGGTATTAACCCTTTAACATACGAAACAAGCTATGCCGGCACGAAAGAAAAAACCAATCGTGATGTAGGTTTATTTTTTGAAAATGCTACACAATATTGCACGGATATTGCATATAATGCCAACTTTCAAATTTGGTATCCAGCCTTATGTCCTCACGTCCATTAGTTAATGAAGTAGTTGGCGCCAGGCGATACTGACTTTTGCCGTTTTGCAGCAATGCACTGATGCAAAAAACCGTTTTAGAGTCGAGAAAAATTAGGAAAATAGAGCTAAGAAGGAATAATCATGTTGAGAGAAAGTAGGAGAAAACTGTGTTCTAATCAATTTCGAATTTTTAATTAATTTAGCGCCTCGCCAGAAAGCGAAAAAATAATTATTATCAACCTGTATTGAGAGTAACCATCCATTTGACTCATTTTATTTTTGGTAATTACCATTTCTTTTTTTTTTGTTCACGCGGGGCGTTGCCTTTGATTTTTCCTAAAAGGAGAATTTGTCACGGGCGCCAAAACATTTTCGTGACGAGTAATTTACGAAGGAAGATACGGCGACACAAAAACAAAATTTCTTTACTTTTATTCTTCGGTCGAATGAGAACAAAACAAGCTTACAAATGTACACTGTCGCAGCTGAAGTAGCTCCGCCACACGAACGAACACGGGACTGTCTCGCTCTCTTCTCTCTCTGTCTCTCTCTTTCTGCGAAAACGTGCAGGTTTCTCGCACAGCGGCACGCAAAAGCTGGGAACTTTTTAGGTCATTTTTGGCGTTCTCTCAGGATCTTGCTTTGGAGTTTGGGGTGGGGAGAGGGAGCGAAAGGCGAGGCGATTGGGATTACGATTACGAGGCCGGCTGCTGCTGCTGCTGTTACCTCCTCAGTTCTCACCTCCCCTGTCTCTTCTCTCTCTCTCCCTCTCTCTCTGGTTTGTCTGCGAGCTTGCAGTGGGCGCAGTTCGACCACCGACACGCCTCGCTCCGCCTTCGAGGTGGTGTGGTCGTCGTTAGTGGCGGCATTTCACACCGGAAGTTCGTAATCTCTGATGGGTACGCGCTGCTTCCCTTTCTCGAGCGAGAAATGTCCCGTTCAGTTTCCGGTTGTTTCCCGGGCAATGTTAATGTTCTTTCTTCCCCTCTTCTTGCCGTGAAATGCATTTTCAGTCGGCCAAGTGCGTCTTTGTTTCGTGATTTTTGGAGCTGGGTGCGGTCATCTCGGCGCATACTGATTGCCTTGTTTTTTTTTCTTCCCCCTCTTTTCTTGAAGTTCGGGCAAAACCACGCTCTGTTTCGGGACTCGAGATTGAAAATTTTTGCAGGGCCACTTCATGGTTTCTCCTTATCTCCTTCTCTAGTTTCTCTTGTTCTGTTCACGGTTTCTTCAAATTTCGAAATGGGTGATTTGTGTTTTCAGTTGGTGTGGATCTTGTCTTTTTTTTCCCTCCTCTGTGCTTCGATTGCGACGGCTCACTTTCTCCTCATCTTGAGCTCTTCAAGATTCGGTCCTCAAGGACCACCAAATTTCTGCTGGTGCTGTTCCAACTTTGCTCATTGG
Source organism: Syzygium malaccense (assembly GCA_031216405.1). Taxonomy (NCBI): domain Eukaryota; kingdom Viridiplantae; phylum Streptophyta; class Magnoliopsida; order Myrtales; family Myrtaceae; genus Syzygium; species Syzygium malaccense. The sequence continues at coordinate 23,356,475 of CM062262.1, read as the reverse complement.
TTGCTTTTTCTTACGTATACTGTGTCGCTAATTGTTACCTTGCGTCTATTTCATTTCGTCTGCCATACCCACGTCTGATTGAGATTTCCAGTCTCCATGTCCATGATTGTCAGTTTATCTATGTTCATACGAAAACATCTTGTCTGGTCGGGTAGGGTAGGGTATGTGCTAAGAGAAGATTTGATAAATAAACAAAGTGGAGAGAAGTCATGGTGATTCCACAAGTACTGGATCATGCCTTTATCGATGCTAATGGTTGTTTCGCGAATGTCATTGAAAGTCAAGGTTTAGATGTTTGAGGTCTCTGGGCGGCGTTCTGTTGTATGCCAAACTATTTAAGGTGCAGAGTGTCCGACGTTGTGGTTTTTGTTTGAAGAACGAGTGCCACTTAAGGATTTGCAATCTGATTTTCAAATGATTAAGCAAGTCATAACAGTCTAACAGACTGTGAGGAATTTGATCTACAAAAGAGATACTTGTTTTATGCAATTTATTCCGTATACCCTCCATCAAGCCGACCAGTTTTTCCTACCTAGTCAAAATCTGTTTAGGATTAGGTTGAAATCGACGAATTATATTTGGGTTGAGTGAAAATTGGTAAATTCTCTTTTTCTACCCCAATGTATTGGGAAGTTTTTTTTTTTTTGGTCAGAATATATTGGGAAGTTTGCACATAGTTAGAGATAGAAAATTTGGTCAAGTCTGGAGAAATTAACTAGCGATGCACCAGCGCATCACCTCATGGTTCTGAGGGAAAAGTTTCTGAACTCTTCTTATTGGGAGTTCATTGCATGCTTGTACTTGCATCTATCTCGTTTGTGGAATGGCTGCTCCATTCCCTTAATGGTGTCTGGATATGCCTCTTATCTCTCCCCTGAACACTTGTTTGTTATCTTGTCAGATACCTTCTTTGCCAGTTTCAGTTTTTCATTTTATACATGGAATGCCTTATCTCTTACGAAACAAATAAGCTTGCATAGCCATGCGCCTTTTCTCTTGTAATATGCTTGGTGCTGATGTGTTCTACTGCTGTTATCATTTATCAGACTGTAGAGTCCCAATTTACCGAGTTAATCTACGTATGGTTTGCAGTTAATGTAACCAGAGACATTTGTGAGCTACGTCGTTCCGGGCATTGAGGTTTAAAAGATTAAAGAATACAGTGGTGGCTTGGTGAAAGGGATAAATAATGTGCTACTGAGGTGCTAAAATATCATGCTGTCTTAGATAAGTAATTCCTTGGAAGTATGGAATGCTCAGAGCTCAACAAGAGTTCAGGAGTTAAGAAGGCACCCAAGACAGAAAATGGGAAGACTCATGCTTATCGCAGTATGAATCTGCAGGAAAGGTTCCAATTAGATGCTAACTTGTCAAATGCTGATTTCCATCATGAAATCACAAAGGTTGTTGAAGATGAACCAACTTATCCTTTGGAGGATAAACAAAAGGCCAGGATCAGAAGAAAAACAACCGAGGATGATGAGCTGGTTAAGTACATGTCGAAGTTGCCAGCTTTTCTTGAGAAGGGGAAAAATGTCCAGGAGAAAGCTTTTAGCGTTGGAGTTCTTGACTGGCGACGTCTTGAAAAATGGCAGCATAGTCACAAACAGACAGTGCCCGGATATAGCAGGTATTCCACGTCTAGTAGCAGCACCTCCTCTTCATTCTCGGTGGAGGGATCGTCCAGCCATTCCAGCAGAGGTCGTAGTTGCTCCCCCATACACCAGAGAATACCCCGCTCCACGCTTCAATCTCAGCTGCTATCTTCTCCCAAAGATATGGATGTGCAGTCGTCTGTGAGGCCTTTGAGAGATAATCTCGGTAAGTGTAAAGATCTGAATGATGGCCATGAGAATGACTACCGGCAGGCGCAGCATGAAGTCAACGGAACAGTTCAGATCCGTTTAGGGGAAAGGATGGAGGATAAAAAGGGTAGGTGTGACCCTGAGCCCATTCAGAACGCTGCAACTCTGCCATGCTTCGGAAGCGCTGAGGTGGGATCTTGTTCTGCTGAGAAGGCAGAAATTAAAGAACGTGATTTTGTGAAGAGATTGGAAAGGACCCAAGCGTCAAACTCTGGTGTCTTTGAGCCAGAATTAACAGAAAAACCCAATAGAGTGGTTCTCCTTGTGCCCAAAGATGTGCCAAATCGTGCTAATCCTGAAGTATCCAAGCTTGTGAAGTTGAGAACACATTCCGACAAGAAATTATCAGAGGTAAGTAGAAGAGGTATTCTGGAAAGATCCAGGGAAACTCATCATGCAAGACTCCATTCGGACATGCAACATTCTTGCACTTGCCCCTTGCCTCTTGAATTTGACTGTAACAGCCAATTACGAATGAAAAGGCCTAGCTCCATGGATGCAGGGAGTTCAAAGTTTCCGTCAGATGTGTCTCGTCAACCAGAACAGCCAGCTGGGGTTTCTTGTACATCTAGAGTAGGAAATTCAGATAAGAAAATTTCAAGTATCATGCCAATGGTTTCAGATGCAGTGAGGGGATCAGAACCAAAAGTAGGCGATGTAACAACTGAGAAGGTAAGAAGCACGTCACCTTTTCGTCGATTGAGCATTGGTATGGGCAAACTAGTGAAAAATTCCGGGTCAAAAGAGGGTTTGACCTCAGGGAAATTGGATGCCAAACATGCTTCTGCCAAATTTGTACCAGAGAATGCTGAATCCTCTGCTTGCCCTTGCCCAGAAAATCCACGTGCTGACAAGTCTAATTCTGCTGGAAGATCCAGGTCTAGCCCTTTGAGAAGGTTGCTGGACCCAATACTGAAGCCAAAGTCGTCAATTATCCATCACTGCAGTGATCCATTGCAGGAACATTCAGTTTCTAAGGATAAATTGTGCACATCATTAAATAGTCAATCAGATTCTGTGACTGGACAACCAGCAAAACTGAAGTTGGATTTGTCTAGTTGCAAAACAATCAATGTCCGTGACTCCCATTTAAACAAGAGGCAAGGATCATTGCCGGTGCAAGCTCTTCTTCGGGTTGCGTATAAAAGTGGCCTTCCTTTGTTCTCATTTGCTGTTGAGAATGACAGTGATATTCTTGCAGCCACGATGAAGGAATGCAGTTCCCCGCAAGCGGATAAATCCAGCTGGATGTATACATATTTCACAATTCGTGAAGCCAGAAAAAAGAGTGGAAGTTGGATTAGTCAAGGAAATAGGGGCAAAGGTCAGGGTTACATCCCTGATGTCGTTGCTCAGATGAAGGTTTCTGGATCCTGCTTCTTAAAGTCGAAATCAGGCATTTCTACAGATCAATATGGCTCTCTGGAGTATGTATTGCTCGCTGTGGACACTAGACTGCAAGATCAACAAGCAACAGATTTCCAACCGAAGGATGAGCTTGCAGCTGTTGTTGCCCAGATCCCATGGCCTAGGAGAAAAAGTTCGGCCCAAGATGGGCCTGAAAATAATGCCCGCGATGGCTTATCAGAGCTCGAGTCAGTTGGTTCCTTCAAGAATCGGCTAAGTAATTCTTCTAGTGGAGAAAATCCAGATGATCAGAATCCCCTGGTTAATGAAGTGCCTATTACCGCAACGGTGATACTTCCGAGCGGTGTCCATAGTCTACCAAGCAAAGGAGGACCTTCATCGCTCATTCAGAGGTGGAAATCAGGCGGTTCTTGTGATTGTGGGGGTTGGGATATGGGTTGTGAACTTAAGATACTGGGCACTCATGGTCATCTCTGCAAGAACTTGAGTTCATCGAACTCGTCTGACCAATTCGCCCTTTTCTCTCAGTCTCAGGTACTCTTTCTGTTTTGGCGTCTGCTAATTATTCATCTGCCTCGCAGGTAGAATCAATTATTGACTTTGCTTTTATGATCAATCCTTATCTGCAGGTGGACACACCGGAAAACCAGCCTGCCTTTATTTTGGCTCCATTCAAGGATAACATATTCTCAGTCGAGTTTAGTTCGTCTCTCTCGGTGTTGCAAGCTTTCTCCATATGCATTGCGGTCTTGGATAGTAGAAAACTGATCGAGCGTGCAGGAACGCACAATGCAGCTGAAGAAAAGCCGCTCGGCAAGACCATATCGACCTGCGAAGGTGTCGCTCGACCTCCTAATCACATCATACGGGACGCTTCAGCAAAGTATGTCGCTTATCCTCCTCTTTCTCCCGTCGGGAGAGTTTAGCGCAATCCTCGCGGATTACGTAGCAGCTACAAAATATACGGGAGTATGGTCCTGCCTTCTAAGCCTGGCGGGTCCTTTCTATAGGCAAACCTTAAGCAAAGATGATAAACTCTGGAGATGTCTTTCCGGGATAATAACAGGGACCTTCTTCCGAGAGTTCTTCTCTCTCCCCTTGTTCTGGCAATAGTATCGATGCCGTCTGTAGTCATGGCACTGTTCCTATTTTTCTTCTCTCCATAATGTAAGTGTGCATATTTCTCAGTGACTCTCTTTTGCTACGCCGGCATACTTCGGGGTCGTCTGTTCTCGCAGTCGCTATGATCTCCGGTTAAAAGATGATGTGAAAGTGCATTCGCCCCTGCACCGTGTGCTCGGCAGTCGGCACCGACATGCACGCCTGGAGGCACCCTAAAGGCCGAGTGCTCTCTGATCTCACATCTATTATATGTTCAACAGTAAATTACAATAAGTAGCTAACATTTGATGAAGATGATTTGAAAGATTTTTGTCGACCTCCTAATTAGGGGTGATCGGATCGGACCGGTCCTATCCGATCGGTTCTAAACCGGTTTTAAGGTCTACGAGTAGGGAGCGGTCCGACAAGGTAGGTTTCAGATTTCAAATGTCAAATCTGCCCCACTTCGAAGCCGCACACGCCTACTCTTAGTCCGCGAAAGTCTGCGGATCTCTGCATCCCGTTCACATTTCGAATAAATGAAGGTTGAATTAAACCAAAAAAAAAAATCAATGTACGGTCCATAACCCTCGCGGGTCTCGCTTGTGGTGTGGCCCACCAGATACATCAAACCCACCGCAAAATCCAAGCATGTCAATCCCGCGTGCGGGCCCCCACGCTCGAGACTTTCGAGTCGGCGACGGTGACTCCACGAGGATGCGCGAAAAGGGCGAGACCCGGTGCAGACGGGATCGAATCTGGCGGCTGACAATCGGCGATGCCGGCGCTAGATCAGTGGGCCGCGAAGCACCGGATAAGCGCCCCCCGCACCACCCCCGCGTCGCCGTCGCCGTCGCCGTCGCCGTCGCCGTCGCCGTCGCCGCCAGAAGTCAAGCCACCACCGTGAAAAGGATAATAACTACTCTCTCTCTCTCTTTCTCTGTAGCGTCATCTTCGCCCGGCGACACTTTCAAGCTCCTTTTTTTTTCAAAAGCAGCTTTCCGCGCAGCCGAAAGCAGAGGAAATAATCGCGCTCTCTAGATTCCCTCCTCCCCGGTCAACCCCACACCTACTTCTTCCCCCCTCCCTCTCGACCGGAGCGGCGTTCCCGCTTCGATCGCGAATCCCGGGTTACGATCGGAGCGGAAGGGCCGGCCGGCGGTTCCGATCCGATCGCGCGATCGCGATCCGCCGTTATGATATCCCGGCGGTTCTAGTCCGATTTTGACGGGGGGCTGCGGCGGCGGCGGCTTGTTGAAGGGGGGGTTGCGCTTGGGGACTTGGTACCGGATTCGAGGTTTTTTTTAACGATGATCGATGTCGAGCTCTAGCCTGGCCGTCGAGAGATGCCGCTCTATGTTCGCCGCGAGGCTTCCAAGGTAAACTTGGTAGGGATTCTCCCATGTCGATTTCTGCGGGCGCGCTTTTGGCTTTTAGGCCTGGTCTGTGTTTTTGAGCGTACGTCGTTGTTTTCTGTGCGTGAAGTTGTGGAGGAAGGTTTGGTCGGAGGTGTCGATAGAGATTTCGCTGCTCGCCGAGAACTGGAAGTATCTCTTCGGCGGACTTGTTTTCCAGGTTTTTGCCTCCTGTCCCTTGTCCTCAGAAAGTCTTGGTTATGTCTTGTTCGAAAATGGACCTCGACTTGAATGCGACAGACTAATAAATGAGGTTTTGAATAAATGAAGGTTGAGGCTTTCGCTTTTGCACCTTCCTTTTGATTATTCGCCTGCTGTTTTGCGAGTGTTTCGCGATGCTATGCACAAATTACAGCGCGATAGCTCGATAGGTCTGTGTTTACAGGTTCAATCAGTTATATTGGTTTCCTTGGGTGATCGGTAAAAATGAAAATTTTTTGGTAATTGGTTGTGATGGTCCCGAGTGTATATAATCAATATCAGCCAAATTTGTTCGTCTGCGTCTGATATATAAGTCACTGGCATGCACGGTGGATATTTCTGTTCTCCAGTAAACTGCGTGGTTTGGAATGCTTACAATATTGTTGGTTATCGGTTCTGGTATGTTTTGGAAAGTGATTGATTAAAAGGAAGCATGAGGGTTATAACTCTCTAATAGTTGCTGTGGTAATAATTCTCCATGCTCTGCTGTTCACTTGGGAATTTATGTTTCTTCGATTGTTTCATGAAAGATCGTTTCTGTATGGAATAAGGGAGTGTCTTAAGTCACATCGAATTAAATACTTCGATTGTCTTATTTGCTACTTGTACACTTCTCTTCCCTGTATGCGCTCTTATCATCTTATCAAAAAATTGATTTTTTGAGAATTGCATGAATGATGCTGGATTGTTGTGCCGTAATTGACAGTACATTCATGGATTGGCTGCCAGAGGAGTTCACTACTTGCATCGTCCAGGCCCAATACTTCAGGACATTGGTTTTCTTCTTATTCCTGTAAGTGTACTTTTTCCATTCGCATCTAGACTGTAATCATTGGAAAAAGTTGATTTCATTGGAAAAAGTTGATTTGTTTTCATTGTTTCTCACGTCATGACATTTTAGGAACTTGGTCAAGATAAAGGTCATATCAGCGAGGCTTTGTTTACCTGCATCTTCTGTTCATTTGCTTTGGTAAGATTTTAAAGTTTTTTATGCTGTGAGGAATCATATCTCCGGATTGCAGTTCTATCATTGCCTATCATCTAGAAGTTAGAAATAAGTGGACCTCTCTTTCGGTGATCAGAAAACTATCGTACTTCTACTTTAGATATACTTTCAAGGGTCCATTCTATGAGTTGACATGGTGATTCTGTTGTAGGTGGCATCTGCACAGCTTTTTAATTAACCCAAGAAGTTAATGTGCATCTGGGCTTTTACAAACTTAGACAGATTTATTTTTTCCTCCCAAGTAAATGTAGATCTGTGCAAAGTAATTAATGAACTCCTGAGAATTCTTTTGAAATTTTTCTATTTGTTGATGAATAATTTTGAAACTGCAACTTAAGGGTTTTTTCCATATCTACCTTCAATTATATGATTGAGGGTGTGTTTTAACATCACTTGCTTTTTCTGTTGCTATTTCTACATTTACTGAAGAATCTCTTTCCTATAACTTAAGTTAGATAATGCCCCAAAGACTGGTGGTTGTATATGTATAAGGAGATAAGAGGCATCATTATATGTAAATTCCATTGGCTGTAGTAATAGGCGAAAGATGAGTGCACTCTGTGTGGCAGCATAATTTCTTCCCTTGTCTATGGCTTTAATTTTTCGTCGTAAAAAACTTATATATTTCACTTACTCAATTATCATGGTTATATACCATTATTTGTTACGTTACATGATTATAAAACTCCACTACTGTTGTGACTGTTATCTGCTATGTGACATGATTATGCTCGTCTGCTGTTGTTGTAAAAAATTTTCCAAGCATTAAGTGTGACAACTTATTCAGTTTCTATTCTATGTCAATAGTTTTTTTTTCTTTAGCAATTTCTTCACTCTGGTTTTTAACTAACGCAAACCTTTTTCTGTTGCAGTGGACTTTTCACCCGTTCATATACCAGAACAAAAAAATTTATACAGTCCTAATGTGGTGCAGGGTTCTTGCTTATTTAGTTGTAAGTGTAATCTATGTTTCTGAAACATTTGTAGCTTCATGTTGTTTTCTTATATCTGCGAGTTTGTGAATGAATCCTCAGGCATCAGGTTTTTAATTGCATCTTTCGATGCTGATTACTGTGGAGAGCAGTCACTTGATGGAAAATTGCTGTAGGAAAATTTAACATGCTGAATCTTGCTATACTAATTTTCAGTGAACCTTTCCATACATTGCCCACCTTTTTTTCCAGCATAAAAAAGGATAATGAAAAAGTTGACTGGTTAATCTATGGGGATATCTTTTGGCCAAAAAAAATGATATGGCAATATCTGATCTGACGTTGCACGACTGCAATTCAATTTTTCTTTTCTTGTGTTGATGAATTAATTCACCAATTTCAGTCTTCCTTGCTTTCATGCAATTTTTTTCTGCTCAAATGGACATGCTTAGCAAGTGCACCTCATTTTAGGGGACTTGCTTCTGCTTGGTTGAGTGGTGATGTTTGTCAAGTTGGTTAGCAATATGGTTTGGAAAAGCATTAGCTGCTTCTTTTATCTTCCAAAGTACCATTTAAGTGAGTTGGACATGAAGAGTGGACTTTCTAGTGAAGTTACTCTTTAGGAAGATTCAACTCTATAGTTATATCTTTGGTCACCATTTGCATTGTAATGGTTCTCTTGGGATGTTGTAAAATAGCAACCGGTGAGAGTTGGATAGTTTAGACTTTTGTGTGTCCCTCGCTTCCTCTTTGATGGTTCATGCCTATATTTAACTGTCCTGATTATAATCCCTAGGAATGGCATAGTGGCAAGTGCCCCTTTGCCATGTCAGTGTGTAAACCCACTCACCCCCTGCCATCAACCTATGAGTCAAATGAGCCAATTGGTTTCCTAATACGCTGTTGTTGATAATCTGTTGCATGTTCAGTCCCTGCCCCATTCGTACATTTTGACTTGCATGCTTGTGTCACCGCTGGTTTGATTTAAGAATAACACAGTATCCTCCTGTATCTGCTTAACAACTTCTTTAGGTCTACCTTGATTTTCTAGGCTTCTCAAGTTCTCCGGATTGTTACATTCTATTCAACTCAGTTACCTGGTCCAAACTACCATTGCCGTGAGGTAGGATACAGTAATATTCTCTGATCTTTCTGTTTCATAATTGGAATTGTTACTTTTGGTTCTTGGTGATTCTTTTTCCTCATGATTGCAATAAAATGGATTGATTTCTTCAGGGTTCAGAACTTGCCACCTTACCACCTCCAAGAAATGTGCTTGAAGTGGTCTTAATAAACTGTGAGTGTTAAAATGTATTCACATTGACATTATATGCATTGATGCTCGTGTGATTCTTTTTTTGCCTGCAGTTCCACGAGGGATTCTCTATGGCTGTGGTGACTTGATTTTTTCATCACACATGATCTTTACGTTAGTTTTTGTCAACACATATCAGAAGCATGGCACAAAGAGGTAGTCCATTACAAAATGCATGTGATTTCTCAAGTAAATTAGTCCTTTATAGCCCCTGATTGCTGTAGTTGGACAAACATAAGTCATCAGGCTTAATGGTGGCTTTATTTCCATGACTGCTCCTTTCTTTGTTGGTAACGTGCTTCTGTTTGCTTGCAGGTTTATCAAGCAGTTTGCTTGGTTACTTGCGGTGGTTCAGAGCCTGCTAATTGTAGCATCTCGCAAGCATTATACAGTGGACATCATTGTTGCATGGTAACAACAATTCAATTGGGACCTTTGCGCATTTTTTCTGGAAACTAACCGTCTTTTGGACTAAGAGTTGTCTATTTGCCATGCAGGTATACTGTAAATCTGGTTGTGTTTTGTATCGACAGGAAATTGCCAGGTAGGTTGTTGTTTATGCATGCAATTTCACTGTAAGCGTGGATATATTACTGAATGGTAATACTTATGCATGGAGGTGATGAATATGAATTGCATGCTAGTCTTTCTGAAACTTGCTTAAGATACGTGGCTACCTTTGTATGGAATGCTCTAGTAATTTTGTTACTGTTTCTTTGTCGCAGAAATGCCTGATAGATCAATGGCAGCTACATATTCACCATCCCTACCATTGAGTACCAAGGACAAGGAAAGCAAGAGCAGAGGAGAGCAATACAATCTCTTAAACGGGGGTATCGAACATGGGAAAGCCTGAAAGATAGTATATCAATAATGACACGAGCTGAAGATAGCTGTGTTGCGGATCCCTATTATTTCCCTTCAGTGTAGCTCCGAGAACCGTATAGCATTGACTATTCGTAAATCAGTTATTGATGGTGGGACATTCATTTGGCATGGTTCTCTAATGATTACAGAACAAGTCTTTCCGCTATGAATTTGCGGTGGTTCTTGATAGTGGATCTAGCACTGTTCTTCAATAATGATATAATGGCTTTGTCTAATTTCCCTCAAGCAAGTATTTTGTGCAATGATCATAACCCTCGATATTGTTTGTTAATGTTATGGCATTAACGCCACACATGAAATAGTAGTCAAACTAATACTTCGTTCCATCGTGGAGTGATAGTTTGACATTCCAAGTCTCTTCTCCAATCTTTAATCTATTTTGAATCTGTGCCCAGTTCATGTCATTTATAAATTTATCAAATATTTATGCATATAAACGTGTCGGATTGTGTCGAACGTAGATAATTCTACATATCAGATATTGGCTATGCCGCACCTAGGACGACACAAAAATACCTTGAAAGGCAATAAATTCGGGGACCCTCACTGCCATCCATCCATCCATCAATCCCTCTTGTTACTTTTTACGATTGGTGAAGAAAAAGCACATATATTTACTACGGTTCTACATTGGTCAACTCTATTGATTTTCATAAACAGTTTTTCCCGGTTTCGTGATGGTTTTTTTACCTTGCGGTAATTCTTCCTATTTCGCGGGGACACTGATTGAACCATCAGGCATTCGGCATGAGTGCTATTCATGTTCATCCCCCACCAGAAAAGAGTACACAGAATTTGTACCACGACCATCTAATAAAGTAGGCAGGTCCATTTTTGTCAAAACAGCATTCATGTTCGGCGGAGCTCTCATAAGCCACCTCCCGAACATCGGTGAGGTTCACGCCAGCACAAGAGTCCTGAAAATAGTTTTTTCAAGATGAATAGGGTCCGTTCTGCTTGAGTTGATGCTGAAAGGACAGGATACAATGTCAGATTTCTCACTTTTTCACAGACAAATACGGTGCTTCCCCTCATAAGGTCTGTACAAGTATCAGTAACTGTCCACAACTTCCACATTGTTCTCTACCGCGCGCACTATCTTTGAAAATCTTTAAGTGTGATCCCTTAGTAATACCCTTCTTCAAAAGAGGAGACTTTAAGGAAGGTGAGTTAAGGCTTTGAATCTCAAGACTTGTCATGACAGGGATAAAAAAGAAGTTACTCCTATGCAAATCACTATGCTGTTGTCTAACATAGCCATGAACCCAAAAAGCCTCACATACGTTTCTGGTGGCGACGGCAATGCCAACCTACATTTGTACTGGCCATAACTCTCTCTGAGAGAACGGTCAAATTATTATCTAGAAGCCACAACATGCGGAGGTAAGTTATCCAGTGGCGTGTTTCCATCTGCATTTGTCAACACCCGCCTACTTCTCCAATTCAAGGCCCGTACCAAATGAAATGAGAGAGTAAAATCATAAAACATTTCTTGAAGGTTCTCAGCAGGAATACAGGAGCTAATCTGGACTACCGTCACCAAGAACTCGTCAAATAAACTAAAGTTTGAAGCCCACAGACTCCTCAAAGCTTCATTCCGGTGAACTCTAAACAAACAAATATCAAGCTGCTTGGGCTTCAGGATGTGGTGTCTCTGTTGGCGTTGTCGAGCTTGGAAGGCTACTAGATGTACTTCCCAGATTAGGAATATACTTCCAACAGCGCTTGTGAACACCACTTATTTTTTTGGGAGCATCGGCAGCTGGCAACCCTGAGTGAAGCACCAAGAATGTCAAGTAAACCCTAAACATCAGATCAAAGGAATAGAATTTCAAGAGGACGAGGAATCACAAGACAAGCTTTTAGCAGTTATCGTTGCCTCGACAAGTATCCTAAATGAGCGAGGCACATTTCTCACAAGTTTCCAGTACATACAGATTGCATACAGGAAAAGTTTCCAGGGAGAGCTAAAGCTTGTTGGGTATTTTTGGTTTGACATTGCTTTACAACCAAAAAAAGGCAAGATGTCCGAGTCCAACTTGGAGATGGAAGGGATCAACCAGCCACAACAGCTAGAAAGCATTCTCCATTCAAGAAGGAGCAACTCCCATCTTTCTTTTCTCCCCCAGAACCTCTTCCTCCTTTCCGCGGGGTTGGCAAAAGAAATAGAGGAAAAGAGAAATCCATATAGGTTAATTCAGGAAGTAACAAAATATAAGTTAATTCCAACTTTCTCCGTCTTCCGATTTCAATTGTGCGGCTCCCTTCATAATAAAGTCAATAAGATAACAAGAAATAAGTCCACAATACAGCGTGATCTTGCTGACATCTTTTTAAGAGCCATTGGAAATTCCTTATGATTTGCATTAGCTTGTCACTTTGGAAGTCAATGAAGAAGCTCTCCTTGGACAAGGAACGGTCTTAGACAGGTTTTATCTTCAAAAACCAGGCTGATGAAGGTAATAGGAGATTCAAAGGTTTCCTATCATAAGATAGCAAAGCAGCTCCTGGGTGGAAATGTCAGACTTTGATGGGCATCATAGCGATTCTATTTAAGGTACCACCGATAGATATTTTCTTTGGTCGATAGAGTAAACAAGATTCACGGCCTCATGATTTATGATAAATTCCGCCACTGACAAGCCATAGAAACTAATAGAAGCTGCAGAAAAATGTCACTTCTGCAGATGCTTAAACAATCACAGAGAGAAACACAAAAAGCAAACAAAGAAAATGTGCACAAGAAAGAGTTCGAGACTGCTCAAAATATCGAACTAACGGGCCTGCGCTGCACTGAAGTTATGCCACATTGCATATTCTGCTCAAGTCAAATCTCCTCCCCATACAGCTTCTAAAGTATTCAATCATCGTCCACTGAAGTATAAAATCACAAATCACAAGCATGTAATTCAGAACTGACCTTCTTTGTGAACGACGCCCCATGCCTTGCCATGCCTCCCATCCTGCCAAAACACATCACATAAACCCTAAACCCTCAGAACCCGGAACCACAAAACACGACCCAGTAAAGACGAATCCATCATCAACCATGGTAACATATTTAAAAAATCTATCCCCCAAGAAAATTCGAAGAGCCCACCTTGTAGAGATTGATCTTGGTGATCTGGTAAGAGACGCCGGTCCAGTGAGCCTTGGCCATGTGATAACCAATGCCCCAGTTGGGGAGGAACTGAGCCACCTCGAACAGGTTCTTCTTCTTCTTCCGCTTCGGCTTATTTAAAGAAGAGGAAGGAGAAGAAGGAGAAGGGCTCGCCGGAGACGGCGACGGGGAGGAGGCGGCGCTGAGGCTCCTGAGGAAACTGAACGACTGCCTCAGCAGACTCAGGGGCCGATGGGTCGCGTTCTTGCTGACGAGGGCGGTCGCCATTTCTTCCTTCTTCCTGGAATCGCGAGATCTCCGGTCACTATTCGCGGCGGCGGCGGCGGCGGCGGCTGCGGCTGCTTTGGGACATCAGAGTTTACGAAGTTCTTGTTCCTCCGGCTGCTCTCTTGAGTGTCCGAGGTAAGGAAAGCCGAAAGGCATGAGGGGAGTGCGGAGAGGAATTTTTTTTTTCCTTTAAAAAAAAAGGGAAAAAATAAAATGGAAAAACTATAGTCGGGAAATAAATGTACTTTCTGTCCATTTTTTTTTGGGAGGAAATTGAATAAGGGCATCAAGAATTCTAAAGAATTTCGTGAAAATACATTGTAAATTCTAAAAAATTCCAAATAGTACAATTTAAGTATTAGAATTTGTCATTCGAATCCAATTAAAGATATGGTTATTGACATAAGTCTTTATAATTCTAAAGTCAATTACGAGTGAAGAATAAAGCTCGATCGTGATATTATTTCTTTCGTTTTTTCGTTGATACATGACCTAAGTATGAGATATGGAGCATGTCTTTGGATAAGCGATATTAAGTACCTTTGTTTATGCGGCAGCGTAGGAGTCGAAACACGGGGAGAAAATCAAGAGCTGGCCCGACCAAACGTGTTTAACCTATTTTTTTTTTATCTCGATCCGAATCAAAACGATTGTGATATGCCGACACGAATTGACGGTTTTATTGTGTGCTTATTAGTTATATAGATGCAATGTTAGTCCAAAACTTGAGTTGATCATGTTAAGCTTTTACTATGTGAAACGCATGAAATTTGTCGATTCAAATTTCAAGAGGGATGATCTCATGACATCAACAAACAAGAAAGATATTCCTCATAATCCTAAGTTACGATGTAAATCATATATTTTTAAATTAGATCAAGAAACAAAGATAAAGATACTAAGGTTGAGTAAATGGACGATAGCTAGCTCCCCAAGACACTACTCAACATGATAAAATATGATGAAGGCTCCTTTTATTTATTTCGCAAAAAATATATGATTTGTAAAACGTTTTCCTAAAAATGATGGCTTATATCGCTCGTAATAATTAGTCGATAAAAAATATTTTCATTATTGATAATAATTTATGTACTTTTAATTTATCCAATATGATCTATGAACTTTTAAACAATTTCATATAGTCCGCAGAATACGTTGAATATTTACCAATAGTTCAGAGACCACACTAAACAAATTTCACATACAGGCGTCGAGCTAAAGTTCAGGAACCAACATTGCACGGCTAAAAATTCAAAGGTAATATTGCATATTAGACCAAAGTCGGAGACCATTTACGGGACCCATAAAATTGGCGATGTCGGATGGCGTGCCATCGGGGCTACAGCAATTGAAGTGTGAACGGGACCCCGTTGCTTTTGTCCACGACATGTTTGGTCATAAGATGAGTCGGGAAAAAACCGGAAAACCCGTCCAACACGTCGTCGCTTCCTCGGCTTTCAGCCCTTTTCGTTCTGGCGTAGCCTTCGCGGCAAGGCAATCTTGGATGCACGCATATCACGCCTGACATATGTCAAGCTCCACCAATCAAGTATTCCGTGATTCCATAGTCCGTGCCAATTCCACGACGAGTCATCGATATCGTGCTCAGCTCGCTCCGCGTTGCGCGCTGAGGAAAAAAAACAGTTTAGGCACTCGAGTGCGGCGTCGGTATTGAAGTTTTATTTTTGGTCGAACCGGTATGATTTATTACACCGAGTCTTTATAATTTAAAAATCGGTTGTGGGTGAAGGGCGAAAAGCGATATCTGAAATCGGCAAACGGTCACTACGGCCAGCTCTAGGCCGAATCGAGGTCATTGGTGGCCATGACTGTCGTGATCGAGCTTTTGGTACAGAGCTTGCGCGGCTGACGAGTCTGTCGTAGAGGCTCGGGTGGTGTCTCTCCATCGCAAGCGGCGAACGATCTCGCCACATATAGAGACCGGGATGTGGGGAGAGGGACGCGGGCGACAGGCTAGGGCGAGGTTGTCGTCGTCGAGGTTGAGGTTGAGTTGTGGCCTCGAGTAGCGGTCGACCGCTACAGGGCTGGCTACTGTGTGTTAGGAGAGAGAAGGGGCTGGGGAAGAGAGTGGAAGAGGAACTCGGGTGTAGATTTTTGACGGTGCATTAATGAAAACGGCCTTTTCAAGTTGCGGATGCGCAAATTTATAGATTTTGAAATGTGACGAGGGTAATTGATATGAAAAGTAACATGGGGGATGTTTATGCAATTAGCCCAACAATTGATAATGTATATCACTAGTTCCAAAATCAGTGGGTAACAAAAATAAATCTTGTCAGAAATTGTGTAAGAGGAATAAGAAAAGATGAGATTAGAAAAAGTTTAAATTGTATATAGGAAACCCTCCGAATCTTTAAATGTAAAGTCAACATCTTTTTATGAAGGAAGTAACTATAATTATAGAGTATGACATTGCACATATATGACCTAATGAGCTTAGCTAAGTGAAGAAAACTGAAAATGAAATGGACAAAAAAAAGTCTTCTAATAATTAGAAAAAGGGCGGCAGATTTTTTTTGTAATTATGAATAGTGCCATTTATATTCATCATGGCATGGAAATTTGTTGAAGTAGTTCGATGTTTTAGTTATTTTCTTGAATATGTTGGTCTCTTAGCTTCACTCTAACTTGCACGAATCATTTAATGATGAGGGTCTGAAGTGAGTCTCACCCAATCAAATGGTTCATATGAGCCCAAAACACATGCATCCGAACCATCAAATACCTATTTTGTCGTCATTACCCCTCTTGTTCAATTTGCGAAAAAATGCCCATTCTTTTGGAGCAAAGCGAATTATACACATAAAAAATACATACCATATTATGTTTGAGTAAAAATACTTCAATTCATTTATTTTCTTTGGTCTATCAAGATGTAATGTGTCGAGAACCATTTATTTGTTCAGAATATGATTATTTTCATCTCGTTTTAACATAAATGATATGACATTCTTGCAATTTCTCATTAGATAGCATAATCAGTAAAAAAAGTTTAATTATTAAACACTAAATTTCCATAAAATCTTGTACTCTATTAGTCATATTAATATTGGAATATGTCAGCATTTATTGTCTTTATCATAAATGACGTTAAATCATAATATCATTATTTTACGATTATAGGGAAAATTTTAAATATAGGCCTAAAATGCCTTCATTTTCTCGAATAAGAGCCTGAAGTGGACTTTATATCAAATAAAGACATGAAATAACATGTCAGTCTTAAATAAGGACCTGAAATGGCCATGAAAGTTTCAAATAAGGGTCTGACTTCGCCAGTCACCAGACGGCGAAATATTCCAGCTGCAACTGGCAAGGTCAAGAGCATTTTCGTCCAAAAATAATTTTAATTTTAAATTGTTTTATCTTTTTATCTTTTTTTTCCTTTTATTTATTTTTTCTTTTTTTTCTTTTCTGTTCTCTTTGTTTTGCCAGTGGCTAGTTGGGCAAGGGTCGCCCTCATCAGCCATGGGCGAGACTAGCCCTCGCCCAGATCTGGTGAGGGCCGGCTCGCTCATGGTCAGCAAAGGTGACCTCGCCTGTTGCTGGCAAGGGTGGCCCTCACCTAACCGTTCTCAAGCTTCGCCGGTGGTTGGCCGACCGACCACCGGGGAAGAACAAAGAGAAACTAGAAAAAGAAAAAAAAAGAAAAGAAAGGAAAAAAAATTTTAAAAATTAAAAGACGTAAATGCCCCCACCATTTAGAAAAGTTAAGCTCTTCTATGAAACAGAAATAGCCACTTCATGCCCTTTTTTGACACAAATTCTTTATTCAAATTCTCTAAGATAATTTCATAATACAAATTCTTCTTGTGCCCAAAAAATGATTTCGGATAGAAATATTAGCTGCAAAAATCAAAGGATCATGTTGATACATTCGAGTAATTAAACATTTTCACAATTATTGAACTAGATGTATTGTCATAATATGCAATTTTGAACAAAATCCTTTGATTTGTGAAACATTTAATTACTCGAATGCATATGAAGTCATGTTATCGAGATCTATCTAACAGTTAGGGCTCATTAAAAAATTGATAATCATTTATTGTCATGTTATCATGAGCAAATGCATATACATACTCTTGAAAAAGTGTTATCGAGATCTATCTAGTTTTATATATCCTTGAAATTCCTCTATTGGAAATTCGATTTGACCACAAAAAGAAAAAAAAAGTAGGGGATTTATTGGTTATAAAATGATACATAGTGCGATACCGTCAAAACAATGCATTCTAGTAAGAAAAGATTAGAAACCTTAGAGACAGGTAAACTCATTAATGGACTCTCTATCCTTTATTTTTCTTTTCAACGCAATCATTTTTTTTTATTTCGAGAAAAAAACTATCTTTATCAATATGTCACTTCTTCTACACATTTATGTACAATCTAGAATAGGACATAGCTAATAGTTAAGACTCATTAAAAAATGGATAATCATTCGTTCATGGAAAAGCCTTTTCTGTACCAGGTACTAATATCTTTTTAACATGCAATTTCATCGGATAATCAATCAAATTAAGAAGTTATGGGCAGAAGTTTGTTGCTTTTTCTTTCTTTATAATTAATTGAGGACATAGGACTCTATCGAGTAAGAATGAAATATTTTCAAGATTCTTATTGAGGTTTTTTCCAGTTAGTCCTTTCAGGATCGATCGTGGTCTTACAAACTTTACCGAAGGTATGAACGAATCCGTTACATCTATAAAAGAATCAAATCAAATAAATTAGACTATAATTATTTAATACTTTTTTATTCTTCTTTTTCTTTACAAATAATCATTTGAATTCTCAAAATGCAAGATTTTTTTAGTCCGTATCGAAACTCAAGTTGAGTAACTTTGAAATAGCTCAAACGAAAACCCTTAAGTATTTTTTTTTTATTTGAGTGGTCTCTAACCCATTTTTCTTTGCCCCGCTAAGAATATATTTGGACTCCTTATTCTTGATTTAATTGTCGAGACAATTAAAAAAAAAAAGACATTTCCTTGTTCGAAAACATTCTATCTTCGCCTTGAATCATTGGATTTAGACATTGCTTCAGTGTTTTTTAGTCGTTTTAAAATGGAAACAAATGCTCCTTTTTTTTCAAATTTATTTCCATCAAAGAATCATAAATGTTCGTTTCCCTCGCTATACACTTTTGATCAAAAGAGTTTCACTCGTTCCAACGGATCTTCCTTTTTTCGGGATTTGAAACTTGCTCGAATCGGACCTACCTTTCAAAAGTCCGGGAATACACCTAGCAGACCCACAAAAAAAAAAGAGGGAAAAACACTCAAACGAGAAAAACAAAATCGAATAATGTCCTAAGTTAAAAAGCTTAAACAAAAAAGAAAAACGGACAAAAACCCCGCCCTGGGAATTACCGTCTCACCGAGCGAATCGGTAAACGTCGTAGCCGCCGTCGCCGCTAACGACGACGGGCGGAAGAGCGACGGAAGACCGTTCGTTCACGCTTCAAAAATCTCGCCGTCGCGGTCGCGGGTTCCGTGCACCCACCGGTCAACCGCTCGGAGGATGACCCCCACCTTCCCCCCACCCGGCCCCCAGGGACCATCGTCCCCGACAAATTAGCAGACATTAAACTCCAAACTAAAAAAAATCGAAAGAAGGGAAAAATATTTAAATTAATCGATTGAAAACAAGACGGGAAAAAGTGAAAACAAAGAAAAGTCCCCAAGAGGAGCTACAAAAACCACCCGAACAGCAGCACTTTCGCCTTCACTCACCAGCTTCGCCTTCCCTCGCTTTGACTCCATCCTCCGCCCGCGCACCTCCTCGCTTCTCTCTCTCTCTCTGTGAATCCTTCCGTCGTCTCCGACGATCCGCCGGCTCGGCCGAACCGTCAGCCGGCGCGCGTGGTCCGCCGTCCAAGTTTGCAGGCCGGCCTTCCCGCCCTCTGTTGACCGTTTGGAGGTACGACTTCGAGTCCCCGTGCGTAATCTTCCGCGCCCGCCGGTTCTCGACGGTTCCTCGCCGGCGATTTCCATCTGCGTTCTCGCTCTCTCTCTCTCTCTCTCGTTCGGTCCGGAGTCGGACGGACTGATTTGCTTTCTCTGAGCTCCGTTGAGCTGACGTCGTAGGCGAGGTTCGATTGTCGATTGTGTTTGTATGTTGCGAAATTGGCGCGATCGATGTCGCTTTGCCACCGCGAGCGCCTGTTCCGTACAGGCGTTGATCGGTAGCGCGCGGGATTGCAGCGAATGTTTGGTTATCATCGTTTGTTGCTCTTGACTTGGTATTGTCGCATTAGTTATCTGGTCGCTAGTTTTTTCTGTTTTCTTTTTTGCTCGCCTAGTCTGCCTAGTGTTTTGTTTTTTGTCGAAATTTTCACTTGGAATAGCAGCTGGATTATGTCCTCTTCGCGATGTTTTTGGCCGCATGGAGATGATGGTTTACAGTTTTTTTTTTCTTTTTTTCCGATTCCTTTCTAGGAAATGAGAGCAAATTGAACGACCGAAGGGTTTATCTATCCGGTGGAGCTGTGATGCGGTTCCCTCCTCGTTCCGATTTCTCCGTCCAGAGTCCACGGATGGCTGCTTGGCTGTGGATTTCTCTGTTACTTCTGCAAGGGAGTGTGGGAGCGCGCTCTGACTTCAATTATTTGGTTGGGCTCGGGAGCTACGACATTACCGGCCCTGCTGCCGATGTCAACATGATGGGCTATGCGAACACGGAGCAGACCGCAGCGGGTGTTCACTTCAGGCTTCGAGCGAGGGCGTTCATCGTGGCAGAACCGCAAGGGAAGCGCGTCGTGTTTGTGAATCTTGATGCTTGCATGGCATCTCAACTGGTGACGATCAAAGTGCTCGAGAGATTGAAAGCAAGGTAGTGCGCTTGCCTTATGCCAATTTTTTTTTTCCTTGTGATTTTACTTCTGTCGGTGCAGTCTTGATTAAATTACTACACTAATGTTGTGAAGAGATAGAACCATTCCTTAATAAATGCATAGAGGGGTTGTCTAATGAAGGCCTTCCAAATGGATGTCGTCATGTTGGCAGGTATGGTGACTTGTATACTGAAAGTAATGTAGCTATCAGTGGAATTCACACGCATGCCGGTCCCGGTGGCTACCTCCAATATGTTGTATATATCATCACATCTCTTGGATTTGTGCGCCAGTCATTTGATGTCATTGTTGATGGTATTGAAAAGAGCATCATAGAAGCTCATGAAAATCTCAGGCCTGGATCAGTTTTCGTGAATAGAGGTAAGAGAGACAATCTCAACAGCTTATTCGTTATGTTTCTTCCTAAGCCTGAGGTTGGCAGCCTGCGTTAATTCTTCACTTTTCGAGAATTTCTTGTGGTTTTTACTATATGGCCAAGAATAGTGCGTTCTTGGTCCTGCTCATAGATTTCTTCAGTTGGGTCTTGTTGTTTTTGTGCTTGCCAGCCTCCCTTTGAAGATCTTTTAATTTTCCTGCTTGGTCATGTCACGTGCATATGTAACTAGGAATGATAAATCTGTTTCTCTGGCCGTGAGGTTTATTAATGAAACCAAAAGCTTAGGCTAAAAATCTTCAATTTCTTCAGTTCCGTATAGCCACTTTTGAAAGAAGCCTGCCTCATACCAGGACATGGTAATCTCTACTTCATGAGGCAACCTACTTAGTGAAACGTGCCTTCCCTTTTTTTTTTTTTTCCGTCACAATCGTGTCTGTCCTTGGCAATTTGCCAATTTGCCATTGTCCAGAATTCCAATCTCTGCTATCAGGTCTTCACCTTTGCTTCTAATCTTGCCAAGTTTTTGACGATGGCTAAACAGGGGAACTTTTGGATGCGGGAGTAAATCGCAGTCCCAGTGCTTATCTCAATAACCCTACGGCAGAACGCAGCAAATACAAGTATGACGTTGACAAGGAAATGACACTTTTGAAGTTTGTGGATAGCGAGTGGGGACCAGTGGGTAGCTTCAATTGGTTTGCTACACATGGAACTTCTATGAGTCGTACAAACTCGTTGATTAGTGGGGATAACAAAGGCGCAGCTGCTCGTTTTATGGAAGATTGGTTTAACAAGAATGGTGTCGAAATGTCATATTTCGATGATCTTGAAGATGGTGGACTTCCACGAAGAGTCTCAAACATTGTACCTGAAGTTCATGATATTCGTAAGCAATTTGTTCCCCACTGCTTTGTATGATATAGCTGAGCTGTTTGTTCATGGTTATCCATTTGTTGTCGCTTTGCAAAGGGTATCCAATAGCTTTCTACCGGAGGTAGAAACATATGGACAGGATTGTCGGTGATAATCTATTTTATCTTAGCCATTCAAGTAAATATTCCAAACATAGAGTTCTGCTCGATACATTACCATCTTTGGATAGGATCGAACTTTGAGGATGGCTTGTTAATATCATTATGCTGATTAATTCTGAGTTGTCTGTCTACTTCTTGACTCTGATTCACTACTTTTTATGGCATCAAATAGTGAAGTGGATGGTAGAGCTGAGTCATTTATATCCGATGCAGATCATGAATTATTGGAGCTTGCTGCAACATTCCAGTCTCCCCCTGGGAAACCAGCGACTAAGATTCTGAGTGTTGCTAAGCGGGTCAGGAGTGCTCTAAGGCAGACTGAGAAACCTGGATTTGTAGCTGCTTTTTGTCAAACGAACTGTGGCGATGTTAGCCCAAACGTGCTTGGAGCATTCTGCACAGACACTGGCTTACCTTGTGACTTCAATCACAGTACCTGCGGCGGGAAGAATGAGTTGTGCTATGGCCGTGGACCAGGGTATTAATACCGATTCCCTGTATTTGGTATAAAGTATAAAAACCAGCAACCATATGAACATTAACAGTAAGAACCTTTTCCTTAATGTGGCAGTTACCCTGATGAATTTGAAAGCACACGTATAATTGGGGAGAGACAATTTGAAAAAGCTTTGGATCTTTTCAACAAAGCATCTGAACAGTTGCAGGGGAAGGTTGACTTCCGTCATGCATATTTGGATTTTTCCAAGCTTGAGGTTACAATACCTAAACAGGGAGGGGGTTCAGAAGTAGTAAAAACGTGTCCTGCTTCAATGGGATTTGCATTTGCTGCAGGAACGACGGATGGACCAGGAGCTTTTGATTTTAAGCAAGGGGATGACCAGGTAATGATCATTGGCAATTCTCTAACTCCTAAACGGGTATTCCTATACATGTACAGTGTGTAACCTTTCGATTTGATTGTCTATTCTATAATCTATGTCAGGGAAATCCTTTTTGGAGGCTGGTCCGTAACTTACTTAAAACTCCAAACCAGACACAAGTTGATTGTCAGCATCCAAAGCCCATCTTGCTCGATACCGGTGAAATGAAGCAGCCGTATGATTGGGCGGTAAGTTGCTACAACCTAATGTTGGTTGCTTGCGGTATACCATGCATGCACCATGAACTTTTCAACCATACCTTTCTTATATCAGCAGAACTATTAGGCAACCATTTGTCGTAAATCTTAAGTTGTCAGGATACAGACACAATGAATATCACGCCATGATTTTGTTGAAAAGTGCCTCTAAAGCACTTTTTAAGCAGCTATATAAGGCATATTTGCAATTTTTAATGCATTGATTATCCTTGCGATATGCGTAAATAACAATTTGAAAAGTAGATATTTCCTCATTTAGCATGTCTGACAAAACCTTAATATGCACTCGTGTACAAGTTGGACCTTACGTAGATATTTCCTCATTTAGCATGTCTGACAAAACCTTAATATGCACTCATGTGTACAAGTTGGACCTTACGTAGAAAACGGTGTTCTCAGACATAACCACATTAAGGAAATAATAGAGAAACAATCTGCAGGAAAAATAAACGTAAGAGGTAATGCTTGGATTTGAGCTCATGACTTATGTTTTGATATAATGTTAGATAACTATTTTTCTCAAAAACTTAAGTTGTTAGGTGTTAGAATTTTCCACGCAAAAAATCAAGTTAATAGCGGAAGAAGAGTACATGCATATAAGGTCATGATAAATCTCGTAAGCAAACGATGTGAGATAAGTTTAACACCACCTCTCATGCACAAATCTGATTGAAACCATGTGGTCAATAGGACAAATGAGAGCCGCACACAAAATAATTTTAAAGACCACCTGCAAAATAAACTTAAATGGGGCATGATGGATTGAAACCTAACACCAATACCATCTGAAATGATCTAGCCCGTTCCGCATGGACTAAGCCCTTGGATTATCACTCATGTGGTGATCATTTGGAGATGAACTTTTATTTATGAATTACTTTGTGTGCTCTCTATCCATCTAATGTGGGATCAGGGGTCTTATAGACTTTCATCACTTATCCATTCCCTGGCAACACTCCCTCTATCTGACGTTTGATTTTGTTCGTCAAATACCCTTCACCATCCTGGAAGCTTGTTAGGAACTGCAGCTTGTCCCGGTCTTTTTGCCTCGATGGTCACTCCTTGTACCTGTCGAATTGGCTAGGGACCTAGTCCCATCCCGAACGAGATGAGATCTTGTAAAAGTGAAGTGAGATCTGTTAAGCTGTCTACACATGAGTACTGCCTAGCTGTGTTGTTTCTGACACTTGCGCTGCTGACTGATAGGCATTTTACATGAAATCGACTGTCTTTCTCTTCTATTTCAAATGTCAAGGAGATGGGGAATTTTCAGCTATACATCATTTTTGTGAATGGAAAGATAACTTGGTTTTGAAATTTCTGCCTCATCCATTTATATCAGATGAATATAGATGCCTGGAGAACTTGAGTGATAGCCTCAATTGTTTCACACTGCAATAATGATTTTATTGCCTTCATGGTTTTTGCAGCCTTCGATTCTTCCTGTTCAAATGTTCAGGATAGGACAGCTAGTCATTCTCAGCGTTCCTGGAGGTATTTTTCTCCCTCCTCTTTTCCTATGAAAGTGTGATATTTTAACACGGATTAATGTTGCTTTTGTAATTGAGTGATTGTCAAATGCATTTAAATTGTAGGCCAAGTTTTCCTGGACTTATTGGTAGAGTTTCTAGAAAAATACGCTAATTTGGATTTATCCAGTCTTGTCCACTTTGGACAAGTTTTATAAGTATAGAAGCAATTCCTTTCCTGTATTTATTTACCGATTTCACTATCATCATGAGAAACTTTTTAGAACTGTCTTGTTTTAGCGTTTACCAAAAAAATAAGCCAATTAATGCGTTCTAGTGTACTGTGGGACATAAGTCTACAGTTCAATTTAAACTCCATTTCGACCCAAAAAAAAAATTTTAATTCCATGGAAGCCAGTCATACACTGCACAAGTTACCTAGCTCATGCCCAGTCAAGAGTCAATTTTCTTTTATTCTATTTTGTAGAAGTACCACTTCTAGTTGGGGTACCCAACTGACCCTTTTAAGAGTCATCTTAAGTGACCAAAACCCACTTTCAATCAATCTATATCAGTTTACAAATTAAATGGACGATGGACATGATCTTAGTCAAAAGTGTGAAAGGTCAAATCTAATATTTTTTTTTCAGATAGTGTATTAACAACACTGAACAACACTGTGAGATCTGGAAAAATCTTCGGCCACCACTGTTGGCTATCATTTGAACCAGCTTCCTTGCATCATTATATGCACGGTATCTTTCGTATCTTATCGAATCGTTTTGGCCTATGGCAACTCTCTTGTAGAGTTCACAACTATGGCTGGGAGGCGTCTCCGTGAGGCTGTGAGGACAGTGCTTACAAGTAAGGGTAAAGGACAAGGCGATGTCCATGTTGTTATAGCAGGGTTGACCAATACCTATTCTCAGTATGTGACTACTTTTGAAGAGTATCAGATCCAGCGATATGAGGTATTATTTCCATTTCATGATGAAAATATCACTTGCATTCTATGAAGAGAACGGAACATCATGCAGACATGATTTTGTTATAGCAAAATAAACAAAGTTCAGGGAAGGCAAATTTTGTAACAAGAAAAATATTTTGAGTTTGCAAAAGGTATGCTCATTGACTGACTGAATTGCTGCACTAAAAGACTTTTTTTTGGGGGGGGGGGGGATGATTTCCATACACGGTGGCTACCAAAAAAGGCATAATTTCCACATCCAGAGTTTGTTTCTAAGGTTATACAAGTGACTGGCAATATTAAAGCAGCCTACCAAAGTAACTGAGATGTTTCAGCTTACGAAATATGTGCTCAATGGTGCTTTCAGGGTGCCTCCACACTGTATGGTCCCCACACTCTCAGTGCATACATCCAAGAGTTCAAGAAACTTGCAAGTGCAATGTTAAGTGGCGAACCTGTTCAATCAGGTCCGCAGCCCCCGGATCTTCTAGCTAGACAGATAAGCTTACTCACGCCAGTCGTGATGGATGCAACACCAGCTGGAGTGAACTTTGGGGATGTCAAATCTGATGTGCCCAACAACTCCACTTTCAAGAGAGGTGACATGGTTTCGGTGGTCTTCTGGTCGGCTTGCCCAAGGAATGACCTGATGACTGAAGGTACATTTGCCCTTGTGGAGGCACTCCAAGGAAAAGAAACTTGGGTTCCATCTTACGACGATGACGATTTCTGCCTTCGGTTCAAATGGTCTAGACCTTCAAAACTGAGCACTCGAAGCATGGCCACCATAGAATGGAGAATACCTGAATCTGCTCCTCCAGGTGTGTATAGGATAAGACATTTTGGTGCCTCGAAGGGACTTTTGGGAGCAATACGCCACTTTGCCGGATCCTCTAGTGCTTTTGTTGTATCTTAAGGAGGGGGAAAAAGAGGAAAAACCATGAGTAACATTACATGTAACCGAGTGCGCGAGTATGTTCTTGTAATTAGCTTTGGCATCTTATTATCTGGATTAAATGGGACTGTCGGTGGCACGAAGCTCCGTCCTGTGCATCTTAGAGGGCCTTTCAATTTGAGTTCATCTTAACCGGAGGCTCCGAGCACTAATCCGGTTTGTGTAAATGAAATTGCTTAGTTATGTGCCCGCGGGTTGGCCCGCTTTACCTCCCTGTCAGCATGGCGGTTGTTCATCGAGTTTCTGAATTGATTGCATTGAGTTCTCGACCAAGGAACATTCGGTACAGACATGAAGCAATCGTAGAAGCAATGCCAAACGATTGAATGTGTATACTCAGCGTGTTGTCAAGGTAAGTAGTCCGAGTGTCGAACATAAAAAAGAAGAGGACGAGTACAGAAAACACGTCCATCTCACAGCGTCCCCGCAAGAACAGAGGGGAAGTAGTATGTTAACGTGCCCCTTTTAGCTAGTGAATCGAAGCTTAAGAAATCCTACTTTCCAAAACAATCGAATTAATGGCACTTCTCCTTAAATCCAATGGCCAAAAAATTGAAACATGGAACGTGCTTTAGTTGTATATATACATCTTAGTAAGACACTCTAGGAACTCATTAGGCCAATGGCCGAAAGTCTCTTCATAGACATCCTATAAAATTGGAATGACCCAAGAACACTATAAGCCGGAAAAAGAAAAGCGAAAGATTGAAAGAATTACGACACATGAATCCAACTAATTAAATATTGTAGGGACAAATAGCCTGTCATAGTCTCGGCTGTGCTACCGGAGAGTCCGGGAAAGTGAGATTAGGAAAGCGCTCATTTTGTTATTATTATAAGATTGTGATTGCTTCCGTAGAGCTCCAATTGCATCAAAGGCATTACAAAAAAAACGATTAAAAACCATTAGATCATCACTAGCTCAATGAATAGATATGATGACTAACCAAAAATAGTTCAGTGACGATATTGAGGCTAGTCACGATGTCGATCATGAGCTGGTGAACAGCATCACTTCACTTGGGCCTAGTAGACGGATTCAACATTCCGGACTCTCCCTTGGAGGCCCATGACTCGACCCGACCCGACCCGACCCATTTCCGAGCAGAAGAGACGAGGAAGAAATGAGAAACAGAGGAGGGTCGCGAAGGTCGGAGTCTCGAGCGACGGAACTCTCTTGCTCGATCGCGCTTCCGGAGTAGCATCGCGATCCGCACCGAGCGAGCGAGAGGAAAGCTCAGGGAACGATGTCGGTGCAGGAGTATCTGGACAAGCACATGCTCTCCCGCAAGATCGAAGACGCCGTCAATGCCGCGGTTAGGTCCAAGACCCCCGATCCCGTCCTCTTCATCGTAAGAACCTCTTCCTCGCCATCATCATCATCATCATCTTCTTCTTCTCCTTCTCCTTCTCCTTCCTTGAAGTTTCCTTTCCGCTTGTTTCCCGAGAAAATGCGGGAAAGTCCCGCCGGCTTCGATCGCGAAAACCGCGCGTTCTGCGTTTTGGGAGCTGAGCAAGTCTCGCGCCGCCTCCGTGAGCTGATGCGTTACTCGTTGTTCGACCGGATGATTTTGGTTCGCAGTCTAATCACATGAGGAAGGCGGTGCCGTCGGTCATAACGAAGATCAGAGCCAGGCAAATACTGGACAGCAGGGGCGTCCCGACCGTCGAGGTGGACTTGCATACCAACAAGGGGATGTTCCGCGCGTCGGCTCCGAGCGGCGACCAGACCGGAATGTGAGGTTTCTTTCTGCTGCTGCTTCTTCGTTGTTTTCTTCGCGTCGTGTTGATTTACTGGCGGATTGGTGCGTGTGTGCGTGTGGATTTGAAGTAGCGGTAGAATTGCTGGTGCTTGCGCGAGTTCGCTCGTGTAGTAGTGCGCGTGAAGTACCGAGTCTCGCTCTGCCTGTTTGGCCGTGAGGCGTGATGGCTTGTCTTGGTGATGGCTGTAGGTACGAGGCTGTGGAGTTGCGGGACGGGGACAAGGGAGTGTATCTTGGGAATAGTGTGAAGAGGGCTGTTAGGAATATCAATGAGAAGATCTCCGAAGCGTTGATAGGGATGGATCCTATTCTCCAGGCTCAGATTGATCAGGCCATGATAGACCTGGACAAAACGGAGAAGAAGGTACCCTGCTTTGTGATAAGGAAATTGATTGTTTGCCTGGAGTCTTGCCTGAAGGAGAACGATTCTTTGACTTGATTATTGGCAAAAGATCTTTATTATGAGAGAATGAGTTTTGCATTGAAAGATATTAGAATCGTCTTTTGCGAACGTGTTACCTAGGATATTTATGACGCTGGAGCTTTGTACATGGTTTGCCGGCCTTTACATTGGTGGGTAAGAAATTGTCTTTTAAGAACCTTGTCATGTCACGGTAAGACATTGAACTTGTCCAGTTCCTCCATCATGAATAGTCGTGCATGGTTGATTTTTGTGATGAATTCTAAGATAGCACCTGTTTGGACCAACATACAATGCTACCTGGTGATGTTACTACTTGACAGTGATTTGGGGGCATACTCCGGAAAATGTATGATTCATGAGTGAACCTCTCGACTGTCATAGATAGCAAAACGATGTCTTAATTAGATAATACGAGTCTATCCATCCTAATTTTGCACATGTTGAACTGTAATAGTTCTTTTGAGTTATTGCCTTATGGTTCAAGTGAAAAGTGAGGGATGCTCTTCACATCATTCAATAAGACATGGTCTGAGAGAAATCATCTTGTAGGGTGAGCTGGGAGCTAATGCAATATTGGCTGTGTCAATCGCTGCTTGCAAAGCTGGTGCTGCTGAAAAGGAGGCATGTATATTTTTTTTTAATCTGGAATTTAAGAAGGTTTTTGTCGGTTTCTATCTGCATAAATATCTTCATTCTACGTCCCTTGCGTGCAGGTTCCCCTTTATAAGCACATTGCTGATCTTGCTGGTAAGCCCAACCCGACTCTTCCAGTACCTTCCTTCACTGTTATAAGCGGTGGAAAACATGCTGGAAACAACCTTGCCGTTCAGGTATGCTCTGTCTTTCTCCCAGGCTTGTCTGTGGCTATAATATATCTCAGCTTGTTTGTGTGCCTGCTGATTGTTTAGCTTTCTTACGTAGCTATGAATAATCTGTTGAATTTACTCATAGTTGGCTGTAAATGTTGACAGGAAATCATGATTCTACCAATTGGAGCCTCCAGATTTGAGGAGGCTTTACAAATGGGTTCTGAAACCTATCATCACTTAAAGGTGCAATTTGAATTCGATCATTTGGTTTCTGCATTGCACTTAAACAACGTCTATGACCCATTAATTATTTATTCATCTAAACACATAGAGATTATACTGTTTCTGAACTTTATCTGATGGTGTTCTAAACACTTCCTTTTATCATTCATTTCCTTCTCAAAAATCAATTATTAGCTATTCTACCGCGGTTTATTCTATATGTCCATCTTGTTTTACAATCTCGTGTCTAGTTAGCCTTCTTAATCCAAGGAAACACTATTCTATACTAATGTACATGTGTATGTATAGACTGTCACTGATGTTAATGTTTTGTTAACAAAAAGGCAGGCTGTTATTACGGAGAAACATGGTGCACAGGGATGCAATGTGGGTGAAGATGGTGGCTTTGCTCCAAATGTGTCCAGGTTGCATACTTATCTTTGTCACACATTTTATGGGCAAAAATAGACAAACAAAACAACATGAATGATAAATGAGGAATATTGTTAAAGCTGTGTCTAGTTGTTGCTCATTTCTTATTTGAATGGTTTTAACAATGATACAGTAGCAGATTCAGTAGGTAGGGGGTCCATCCAAACAACATCAACCCAAAAAAGAATTAAAAAAAAAGTATCATTTTGATTTACTTATTGACATCCTATGGTACTTGGCAGCTTTAGAGAAGCCCTGGATCTGGTTAAAGAGGCTATCAGCAGAACTGGCTATATTGAGAGAATAAAGATAGCTATCGACGTCGCTGCTACTAATTTTTGCATAGGTATCAATTTCAATATTTTGAAGTACTTTTGTCGAAGTGTGGCGTCAAATTTTGAAAAACGACGCGCTGTGTGTTTTGTGGGAAGTGCGTTTGGAATTCTTGCATGATGTCTTGATGATGGTTCACACAGAATCTGTGTCAGCACATTCAATTGGAGTACTCTGTTATCATGTGATGGGAATATATAACACGTGTCATGTCCAAGAAAGCTAGGAAGAATTTGACAGTGTCTATTGTGTATATTACTCAGTTTATGCTTTGTAGGAATTTCCTGTTACAAAACTGATATCTCTACTTACTTTATACAGGCACAAAGTATGATCTGGACTTCAAGTCTCCAAATAAGTCAGGGCAGAATTTCAAATCTGGGGAGGATATGATAGACATGTATAAAGAACTCTGTTCTGGTACCTAGTCTAATTCAAACACTTCTGATGAATTTTGCTTATTTGATTTCTATGATCCTCTGACTTGCGTAAAACATGATGAGTTCCACGGTTTTTTAATTTTTTATCCTAGACTATCCGATTGTATCAATCGAAGACCCATTTGACAAGGAGGACTGGGAGCATGTCAAGTATTTCTCTAGCCTTGGAGTTTGCCAGGTGTACCTTTGTTTTTATCTCTTCATCCTATTGATAGTCTATGCATGGCCAGTTTTTGCCATGGAAGAATAATTCTGCAGTCTTATGCTTTTTCTATTTCTGTCACTGTAATGCATAGTAGACTATAATGCTGCTCTTCTCTACCCCTTCCCAACCCAATTCCTGAATACCTAGAGCAAAGACAGCAAAAGAGCAGCTCCAGATCGGTTAAGTTAGATCCTTTGTAAATGATGATTAACTATGGAGTGCTCTCTGGTTGCCTTTTTCCTTAACCGAGCTTTTTGATCTAGCAATAATCATGGTAGATATTCCCTCTTCATAGCATTAGTTAATCTCATTTGAAGTTTCTGTTCCTCAGTTCTTTTGTGGTGATTGCAAAATAAATGATATCTCACCCTTATTTCTCAGGTTGTTGGGGATGACTTGTTAATGTCAAATCCCAAGCGTGTTGAGAGAGCAATCAGTGAGTCCACTTGTAATGCTTTTCTTCTCAAGGTATCAGACTCTCGCTTTACTTAACTGCTGTATTTGGCATTGAGATTCGTATGAAACCTTTATATATCCCAGTTTACTTTAAAGGGAGAGCAGAAGAAAAGGTAATAGGGCCTGCTTTTACAGTGAAGAAGCTATTGTTCAGTGATAGCAAATGTCCCCATCACAAGTACCCCCAAATTTTACCTCTGTATGAATTCTTTGGGTGAGACTAACCAGGTGTACAAAATGCCCAATAGGTAAACCAGATTGGAACGGTGACAGAGGCCATTGAGGTGGTCAAGCTGGCAAAGGATGCTCATTGGGGAATTGTAACATCACATAGATGTGGTGAAACTGAAGATACTTTCATAGCCGACCTATCTGTGGGACTAGGTACTGGTCACATCAAAGCAGGTGCTCCTTGTCGAGGAGAACGACTGGCAAAGTACAACCAGGTCTGCCTTCATATTGACAAACGCAACAATGTCCTTCTATATTCTTAACTTTCATGATTGATAATATCCTGATCTAAATCGCGTATGATCATATGAAATCTAAAGAACGGTCCAAATCTCAAGGAGGATCTTAATAGGGTTCCAACCCTAATTGATAGCATCATAAGTCTGACATGATCCTACCAATAGTACCAATTCAAATTTCATGTAAATATATTCTGGACTTTGCATTTGTAGAATGAAATTGTAGGTATCAAAAACTAGGCCTCCCTTATACTACTGTGTTTAGTTAAGAATATATGCCTCTAAAACGATACTTTTATGGAGTTGTGGTCATACCAGAAACATTATAGTCAATGTCAGCTAGTTATTTATGTCTTATATATTCTTTTAGGATTTTGAGTATCTTATGATCTCGATATGGTCTTATGATGCGATTGCTCAGGTGTCCCATCCATCCTAAGTCAGCTCCTGATTTTAACAACCTTGCCAACCATCAATTCTTAAACATTTACACCTGGGAAGGAGGTAGCAGGATTTGTGTAGCAAAGTCTTGAATCATGTAGCCTCATATTGTGTTATTCAAAAAATAGAAGGTAGGCTCCCCTGAACTGTTCGAGGGAGCTCCTGAGCACATCTTTGAAGTCATCTTATTGCATTTCATATCCTACTTGAGTAGATTATAGTAAGGATTTTACAAGGCACTTAAGTAGTTGAGATCCTTTCTTGTCTCTCAATAATTCCAGTATAAGCACCAGTAAAGCACTCATGGCTATTGATAATTGTTTTGTTTAGATAATGAATGTAAATTAGAGTTGCATGTGGTCATATAGGGATTGGCAATTTTGGCAAGATTTTACTCAATTTAACACTATTATTAAAGCCAATATTGGAAAATTTGAAAGTGAGATTCAAAATTCATGAATTTTTATTTTGTTCGGAAAAATTATGATTTGCAATGACATGACTAGGCACTAATTCAAGACCCTAATTTGACACGTGAACACGAATTGCTGGCCCCTAGAATCCAAAGATCTCAGCTGTTGATTCAGCCTCTAGATAAGTATTGGTCTTTAGAGAGCAGCCCTTACATTTTAACATCAAAGGGCCCCAAAGACTACAGAATGTAACAAAGTTTAACCTCAGTGTAAAATGTCGCTGTTAGACTGGATGGTAAGGAAAGCCGTGTACAACTAAACTCTGAAATGTTTCTTGCAGTTGCTCCGCATTGAGGAAGAGCTTGGTGATCAAGCTGTTTATGCCGGTGAAGATTGGAGGCTGTCATAACGGTTAACGTTTCTTATGGGGACTTAAGACCATCTTATTAAAATCAGGTACTGAGCGTGAATGAATACTGCCCCCTTTTTTTGGTTCAACCCTCGAGAAAATCGTTATTATTGGAAGACCGACTTTTCTGGTTGAGTGGCAGGTCTTGTGAGATGTGTACTATTCTTTGTGAAGCTTTTTGTTTAATCATTAGGGATTGTTGTTTTAGATTAAGGTAATAGATGTAATTTTTTTGATCGGAATTATAGATTCGGGCATAATGGAAGGAACATGGGCCGAGCTTGTTTAAAATAGGCTATTGCCATCATTCGTTCAACCAATTGGCTCGCATGTCTTAATTATTGCACCGACGTACCGAAGACATGTAACAGCTGTATTACTCAAGTTTTACTTTGTAGGGCATCCCACGTCCAATCGAACTTTTTGTTGGGTGCAAAAGTATAGGAGGTGCACCTGGAAGTGCAACAATTTCCGGGCAAAGATGACTATCTCGGTTCAACAATCTCTCTTGCCAACCGGCCATGAAACTGTAAACGATGACTTCAGGATAAGTCAGGAGAGATGCCGGGCTCTTTGAAGAGGTGGTCATACGTAATAGCATGAAGCAATTGCCTCAGCGAATGCTGGTTTGGGCACATTTAATGTACGGTGCGGACATTTGCAATCCTAATATACAGGATTGAATGTCCTGTCATTTGTGTGCTGATTCATGGTAAATACTGGTCCTGAAGCGTTCATGGAACGTGGACATGGGGATATCACGGACATGGCTGAAGCTGTCAGTGTTGTCTTTGTTATGCTTATGTTTACATGGGTACAATGTCGTGGGCATAAGAGGATCTACGAAATACAAATGATCGACGAGCAGTTAGCATTGCCTCATCTTGTGATTCCAAGAAACCTCGCCTCGCTCAAGACAAGAATAAAAACCGTAAGGAGCTGATTGAGCCAAACTCCGAGTTTATGGATCAATTCAAGCAGCCCTGAAGTATAGGGAGCTAAACGTGAAAATAATCAGGATGCAAAGTTACCATACGATGACAAAATTTCCAGATTTGCTCGAGTGGTCACTGGGCATAGAAGGATGCATTTCAGCTATGTTCGGGAGGCAAGAACAATTTTGAAGAGAATGAGCATGACCTTTTAAACTGTCTCCTCTTATCCTCATAAGAACTTCAAAATTTTCCTTGTATTACTCCAATTTTCATTCCTGTCACTTTTCTTTTCCAGACATAGCTAGTTCAGAAACGAGACAAGTTCCACTGGCATACGATCTGGACACGAGGGCGGCGGTTAGAGGTCGACCAAGATGATTCCTGGGACGGCAACAGAAGTGGCTAGCCCTACCATTATAACTTACACAGTACCATCATTAGTGAAACAGTATAAAAGAGACTATAAATTATGCCCAGAACCTCCAACAGTTTTATGACCCCAATCCTGCCGCATGCATAGCAATTGATGGTTGGATAACACATTCAATGCCAAGAATACTACTCGATGTGCACAAATTAATTTATAGAATGATATATCAAAGGCTTGATCAAATATTTGAACATGACCTAACTGTTTGGTATCCACTCGGTACTGATCACATCGCTCCCTTGAGAAAATGAAAAGTGGATAGTCAAGAATAAAAATAAATAACAATCCCACCAAAGTTTTTCCTCTTACAGACATATGGCTCCATCCGCATACCGCATAAAGCTCCATTCATTGGAAGTTGATGGTGAAGATGACCCCCAAAATTTATCTATGAGAATACTAATGCGAATATGGAATCTCTAAGTATTATTGCACAAACTCAGTGTACCATATTATGAATTCACAGTGCAATCCATCCTTTGATCCCACCGAAAAACCCAACTGCAATACAATTTCTACACATTGATTTTATCCACAACCTCAAGTCATAAAACCGGGATTACAACCCCATTAACTTCCTCTCAGTAGCACAGAGGATGTGATGGGAGCACCATCTTCAACATTCCCCAAAATTGGTTGGTTCTGTTGTACCCAAGATTGTCTTAAAAGAAAACCACAAAGATTGCAAAAGTCACAAAGTAATTGAAACTTCATGCCATGAGTTGAAAGAAAGACCTAAAATCCATTAGAGAACTTCCCTAAAGTCAGAAGCAAGCGTAAAGCATACATCGGGGGAGGACATAACACTGATTCAAAGCTACTAACATTTTCCAACTCGGGGAAGACCCTGTAAAGAGTAGAAAAAAAAATCCTGAGACAGAAACATGAATTACCACAGGCTGCAAAACAGTTTAACTGATTCGGGACTCCAGCAACTTATGGCTTTGTCTCGTCCTCATCCTCTTCTATCTTAGGAGCCAGGTAAAACCTGATATAACCCATCTCGGCAATCTTGTACTCGACAACAACAGGAAGATCCGAAGACAAACTGATAGTCACAGTGTTAGATAAAGGGGTTGCCTTCGTGAAGGAGTTCAGATACCTCAGTGCAAAAGTCAATGTCACTGGCTCATTCATTTCGACGACTGTAGCTTCCTCCGGCTTCAATGATTCACCCAAAACAATTAACAAATAGATTTAATCAGTACCAGCATACTCAGAAAAAGCGCCCTCAAATTGTGAAAGGCATGCAAATGTGTCCCAGAATCAGTAAATGAAAAATCCAATGGACCATTAAAAAACAGGACTCACCTTGTCGACTGTTGTATTCTGCCTGCAAACAATATTTGCAGTTCCTATATCACCTCTGGTAGAAAATTTCACGCCCTCCTTCGTCACGGATATAACAACTGCAGGACCGAATCAAGAAAAATTCATCATCTTATGGACATGCTAAAAACTTCGGATAAAAACTTCAGATAACTCAATTGCAGAAGCCATTAAGTAGAGAATGACAAAATACCGGTATCACCAATGCTACTGAGATCTTTACAAATCCTAGCAAACTCAGCTGACGGCATCCTAACAATGGCATGGTACTCTGCCTCCGGTATTCCAAGATGCTCACTGTCGATGTCCATCAATTTCATCTCAAAATCGGCAATTTTATCTTGCGCTGTATCACGGACTAAATCGTTAACACAAGATCCAAGCGAATAACAAAAACAGATGAACAAACTAAATTGACAGGGGACATAGACGCTCCCCTCGCCCCATTAGGACCCTCCCATAACTAGCACAAGCGAGTACAGATAATACACTAATAGTGGTAATCCACAGGCAAAGGAATTCAATAATTTATCGAGGGGGATGTTACAGAACATCCCAGGATCCTACCTCCTCTTCATCACCTGATGATTTACAAAAAGGGATGAAAAGGAGGACATCTTGATCAAGGTATATTTATCTTAAAAGAGAGTGGACACCAGACAGGGGCTTCTATTGCTTAACCATAGTCAACTACTCCTTTGACAACATATGAAGCTGAGACTGCTACAAAGACTGGTACAGATCAGACACATAAACCTTCCCCGAACTTCCATGTGCCGCATCGAGCCAACATAAGATCAAAATGATTCAACAATTCGCCGACATCGCACTAAGGCTACTTGACCACGCCGTAGTTACGAGCAATCGGCAAAACGAATGTCTCAGAAAACCGGAAATTAAACCAACGAAACGAAGCTAAAGCGGCAGATCCAGAACTCATTCAGCGCAAGAAACAAACAGAGCGCGGGCATCAAACGGAAGCACCGTCGGAGAAACCGATAAAAACAGGCACCGAAACCCCCCAACCCCTACCACCACTTCCCTCGCTGAACGGAAAAACCAAAAACCAGGAGAGGGGAGGGAGACGTACTCGGGCTCTCGAACATGAAGGTGACCGTGTCGCTGCCGTCGTCGGCCTTGATGGTGATGATGTCGTCGTTGCCGGCGCACTTGAGCATCTTGGACATGTTGTTGAGGTTCATCCCCATGGAGATGTTGCGGTCGCACCGGTAGTGCTCGAAGCCCTCCGACCGGAGGAGGAGGGCCACCAGGGCCACGTGGCTGGAGTCCATGGCCTGGAGGGAGAACCCCGTGGCGGAGCAGTCGAAGTTGGCGTCGTTGACGAGGTCCTTGAGAGACTCCAGGACCTTCTTCAGAAGCGATCCCTGCACTAGCCGCAGCTCCAGCATCGTGTTCTCTCGCGCGCGCGACGGAGACGGAGGAGGAGGAGGAGGAGGAGGAGGAGGAAGCTAGGGTTTCCCGCGGGAAAGTGAGGGGAGAAAGTGAGGGAAAAATTTGAGAGGAAATGTGTGTTTTGCTCCTTTGCCCCGGTTCTTCGGTTCGGTTCCGGGACCCAGGACCGACGGAACCGACGGAACCGACTTTTATTGGCAGTTTTTTTTTTAAATTAATTTAATAAAAAATTGATTTTTTTAAGGAAGCGCGAGGTTTGCTTCCGTTGGCGGGACTGGGGTGTGAATCGTTCCCGCCACGATTTCGACGATGAGGGGACGCTGTGTTAGGCTGCGGGCGTGTGCAGGATAGGAATCTCTTGCCGCCAGCTTTGTTTTTCTCCTTTCTCTCTGGGCCTTGGGCCTTGGGTCTTTAGTCGGTTGAAAGTGTAGCCGTGGGCTTTGACTTTGTGAGGCCCGGCACGTAGCGGCGTAGGTTCAGATTTCCAAAATTTCTCCACGCTGGATCGTTCATGCTATGGTTGAACTTTGGATCGTCGTTGTACATTTCGTGTGATTATTTGGTGCCAAAAGAGGGGAAATTTTCTCTTACCAAAATCCAAAATCCCGACCTATAAAATTTGAACAAAATACTGCTCATGTGAAAAACTCAGCACCTCCCCATATGTACCGAGAACAACGATCACTCCCTCGCCTCAAATTGGCTTGGTGCTAGGTCAAGCGAACTAGGGGTGAGCATAATGTCCGATTCAATTTGGGAACCGAACTACCAATTCGTGCATTGAGCAGGCTTTAAAGGAAAATGTAGAAGTAGTTCTGCATCCAACGAGAATCGAACCATGATCTTTAACTTGAAGAAACCACATAATCACTTGACTAATATATGCATTGTAGTGAAAAGGTACAAATTTCATATTTTATTATAAGAACTTAAAGTTGTACACAAAATAGAAATGGCGTCCAGTTCATGATCCCAAACAGAAATATTTGGAACAGGGGGAGTCACAAGGTCGCCCCGAAACCGACAAACCGATCACCCCTAAATCGAAGTAACTCGAGAGTCACTTTTGCTTGCCAGCACAGGAGATCGAGGCAACAACACCGGACTTGCATCTCCGAGGCTCGGCGCAATGTTCGGTCAAAACCACTTACGTTACCCGACCATTCACCAACACCTGTCGGTTGCCTGGCAGATCAGCCAGCTCTGCCAATTGGCTCTGTAGTCTGAAAAGTCTACAACGAAATGTCATAAAACTCATGCGTCGACCGGCAGATGATTTAATCGCAGAAGAGCCCCACCGCCACCTATCGATATTTATCCAAAACAGACGCAGCATGCATCTAGATATTTTATCTAAAGTTTCCAACTCCGGTGGTCCCAACACTAACGCAACTTTTCCATCCTGGACCCGTAACAGCAGGGCAGAAATATCTGCATTTCTAATATCTGCTCATAAAACGGAAGACTTATAAATTCGCCAGATCGGGCCTTATCTCTTGAACCTATAGAGGGAGAGAGATTAGAGAGATTCTGGGCAAAGCGGGGAAAGAGGAGATGGAGTGTCGCAGTAGGCCTAACAGGAGCGACGTTCACTTGTCCAAGGAGGAAGAGGCGATGCTCGAGGAGAAGACCAAGGAGTACTTTGATGGCATTGCTCCCAAGCGGCACACGAAGCCCCAGCGAAGCGAGTACTCCTCCAATTATGTCGACGTCCTGTCCACCGACGGCGATATCCCGGAATTCGTCGAGTTCCAGCGCCTCGAGAACGATCCTCAGGTTTCGGTTTCTCCTCCGTCTGGCTTCGTTTGTATCGGACTTATTCCTGCGGAAAATACAAAGTAAACTCGTGCTGTGCTTGAATGATCGTATCGATTGTGCCTCTCGGATTGCCTTCTCCGACTTCATTTCGTGTGTCGAGATCAAACTGATTTTGTGTACTTGAGAGGACCAAAAGATTGATGAGAAGAGAAATGAGCCCATGGTTTCACTTCACGACCCTTTGGCTTGGTAAACAACCACGACTTCCGGTGAAAGCATAGAAAAATAAGACCGTCAGAATTTACAGCATCATAGTACAAGGGCCGTCCACTTGGATTGCCTTTTCGAATCTGTCAAGATCGAACCAACTTCAATACTTTCAATGTGCCAACAAGGAAAGAATGCTTCAGAGAAAGGGAAAAAAGTTCTACACAAGCCAAAAACCCCATTCGTGTGCTTCATTATCCGTTCATAAAGGCAATTAGGTGACAGATTAGGCTCTTAAAATTCATGATATCTTCTTGCTCATGTGGTAGAATAAAGAAATCAAAGAGCACACCTGACAAATTCGCTCTATTACCTTCTATAAATGTTCCTTGGGTTTGATCTCCTTCAACAAATAAACCCTTTTTGCCTTTCTTGCGTAAACAGAAACTCGTCTATGGTGGATGCGAAGCGAAGGAGGACTTCGTAGAGACTGAATATTACAAGGATCTCAACGGCGTTGACAAGCAGCACCACAGGGTAAGAACATTTCTCAAAGCAAATGTCAAATTGTGCTCTGTAAAATTTTAATTTAGGCCCTTAAATTTACCTTGTCAAAACAATATTCCACTAAGCCTGCAATTGAAGACACTATTAATCAAGATCTTGTAGAATTAGATCTAATAAGCTATTTCTCAAATTAATAGACTGGCAAATATCTTTTAATGCTTTTCTGGGGTATAAATTGAGAAGTAGACTTGTAGTGCGAGGCGATTAGTGTGTGCCTTCTAACTATCTGAGCACATGCCAGACTGGGACAGGATTTATAACGATGGAGAACACCAAAGGCGAGGACTTCAATCTTGACTCGGAAGCCTCCACCATACGTCACGCCTCTTGCAAGGGGAACCCAGCAACTAATGAGTGGATTCCAGTTGCTTCTGACATTGTAGGCGAGCATATCTGCATGAAATTTGATAGTTACCAACCGTAGTTTTAGACATTATCTCTGACTCACATCGTGCCTTTTGTTTCAGGTGACAGTTCACTCTGATAAACCAAAAAGAAGTGATAATTGAGAAGAGAGCAACAATGTTGTTATGACCCTCAAGCAAGTCCGGTGCTTTATGCAGTTATTTCAACTTGCTTATGAGCTTTTACTATTCTGAAAATGTACTACAAATTATGTTCTTCAAGGGATTGCAGTGTTTAAATGTAAGTTTCTGAGTGTTATGCATCACTTAAAAAGTGTAATGAAGAGTTAATCCTGTTGCTTGTTACTCCTTTTAATATAGAGGACCAGCAATATATAGTAGAAAACTATTACAAATGGAATGCGTCATTGGCTCTTCCCGTAACACTCCCAAGTTGTGATTCCGGTATATCATTTCTGGTGTATTGGAGAAAAATACCAGGTCTTATATTAAAAATTCAAACTGGTGGAAGCCAAGTGGAGCCCTATATTTCTCTCTTTGCCAATTTCCAGACTCCTGACACCTGAGGGTATGAGAGAGAACTCTCAAAGCCAGCATACAGAAGGAATTTGGTCGATATAGCACAATGAACAACCATATTTCAATTTCAAATATCATGACAATCTGTTAGTTTCAACTCTTTACAGAAGCAAGATATCTTATGTATACACTGTCTAGTTCAAGAAATTCATAACATCACTAACAGAAAGCATTGATTTTAATGCAGAAACTGAAATCCACTAACACAAACAGATTATAGACCATAAAAAGACCATTTTAATAATTTTCGCTCTTTGCTACGACCATGACAGACATTTTAACTCTCCTCTTGCCTACTACCATCCAAGAAAAAATTTCGTTTACCAACTTTAATTTGCCAAATTTCTGCAGCATCACATGGTAACTGCACAAGATATTGCGTACCTCGACAGTAGAACAGTATGCACTTTTATTCTGACTGTCACTTTATGGAAATATCCACAAGGAACCTGACATTGTTTATGAAATTCCTATATGCAAATGATAATTCGACCTTTACGTTCAAATATAAAACAATTAATGAACAGTGTAACCCAATCGGACACATATAGACATGGTCGGATTTTCTTTCCATACTGGAAAATACATTCTCCAAATTACAAAGACCTGACACAAGTTTCTGCATTATGGTATAAAAGTGTGAGTCACAGGTATTGATTGACCCCTCCGCACACAAGAAAATTTTTCTGCTGGGCACATTTGTGTCGAGACGTATTAATGAACTTTCTACCAATAATAGGCAAATCAGGGCCAAATAAGGTAATTATGCAAACTATGCTGAATGAAACCCCCCCCCCCAAAAAAATAATTAATTAAATTAAATCCAGTTTCAAAGGGTTAAACACTGCAGTGGCTAACTTTTCGATGTTTTACTCCCTGTTAATGTTAGCACTCAATTATCCAGACAGAACTTGACTGATATACCTGCCAATGATGACCTTCCATAGTGTGCGTCATTAAAGGGAAAGGGAAAGAGTACTTCAAAGGAGCCATGAATGTTAGTGCCCCAACTGAAAAATACAACCCCATGCTCCTGCAGAATTGAAGATTCATCATCTTCGGGCAAAGAACATTCCAAAAATGAAAATAGACAAATGATTGCTGTGAAACACATAAAAATAAATATCGATGCATTTAGAAAATGATGAGTTAATAAACGATACAAAAGTATTTATTATTATAAGAAATGAGAATATACGTTAAAGGAAAATCTTCGTCAAAAGGAAGCTCCAGCATACCAGGTTTCCGTGTATGACATACAGAAACTCTGTAAACACAGAAGCCTTCTGACATGCGTGCCGAAGCATCTTCTTCTTATGTTAACAACAAGAATGCTGAATCGAGTGTTTCTTCTAGCACTTGAAACGGATATTATTCTCAGCTTCCAGTGCTTCCAAAGGTATATTCTTTACGAAGCTGCAAAAAAGAGTGTTGTAGTTGGAAAGAATGCTCTGGGTACATGCATAAAAATCTCTCTTTCTGGATCAAATAATCTTCCTCTCAAATGCCATCTCTCTTATCTTTATTTTGGTTAGTCTTTCCAACCATTTATATTCTGCAAATAGTTAAAATTTGATGGCAGCAAAAGAGTATAAGTTGTAATTCCCAATCAGTGGTGAGGGAATGACCAAACAAGAGAACTACTTTCAGACAGAAACTGGGTTTTAACTGTTCACTACGCCAATTAGATAAGTTATACCTGACGTTATAGATGAAACAATCTTCCCTTTTTCCAGGAAACAATTTTTTCAAACAATGGAATTGTAACGTAGCTCTCGTGTAACTGCTATCCATGCACAAGCAAAATTTTGAGGAATTTAAAAATGACAACTTCGTGAGAAAACGAGCGCAGCATGCATTAAAGTTGTGAGAAAACGAGTGCAGCATGCGTTAAAGTTATTTACATTAACAAGGCATTTCAAACCAGAAGCAAGCTTCACGGCATGCAAGCCAGCAAGAGTGTCTCAACACTTTCCTACGATAATTAGAAGCAATCTCCACTCCAGAAAAAGGAAACAACAAAAAGCCAAAACACAGAGACCAGAAATTTTGAATATTCACATTCTACTTCCTCCTCCACATGCATATTACCATATAAGTTATCCATCGACTGAACAACTAAGATATTATCAGCGTTCTTGATAGCACGAAACACTACAACACCTAGAATGGACAAGAAATAAAGAAGTTCCTTGTT
This sequence comes from Syzygium malaccense, assembly GCA_031216405.1. Classification (NCBI taxonomy): domain Eukaryota; kingdom Viridiplantae; phylum Streptophyta; class Magnoliopsida; order Myrtales; family Myrtaceae; genus Syzygium; species Syzygium malaccense. Next base: position 23,313,625 of record CM062262.1, on the reverse strand, counting down.
CACGGCTAGGTCCATTTCCTTCTCAATATCAGCTCTCTTGACTCAAAAACATGAAAGTTCTCGATTGCTAATACCCTTCCCACTAACAATTAAGCGGGATAATATTGACCCTCACCCCTCATGGAATTTCATAGATGTGAACAAAAGCAGACCTCTTAACAGACGGCAAGACAAATTGCTATGAAAAAAACAAGACAATTTGATTGGCTAGAACATTTAGCAATCTTCAGAGTTTCGTCTACAAATTGAACATCGACCAGCTTCTTGAAAAGAGAGAGAAATGCCGCTGGCATGTCAATAATGGCCCAGACTGAATTGCGAGAAACTATAGATACAGAGAGCAACCTCCCTCCATAAATAATTTGACGAATTCAACTAGAAAGTTTTCTTAGGAGAAACGCCGCTTCTAATTAAGGTATTTGGATAAGACAAAAGCATACGAATGACCTCTTCAATGAAATAAGAATCTTGAATCACAGTCTATGAGACTTGAGCTCTTCTCCACCTTTCTCTTTCAAGCTTCGGAATAGCTTGCTCAGATCGAGAGTGATTGAACAAGCTACATAGTTCAAATTTTAAAATTAAAGTCCTAAGATCAGGCAGGCAGTTATAGGAGAAAATAGATTATAATTCCTGCATGTTGCCTAAACTGACATTATTTTACTTGCTTTTCCTCCTTTATTGGTTTAGCAAACAAATTACAAAAGTTTTCGAAATTAGTTGTCATATGACATTTCTAAACCAATGGTTTTTTGAACTTCTATCCAGTATTTGCTTTAAAGAAACGTGTCACAAACCACAAAAATAGCAACGAGTAACACAAGTAATTGCCTTGATATAGTGCCTGTAAAAAAAGAACAGACAATCGATCCTCATTATGGTATGAGGCCCCCAAAACCTAAAAACCTGAGCGAAACGTGGAAGGAAAAAACTTATGCTGCAATAAGTTGAGCAGAAATAGCAGCAAATTCCGTAACTTCCGACATGCTAGCCAATTAGAATAGGGAAGCACCTCTTTTAAGAGTGATCTGCTTCAATCACAATACTCCTGGTTGGAGAGAAAGAATGCACAAAATGAAAGTTCTAGACTGGAGACAAATGGGTCATTCCAACTTCTTGGAATCCCCATAACCACCAACTTCTAAAGGAAGTGCAGAAGTACTTAGAATTAGCATTTAATCCCACCATTGCCTCTCCTCCACTGTCAAGATTTTTTTCCTTCTTAAGTGGCAGAAAGAAGTGAGATTTAATTTATATCCAATGATGCCTTGCTTTAACTTATTTTTGTCATCACATCACAAATTAAAGCAAATTAAAGGACAACCTCCAGAAAAGGCCTCTGTGTATCGAAGCAAAAAAAAAAAAAACGTCTATATGATATAAGGTAAACCAAGCACCGCTTGAGTAACTTCACAAGCTTCAGATGGCAGCATAAGCAACGCTTTCAGCATATAAGGACAATATTAACCAGCCATGAACTTGCATGTATGTCCTACTGGTTCCATCTTGGTTCAAGGACTTACGATATCTGCAACCAGATTGCTAAAATCAAACCTCAAACACACAATAATATGTTGCTGCAGATGCATGTTACTACAAGAATTGGTAAGTTCCTATAAGAAAAGTGAAACTCAAGCATTAGCTTATGTGTTAGACTGCCCTATGGATTTGTTATCCTAGAATAAGTCAAAAAATAACTGCTTTAGCATTTGTTACAAAAATGACTCATTTATCATGTGCATAAGAGATGAGGCCCGCGAGCTAAATAAATAGAGGAGGGTGACTGAGAAAGAGCATATTTAAATCAGCAACAACTCATGTGAAATCTTTGTTGCTACTGACATATTCCAGTTAAGGAAACTAGTACACAAGAGGAGGTTTATCTATAGACACATTGACTCACGTGCCTGTGCGTGCGCATGTATCAAGAGCAGTTGCTTCCAACTACAACTCTTTCCTTTTGCAGCCTACAATAGAATGTACCTTTGGATGCATCCGAAGCTGAAGAACATTTTTTTGAGGTGCTAGAAGAAACCTTTGCTTCGCCATTCATTTCATTAACATGAGAAGAATTTGCTTCAGCACTCATATCAGAAGGATTGTCTTCAGTATCATCTGAATGTAGTAAAAAGAACCCTGGCATGCCGGAGTTTCCTTCTGATGGAGCCTTTCTCTTTTTGCTGCTCTGCTCACAAGAAAAAATTACCTTCATGTCATTTTACCAAACATCAATCAATGCCTTCTCCACAGCACTAATTAGTTCCTAATTTAAGCAGCTCGTGATGGTCACTACACATAGATTTGAGATTCTTGAGAATTATGAGGTACTGGTGAAACAAAGCCAAATAATTATTAGAAGAGTTTTGGCTCATTCCTTGAAGTAACCCCATTCTATATATAGGATGTCACTATAAGGAACTCAAATGCTCCATAAGAAATGATGGAATTCAACAAAATCATGGTTTCTACAGAAAATACTGTGACTATATCTGCTCTAACTAAGTATGCAACAGTGCAATAACCATCTGCACTTGATTAGTAACATGAAATGTGATCAAACTCAAATAATTCAAATGATCAGAAATTTTTTATATTACTTTTCACCATAATTCTGATGCCTAGGCAGTAGTCATGCCAGAGGAATGCACAAGATGTCATGCAATTGGTGCTGTATCTTCCTTCTCTGCCAAAAGAAGAAGACAGCCCCTATTCTATGCATGCATCAGAAATTGTTAAAGGCTCTTGCAAACACAAAATAATGCTCATCATTTTTGTCTTGATCATTAATAGACTTCTAGAGTCCAATAAAATAGGCTGAAATGTGTGCATGTGCCATGTAAGGAAATAAGGTCTAGTGGCAAAGTGGATCATTGGAAAAGTAGAGCTTTTCAGAAAACTAAATTTGACATGGGAGGTAGGCATGGAGGTGCATGCCCAAACTGGAATCCCTTTCAGTTATTTTAGCACAAGTACAGAAGAAATAGTCAGACAGATAACTTTGGGAGCACATCAACATACGCATTCTTCGGTCATGATGTTTGACTCTGCATATTTAGAATAAATTCCGCATGCACGCCTTTGAAAAGGTAGTAAACCAAGGGACCTCCACATTTGATTTTTACCAGAAAGATAAACACCACTAAACAGTAACACATCCAGCATAATCCACATTTTGCACATTCTTTTCGATGTAATCAGTCATGCTCCGGTGCTAGGTTGAATATATTTCCCGGCAACTTAAGAGTATAAGAGGCCACCAGATAGGAAAAGTATTGCTACCACCAGAACAATGACATTTGAAAAGTCATTGCGATAAGTCCCCTCCACAGTTTGCCTATTCGTATACAAATACTGCCTGTGAAGACAAACAAAAGATAGTTACCTCAGCTAATCCTGAAAGTACGATGATTTTCTTATGATCTTCAACTTTCCGAGAACTTAAGATATGATTCTCCAATCCTGGAGGCATGAGATGTGCTCCCTGTCAACAGAGCAACCAGTTCAGGTCCAGCTATAGGAACTATATTACAGGTGCAAGAAGAAATGTCACTTTCAGCAAGCTAGTTTTATTGAGATTTTGAAGCCACCATTGCTTGTGTTAGAAACTCTCCCCCTGTTTAGTGAGTAAATATTAAGTATATTAATGTGAGACACCTGCCGGCAATGAACCAAGGCAGAGTTGCTTCAAGAAACCACTTCTTCTACCAAACCCCACTCTCAAAGGCCAGTATTCAATTTTCTATTTTCTAATCCTAGTGCTTGTGAGCTGAAGAACTTACTACTTGTGTGATTAAATCATCAGTGACAACCACAGGATTCAAAGTTGAGGAAAAAGTCGATGGATTCTGTTGATAGGGCAAAGGCATGAGATTTTGGGGGAGATGATCAGCTTTCTGCAAGAAGATCATGGTAAGAACGAAGAAGTACGTACAAACGTCAAGAGTTGATTGCCCTAATTAATTGGAGAAAAGGGATCTGATGATATTGCTTACTGTTGAAGGCCATTCTTTCGACCACATAAAATCGTCACCAAAGATCAATCCTGCATGCACAAATGCACGCCAAAGTTTCTTACTGGAATTTGATTATATAAATCAGAAAATTCCATCGCAAAACTACTTGTAATCTTAGCATATTTAAAATGAAAGATTAGCAACTAGAAGTATGTTCTTGTAAGAGTTAGGAATCATCCTTTCGAAACTTGTTGATACAAAACGTTCTTTCTTCCCTTTTTTTCCCTAGAAATAGACAACCCTATAAAGAATCCTCTATATATAATCTGAATATAATTCTAAGATCAAATAGGCTAATTCGTGCATCTGAGATTATGTCAATTATATAAATAGATCAACAATTATCCAATGATTTTTTAGATTGGCCATCTACTGAGTAGTGCAGAATTTGAGCAGATGACTTCTGAACAATTTAACTGTCACTACCAACTATGAGAGGATTATGCAATATCCATTGCTTAATTCTCCTAAAACCACCGTCATAGAAGGATGTTCGAGAAGCATACTGGTATTAGTATCATTTGCTAAGGCCCTTGTCATTTCCTCATTCATCACAGATTGTCTAGTCAGAGAAGCAGTTGTTTCTTGGGGAAAGGTCATCTGTAGAAATTTTCAGAAGACAATCAAAGGCGCAAATAAGAAAATATCGTGTGGGATACAAATTATCGGACCAAGCTAAGAAACTGGATGAAGCATTACCATTGTGGGAGAACTTCCTGAGAAACTCCCATTATCTAGCTGGCTTGCCACGAACGCCTCATAGAATATCAACCACCATTCATACAGAAAACCCTCTGGGACATCTATTCCTGGGAATTATACAAATACCAATCCACTCATGATCACCATCAATGAAGCAGTAAATAATGGATTTGGTGGCAAACAGGAAACTAAGACCAAGATTTCTACTTCACTCAGCGACAAATTCTAATGATGTTTCCAAGCTAGAGGTTACCATTTTGTACAGCTTCGCTATGAACCAAGTCACCAATCACGAAGGAGTCGTCAACAGGGGCAACAACAAAGAAACATGACCGAGCCTTATTGGAACAATTCGGCTAAAGAATGTCAATAATAACCATACAGAAGCAAAGGTATGGTATTTTGACAGAATCGCGAGGTCTTGCTATCTACAGAATACTTATACCCCCGCCAGGAACGATCACAGGGTCACACTACAATTCAAAAGCCCATTTGAAAGTGAATTTCGGCTAAGTCGACGCCCCCAAGTTCCTTTTGTCCGACTATATAATGTAATCCGAACGGCTCATTTTCTCCGACGAGTGCCAACACGTGAAAAAGGACTCCGGTCAAAGGGCAGGCTATATAATACATAAAACGTTAAAAAAAAAATATTACCTCCGGGAAGGGCGTTCTCAGAAGCCAGAGCAGCCTCCCTTCTGAAAATCTCTGGCGTTTCGTGCATGTTCTTCTTGATCATATAATCGTAAATATAGCGATCAAGCCTACAAAAAAACAAAAAAGAAATCGGAAAAAGAAAGAAGGAGAAAGGATCCAAGTCAGAAACTCAACAGGACACGCTCAAAATCACCGATACATCGCAAAACCAGACACAGCACGGGCCCATCGACCGCGAGCGAGAGAGCGAGACGATCGAACCGAAACTCACATCGCGCGGCTGTCCCAACCGTTCATGGCGCTCGCCGGACGAAGGATTCGTGACGCGCCGAGCGGCAGCGAGATGCACGGCAGGAGAGGAACCGAACAATCGGAGCGAGGAGGGGGGAGATCGATCGCGCAATGCGGGAGGACACGGAGCATTCTCGTGCGGGGGGGGGGGGGGGGGGGGGGGGAAGGCGCGGCGGCTCCTAGAGGAGGCGATGGAGTCCAATAAATGAACCTGCAAGTGCAACGTCGTGAAGCCTGCAGGGGGCGTTCGTTCGTAACAGAAATGGCCGACAGGTGCAGGAATCGCGGAGGAGGAGGAGGAAACGGAAAGAAAACCTTGTCGGCTTCTTCCTCTCCGTCTCGCTGCGAGGTGGAAAGCCTTTGGTCAGCCGCAGGCGGTCGCGCGACTCGCTGCCATTGTTGCAGCCGCGAGAGGACGACGGCGAGCGCAGAGACCGAAAAGGAGGGGGGGGTTACTGGCGCGAAAAGGTGTCAGGAGTGACGGGTCACAGCCGTAGAGCGAGTTACACGTGGAGGAACGGGACGCCGGCGGTCGAGCGGGATTTCCTGCGGTACGAGACTGTGCGCTCCTTCCGCAAGAGCCGTTGGATCGAATGACCGCCGTGCGGGACCCGCATCGTTGGACGGCTGACGTGCGCCGTGTGAGCGCTGAGCGCGTGTGTATCCTGCACAAATAATAATTACTCGAGTAATGGAGGGGAAAATTAGAAAAGTGACTGGGACGTTTTAGATTCCTCCTCCTTATTGTTTTGGCCGTGTTTTATTTGGATATGAAATAACGTGGAGGAAACTAGAATAAGTCACAGATGAAAGTGTATTTTCTAAACTTTGACCTAATATGTAATGTGGTTCGTAAATTTTTAATTTATTCGATGCGGTTCACGAACTTTAACTCAGTGTACAATATAGCTTCTGAACTTTTAGTTTATTTAATGTCATCCCTAAACTTTTGGTATATGTTTAATTTAGTCCCTGGACTGTATGAAAATATTCGATGTTATCCTTCAATTAATTCAAGTTTAAGGACTACATTAAACATATTCATATAATTCATGGATTACATTGAACATGTATCAAAGTTCGGGGATCACATTCGATAAATTAAAATTTTAGGGACTAAATTGAATATTAAGCTAAAGTTCAGAGATTACATTGAACAATTTAAAAGTTTAAGGACCACACTGCACATTTAACCGAAGTTCAGAGATTGTCTGTGTCCTTATCTCTTATATATACATGTGTGGTAGATGCTAAAAATTAACCATTAGTGCCAAAGAAATAGGTAAGCATCAACAATCCGACGCAAACAAATAATTAATAGTGACAAAAAAAAGTTTCCTTTTCATTTTTTGAATGAGAAATAAGATATAAATATGGAATAATAGCATAGGCACAATTTATGTTTAGCATGTAGCACGAGACATTGGAATTTGAAGTTTCGAGTCCCTAGATTTTTGCAAACTTATGTCGCTAAATTACAACGCCCTGAGTTCGTATTTTAAGTACGAGTAGTTTGTTGATTACCCATTTCTTAATAATAATAATAGATCTAGATTCTATGGTCGCAAATGATTTATTATACCGAATCGTTATATCATGCATCTAATAAGAAAACTTATTTTTATATTTAAAGCCTCATGAACTATTAAAATAATATTCATTAGGAAGTGGGGCAACCGGCAAGGGCTTGTGACTTCCATGGAAAAATTATTTGATTTCAGCTAAAATCGAGAATGACATATATTTGATGGATAAGAAAAAAATCACGAGTTTATTAAAAGTATAGCGTTGACTAGAGCATGATCCTTCGTTAAATATGCAACATGATTTGACACAAATGTCTATCTTGTACAATTTAAAGGAGTTATTTCACCCCGTTAGTAAGAATATCTCCCTTGAGTTAGAATTTATTTTTAAATAGCCTATGTTAATAAAGAGAAATCTTTTTATGGATAAAATCAATAGACATTTTAACATTAACTAAAAAAATCAACAATCTTATTTACTAAATTATCCGTCTTTCCTTTTCCTTTCTTCCTTGATCGCAATAAAAGTAAGCTATTTTAATGAATTAGATAAATTTTAAGATTCATTACCGTACAATTTATTAAGATAGAAAAACAAAGAAATTAGATTAAGTAAATGGGTATGAGCAACGTGGTTACACAGAGCAATAATGTGGTTATATTATATATATATTATTTTTTTTGTGATAAATATGGAGAGGACCTGTATCATCTTTCGTTACATTGATTGGAGCGAGTAAATTCCCCACGACATCCACCATTGCACCGCGATAAGTTACCTAATTTAAATTTTCCCGTTAAATGCATGCATATCAACCTACTTGAACTTTCTAATTTCGGATCTGTTATTCTTCACGTCACACGTGTATCGTATGTAGGGGCAAGCACCGGTCTTGGTCCAACTTGGGAACCGAACCGATAGGTTCTGAGCGTTTCTCACAAGGTCTAGTCCAGTTTCTGATTCCCAAAATTCAGAATTAGTTGCCCTAAAAGAATATTTAGGGCTTAAGTGAGTATATAGTGACTCCTCTTCAGTTCTTCATCGAGCAAGTCTCAAGTCTCTCATCAATTCTTCATCTCGCTCGCAGCTTGAGCTCGAGCTCTCACCTCCCTCTCTCGCACTTGCCGCTCATCGCTTAGTCTAGAGCTCTCACCTCCCTATCTCATGCTCGACACTCAGGCTCGTGCTCGATGCTTAGTTCCTGCGATCGTCCCCTTGCTTGTCACCATAGGAAGCCCGTGTTCTTCGCACACGAAAAAACGAGGTAAATTTCTTAGTTTATCAAGCTTATCCTTTCCTTTTGTTTCTGCTTGCACCGGCATATCTCTTCTTCTAGGGTTTGAATTAAACCGAGGAGGGAGTATCTGGGCTGAGGCTTGGGCTGTCGTCAGGATCGGAGGGCTTGCGAAGGTTAGGGTCGTCGGGTTAGGAGGAGAAGAAGGAAAGCGAGAGCAAAGAAATGTAGCTAATGCTGCAATTCTTCAATACCACTGAAAAATTTCCTTCGGAAGTAAGATCAGTTGCAATTTGCAAGTGCCATAAGCCAAGAATCCGTGCCATGTACCAGGAGAAGCAAATAGAAAATATTACAGCGGGCCCGGTCCCGGTCCAACCCGGTCCAACCGAACCTGGACCGGTCGGGTTCTTAGGTGGTCGGTTCCTGGTTTTTAAAACCGAACTCGACGTATCAGAGTTCGATCCGTATTCCACGATCATATCCCTTCTTCCCTCGCTTCCCTCTAGCCATTGCAGCCTGCACCGCGCGGGTTCTGCTTCCGATCAAACCCTAATCCAGAGCAGCCGATCCCGAAATCCAGAGAGGGGGAGAGAGAGAGAGGGAGGGAGACGGAGTAGCGCCGCCGAATCCGCGCTTGCTCGGAGACGAAACCCTAGACCTTCTCAGGCTTCCATGGCGCACCGGTTGCTGAGGGATGCGGAGGCCGACGGATGGGAGCGCTCCGATTTCCCCATCATCTGCGAGTCCTGCCTCGGCGACAACCCTTACGTTCGCATGGTACGATCTCCTTCTTCTCTCCTCGCCCCATGGATCCGTTCTCTCGGTTATTGCGTGCCCTGGAATGGTTTTGCCTTTCTTTCTTGTTCATTTTATTCGTTTCTTTCGAGAACGAGGGTTTCTTGTTCGATGGGTTGTGATTGTAGTTGTCAATTCGAGGTTTCGCCCCCCTTTTAGTTCTGGTTTTCTCGAGACGATGATGGCTTGGATCACTGATTCGGGATGCATCGCTCTCGCGTGGCCTGTATCGTCTCTTTGGGAGCTCAAAATCTTGTCAGCCATGTTCTTTGTATGCTGCATAGTTTGCTTCTACGTACTTTACGTTCTAGCTCATTAACCGTCTGTCATCAGTCTGTTACCCGCGTCATGTCGACGCTTAATTGCAGCTCGTCCTGCAATTTCCCCTTTTTAAGGTTCCTTGGCTGTCGGGTTAACGTGTCTGTAATGTTATGCTATGATTTGTTATCATCTGACCTATCTTTCTCTTTGTGCTGTTGGGCATATGTACTTGAATGCAGACGAAGGCGCAGTACGATAAGGAGTGCAAAATCTGCCAGCGTCCATTTACTGTTTTCAGGTGGAGACCAGGTCGCGATGCAAGATACAAGAAAACTGAGATTTGCCAGACTTGCTGTAAGTTGAAAAATGTCTGTCAAGTCTGCCTTTTGGATCTCGAATATGGGTTGCCAGTTCAGGTTCGAGATACTGCTTTATCCATTAGCTCACATGACGCCATTCCCAAGAGTGATGTTAATAGGGAGTACTTTGCAGAGGAGCACGATCGAAAGGTACTCTCTTTCTCTCCAATTCCACATTGGTCCTTGCTTGCACAGTCGCACGTCAGGTTTTCATGTACATCATATGCAATCTCATTACTTTAGAGAATACTGGAAGCAGTGAGGCCGCTAAGAGCTATAGCCACAAATTTATCACAGAATGTGATGATTACTTGCAGACATTCATAAGTTCGTGTAAATATTCAGTAAAGGGGAGTTTCTTAAGCGAAATGTACCTGATATAAGATGATGCTGGTGAGAGATTTTATGCTTGAATGAATTTTGTCATATTGTTTATCAAATGGATACATGGTTGCATTAGGGATGGCGCAGTATTTACGTGCTCTGACCAATACAGGAGTATTTGGATAAGAATTTTTTCTCTGATCGTCGCAGTTGTTTATGATTGGCATGTCCATTTTTAGTTAGTTAGAGCTATGCCGAGTTGCTTCATAGGATAAGCATGATCCTGTTGCAGGTGTGAGAAGTTTCACTGTTAAACGATATGTTTCACGTTATTCATTGAAAGGATTGTGCTAGCCGATGGGTCGCATGGATAGCGTTACATTCATAGGCTTCAACCGATACTGAGGAGGTCTTTGGATGATTATGCTTTGCTAGTCGTTGCACGCGTCTATGATTATTACACAACCCTGATATGATACCCATCTTTATCATGTAGGTTGCACTGTGTACTTGTTCCATATGCTCATTATTCTTCTTGATCATTTGGGGTGGAATTTTGTGTTAGATGCTAAATCATGAAGTAATTTGATACGGAGATTCATAGTAAGTCTTCCCAGCAGTTCAGTATTCTCACGAAACTTGTTACCATTTCTGTGCAGACTAGGGCTGGATTGGATTATGAATCCTCATACGGCAAGGTTCGGCCTAATGATACTATTCTGAAACTTCAAAGAACAACGCCGTATTACAAAAGAAACAGAGCACATGTTTGCAGCTTCTACATTAGGGGGGAGTGTACCAGAGGTGCTGAATGTCCATATAGGCATGAAATGCCAGTAACTGGGGAGTTGTCTCAGCAAAATATAAAAGATCGTTACTATGGGTATGTTTCCTGTCTTGCATTGCATTTATTGTGCAAAACCTCTCTAATCAGTCCCTCTCCATGCATATCCATGTTCTTGCCCTTGGGCGTGCACTTTTCATGGTTTCCTGGTTTCTTAATTTCAAGTTGTATGGGTGCAATATAAAGCCTCTTTGCAAGTGAAGTATGTTACGAAATATGCTCATGCATTTGAGAATTTAGTGTTTTGTTTGGGAAGGAGGGAGAGGTGAGGAATATGGGCAGTGGGTGAAGAAAATGGGAGAATTTTAAAATTTCTGTGAGAAGAAAGAGGGGAAATTTCGAACACTTTTATCCCCTTCCCCATTTTTGCTCCTCCCAAACATAGCATAAAACTGGTGAAGACATCAATTTTTCGCAATCATTCATTGTTCGATATTACTTTGATGTTCTTTTTGTGATATTCATCTTTTCATCTGCTTGGGTGTGTGGTATGGTGTTATCTCCCTTACCAAAGCCACATAACTCATGCATTTTTTTTTGCAAAATCTGATTTATTTTGGTTTAAGTATTGACCTAGCTGTTAGTTGAGAATTTAGATGTTAGTCCATCAAAGTTTTCCATCTCTTCTGCATTTTTGAATGAGCTCATTATAGGAAAACTGGGCAAGTTCATCTCATGGTTTATGTTTAAATTGTTTTATCTTTTGCTTTACGAAGTCTGATTAGTTCTATTTTCTCTGGAGACTTAATTGAAGAGTTTTCTTTCTTTTCTTTTTTTATTGTGATGTTATTTTTTGGGAGGGTTTTGGAAATATTTTGTTGATTTATGGTCCTCAAGTATGTTCTACTGTCATATTATGGGTATTACTCTTTAAGATTTAAGTTTTACGCAGCAAATTAAGATGATGACGGATGCAAGGGGGCTGTATACTGATTCCTAGTGTAGTCTCATTAGCTAGGTCTGCTTGAATTGAAATATTGGCAAGGTTTTGTTACCTCTGGCTGAAGCTTGTCATCCCTTCCATTTTTCGTTGTTGATAATGTCAGCTAGAATCCTCTGTTAGGTTGAATTTTATCAGAGGAATTTACTCTGCACTTTCGTGTAATTTTGAGGTAATGCTTGACCTGACCAGCTAGATGATTATGTGGTCTACTCAAATCTCTTGATGAGCATAACCACAGGCTGATAGGAATAATGAAGGTGTTTTGTTAATTGGCCTTAATAGGGATAGGGAGTACCACAATTTGGTTAATATTGTCTTTAAGTATATAACATCTGTTATCTCTTCCTCTGTCAATGTCAGCGCCATCCAGTAGATTCTCTTTGCGAATGTCTTTCTTTTTTCATTCACAAAGTTAACGTGTACACATTAAAAACATCTTATACTTGCTGCATAGGCATATATGTCAGGATTTGGATGCTTATATTTATGGGTTTTTGCTTAAATATTTCCAGAGTAAACGATCCAGTGGCTCTAAAGTTGCTCAACAAGGCTGGGGAGATGCCCTCATTGGAGCCCCCTGAGGATGAGAGCATCAGAACACTGTATGTGGGTGGCCTCGATGCAAGGGTATCCGAGCAGGATTTGAAGGATAATTTCTATGCTCACGGTGAAATTGAATCTATTAGGATGGTGCTACAACGAGCTTGCGCTTTTGTGACATATACAACCAGGGAAGGTGCAGAAAAAGCTGCAGAGGAGCTCTCTAATAAACTGGTGATAAAGGGGTTAAGGCTGAAGCTGATGTGGGGTAGACCTCAAGCCCCAAAACCAGAAACTGAAGGTTCGGAAGTTGCACGGCAGCAGGCAGCCGTCACTCATAGTGGGCTGCTACCAAGGGCAGTTATATCTCAGCAACAGAGCCAAATGCAAGTGCCTGGTCCTCAAGACCAGGGCCCTGCAATGCACTACTACAACATGCTACCGCCTCCTCAGCCGGAGAGAACCTTCTATCCCTCCATGGACCCCCAAAGGATGGGTGCGATTGTTCCTTCCCAGGATGGGTCTTCCAGTGGGCCCTCAGGGTCCAGTGAGAACAGGCCACCTTTGGAGCAGCAGCAACAGGGGCAGCATTATACTTACCCCGCAGTGGCCCCACCTCATGGGCAATATTATTCCCATTATTACCCTCCTTATGGTTATATGATGCCCCCGCCTCCTTATCAACAGTACCAACCGCCGAACCAATCGACGGTGCCTCCGCCGCATCCCCCTCCGGCAACTCAGCAGTATCAGCAGCATCCTGTGCAATCTGGATCGGCACCCTCGAGTTCAGCACCTGTTCCACCACCAGCACCACCCTCTTCAGGGTCTACACCTGGGGGTTCTGCTCCACCAGTGTCTTCTTAGTAATTTACTGTTGATTTTCGGCTGGAATTGTATAACATGCTTTTCATTTCTCCTCTGCTAAGGTATGGTTGACAGTCGTTTTGGTTGTAAGGCCTTTTGCAATCTGGTCCTTAGAAGGCTAATAATTGTAATGCGCCTAATTCTTGAGCTTTTCGATTATAAAGACCGGTTCATTTTGTGACTTAGAGCTAGTTGAACTTTGAATGTTACATAGCTGCACTCTTGTCATAAATTGCTTTGAAGTGCTCTTCAAAGCTGGGTTAGTCAATACAGTGATGGGAGGGAGAGATTCTTAGGAAGGCAGAAGAAGCAGAGGCTGGATTTACTTTGCTTCCTTTGGGTTTGGGTTTTGGCTCTTCTATGGGGAAAATTATTATACGTGTTGGTCACAGAAATGACGTGGTGTGATCGGCTAAGGACGTTGTGTGCGTGCTTTGTTTGTTATCCTCCGTGTCGTTTGAATTGTGGAATCAATCACTTCAGGTAACCGTCTGAGCAATAAATTTCTTCATCTGTTGCTATTTATCTTGGGTGGGTGGACGGAACGTGACTGGGTTCCAGGAGAAGTCTAGACTGCATTCGCGTGCCATCTCTTAAAATCGCTTGATCGGAGCATGTTACCATATCAAACCATATATGACCACATAGGCATGCATATAACTTGTATATTGAACATTGCCGTTTGTGCACCAACTTTGCGTCAAGTGCATTTGTCGCACACTTGGTCAACAAGAGATGTTTTCCTGATTCGAGTGCTTTTTGTGACCATGTATTTGTAGTTAGCAGTAATCAACTCGATCGGATCGGTGCTCGATTTCTCTTGTCCGATTGCAAGCTAATGGCAATGGACTGTGTAATGTAGGGCAAAGAAAAGCTGTCGAGCTGTCGCGATTTTAACCCTTTTTTTTTTAATCTCTGGCTTCCAATTCCATTAGATGTTTCGGTGTACATGGATAGCTTAGGATAGGTCCTACTATCGTAGATTTCAGCCTCTTGTACTTCGATGTCTCTTGCGGACAGTCCCGATGCAACCTATCGTTTTCGGCAAATCTCCACGGCGTGGTCCAGGGGAGTTCGCTCGAAAAAGGATGAGGGCGGGTAATGATCCTTCTTCTCAACTTAACAGACGAGGATGGACTCCCCCAGCATGTCAACTGTGGAGTATGATGCAATGAGGGAGGATGAAAGTGTGAGATGGTGAATAGGAAACTCGGGGATCTTGTTCCCTTCCGTTTTTGCCCACACGTCCAACTTATGAAGAAGGTCGGGATCGATGGAGGTGGTGGTGTCGCCGCGGCGAATGACAAGTCTACGGTGAAGACTGCTTGAGAAGTAATTATTCTTCGGAATCACCTTTAATCAAATTGGCCCTAAAAATGGAATCCAACATCCTTTACGGGCAACACGTGTTTGTTAATGGTGTCTCGTCCGCAATCTTCTTTGAAGGGAAAGATGAGATTGAGATTTGGAGATTTAGGAAAGTGGCATTGAAAAGGAGTAGTGAGTGGCAGAGGAAGTTGGCCAATGTCGAGATGCATTGACGAATTTCATTTCTTATGCAACGTAGTAATGGACTATTAATATGATGAATAGCTTTAGTAAAAAGGGGGAAACAAAATATTTATAATAATTTTCTCTTTCGTGCACTCGCCAAAAAAAAGAAAGAAAGAAAGAAGAAAAGACATACAATTTTGGAATTTGGAAGTAGTGTAACAATGATCATTAGTGTAACCGCTTGTAGTGGGCTAATCCGTGGGAAGAGCGGTTTTAACTGACATATTTTTACCGTAAAATTCATGGCAATATATTACATCTTAACTTTATTGAAGGGCTATTATAGTCATTTAGCGGATGAACGTCAATTTTGAAAGCACCCATACATATTCAGATAGATATGCATATAAATAAATAAATAGAGCATGTGTTTGGTACGATTTTCTCTGTAGTTATTACAGTTGTGAAATATGATGTTTTGACTTTTTGAGACCTTTTATAAGAATCTTATAGCGGCACCCTTACAGCTGAAGTACTTTCACAACCATTTCCACGTAGGTGACAAGTACACCACAAGTCCTAAAACTTATCACAAAAGTACATTTGAGTCCTAAAACTTGCAAAAAGTTCATTTGAGTCTTAAAATTTGTCAAAATGATTCATTTGAGTCCTAAAGTTAACACCATTAGATTTACTAACTGAAAACGCTGTCGTGTCATTTTTAATTATTTTTCTTGAGACCCGTGGCGTCACGTCAGCAAAAATAAAAATAAAAATAGAAAAAGCTGTAAAAAACAAAAAAAACCAAAAAAAGGAAAAAAAAAAAGAAGAATCGGCGGTGATTGCCGCCATAGCAAGCGGGAAGGATCGGCGGAGGTCGCCTGGGACTTCCCGAAGCCCGGCGACCCTCGCTGGCCCCGGGCTAGTCCCCGGCGAGGCCGACGACCCTCGATCTGAAGCCCTCCCCCAGATCGAGGGTCGCCGGCCCTCGCCGGGGACTCGCCCGGGGCCGGCGAGGGTCGCCAGGCTTCGGGAAGGCCCAAGCGACCTCCGCCGGCACCGGGCGAGGGTTGCGCAGCGAGGGTCGGCGACCCTCGATCTGGGGAAGGGCGCAACCCTCGCCCCAGATCTAAGAGAGGGTTGCCAACCCTCGTCGAGGACTCGCCCAGGGCTCGCGAGGGTCGCCGGGCTTCGGGAAGGCCCAGGTGACCTTCGTCGGTCCTTCCCGGTGGTTGTGGCGGCGGCCACCGGCAGTGGCCGCCGGGCTTGGCCACCGCCGGTTCTGTTTTTTTTTTCCTTTTTTTATTTTTTTACTGCTTTTTCTATTTTTATTTTTGCTGACATGGCACCACGTGTCTCAAGAAAAATAATTAAAAATAACACATCAGCGTTTTCCGTTAGTAAATCTAACGGTGTTAACTTTAGGACTCAAATGAACCATTTTGACAAGTTTTATGACATAAATGAACTTTTTGCAAGTTTTAGGACTTAAATGCACTTTTATGATAAGTTTTAGGACTTGTAGTGCACTTATCCCTAAAATTTTTATAGATTTTATTTTATCAGGACGAAATTATCCTTACAAAAACCTACTTTTTTTTCTCTTGTCATCAAATTACATTTCTTATTGCCCCTTTACTTCTTATTCAACCCCACATCATATAAGATAATAAGATAATTTAACGATAGCGATAGCAATAGCAATAAAACTAAGAAATATCAAACAATGACAGCAACAACATTTTTTATTATTGCCATTATTATTATTGTACGGTGAAAAAGGCATGTTAAAAAAGTTCCTAACAATCCCACAAGTGAACGTAACACCAGGGAAAATTAGGGGTGATTGAATCCTATTCCGATCCGATCTTGTCAATGGAACATGTTATTTAGGGTTTAATTTGTATTTGAAAAAATAAAAAAATATGTAATTGGTTCAGTTCAGTTGAATTCTCCTTGAAATCGGGAATTGGAGCGCTTTTATGAATCAGAAACCGGATCAACACTCATGAAAACCAGACCGAACAGGCTAGTTTGGTTCAGTCTGGATGATTTCAAATTTGGACGGTTCGTTTTGCATGTCTTAGGAAAACGATGGACACGAGAAAAATAGGGCAAAAAATAAAAGAGAAAAATTGAAGCGGATTTAAAAGTGGGATTTCACGTCCGCAACTCTAGAAACTTCTGTCCGACCCTTCCGCATATAAAACCGCCCACGCGGTTCGCGAACGTTCCATTGCCATTGCTGTATCCGCATTCGCAGTCTTCCTGTTCGATCGATAATATACTCGCCGCGGAGGAGCTCCGATCCGTCGTGTAGCCGCCGCCGCCGCCGCCGTCGAAACGGTGAGCCTCTCGATTTCGCGTTTGAATTTCATCTTCATTTCGGGGTTGTCCGTAGCGCATCTCGCATCCGTACGTCCGTCGTCGAGGCGGAAACGATCGGTTTCGATGAGTTTGAGTGTTGGTTGTTGGATTCTGGGCAAGAGACGCGATGGATCGTGGTTCTTTCTGGCTTTCTTTTCCCTGGTTTCCCCCTCCCCCGCTCCCCCCCCCCCCCCCCGGTGTTTGGGTAGTGTGACTTGCGCAGTGAAATGCGGGTTGTGCGGTTTTGAATGTTTTCTGGGTGTGTTGATTGATGTGCTGGGCCTAATTGAGAGAAGCGTGTTCTCTAAATTTGCTTGGACGGTGCAGTTTTTGAGTTAGTTTGCCGGATTTTTGTTGCTTGATATTTGGAGTAGTGGTTTTGAGATTCCTCTGTCCTTGCCACTAGTAGCTGGAAAATCATACGATGGTCAGTTCGACCTTCTGATTGATTTGGGTTAGAACATCTTGTGATTCTTTATCTTGGTAAGCATCTTAAAAAATGGGGAGTGAAAGGACCATATAAATATATTCATTTAAAGGGCATGAGAGGTTGCCTGCCCTTGTGAAATTGAAAGAGAGAGAGAGAGAGAGAGAGAGAGAGAGAGAGAGAGAGAGAGAGAGAGAGAGAGAGGAGATCTCCTGTTGTTGCCTGGAGCTAAGGGAAGGGACTTTGTAGCTTGCTTGTTTCTAGTGTGGAATTGCTCATGTTCGATGGAAGGTTTAGGTGCTTGATGTTGAGAAGGATGGTTTTCAGCTTTGTTGTGGGGTACGCGATTACTCTTTGTTGAACCGACTTATGAAACCATATCTGTTATGTGATCAACCATTTGCAGACTACCGTCTTGAGAACAAACGTCAATTGCTCGAAAATCACTGTTGTAAGGCATTTGAGATAAATTGCTGTACTGGTTATCTGCTCTGTTTTTCTCTAGCTTTTCTTTGTCTTTTTCGGGCATTGTAATGACATATTTACACTTATATCATGGTTGATGGCATTGTGGATATGAAATTTACCATGTGGGTCTTCTTTTCAGTCTTACCAGATGTCTTACTCCAGAAGGTCCGATTATTCTTGCTCTCCTCCTCCTCGCCGGAGGTATGGTAGGTCACTCTCTAGGTCGAGGTCGGTGTCAAGGAGCAGATCAAGGTAAAATTTAAATGATAATACTTTGTTTTTGATATCATTTGGTGTGTTGTTTTTTTAATGCTGATGTAAGCCTCCCATATTGGATAACAGGAGCGCTTCAAGTGATGTTGAGAACCCTGGCAACAATTTGTATGTAACGGGACTGTCCCCCCGGATTACAAAGAGGGAACTGGAAAAGCATTTTGCGAGTGAGGGAAAGGTGGACCCAAGTTGAATCTTGATCTGTGTCTTGTATCAATTTTTTTTGGAGCTCCTGTAAACCTCTCTTACTGTTAGTTATTGATGTGTAGGTGGTGGATGTGCATGTTGTGGTTGACCCGTGGACAAGGGAATCTCGTGGTTTTGGGTTCATAACTATGTCAACCGTTGAGGAGGCTGAGCGGTGCATCAAGTATTTAGATCGATCTGTGCTTGAAGGTCGTGTAATTACTGTTGAAAAGGTATGCTTTCAGCACTTGTTTTCTTTTGAAAATTATCTTCTTTTTTTTTTCCCTGTTGGAGGTCTTGCTGCTAAGATTGCGCATATATTACATTGCTATAAGTTTATTTGAAAGTTGTTTCTTTCCACTTGAAGTTTTTGTGGCAGCAGGTTAGCTGTGTGTAGCAGCTCTTCATCAAATCCCAAAAACAACTAAACAAACAAATCAAACACACGAAGTATCAGATCGCTGGGGTTGTATGCCCTGCATTTCTCTTTTTCTTTCTGCCTATTGAATTTAGATATCTTGCTTGTGTCGTTCAATTATGGCTACATCATGAACGCATAACTCTGTGTACTTACTTTCTTGCCTTTGTTTTCTTGTTTGTTTAGGTAACTGACGATTTGGATTTGTGATGACAGGCTAGGAGGAGGAGGGGAAGAACTCCTACTCCCGGAAGGTATCTGGGGTTGAAGACTGTTCGAGGTCAGATGGTTTTTCTTGTTATTCCGATTTTAGACTATTTCCTGTCGATTTTCCACTAACTGTTGCTTCTAATGTTTATTAGTGCACCGGCGCACTACCAGTTACTCCCCCCATTTCTCTCCCCGTCGGACTCCAATCTATTCTCCTTATAGTAGGAGCAGGTCTCCTTGTTATTCATCTGACCGCAGCAGGGGCAGGTCCTACTCCCCTCACCACAGGAGGCGCAGATCCTACTCTCCTTACTATGATCGGCGAAGGGCTTATTCTCCTGATTATAGTCGACGAAGATCGTACTCTAGATCCCGTTCCCCTGACAGCAGGTCGCCAGTGTATCGGCGTGACAGGTCCTACTCTCCATATGATTCGAGGGACTACTCACCAGATGATCGCTATCACAGAAGGAGCCGTTATCGATCTATTTCTAGAAGTGTTTCACCAGGAAGAGGAAGAAACTCTAGGAGCAGCTATTCCCCGAGGCTGAGGAGGAGATACTCCCCTAGCGAATCTCCAAAACCTAGGAGAAGGCCAAGGAAGAGTTACTCTCGTAGCACCTCAAGAAGCCCAAGGAGGAGTTCTAAGCGGAGCTACTCATCCAGGCGCGGGTATTCGAGGGATAGCTATTCTTCTGGGAGTGTGTCTCGGAGCCACAGTGTTGGTGCAAGTTCTAGAGCAGTATCAAGGTCTAATACGCCAAGTTCATCATCACCTTCAGCTTAACCAGTGTTTTTATGGAGGGGGATTTGTGATTGCTTGTAAGTTGTCTGGCTTGTCGATGCTGGGCTAGTTTCGAACTGGTATATGGTAGTTCCGGATTTTGTGTTCCTCTCCTCGATGAGAGGCAAACTCTCTTCCTTGGTTGATGTTTACCATTAATTCTGCTCCACTGAATCCCCTGTTTCAAGGTCATATTTTTTAAACCTTTTTACTGTTTACATGAATCCGATGAAAGCAGCCAAGAAAATATTGTATACAAACTCTAATGCCTAGTCATCTTTACAAGAGTTCATTCATTGAGTGACACATGTTACTGTGGCCCATCTATCATAAATACTCGTCTCTCTCTCCCCCAGTCAGACACTGATTTTCTCTCACCACAAGCACGACTCCTCTCTCTCCTCCTCAACCATAATCATGGCTTCCACCGCGAGCTGCTCGACGGCCCAGCTTGCGCCGTTCTTCGGCCCCAACGCCACTGTCGCCATGGCTGTCGCCTCTTGCATTTGCGACCATCTCTCCTCCGCCGGCCGCCTCTCCGACACCCCCTAGACTGTCGACACCACGTACCTCCTCTTCTCCGCCTACCTCGGCTGCTCCATGCAGCTCGGCTTCGCCATGATCTGCGCCGTTTCCGTCCGCGCCATGAACACCATGAACACCATGCTCACCAAGGTCCTCAACGCCGCCGTCGGCGGCCTCTTCTACTACCTCTTCGGCTTCACCTTCGCCTTCGGCTCCCCCTCCTATGGCTTCAACGGCCTCAAGAAAGTCCCCTCCCCCACCGTCGACTACAGCAACTTCCTTTGCGACGGCGTAGGAGGTGTCAGACAGGCGGCGGGCGACGGAGGAGAGCTGGTCGCAAATGTAAGAGGCGGCGTTCGCGGGTGTTTCAAAAGAAAATATATCAGAGTGAATGGGAAAGGAGAGAGAGAGGACCACTTTTACTCTGCATTTATGATGGGTAGGTTATTCAGTGACATGTCACCTAATGAATGGACTCTCGTAATGATAACGTGGCATTAGCGTTGTATTCAATATTTCTAAGCCATCTTTGTGGCTAGTCGACTTTGTCGTTCTAGTGCAGAAACCACTTTTCCATGCCCTGTCAGCATGGTCCAACATCGACCTGTCCCGGTGATGATGCGAGGGTGAAGTGGGTCTCGCCGGAACCGCATGTTTGAACCCGATGATCAAATAGAACCTTGTCGCATTCGCTAGTTGATGTTGATGTACGACTACATCGTGCACATTACCAATGAACTAATCCTACGGATTGCAACAGCCTTCCTTGCACTCTACATTTATTAGATAAAACCGCTGTATGAAACGAAGAGCAGCAGTTGCCATCCTTGCCGTGTTCAGGATTTACTCAGCTTCTTCAAATCCAGAATCCAGAACTCTCTAGTCCTCTTAGACAAATCCAAAGATTCAAAAGAAGTTGAACAAAACGTGTGAAGGGAGTGGCCAGTGGTCACTCTGCTTTACGAGTTCTGTGTAATGAAGTTTACTCATTCATTGGGGTAAAAGAAGGGAGGTTGGGCAAAAACCAATATTCACACATTTGAGCAAAAGACTATACATATGGAAGCTCGGTTATGCAGATGCAAATTTATAGCTTTCACCCTCTGCAATGCCGAATGACGTACGGCGATGATTCTCCGCATCCCTAACAGGATAATTTGCAGAATAACGTACTGCAGAAGGCAAAGGGGAGGAAGCTCTTTCCCTGTACTCTTTTCGAGCTTCCCATAGCACCTCAGCGCACTTCCGCATGGATGGCCTTGACTCTTTCGCGGAAGCAAGGCACTGTCGAGCCAGTTTAAGGATGTTCTCCAGAGCCATGATGGATGCTGGACTTCTCCGCATTCGCCAGTCCATGACAAGAACTGCATCTCCCCCTTTTAGTTTCTGCATGGCCTGCATATATATGTAGATCAGATGCAACCAGATCAGGCGTAGAAGCTTCTCTTTCAACTGAATAAAACTGCTCATTTTTTTTCCTCAGATGTTCATCTCCTATATTAATAATTAGTCACAGACTCTTTACTTGGTCTTCCTCGTATAATTAGATCGTCTTTCTAACAGAAGTTTGAATGACCAGAGCAATGCTCACCCAAAGTCTGCTTACACATCATGGTCCTTTGATTTCCCTTAAAGGTGATTGTTCAGTTTTCGCTTCATTGATGAAGAATATGAAACAATGCGTCTCTACTTGTGTCTTATGAAGGTATGAAAGAGAAGGATTCATCATAATATTTTCCCGCTTACTAAACTCATGAGTCATAAGTGACTTACTTGCGTCAATTTCATTCACATTAAAACATGGGAACTGGTTATGGTTTTCGTACTGCATATGGATTACTATACCCTGATGCAACTTCTCAAGAAGGCCAGATCATTCTGTCTCCTGAAATAAATTGAGCTATCGGTGCTACTTGATCAACATATTCCAGATGCCTATGGATCTGTTTATCCAGGATGCAATTATGTTCAAGTGCTGACCGACATTTGGGCAGATTTCTACTAGATGCAATTTTGAGGTCCCTACTCTCTCTATCTATCTCTCTCTCACCTTTCTGTCCAAGGTTCCTGCCACAGAATTATTTGGTTACGGGCAATCCAATGACTTGGGTTTAATTTGCCAATCCTACACTAACATACTCTAGTATTCTCTTGTCTACCTAAAAGTTAAAAATAAAACAAAACAAAATATTTCCATCCCTCGCCTCCCTCTCTTTCAAGAATCAAGATAATAGAGTTGTTTTTTTTAGATTCAGAATGCATACCCATTTTATGGTTACTCTCTCCCTGAGTGGTCTCTTCGATTCAATTGGGTGTCTTCCTGTCATCATTTCCACAAGCAATACACCGAATGAATACACATCACTCTTTTCAGTAAGCTGGTATGTCCTCAGATACTCTGGATCCAAGTAGCCTGTTGATCCCCTGATTTGAGTGGAGATATGTGTCGCACCGGGGTCTTCAGAAGCCAATCGTGCAAATCCAAAGTCCGTCACTTTGGCCCTTAGTTTCTCTGTGATCAGTATATTTGATGCTTTAATATCTCTGTGTATAATTGGAGGATCTGCAACAAAATCACTCATGTTAGGAGACATCACTTGATAATAAAGGTGGCACAGGAAATTATGATCCGGTAATTGATCAACAATTCAAGATACTCCTATCAGTCAATTGAAAAGAATCTGCATCAAAGCTGAAAGGATGAATTTTTATCTCTCCCAGCTCTCTTTGCTATTATGAGAACACAAAAGGGCACATCCATGTCATTTGAGATGCATTAAGGCCTACTCAATTTGAATGCCAAATTGTTTGGTATTAATCCCATTCCCGATAGGATCAGAGCATGTACCAGAGTATGTGTGAAGATAGGCAACTGCATGAGCAATATCAATTGCAATATCCAGACGCTCAGTCATTTCAAGTCCATTTTCCCCTGTGCATGCCATGAAAAAAGACCGGTGAAGTACCCAAAATAATAAGATCAAATCCAACTCACATAACACTATCATGCTACAAAATCAATGTCTAATGAACAACCAAAACTAATAAACGATTATAACCCGCCAAAGTAAATTAAATCACCATCTAATATGTGTTTCATGAATAAGAACAGATTTTCTCTAGTTGAAGATGTCAACCCAACAAAAACTAGCAGTATCAACGAGCAAAATGAAACAAACAATAACATCCGGGAAGGGCCAATTCGATGGCTTGTGTGATCATATGAAATTTGAAGCAAAGAGCTGGTTACACTCGAGTCTCACTATCACCTTCTATATCTTTTCCGTCGGGATCGAGTTACAAATAAATTTATTATTCTGGTTCAGAAAATAAAGAGAACAGCTGAGGTAGGTAACCGATAACACCGTCTAACACGTCAATGCATTTACTCACCTATATCGACTTAAAGCTCACCGATTGCATGGTTTATACCCTTACTAACTTCCTGAGTCCAGATTTCATTTCCTCAATGCATGCTTGATCGCAAGCTTCGGGAATGAAAGAGGTGGCTAACTTACCATCTAGGTGCTCCCGCAGCGTTCCACCGCTGATGTACTCTTCCACAATGATCTTCTCATCTCCATGTTCCAAATACCCGTACAACCTTACCAAATTAAGATGCTCAATCTTCGACATGGTAAGGACTTCATTCTTGAACTCGGACGACGCGCGCTGATTGAGCACGTTCTGTTGAAGACTTTCGAACCGAGTAAGCACAATCCACCACAGAAGGTCAAGGTCCTATAATCTCTTATACACTGCTTTTACACTTTCTCCCTGTCTCTCCCTTCTTAAGACACCAATTTTAGAAGCACTGGAAATAAATTCGAGCCACGTCTTTTCACGGTTTCCATGAAAGCTTACCTGCTTGGCACGCTTAATGGCGACCAGCGATCCGTCCCTGAGCTTGCCCTTGTAGACCGTCCCAAACGCGCCTTCCCCGATCACGTTAGACGCCGCGAAGTTCCCCGTGGCCTTGACGATCTCTTCCATCGTGAAACCCGTCGGCGCGGCCAGCCCGCTCGGGGAAATCGTGGCAAAAGAAGAGGAGGCGCGCGAGGAAGACGACCTCGTCTTCGACGAACTCCTGGCGGTATCTGTAGAAGCTGCGGAACCGTCGTCAATCGTATGTCTCGGGGACACACGCCGATCACAAACCAAAGCAAGCTAACTAGGGGGATGAAATATACTGGGGAGGAGGTGCGAGAGCGGAGCTGACTTACAGGAGACGGCGCTGACTTGCCCGCCGCCGTTTCCGGGAGCGCCGGACCCGGCGGGCCTCGAGGAGCTCCTCCGCTTGCGGAGGAGGAGGAGGGCGGCAAGAGCTCCGGAGACTCTCTTGGCCGCGGCTTTGAAGTAGTCCGCGAAGGAGCCGCGGCGCTTGCGGTCTCCGCCGCTGCTCATGGCTTTCCTTGGGGCCTTCAGCGGGGCGGATTCGAGCCTTCGTCTCTTTCGCTCTTCATTTCCGGACAGACAGAGAGAGACAAGCTTTCGATCGCAGGTGGAAGTATTGGGGGGAGGGGGGGGGTGATTCACGTGCCGATGTAACGCCGTTGGTGTCTCGTTAGGAGGACGACGACGACCGGTTCAAGCGAGCCGAACTACGAATCATGGCTATTGGCTATCTGGTTGGATGAGACAAAAATTTTAGTGACTTGGTTTTCCCAATTTTTTTGTTTTTTGTTTTCTTTTTTCGGAGATAAATGAACCGAGTCAACGAACCGACTCGCACTGTGCAGTCCAGGATGCCTGGTTGGACCGCCGCGCGAGAGAGATTGACCGTGAGAATATTCTACTGGGGGGAAACCGAAACGGTACGGTCTCTGACATGGTCCGGCTCCCCCGATCGAAGAAGTACCGCCGGAATGAGTGGCCTCGAATTTGGTCTAATCCAAAGTAAATAAATAAAAATCCGGACTACAAAAATGACACCGCTTTTCCAAATAATCCTCCCCACAAAAAACATGGCTAACATTGCTGACGTGTATAAAAAAAAATATTTTTCAAAGACCTCGAGTTCCGGTTAATCGAGACATGCGTGCGTCACATATGTTTCAAAGGAACTAGTTTGCTTTAACGGTCATCATTTTTTATTCCTGACGTGAAAATTCGTGATTTGTTATAAAAAAAGGCGAGGTTCGTCCGACGTCGAAAATGTTTTCTTTATTTGTGGAGGGGAATTTTTGGCCGTTTTGATATGAATCGTGCGATCGTCAAAGAAGCGAAGCGATTGGCGTTGCCATTCCATACAAGCCAATCACTTCCGGATGCAGGAGGTGATACGGACTGGTCCTCCAATCTGCAAGATGCTCAAGAAAGTCTTCTACCACTTGGTGGTGCCGATGGCCTTCGCTGTCTTTCCTTGTTCTATTCGGGTCCCTCTTCGATCGATGGCCTCATCAATGAGGGTGGAAGCCACTTTCCGTCCTTCCATCGCTCCTATCGACATTTGTGTTGTTTTCCCTTTTCGGTCTTCGTTCCTTCCTTTCTTCTCGTCCATGATTTTTGGCCTCCTATTGATATCGTGGCTGTGTGCTGGCATGAACTGATCGCGTACATCCAAAGGCATCGTACCTTGACTTCAATATATACGCCAAAACTCTTGAAAACTGATGATAAGGAATGGAATGGCACATACCCGTTTTGACAAAACCCCAATTCCGTGCTAGATATATGGGGGACTAACCTCTCTCTGGGATATCATTCTCAGAAGTACAAAACGCGGCAGAACCTGGTCTGCAAGTATTGCAGTGATGGATGCAACAAGCCTTCCCCATCCAGCAAAACAAACCCTCAACTAACGGAAAATGTTAGCAACTGTCTGTTCACATCTTTCACAATGCTCTTGATTACAGGAAAGGTGTGGACACTTATCTCGTCATCGACGTGATTAGAATTGATGGGAAAACAAAATCCTTCTCATCCATGGAGTACATCATTTTCTCCCACTACTATCCATTTTCATAGCAGGGCAGCGTAATTGACAGCTGTGGCTTCATCACTTACAAATGATAAATTGCTATCCCAATGGTTACTGCAAAATAAAAGCGGACAATGGCCATCAAGCAGTTTGACCCAAGATAAGAACAAACCATATTCATCTGTATGGTTGCGATGTCATATGCATTGTAAGCAGAATGGCAGTAAAACCACCTTTACTGGACAACTGCTTAACTATCTCAAAGAACTAAGATATCTGCTTTAAGGGAAAACCCTAAAATCAAATTGATCTCACATATATCGATCTGAGAAAAAAAAATAGTTAGGAAAACGCCTATACTCTATATTTCTTTGATGCCAGAATCTTTACATGGATTTACAGGAGGGAAGAAAAATCTTCACGAGGGAAGGAGATGTTGATACTTGATACCATCTTGATATGAAGAAGATGTTGATACTTGATACCTTCTCGATATGAATGATTGAAGGTTTCATTTACGGGCGTTATCTACCATTCTTCCGCAATGAAGATCTGCAGAACTGACCTCTGCTTCCTGGGGCTGTGTAACCAGCAGTTGCAAAGGCACTTCTCATGTAACTGATGACCCAGAATGCGGTGACAGATCTGTTAGGAAAACTGTGAGATCATAGAACTGCTTGTCTAGGGAAAGAAAGGGTGATAGGAATCCCAGCACATTCCATTGACTAGAACGGTTAGGCAATTCAGCAAATTTGCCGAAGAAATTATCTATCCATATATGTGCTCATTTTCTGGTACTTTTAACTGGAAAATAGTAGAGCGACCTAAGCACAAATTTAGTAGGAAAGAATGGGTAGAGTTACAAAGAGGAATAGGTAATACTGACCCGTCTCATCAAAATTTATCCTCTCTCCAGTAGAAAAGATATCCCAAAAAATGGCAGCAAGGATATATAATATTGCCGTAAGCAACAGAAATCCTCTGAATGAACCGACCAATTCAACAAAGAAACCAGCTCCAACTGTTCCCACAATAGCTGCCAAGGTTCCTGCTGTATTCGACATGCCTAGAAGCAGAAATAGGTATTATTTTCAGAAGAAACTATAAGTTCTAGAGGCAATCGGTGCAACAAAAGAGCCTGCAGAACATCACATTATCAAAGCATGAAATTCGCAGACCTGGAGGATGTACAGATTGCAGTACAGCAATTTTAAAAAATCAATGAAATCTATGCATGAACCACCTCCTCCCTCGTCAATAGAAGCCTTGAAGCAGCAAGAGAAGCACACGGACCATTACATATTAAAAAGCATGAGCTTTTCCTTCAACAGGAGTGATAGAATGAGCCTTGGATACTTTCACTTTTGCAAAGCAAAGTCAAGAGAGCCCCTGATAACCAGGCAATTGATAATTACTGAAGAAGATGCACAGAAGCGATTGAGTTGATATTGCAAACCTACCATGTAGAACGCCTGAATACTTTGGAGAGATCTCCTGTTCATAGCAAGTGAAAATAAAAGATTACATATGAGAAAGAAAGATTTTAGGTAATCACTGTAGATTTTACTTGGAAAGCAACCTGTAAGTTCACTAGAAAGCCAGAGTGACTGAAGGACTTCAGCCCGATTGCTAAGGTAAGCCAGGCAGATGCAATAGATGGTTGCTTGGCTGTAGTTAAGCCGATAAGAGCAATCCCAGGACCAATGAATCCAATTGACTGAAAAACGAATATACAGAAGATTGTTTTTTTTTTGGTAAGAATATACAGAAGATTGTTAGTACATAATAAACGCAAAATGTTTGTGAGAATGAGAGGAAGGATTGCAGAGAAAAACCATGTGTGCATATAGACCGCACACATGTATTTATAATATATTTAAGTGTTAAAACATAGGAAACCCAACATTACATAATAGTACACAATCGATATACACATCTACTATGATACTATTTCCAATTCCTAACAGAGTTTAACAACGAAGCATAAATTCAACATGCAATACCTAACAAATCTTATGACTTTCATGAAAAAGAACCTTTAAAAAAAAAAAAAAAGAAGAACCCACAAATATCTTTGATAGTTTTCTTCAATTTCCACCAAACAAGTCCAAAGCCAAAGCCACAGCCACCATAAAATTCCCAAGTTGATGAATAAGAGACATATATGCAGTGAGAGCATGAAAAGCAGTTTCCCAAATCGTTAGATGTTGATTATGACAGCAAAGGAAAGTTGGCCAAGTTATGAAAACATGCACATGAAAAAATAAGTTGAGCAGTAAACCCACCTGCATAAGCTTGCGAGTCAAAGAGATGCTTGTGCCTCCTTGTATCAACAAGTCTGACCACATACCAGCCAAGTACCCAACAAATGCCATCACACTCCATGGAACAGCACTGTACCATGCCGCTTGTCTAAGGTCAACGTGATAGACCTGTCACAGGAAAATATTCATTTGAAAGTAACTCTATGCACTGGCATACGATTCATCTACAGCTAAAAACAAAATGGTCCCATACCGAGTAAAAGTAGATTGGCATCCATGAGAGAATGACAAAAAAACCCTACAACAACAACAGGAGGAAAAAACATACAATTAGCATAAAGAATTCGCTGTATCATTATGAGAATATCTTCTTATATTTTCCCCCCAAAAAAGGGCTATACTGATGATATTATCCGCATGACATTAGTGGTAATACTCTACATAGAGTCAAAATGTGCATTACCCAGCTGTGCATGGCATTAGCAACAATTAGGGACCATGTAGGCATCTTGGAAAGCATGTGCTTAAAAGGAGGGATCATGCTACTTGTCTCGCTTTTAGTATCCGGCACCGAGGGTTCATGCCTCCCACTTCTTATGTAATTTAGCTCATATTTCGATATCTGGGGATGCCGGTCAGGAGTGCTTGTTATTGCAGACAACCATACCAAAACCCAGAGAAACCCAGACAATCCAAAAATAACGAATGGCCCATATATTCCACCTTGTGACATAAGAATTGGAGAAAGGGTGAGTCCTATGGCATTTCCTAGTGTAAAGCCAGCCATTGCAATACTGACAGCTCTGGCTCGTTCTGCTGCTGGAAACCATCTAAGAAATCCAAACATCACTTCATTGTCACAACATATTCAAGCATCAATCAAAAAGCACAAGTAACAAACAACAGATTACTTTCTATTAAGATAGACGATAAACAGATTGGTAATTTATTACCTTCCGACCATCTTGTTCATGCAAGGAAGAGCCACACCTTCTGCTATGCCAAGTAAAACACGCATCACGAGGAGAGCCAATAAAGAAGCTTCAGCAGCCCATGGCGTAAGAAATGTTGCTAGGGACCACAAAGCCACACCCCATCCCATGACAACCTTACCCCCATAGTAGTCCACAAGAGCCCCTCCAGCAATTGGTGATATCAAGTATCCCCAAAGGAAAGACGACTGGGGCGAGTGTTGACAGACGAATCAATTTTAATTTAAGAATTAAGAATGTATCGAATGTCAAACAGATAAAGAAAGATCCGTTGTAATCAGATGTGGGCAAACACATTGATAAGTCACATTAGTACTTAACTAGCAGTCCACTTTTCAACCAATAATAACTCATGGTTGAGAATTCACTTGGTACTACCAGACCCAGAAAAGCGAGAAACTCCACAGAAAGGTTTCTGAATCCCGCAGAAAGCAGAAAAAAAGATTTCATATTTATTTTAATCCAAATGGATAAGCCAAAACCCTCTGGTCATCCAAGCAATTTCCGACCTTTTCCCATCCAAAATCCAATCATACAACACTTAGATTTAGCTTAATACTTTGCAACTGCAGTCGCAATCTTCTTTTTTTTAGGTGGTACAAGGAACTAACAGGCTAACGGCTAAGCGCAAATACTGAGCCAAGTAGCATTCAGTCAACGAAGTGAAGTATCAGATGCAATAGATTCGGATCACGACAAAACAACCGAAGCAAGCATTGTCGAAAGCAGCATTAACAGAGAGAAGCAGAAACCCAACCTGAACGATCCCGGCGAACGATCGGCTCCAGCCGTGAGAAAGCGACAAGGGCACAATGACCACGGACATCACCACCCGGTCCGCATTACAGAGCGCCAATGCCAAGGCGAGCATGGCGACCACCTTGACCCTCTCCGAAGTGATGAACTCAAAAAAACCCGGCGCCTGCACCGCTTCCCCATCGGACAACGGACCGGACGGAGCACCGCTCGGGGAAACCCTAACCCGAGCCGCGAGCTCCGGCTTCGGCTCCGCCGACCCGCGCCCGCGCCGGGCCCTCAGGGAATTCGGCGGAGGCTCGGGCCGGAAGCATATCCGCCTCGAGACGGCGCTGACGCGCGACGGAACTCTGAGCTCGGCTGATCCGGCGGAGTTGGCCGGCGGCCTCTGGAAGCAGCTCGGAGGAGCGGGAGAGGGGCGCGGCGGTCGCCGGAGAGGGGAGAGGAGTGAAGTCATTCCGAGAGGAATCGGCGGCGGCGGCGGCCGCGACGAGGAAGGAGGAGGAGTTCAGGCGAAGTCCATGGCGGCGAACCGATGAGTTGCAGTGCGTGTGCTGGTGGTGCTCGGTTCTTTTTCAATCCGTCTTCTTCTTCTTCCTGGAGCGAATTGGCAGGGAGAGATTGTCTCGTCGCGTCACTGTGCAGAGAACTGGAAAATCTCCGAAGTGAATTATGTCAGTTCGTCTTTATCTTTTAGAGCTTGACTATGACGAGGTGGAAACGTCTACCCTCCATGAAAGATTAATATATTTTATTTAATTAATTTGGGTTTTCGATTGTTCATACGTTAGTAAAGTTTGTTATTTTAGTATCTATCAAGGGAAAATGACATAAATGATCAATAGATTTTAATTCAATATGTAATGTGGTCCATAAATTTTCAATTTGTTCAATATAGTCCAAGAACCGTAACCCAATGTACAATGTGATCTATGAAGTTTCAATCTGTTCAGTGTAGTCCATGAACTTGGGTATACGTTTAAATTAGTCCTTGAACTATATGAAAATGTTTAATGTTGTCCATGAACTTGAATTACTGGAGAACAAGATTGAATATTTTCATATGGTTCAGAGACCAAGTTGAACATTTATCAAAAGTCTATAGACCACATTGAACAAATTGAAAGTCCATGAATCACATCGTACATTGAGCTAAAGTTCATAAATCATATTGAACAAATTAAAAGTTTAGGGACTGCATTGCACTTTGGGACGAAATTCAAGGACCATTTATGTTATTATCCCTATCATTAACTAATAAAATAAGATAATAGCATCTAAATGAGTCGATTTCTATTTCGAATGTTAGTTTGAATTCATACTTTTGTTGATTAGACATTAGAATATGGTTTGAGTATTTGATTTATTGATAGGAAGAAATTAAAATAAATAAATAGAGAAGGCGATCAATAAGACGAATGAGAGTTTTAGAATTTAAAAATAAAAATCAATGGAGACGCATAGCTAGCAATGTGATTGATCAGTCATATTACATTTTCATTTTTGCAAGTGATACATAAGAGTATATTTTCTTAGTTAGGGTGATTATTACAAAAATCAAGGAACCAATAACCAAACTAGTTAAAATTTAAATATCGAGTTCATTGGTTTGTTATTGATCATTTATCTGATTTCAACCCAATAATTCTTTTATCAAATCAATCGCCGATTCATAACATGGATAATTTTTCAATATCCTTTATTAACATACCTGATTATGCACGTGTTAAGGCGTGTCAAATTAGGAGGAAAGAAGTTTGTCGATGATTGTTCGGCGAAAATTTATCGCATTGTAATTTAACGACAAATTATCTTCGAGTTGATGTATTTATTAAAAGTATTCTATTGTGAAAAGAAATGTGTAGTTTCCCAAGAATGGACACCAGATTCCAATCGTTCCTTTCCGTGCAGTGTAAATAATTGAGTGTTTGAAATCAAAAGCTAATGATTGCTTTTAAATTTCTTATAGAAAATTCGCAAAAATGAATTTTAGTCTGTCTTTTTCTTTCGCATTGTTCTTACTATTGAATTCTACTTTATGGAAAAAGCGGCGATGGAGTCTCCGAAAGTTGATTCCGAAGCTCGACTCCGACAAGACTCAACCGGTGGAGGAGAGGTTTTAACTCGACAACAGGGGCTTTTTGTGTGTTGGGTCTCATCACAGTCGGACCAAGCTCGGCTTGCTCGGTCGGACACAGGGGAATCATCTTCGTACATATAATATTGTCAAAGACAGTAGCAAATTTGAAACGACGGGCGTGTTGTTCACTGAACAATGTTCAGGAGGGAAAAGAATGTTTCTGCATATCTAGGATTCCAGAGGTGTCACAGAAATACATACTAATTTCGGACAGCTCGAGATGGGATACTTTCAGGTCATGGCCTAATCGAATCGACGGCACGTCATGAGATCCATGCAACGATGCGAACAAAAGAATTCCTGGAAAATGACGATGCACAAGTTTTGCTCGATAGTAGATAGTCTATACAAGTATAATTTTGACAAGGAGACGAGAACAGACGAACATCGAGAGAAACCAAGGACACAGATATGACCAATCCAAAGCTTCTATACATACAACTTACAGCGTATACATGATGCCCCCCCCATCTGAGCCTCTTTTCACATCCTGAAACCCGAAAGAAGCCGTACATGCCGCAAATACCTTCACTCGTGTGACATTCAAAACTACAGGATGTCCCAGGAGTTCAATCCAATGATGCAACTAACATTCCATAGTAAAGCCACACATCCAGGATTCAGGTTGATGCATCTGTGAGAACAGTGTTCTGTCGCCATCTGCATGTTAGACCACATTCCGCGCGCCCAACTCTAAAAATGTGCTCACATTTTGCTCGCATGTGCATTGAACAACGAGTGACGACCTTCAGCAATTATCTCCCCAGTCGCTTTGTTCCTCAGGAGTACAATGGCTGCAGAATAGCCCCCCTTTTGCCCTAAAACCTTTGAAGTAATCTCTAGCTCATCCTGCAATTCAAGTTGGAAATCCATCACTGTCCAACATGCACGAAATCGAATTCAAAAGGCAGTCCTGGTGTTACAACCAATACGAACCCAGTGTCTAAAAGTTGCAGAACTAGTTCACCTACTAATGCAGCTGTTTTAGGCTATACTTACTGGAGATTTCGGTTTATTACTTCATCTATATGCCAAATAAGAGCTCTAGTAGCGAGGATGGAGCAAGAGGTTCCCTTTGAATAGGCGTTGCACGCTGGTTGATTGTTCCAAAACTCATTAACAGGCAAGCTACAGCTACCAAACCACATTTAGACAATGTAGGACTATCCAATAGCGAAAAAAGAAAGGACGAGAAAAGAAAAGATGAATGACAACGTCATAAACATGAAACCACCTCTTATTGCACAAAATCATCTTCCCTCCAACAACTGTGATCTTTAACTATCAGGCCATCTATCAAAGATGAAACTTTGGGAAAAGGCCTAAACCACCGCTTGAGGCGATCAAAGCCAGCCTAAAACGTTATAGCCCGAACAACATCAGGTCAGAGTGGAAACGGACCATGCATAAATGATTAGCTAAGTCGAGCGCTTGAAAAAGCCCCATGAATCAATCAACAAATCGACGGTAAATATGCGGCGAGTAGGCACTTTTGTGATGCAGCAGTTCAGTGGCTAAATAGCCTCAGTTAATTCCATCAGATACGTCCGGCCTGAAAGAACCCATCAGGCCACTGGATACGCAAAGAAGATACTACCGACCGCGTATTACTTTCACGTTCCAGAGAATAAGGAGGTGCATTATACATATTCAGAGCATCTACTAAGCCTCAGAGGGTTTGAGTCAAAAGCTTGCTTACATCGACCTTGGCGGGGCAGAGGTACGAGATCGACATGTTAACAGAGACACTGATGGGAATACCCTCAACGTGCACCACCGCATACCCGATTTCGTCGACCATGGTCGCGATCGCGCCTTGAGCCAAGTTCCCATTCCTATCCTGTCACCAATTCATTTCAAAGCACGAATCACAAAACTAACGTCAAATCTGCAGGGCATTCGCGCGATCGCAACTACTATTGCAAAGACATAGCCAGATTCCAAAGCATCGTTCTGGTAACCACTGTCTGCCAGCAGCAGCAGCAGCACATGTCAAGATCACCCACACTTTCCAGCACAATCGAGCTCGTTCTCTCGAGCATACATCGCCGGGAACTGATGATCGCCGCCGACGAGCGCGCGCGACTCGGGGGGAAAAAGCAAAACGAGGGTTCGAGGGACTCACGGCGAGGCGAGGGGGGACCTTGAAGGAGCAGACGACGAGCCCCGGCTCGACCCGGTCGACCCGGAGGCCCCTCAGGGAGAAGCTCTCGTAGAAGCTGGGGTTGTCGCCGGCGCGGCGGGGGGGGACGGCGAGGCGCGACACCGCCTCCGATGCCTCGTCGCTGACGGCGAGGTATTGCTTCGCCTTCTCCATCGACGGCGGGGGCCTCGGGCGGAGGAAGACGCTAGAGTTTCGAGCTTTGATGCGACTGCGTGCGAGCACCGGGCTCAGTGGGCCCCGAGGAACGCTAACGGGATTCGAAATTGGGCCACGAGACAAAGGACTTGTTACCTTAAATTCTGAAAACTCTATTATTGCCTTGCGTTAGAACAAAGATATTTCAGTTGATTTAGTTTTATCTTATTTTCTATATTTTTTTTCCAATTTTTACAGAAATTAAGGGCAAAGAAGATATTTCCTTCATAAAAATAAGATGAGAGTGTCCTTTTACCTCTCAAAGTTCACGCACATTACAATGCTAAAAGAAAAAAATAACGAAAGGTTAACGCCGTGATGAAATGAAATTTCAAGAATTATCATGCGATAATTGAAAGTTCCGGGGCACGAGAGTGAAAAATAATTCACGAGACTTTTTGGTGTAATTTCCTTACCTTTTTTGTAAAATTTTTCGGATTGAGATGGATCGAACTTTCTCACTAAATGCCTTCACCCAAAGCAGCACAAAAATTCTTTGGACTCTCGTGGCTCGAGCCAAGTCCAACGGCCTGTAGGTCGCTAAGGCCATGATCATGTCTAATCATAACTAAGAAAACGTGTACCACAAATCAAGTTAGCGAAGTAGGAGTGTAATCAAGTCGGGCAAAGTAAATATACTATCAAGGTCGAGCTCGACTCGCACGCTCAATGCTCGAAACTTGACTCTAGCTCAGTATAAAATTTCCACTCGAGGTCAACTCGATTACAAAAGGCTCGACTCGGCTCCGTCATAATTAACTCATAAATAAAGTTGGAGCTCGCGCTCAAGCTTTATGAGCTCAAACTGTATATAATTTCAAGTATTTAGTGTTTATCTTTACAATTATTCTATGTACTAATAATGAAAGATTGATGAGGCTCCATTACGGTTGGAGTTTATCGAGCTGAGCGTTGACAAGCCCAAGCCCAACTTGACGAGATGCTCGAATTTGAGCTCGGCTCAAAGTCAGGCGAGTCGATCTCGATTGGCCCATTCAGTCGAACATAGCAGTCATCCGGTCGAACCGATGAGATTTGGATTAAAAAAAAGAAAAAAAGAGCAATAAAAAGAGGGGGGAAGTAAAGGAGACAGATAGCTCACCGGTGCCTCTGCTAAAACAGCATTTAAG
This sequence comes from Syzygium malaccense, assembly GCA_031216405.1. NCBI lineage: Eukaryota > Viridiplantae > Streptophyta > Magnoliopsida > Myrtales > Myrtaceae > Syzygium > Syzygium malaccense. The sequence goes on along the minus strand of CM062262.1, from coordinate 23,277,552 downwards.
AAAGATTCCAACAACGATGTCGCATCAAGTGCGGCGTCGGTTTCGAGGCCAGAGATGGTTTTGGTCTTTAGGGGCGGTTTTTTTTTTTTCTTTTCTTTCGGTCGAAGTCTTTAGTGGAGTTGACTTCAAAAAGAAGGAAAAAAAAAAGCAATGTTGGGACGCGGCAAAATTAAAGAATTGATTTCGCGAATCGGGCTGTCCCCGCGGGCTCTTGTCTCGTGCCATCGTAACCCGCGAAAAAAAATACCGAATATCGATGATGGCCCCTCGCACGAGCCGTCAAAAATTTCTCTTTTCCTTGTTTGTTTTTTTTATCGTGTACAATCAAACGTCAGCGAGGGGGTAAAAGAAAAAAGTTAATCTTTTTTAACTTGTTATGGAAAAAATTATAGTAAAGATTTTAATAGCAAGTGCTCGATCACCACCGCCCTCTCTCACGTACTGTGCACGATAAATATATCGAAAATGAGAACATTTTTCTTAATAGATGTTTCCTTCGTAAGTATGATTAGAAAGTATTTTTGGAGTACTCCTGGATAATACCGTTTTCTTTATTTGGCATGCATCAGACACGTGTCTGTATTAATTATATAGTTGAAAGTCCATTTATGATGAAATACTCGAAATTTATCTTGATATTGAAATGTAATTTATATTTTTGTGATCGAATGTTTAAAAAGGAAGTAAGAGAATAGCAATTAAATTTGAAGTTAATGCAAAAAGCATCTCATTTCAAAATTTTACATGTTGCGCATCACGCCTCAGGAAAAAGAGACTCATTGTTATCCCTAATCTCGGGTTTCAATATAACTAAATAGAGAATGCAGAAATGTGAGATAACGGGAAAACGACTAGTTAAAGACATGTTCTGTGATCCACGGGGCACGTGGTTCAGTGATAAGGGAATTAGGTGGGAGTGGAAACTTTTAGTTTCAAGTGTGAAGAGAAAAACGAATATATTTCTTGTGAAGGGATTTCTCAATTACTATAATCTTTGTGGGCTTATCGTGACAGGCTCGCCAATTTCGAATCTTTAGGATGTAGATGGTCAAGAGTAATTATAATTCAAATTGAATATTTGGTGGCGGGTATGAGATTCTTATTATAAAGTTAAGAAATGATCACTAGTGCTGATTACCCCTTCTCACCAGTTTTATTTATAAAAAAGAGATAACTATTTCTAGCATAAAGCCACCGCTTGATATTCAACAAGTGACTTGCTACTTCTTAATTTTTGTGCAAACAATAAGTTAGGAACATGGGCCTAAGGTGAGGATTTTTCGATTTGGTTTGATTTGGTGTGGAAGCCTTATCAAATTGCGTTGAATAATTATTGTTTGGGAAAGTTGCGGACCAAATTGAATTGAAAAAGAATTTGATATCGTGATGAAACCAAATTGAACAAGGCAATGCATTCCAAATTCAAATCGTACCAAACTGAATTATATCTTTTTGCTCATTTTCCTCCGGACCTTCTTCTAAAGATTATGAACTATGAATCTTTACAATATCAAAACTTAGCCTCGAGAAATCACAGGACATAATCAAATCTTCAACATCAAAATCAATGTTAAACGGACGAAGAATCAGAGATCGCATTTATAAAAGTTGCAAAAAAAAAGAAGGTCGAACAATGACTTCCGATACCAAAAAATTTATAAGATTATCCATCAAATGCTATTGATTAATCAAACTACTCTAGAAATTGTTCGATCCTTATCAAAGTAAAGTGAAAAAGAAAATCAAACATTCATTTCGATTTGCAATTTCGGCTCATCTCGAGGACAAAAAAGAATAGGAAAAATAATCAAATTGGGTCGTGAATACAGAAAAGATTAATCTTCCCCAGACGCATTTCTCCATCGTATAGAGCAACCGACCACAAAAAATACATACGGATACGGTTACATCAATACCTTCCAAAACGGGAACATAAATACTCGGAGAAAGGGGTTAATACGAGGTTTTCGCTTCACTCGCATGTTCACCTAACCTGAAAAACTCCCAACCGAAACTGCACCGATCTCCACTCGCCGAGTTCACTCACTCACTCGCCCCTCCCTCCCTTTCCCTGATATGCGCCGGCCGCGGCCTCCGTCGATCCGCCGATGACCCACCAAGGCCGAGCCCAGAGCCACCGCCTCACCACCTGCCCCCGCCACCCCACTGCCACCCCCGTCACCGGCTTCTGCGCCTCCTGCCTCCGGGAGCGCCTCGCCGGCATCGACCCCTCCACCCACCAGGAGATCGCCGGCCGCCGCCCGAGCCACCCCCTCCGCCGCTGCAAGTCCTACTCCTCCTCCGCCAGGCGCGACGGGCTCTCCGGCGCCTCCGCCGAGCCCCGCCGCAAATCCTGCGACGTCCGGGCCCGGAGCACGCTCTCCGATCTTTTCACCCTCGACGACGGAGAGAAATGCGAGAGAGGCGAGGCCTTGTTCGGGTTGAGGGAAGAGGACGAGAATGAGCGGGAGCCGGAGGAGGAGGAGGAGGAGCACGAGGAAATTAGGGTTTGCGTGAGAAGCGTCCAAGCGAACGAGAATGTTGTCAATAATGGGAGTGTCGACGAGGGTTTTGATGTTGAGGCGGAGTTCAAGACCATGAAGGAGTTTATAGATCTCGAGTGGCAGAGCAAGAAGCAGACGAGGAAGAACATCAGGGGTTTGTTGGAGGCAGCATCTGTGTTTCGGCGGAGATTGGGGAAATGGCACCGGAAGGAGAAGATGAAGAAGCAATGTGGTGGTAATGGTGACGATCTGGGGGTTGCAGCGGATGCGACAGGAAAGATCAGTCTGAGGAAGTTGAGGGAAGCACAATCTGAGGTCGGAGAGTATAGATTGGGAAGAAGATCGTGCGATACGGATCCGAGACTGTCGGTTGATGCTGGTAGGGTCTCGGTCGATGAAGTGAGGTGCTCCTTCGACGAGCCGAGGGCATCTTGGGATGGGTATTTGGTCGGGAGGAGTTATCAGTACCCACGGCTCAATCCGATGGTGTCGTTTCTTGAGGACGTGAAGGTGATCGATATTGGTTTCAAGAACAGGGTTTTGGTTGAAGACAAGTTGAAGGTGGTGAATGAGGAGGGTGGGAGGAGCCCCGGTGGGTCTGTTCAGACGAGGGATTATTACAAGGAGCCATTTTGTTCACAGAGGCGGAGGAGGAGTTTCGAGCGGTTGAATTCCACTAGGAAGGGAAGCTTAGTGGATGTTGATGATGTGAAGTTGGTATCGAATATGAAGATCTCTCCTGCCTCCACAGAATTATTTTACGGGGCAAAATTGCTCATTGCGGAGGAGGAATTGAGGGGTTCGAGCTCAAAGTCCAGCAACGATGATAGGACGGAGAGTACCGAGTCTGCATCAAAGGATGATGGTTCTATTGCTGGTGGGGTTGATGAGAAACAGTTCAAGAAGTTGCCTGCTTGGCGAAAAGCATGGAATGTCTGGGGTTTGATTCAGAAAAGGAGCGAGCGCAAATGCATTGTTGAGGAAAGTCATGCTGCTGAAAATTTGGAAGAACAGCTGCCGCGAGTCTCCAATGGAGAAGCAAATGGTGCTCTGAGCCAGAGGATCAACTGCAGTTATGGTCGGAACTCCCCTAAGATTGACGGGCCTGGATCTTTGAATGGTGCAGGAGTTGCTGAGAGCAGAGGGATTGGCTTGAGGATTAGGGAGGAGTCTCCGTTGACGAGGAATCGCAGCGTGAAATACTCTCCGAACAATGTTGACAACGGCCTGCTAAGATTTTACTTGACTCCATCACGGAGCTATGGAAGTAAATCTGTCAAGAGTAGGCTGCGCAAAGCGCACACTTTAGCAAAGGGCGTTGTGTAATGTGCTGTATCTGTTATCGAAAAAGAATTCTGTGCTGTAAACTGTAAAGACATGCAAAATCTGTGTATTTCTTTCTTCTTCCCGGTTAGTTATAAGAACGGTGTATGTCATCAGTTCCCTTCTTCAAATAGCAAAGATGCAATTGCCAACTCTTTGGCGACCTTTCTTTTCTATGATTTTGATATCATTTCGGCGGATTTACTTGGGGCCATCAACATGTGGAAGGAAGCAAGAAAAGTTATTTCTGGTGAGGCAAAGTTTTTGTTGACATCGGATGTGCATAAAGTTTGACTCCATGGACTGTGTGATTGCGTTGTGAATTTTCTTACCGTGGAATTTGCGGGTTCACTCTCCCTCTTTCTTTGATGCGTTTATCAGAAGTAAATGGCCGAATAAGAATTTTCTCTGTGATGACCCAGAAAACTTATGGAGAGGTAGAAGGAAACATTTTCCTTCGTAACTGGTTCCCAACTTACCTAGAGGCTCGGACGAAGGTCACTCCTACTACACTCATGAGTTCTGTTATTAAAAAAAGTTAGATATATCATTAGTGTCGTTCATAGTTTTCTTTTTGTTGCTAGGAAACATTCCTACTGTCATCAGTCAAACTGCGTTTTTGCTATGCTGCTATGTAGTTTGCACAATACGGCGAATCTAATGAGCAATGCGCATGGACATTTGGCTGGGTTTCGACGCTTTTGTGAGAGATTCAGACATGCTGAAACCATGAAGTAGAAACTGGAATACATGTCCACGTCGTAAATTTGAACTTTTGACAGATTCTCAAAGGAAAAGCCTTTGAGTGGCGCATACTTATCGAGGATTTCAGCCAACTTGCTTGTTGGAAGTTTTCCTCCTCAGTTCCAATCCCAGCAATTCAACACTGACAGTAAATGTGCGAACTATAGCTGCCTTCTCGAGGCTGCTAACAACTTTGGCTTGCCTAGATTGGAGCTGAGAATTTGTCCGTTGATTTCTCACACAACCGACGACTTGGAATCTATTTGAGACTGCAAATTCCCTCCTCTCTTATTCAGCTCACTCAACTCTTCCTTCATAGACAATTACTTGTCCTTATTGGCCTGAAAATCTCCGAAAAATTTGTTAGCCTGCTCAGCAATCTGGGATTTCTTCGACCAATTTCAACTTAAGTAGTTGATCAACGGTTTGCGAGCTTATCTACCAAAAAAGGTATCTCTTTCAGGTTCTCTGAGGACAGCAAGCATGAGAAATCCAGGGCTAGAATGGAAGAAAGCTTCTGCTATAAGTGGCATTCCCTCTGCCAAATCAGAACCTACATAAGTTGAAGGAGTTGGCGCATGAGCTTCATCATGGTGCTGAGAAAGATGTTTCAAAGCCTTCAAATAGTCATCAACATCTTCACAGAATTGAGCCTCGAAGTTCCTGAATTTTTGCCTCATCTTGTGCACTGAAAGAATTGGACGCATGGCAGCTAGAAACGATACTTTGGTGAGGAAAGATGTCCTCGATCATTTTCAGTGTCAGAGCCATATGTGGAGTATTCAGTTGTTCACTTGTACCATCATCCTTTAGACTAGTCAATTACAGACTCTTCATCTCTAGGTTGACTCGAGCTAGCATTTTGTAAGATTTTCAAGTTCTGTGCCTAGGGAACTGTGTAAACGTTCTAATGTCAAAATGCCCAACAAAGTCCGACGTATTCAGCAGAGAGTCAAGTGTGAACGTTTACGCAGAAGGCAGAGAGTCAAGGGGAACAGGAGATTTCAGCCATATGTTTAATCTGTCAATAAGCAACAAGGCAAAATTGCAACAGAAGGCTGGGAAGGATCTTTACACATTGATATTTATGATCTCATGGAAATGGAAACTGCTTGAGGGAGATTCTAAGATGATTACAGGACAACTACGCCAGTGAGCAAGGTAAAATCAGTTGTATGTCTGCAGATATTCAAATACCCGATAAGGCCAATAATGCCGTGTAGTTGGTGCAGCGCACGTGCTTTCCTTGTGGTGGTTCGTGATACTGCAGATGTTGTTTCACTTCCAAATGATGCAAATCTTGTTCGAATATGCGCTAGCTCTGTTATCTCTTCTCACCATGGATACGGACACTTTGCAGCAACTTGTGAATGGACTGGAGGCATCAAGTTTGCTTGCAGTTTAGATATCTTCCGCGTTGTGCATTGCCTCTGGACTACTTTGTTTTCTCCAACAAACTCTACCATTTGATGCAGCACAAACCTTCAACAGAAATTTAGCAACCTTTAACTATGGCCCCTGAATTTCAAGCAGTAAAGTCCATTGGAGGATGCGGAGTATTTAGTTATAATTCATCGAATATTAAAATTTGAAGACTGCGCTGCGATGATGAGTGAGCCCCACTTCAGTGTGTAAACATCAGGTTTGTCCCCATTTTGGAGTAGCTAAGGCATGTAGAGATGAAGTAGGATGGCAAAAACGTCTCCGACATACAAAAGTTCAGCTCTTTAACCAAGCTTCATGCGATTTTTGTTGTATCTGACTCCATACCACTCTTGGAAGGGTTTCTGCAAAACTCTTGTCTGGAATTTATTGAAGGAGGAGGTTCGGGATAAGAGCAGACAAGTTGTCCTTCTCTTTCTTCCGCAACAATTCAATTGATTTCCTAGTTCTTTAAGTTTCTCACGAATCTCGACTGTCCAACAAGAAACTGAGTTTCCTTCTGCTGATCTGGAGACCGCACAAACTCGCATGGAGGCCCGCCGTTAGATTTTACAGCTTTATAATACACTCAATCTCTTCTCTGAAAGTCGAGGACTCATCTTGGGTCTGAAGACTCTGCGTTTCTGAACGTGCAAACCGCACTCGAAGCAAATGGGGACTACCATTTCGTTTCCTATACTCACTATCAACATGATATTGTCGATTTACCGCCATGGTTTCTGATCTTGGCTCCCATTTGAGAAACCAAAAAGGACCCGATATGTGCCGATATAAGTTAAAATGGATGAAAGGCTCCCCTCTAATATTCCAAGATGATACCACCAGCGGTAGCAGTACGATACGAACAGCTTTAACGTCCCACATAGGATAGAAGGCAAGAGCATGGCAGCAAAGCCAGACACAAAAACATGAGGTCGGCCACCAGTAAAAGTCACGCAGCCATGTGGTGAGCACAAAGCGAACTATTCTTTCGCCTTTTACTAAAGAATACCGTGTGCTCGCCATAAATAGTGGCATACGCCAATTTTTGGAGGGGCTTACTCAACTGAGGGAGCTCCTAAAATAGAGTTGAAAAACCGATCATGCATAGCATAACAAAAGTTAGGCGTTCTTGCAAAGCGTCGAAAGCAGTTTCAACACTTGCACATTCTGCGAATTGCTTTCAAAACTAGCATTCTGCAAATTTTGATTTATGTGGCGTTGACATGTTCAAGAAGCCTCGGGTCTGCAGATGATGCTGAAGTTGCAAGAGCATAAACCACAGAAGAGGCTTTGTTTGGAGTTAGGAGAAGAGACACGTTTGACAGTTTCTTAAAAACACAAGTTTTTGAGCGCACGCTTCTTCCCTCGTGGGTACAAGCTAACCTCCAATTTATAGATGTCCGGTTTAAGTAGGGGTGAGCATAATTCCAGATTCTACCCTGAAACTTGAGAATTTGACCTATAGGAACCTGTCAGTTCCATTTTCTAATAAATGCAGGGTAAGTTTTAGGTTCCAAAAATTGGACAATCTGTTTCGACGGGTAGGTTCCAGATTCTAGATAAGTGGAACCTGAAACCTGAATCTATCTTCTCGTAATCTTACAGTGTTTCATGACATTAGATGATGAGTGTATGATCTGAAATCACTAGTCTGAGCTTTCATTTTATGACTTGTTAATGTTTCATATTCTTCATGTGTCTAAATATAAGTTATGGTTAGATGGATCATAGCAGTAAGTGGTGGTTATTAAATATGATGATTCACTGCAATTGTTCAATTAATAATACAGGTGGAACATGAGTAGACTCTGGAACTGACCCTTGAACCTATGATAGGGTAGGTTCCAAGTTTAAAAAAATGAGAAACTTATTATCGTGGGTGGAACCTATATGGAACATGAAATTGCTCACCCCTAGTATGGATTCATGCAATGACTTCTCATTTTAGTTATATTTATTTGAATCATAATGTTAGGAAAATTAGTCTTTTGTATTCTTTTTGATGAATGATAAGCTTCTTTAGTATTGTTGTGTTTATAATTGTTTTGTTTAACTAAAAATGCAATAAAAAAAGAACTTGTTAGACTCTTGTTTCAGGTTTCGATAGGTAGGTTTTAGGTTCCAAAAAATGAGGAACCTGTATTCTAAGTTCCATGTGGAACCTGTAATAAACATGGAACCGTTCACCCCTAGATTTGAGCCCCCTTTGTGGAGAGTAGTAAAGGCATGTAGAAATTACCTAAGATGGCAAAAATGTTTCAATGATATAGAATCCTTGATAGTAAGATCTGATCATAGACTTTAGGGACAGGCATGGAACTAGGGAAATTTCGTCCTGCGATGCCCTGGCCCATGAAAAATTGTTCCGGCATGCTAATCTATCCCTTCTGTATAACATTTATAAAAAATATATTAATTACTAGCAATACAATAAAATGTTATTACTATATCGTATTGACGTATTCTAGTTTATCACCCACTTAATTTAAGATTGATGATGTCAATCTGTCTCCACCCTGAGAAACCAGCATGCTCATAAGTCATTCCAAGTTTCAGTGTTTTTATGGATTCCGTTCCTTGAGGTGCACTGCCCCACGGTTCAATTAGTCTCAAGTCTTAACCATTGTTCAAGCAACCTCGTTCGACCACTTTAGAACCCCACCACTGCACCGTCGTGCGCTGAATCACGCCCTCTTGACTAACCAGGTATGCGACTATCTTCAAGTTGTAAGGGCTTTAAAACCACAGAGAGCCTATTTATGGAGGCTTTCCTTGCTGAGAAGTAGTCCAACACCTGTGGCAATGTTGGACCCAGAGGAAGATGAACAGGAGCATGAATGAGGCTTTCAATAAAGAACGCTGTGTCCCGTGCGCTCGCAATCCTCGGAACTTTCAGGCTCGAAAACCAGACTGTTAGCTTCAAAATCAACGTTATTACTGGACCTGTTCGTGCTTCTAAATGCATAACCTATGGAGCAATTGTTTCTCGCAACAGCTGTCCTTAATAAAAAAAAATGAACGAACTCTGATTCAGTTTAGTCGGCTTTGCTTATTCATATATAGAGTGGTACTTTATCATCTCTTGGGCTCTTTCGCCCGGGTAACAATGAAAGATCGATTGCTGTCTCTAAGCCAAGTCAAGTGACTGCAAAAGCTTTCTTTGTGAGGACTGGATTCGAACTCTGAACCAAACATCATTAGCCGCCACGTTCGAACCGCCAGCGTGTTCTGTTTCAGTCCTCTCTCATCTCAACTGCACTGGAGGTTCTCATGAGTCCCACATTGGGCATGCCATACGCAGCACGGACCAGATCATGAGACAAAGGAGGAGGCCTGGCGAATGTTGAAGGCATACCTTTCTCGGCCTTTTGGCTAAGATCAAGTGTAGTATCTGTTCTTATCAGTTTAATATCTGATACGTGGGCCATCGGTCCACATGATATTAAATTCATTTTTGTAGGGGGAGAGGCCGCCACAGTAGCTTGCTGCTGGGCCTCTCGCGCGTCGCTCGGGCGTTGCACTGCAGCCCTTGCCCGGCGCACCCCACCCAAGCCCAGTCTAAATATGTTTGCTTGTCCAGTATTGTGTTGGCCTGATCATAATAACTCTTGTTCATTTTGAACTTTGTTTTGTTGGTACGTATTTTTGGTTAGCTGCTCGGCAATACGGGATAGAATGGAAGCTTTCTTCTGGGTTCTCTGAGGACAACAAGCATGAGAAATGCAGGACAAGAATGGAAGCCTATCGCAGACATTTTCTCTGCAAAATCAGAACCTACATCAGTCGATGGAGTTGGTGCTGAGATTGAGAAAGAATATGTTTCAAAGACTTCGAACGGCATCAACATCTTCACAGCACTGAGCCTGAAGTTCCTGGACTTTCCCACATCTTCTGCGTTGAAAGCATTCTATGCATAGCTGCTAGAAACAATACTTTGGTCAGGAGCAACGTCCTCACCATCATTTCAGAGTCAGCCCTATTTTGAGTATTCACTTGTATCACTTGTACTATCAACCTTTAGATAACACAAGTCCATTACAGGCTCTTCATTTTCATTTCCAGTGTTGGCTTGATCTGGCGTTTTGTAGGTTCATTGAGTTCTGTCCCTAACTGCGGAAGCGTCCTAATGTCAGTGTCCAACAAAGTCCGGCATATTCGGCACAGAAGCAAGCGTGAATCGAAATCTCATCAAGGGGAACAGGAGATTTCAGCTACATGTTTTATCTGCCAATGTGCAACCTGGAAAAATTGCAACAGAAGGCAGGGAAGGATCTTTACACATTGATATTCGCGATTTCATGGAAATGGATACTGCTTGAGGGAGATTCTAAGATGATTAGCTGACAACTAGGCCAGTGAGCAATGTAAAATCAGTTGTATGTCTGTAACTATTCAAATGTTTCATAAGGCCAATAATGCCTTATGGTTGATGCAGTGCACATCCTTTCCTTGCGGTGGTTTGTGATACCGCAGATGTTTCACCTTCCAAATGACGCAAATCTTGTCTGAATATGTGCTAGCTCTGTTATATCTTTTCACCATAGAAATGGACACTTCACAAAAACTTGTGAATGGATTTGAGGCATCAAGTGTGCTTTCAGTTTTAGATATCTCCGCATTGTGCATAGCCTTCGGACTAATTTTTGTTCTTCCACAATATCTACTATTTCATGCAGCACAAACCTTCAACAGAAATTCAGCAACCTTGTGAAGCCCATGGGAGGATGTAATGGAGCATTTAGTTTTGATTCGTCGAATCTTAAAATTTGAAGACTGCACTGCAATGAGTGAGCGAGCCCAATTTCAGTGTATAAACATCTAGTTTGTCCCCATATTGGAGTAGCTAAGGCGTGCATGGATGATGTAAGATGGCAAAAATGTCTCACTGACGTACAAAGTTCAGCTCTTTAACCAGGCTTCATGTGATATCTGACTACATACCCATTCTTGGAAGGGCTTCCCCAATACTCTAGTCTGGAATTCATTGAAGGAGGACGTTCTGGATAAGAGCGACAAGTCGTCCTCCTCTTTCTTTCGCAGCAATTCAGTTGATTTCCTAGTTCGTTAAGTTCCTCACAAATCTCAACCATTCAACCGGAAACTGAGTTTCCTTCTGCCGATCCAAAGAATGTGCAAACTCGCCTAGAGGCCCACCGTTAGATTTTACAGCTTTATACTGCACTATCTCTTCTCTGAAAGTTGAGGACTCATCTTGGGTCTGAAGACGCTGTGTTTCTGAACGTGCAAACCTCACTCGAAGCAAATGGGGACTATCATTTCGTTTCCTATACTTACTGTCAATATAATCTTGTCGATTCACCGCCATGGTTTCTGATCTTGGCTCCCATTTGAGAAACCAAAAAGGACCGGATAGGTGCTGATACAAGTTAAATGGATGAAATGCTCCACTCCAACATTCGAAGATGATCCCACCAGCGGTAGCAGCACGAACAGTTCTACGTCCCACATAGGGAAAGAGGCAAGAACATAGCAACAAGACCGGTCACAAAAACATGAGGTCGTCCACAACGAAGAGTCACGCAGCCATGCGGTGAGCACAGAGCGAACTATTCTTTCGCCTTTTACTAAAGAATACCGTGTGCTCGCCACAATCAATGGCATACGCCAGTTTTTGGAGGGGCTTCTTCAACTGAGGAAGCTCCTAAAATATAGTTTGTAGTTCAAAATCAAAATATGACTAGGTGTTCTTGATAATATTCATTGAAACCTCCACTGTGTCTGACAGGTTATGGAAAGCCTACTTATGAAGCGGTGCAGGCAATTTCAACACTTAATTCTGCATACTCCGACATATTCAAGTAACCTCGTTGATTATTTTGCCTTTGAGCGTGCAGGCAATTTCAACACTTAATTCTGCATACTCCGACATATTCAAGTAACCTCGTTGATTATTTTGCCTTTGAGCTTCGACCATGGAAAGGCTGACATCATCTAACGTTTGCTGTGGCAAACGCCGATAATGCACTGCCGATTGGCGATCGGCCCACAGATGACTCTGGAGTTGCAAGAGCATAAACCACAGAAGAGACTTCGTTTGGACTTTTATACCTTCGTCTAAAAGTGGCAAAGCACCTGATGCCAATAATCAGAATCCTAGGAAATAGGAAGTCCTAAGGCGAAAGGAGAAGAGACACGTTTGACAGGGATCCACTCGAAAAATTCCCAATCGGGTCATCTGCTAGAATCAGGCAGCCGTGTTGTGAGCACGGAGGGAACTATTCTTTTCTTTCGCCTTTTATGAGAGAGTACCGCTTCCGTGTGTTCAGCGGCCTCCTCCAATATTTGGAGGGGCTCTCTTAACCTTAGGGAGCTCTCCTAGAGACAAAAAGCGAAAAACTTGAATGCCCGAGCAAAATTTCAGATAGCTTCCTTCATCACAAAGATGCTTCACATTTAGTACTCAAAAAGCAGCTTGAATGCAACGTAATGCAACTCCAGCATCTTGTTAAATATCAGTTTCTCTAAAAATTGGTCAAAGGTGACATCCATCACCGTCCTCCATCCAATTTTCAAGCTCTTAAAGTGGAGATAACATACGTATGTTAACCTCAACTACTTAGGTAAAACCTTCAGGCTTCCACCTCTCTCTCTCTCTCTTATGGGCGCGCACTAGGGCCTTGTTAGCTTCAAATCGAACTTATCCTGGCACCCAGTTCAGGCTTCGAGCATCTTTACTTCTTCATGGTTTAACACCATAACGGTCCGCGCCAGACCGTGGACTGCCTCACCCAAATCCTTTTGCCCATTTCGAGTTCTCTGTCACTTGGCCAATATGGAGAATACCAGGGCACTAGGAAGTAAGCAGGCAAGGCGTTCTTTTGCCACCATTATCTATTAAATATCAGTGCCGCATCAAAATCAGTATGCTGCCATCTCCGGACTGCCGACATGTTCTGTTTCAATCCTCTCTTATCTCAACTTCACTAGAGGTTTTCATGAGTCTTCCAAGTCTGCTATGGTTCTTCTTCTTTTTGGCGAAGAGAAACCCTGGAAAGGAGTCCCACATAGGGAATTCGAAAAGAATCACATACCAGAGCAGGGGGCAAAAATGGAGGCGAGGCGACATTGGAAAGCATACCTTTCTCGGCCTTTTGGCTAAGATCAAGTGTAGTATCTGTTCTTATCAGTTTAATATCTGATACGTGGGCCATCGGTCCACATGATATTAAATTCATTTTTGTAGGGGGAAAGGCCGCCACAGTAGCTTGCTGCTGGGCCTCTCGCGCGTCGCTCGGGTGTTGCACTGCAGCCCTTGCCAGGCGCACCCCACCCAAGCCTAGTATAAATATGTTTGCTTATCAAGTAATCACCTTGTACTATAACTTCTGTTTATTTTGCATTTCTGATACTCTGATGAAGGCTTGAAAAAGAAAGATCCAGTGGGTCGAAGTTGGAAGTCTCCTCTTGACGTGCAAGAACACAAAAACATTCTAGTCGTTTGTTGGGTCGGACCCCTGCCTCAAACATTTGATCAACCGTGACACTGCCCACCACTTGACAGTTGTTACTACATGAACTCAACTTACATTAAAGCATAGAAAAGGCTGCGCAACTTGGACTGCTGGGAAAGCAATCCAACGTGAAAAGCATTGAGAGAGAATAGATTGCATTATGCTTTTACTCACTTCCATTTTGATTCTTACATTATACAAGTAGAGCTTTCTGAAGCTTTGATTGATTGTTATAGTAGAAACTGGCAGTAGAAACCGTGCAGAAGAAACTGGAATGCATGTCCATGTCGTAAATTTGAACTTTAGACAGATTTCTCATAGGAAAAGCCTTTGACGGGTGCATACTAATCGAGGATTTCAGCCCCCTGGCTTGGCTTATGTTTTCTTCTTCAGTTCCAATCCCAGGATTTCAGCACTGGCAGTTTGAATCTCTCGTGACACAGTTAATATTGAGTCTGCCATGATTTTCGGCTCAGCGATTATCCCATCAATTGCCACCTTCTTCAACTCAAGTCTGCTAACAACTTTGGCTCACCAGGATTGGAGCTGAGAATTTGTTCATCAATTTGTTGCACAACGGACGAATTGGAATCTATCTGAGACAGCAAATCCCCTCCTCTCCTCTTCAGCTCACTCAACTCTTTCTTAATAGACAAATACTTGTCCTTCTTGGCCTGAAGATCTCCAAAAAATATGTGAGCCTGCTCACCAATCCAGGATTTCTTCGACCAACATTTACTTGAGCAGTTTATCAACAGTCACGATGGGATCACTTGTGAGCTTATCTACCGGAAAACATATCTCTTCCGGGTTCTCTGAGGACGGCAAGCATGAGAAATCTAGGGCAAGAATGGAAAAAAGCTTCTTGCAATAAGTAGACATTTCCTCCGGCCCAATCAGAACTTGCATAAGTTGAAGGAATTGACGCATGAGCTTCTCATCGTGCTGAGAAAGAAAATGTTTCAAAGACTCCACATAGTCATCAACATTGTCAGAATTGAGCCTGAAGTACCTGGACTTCTCCGACATCTTGCGTCTCGAAAGCATTGGAAGCATAGCAGCTAGAAACAATACTTTGGTCAGGAGCAATGTCCTCACGCTCCTTTTCAGAGTCAGAGCCATATTTTGAGTAGTCACTCGTATCACTTGCACTATCATCCTTTAGATAACACAAGTCTAATACAGACTCTTCAATTCCGGAGTTGGCTAGAACTGGCATTTTGTAAGATCGTCGAGTTCTGGGCCGAGAGAACTGCTGAAATGCTCTATTGTCAAAATTTCCAACAAAGTCCGACATATTTGGCAGAGAATCAAGTGTGAGTTGAAACCTAATCAAGGGGAACAGAAGATTTCAGCCACATGTTTAATCTGTCAATGTGCAACAAGGAAAAATTGCAACAGAAGGCAGGGAAGGATCTCTACACCTTCATATTCATGATTTCATAGAAATGGAAACTGCTTGAGGGAGATTCTAAGATGATGAGAGGACAACTAGGCCAGTGAGCAACGTAAAATCAGTTGTATGTCTGTAAATATTCAAATGTCCCATAAGGCCCCTAATGCTGTGTCGATAGTGCAGTACACATGCTTTCCTTGCGGTAGTTTGTGATACTGCAGATGTTGTTTCACCTTCCAAATGTGCAAATCTTGTTTGGATATGTGCCAGCTAGGTTATCTCTACACACCATGGATATGGACAAATCACAAAAACTTGTGAATGGACTGGAGCTGTCAAGTTTGCTTCCAGTTTCAGACATCTCCACATTCTGCAGTGTCTTTGGACTACTCTT
This sequence comes from Syzygium malaccense, assembly GCA_031216405.1. NCBI lineage: Eukaryota > Viridiplantae > Streptophyta > Magnoliopsida > Myrtales > Myrtaceae > Syzygium > Syzygium malaccense. The sequence goes on along the minus strand of CM062262.1, from coordinate 23,262,294 downwards.
TTGTTGATGGAGCACAAACCTTCAACAGGAATTTAGCAAACTTATTTATGGCCCCTGAATATCAAGCAGTGAAGTCCATGGGAGGATGTAGAGGAGTATTTAGTTTTTATTTGCCAAACATTAAAATTTGGAGACTACACTGCAAGCCTGCAATGGGTGAGCAATCCCAACTTCAGCATATAAACATCAGGTTTGTGCCCATATTGGAGTAGCTAAGGCATGTACAGATGATGTAAGACAGCGAAAGTGTCTCACTGACATACAAAAGTTCAGCTCTTTAACCAGGCGTCATGCGAATTTGATTCTGTCTGACTACATACCCACTCTTGGAGGGCTTCCCCAAAACTCTTGTCTGGGATTTATTGGAGGAGGTTCTGGATAAGAGCAACAAGTCGTCCTCCTCTTACTTTTCCCAACGATTCAGTCGATTTCCTAGTTCTTTAAGGTTCTCACAAATCTCAACTGTTCAACTGGAAACTGAGTCTTCTTATGCTGATCTAAAGACTGCGCAAACTCGCCTGGAGGCCCACCATTAGATTTGACAGTTTCATACTCCACTCATCTCTTCTCTGAAGGTTGAGGACTCATCTTGGTTCTGTAAGACGTCGTGTTTTCTGCATGCGCAAACATCAGTCGAGATGGCAAATGGGGACTACCATTTCAATTCACCACCATGGTTTCTGATCTTAGCTCTCATTTGAGAAACCAAAAAGGACCCATTAGGTGCTGATATTAAGTTAAATGGATGAAATGCTCCACTCCAATATTCCAACCAGCAGTAGCAGCATGGACAGTTCTAACGTCCCACACACTAAAAGAGGCAAGAACACGGCAACAAGACCAGTCAGAAAAACAGGAGGTCGCCCACAAGTAAGAGTCATGCAGCCATGTGGTGAGCACAGAGCAAACTATTTTCTCGCCTTTTACTAAAGAATACCATGTGCTCACCACTATCAGTGGCATACGCCTATTTTTGGAGGGGTTCCTTCAACTGAGGGAGCTCCTAAAATAGAGTTCAAAATATGACTGTGTTCTTTGTAGTCATTGAAACCTGCACAGTGTTTGACAGTTTATGGAACCCTTACTTTGGAAGCGGTGAAGGCAATTTCAACACTTAATTCTGCAAGCTTTGACATATTCAAGTTACCTATTTGTGTTGAGCTTCGACCATGGAAAGGCTGACATCATCTTAACTTTCTCTGTGGCAAATGCTGGTAATGCACCGCCGAGCACAAAAGGATCAGCCCACAGATGACTCTGGAGTTGCAAGAGCATAAACCACATAAGAGACTTTGTTTGGACTTGTACCTTCGTCTAAACGTAGCCAAACACCTGATGCCAATAATCAGAATCCTAGGAAATAGGAAGTCCTAAGTTGAAAGGAGAAGAGACATGTTTGACAGGGATCTGCTCGAAAAAATCCCAATCAGGTCATCTGCCAGAATCAGGTGGCCGTGTTGTGAGCACGGAGTGACCTGTTCTTTTCTTTTGCCTATGATCAGAGAGTACCGTTTCCGTGTGTTCACCGTAAGTTAGTGGCGTCCTCCATTATTTTGGAGGGACTCTCTTAACCTTAGGGAACTCTCCCAGAGACAAAAGCAAAAAACTCAAATGCTGGAGCAAAATTTCAGATAGCTTCCTTCATCACAAAGATGCTTCTCATTTAGTACTCAAAAAGCAGTTTGAATGCAACGTAATGCAAACTCCAGCATCTTGTCAAATATCAGTTTCTCTAAAATTGGTTAAATGTGACATCCATCACCGTCCTCCATCCAATCTTCAAGCTCTTACAAGTGGAGATAACAACACGTATGTTCTCCTCAACTACTTCGGTAATGCCTTCCGGCTTCCACATCTCTCTCTCTCTCTCTCTTATGGGCGCGCACTAGGGACTGGTTAGCTTTAAATCGAACTTATCCTGGCACCCAGTTCATGCTTCGAGCATCCTTACTTCTTCGTCGTTTAACGCCATACCAGTCCACGCCAGACCGTGGACTGCCTCACCCAAATCTTTTTGCCCATTTCGAGTTCTCGTCACGCACTGGAGGTTTTCATGAGTCTTCCAAGTCAGCTATGGTTCTTCTTCATTTTGCGAAGGGAAACCATGAACAGGAGTCCCACATGGGGAATTCGAAAAGAATCACATACCAGAGCAGGACACAAAGGAGGAGGCTAGGCAACGTTCCCACGCATACCTTTCTCGGCCTTTTGGCTAAGATCAAGTGTAGTATCTGTTCTTATCAGTTTAATATCTGATACGTGGGCCATCGGTCCACATGATATTAAATTAATTTCTCTAGGGGGAGAGGCAGCCACAGTGGCTTGCTACTGGGCCTCTCGCGCGTCGCTCGGGAGTTGCACTACAGCCCTTGCCCGGCGCACCCCACCCAAGCCCAGTCGAAGTAAATTTGCTTCTCCAGTATTGTGTTAGCCTGTCATAATCACTTTTGTGTTTTTTGGTACTTTGTTTAGTTGACACATATTTTTGGTTTTCTACTTAGCAGGCGAAGACGATGCTTTTGTGTTTCTTAACTAGTCCGCAAAGCTCATTGGGTTGTAGCTGTTGGAAGCCAAGCAAACATCATTCCTGAAGCGAAGAATCCAAAAGACAATGGTGATCTGTCAGTGTTTCTCGGGTTTATCTGTGCTAAGTGGTCCCGTTCTATTATACACCGTTCTATTATACACCGAGCATTGGAGTCTTTTTATGATGGTGAATGTTCCACAAATTCATGGCTCATTGTCCAAAAGCCCACGCTAGTTCTTCTTATGAAACGTACCACATTGGATGAAAGGCAAGAACATGGGCAGCAAGGCCAGTCACCAAAGACGAGGTTGTAAAATTAGGCAAATCATGCAGCCATGTGATGAGCATAGAGCGAACTATTCTTTCTCTTTTTACTAAAGAGAGCTTAAAACAGAGAGCCTGTTTATGGAGTTTTCCCTTGCTGAAGAGTAGCCAACACCTGTGGCAATGTCGGTGCTCAGAGGAAGAGAAGTGTGTGACTATCTCCATATGTTCATTAAAGAATCGTGCTTTTTACTAAAGAGAGCTTAAAACAGAGAGCCTGTTTATGGAGTTTTCCCTTGCTGAAGAGTAGCCAACACCTGTGGCAATGTCGGTGCTCAGAGGAAGAGAAGTGTGTGACTATCTCCATATGTTCATTAAAGAATCGTGACCGTGCGCTCGCAATCCTTGTAACTCTCAAATTCGAAAACTGGACTATTAGCTTCCAACCAACGTTATCAATGGACCAGTTCAGGCTTCAAAATGCAGAACAAATGGAGCAAATGTTTCTTGCATCTGCTGTCCTAATCAAAGAAAAAATGAACCAACTACAGTTCAGTTTAGTCGGCCGGCATAGCCATATGTACAGAGTAGTATTTTAGCATCTCTTGGGCTCTCTCGCATGGGTAACAACGAAAGAGCAGGAGTAATAGGACCATAGATTCTTGCTTCACACCAAGCCTTGCGTTTCTAGTTTTCGAGTTTTCCCTCTGTTCTCTGCCTCATCGTAAGTAAATGGATCGGTGTTCCATCGCCGCCAACAGACAACACACATATCGATTGCTTTTCTAAGCCAAGTGACCGCAAAATCTTTCTTGTAAGGATTGGATTCGAACTCTGAACCAAAATCAGTACGCTGCCATATACAACCCCACGAGATTGTTCTGTTTCAATCCTCTCTCGATCTCAAACTCCACTGGAGGTTTTCGTGAAACGGTGAGACTGTCCCACACAGGGAATGCGAAAAGCATGACGGACCAGAGCAGGACACAAAGGAGGAGGCTAGGCAACGTTCCAGCCATACCTTTCTTGGCCTTTTGGCTAAGATCAAGTGTAGTATCTGTTCTTATCAGTTCAATATCTGATACGTGCGCCATCGGTTCATGTGATATTAAATTAATTTCTCTAGGGGGAGAGGCCACCACGGTAGCTTGCTACTAGGCTTCTCAAGCGTTGCTCGGGCATTGCACTGCAGCCCTTGCCTGGCGCACCCCACCCAAGCCCAGTCGAAATAAATTCGGTTCACTAGTATTCGCTTGTTGTTATTATCACTTGTGTTTATTTCTGCACTTTGTTTGGGTGGAACGTATTTTTGGTTTGCCACTTTCTAGAATTGGGGGCCTTGCATCCTCAAAGCAAGAGCCAACAAGTAGCTGTTGTTCATTTCTGACAAAAAAGGCCCACGTTGGGGGAGAAGTAAACGATGCTTCTGATAGGAGGAAATACCTCTAAACTGATTCAAGGCTTGAACATGCACAATGTCTACTCGTGCGAGAACATAAGAGACATTGCGATCGTTTGTTTCGTGTCGCCGTTTGTCGGGTCTCCCCAGGACTCCTGCCTCGAACATTTGATCCGACGTGACACTGCCCACGGCTGAATGAATAATTGTTACTAAACGAACCCAACTTACATTGAGCATAGAAAAAGCTGAGCAACAAGGACCGAAGGAAAAACAATTTTTGCACGGGACTTCAGTGCAATCTGACGTGAAAAGCAAACGCGAGAAAATAGATTGCGCTATACTTTTACTTTCACTTCCATTTTGATTCTTAGATTACACAATGACACAACGAAGCAATTGGTAACCAGTTGTTTTTTCATACACACAACAGAAAGTAGAAACATGTACTTCACTTCAAGCAGGCCATTCTTTAGCTTGAACCGGCGAAGCAGATGCCAATCAAGACATCTGTTTAAGTCACGCTCCAAACTGAGGTCGCTGTGGAAACAAGTTTTTGGGCTGGAAGAGACCTGCACTTTCAGCGCAGCGTCCCCACCGCCCTCTTATACGTGTACCACCTCGCTACCAAGAGAAAAGCTCCCAAGTTGATCACGCTGAGGACCACCAAAAGCCAAAAGAAGTAATGGAGGTGACCGTAGTTCAGATTGTCTGGAATCCATCCCAGTTTCCCGTGTCTTGTACTAATAGCTGTGACAATAGTCACAAGGAGCGAGCTCAAGTAGTTTCCGAGTGCATTGGTGGTGAGCTGGAGAGCAGAGCACATGCTCCTCATGGCATCGGGCGCTTGCTCGTAGAAAAACTCCAATTGCCCAATGAATGTGAACACTTCTGCACAACCGATGAGGAAGTACTGGGGGACCTGCCAGAATATTGACATCGGTACGTATGTGGAATCATAGTAGCCATGCCTCCTTACCATCTTAAGTCTAACGACCTCTAGTATTGCTGCCGACATCATGGCGAAGATGGATATGAAGAGGCCAATCCCCATTCTCTGCAGTTGGGTCAGACCGCTTTTGTGACCCGTGAATCTCCTTGCCACTGGAACAATGATGCGGTCGTATACAGGGACCCAGAATAGGACGCTGAGGGTGTCAAAGATAGAGAGAGAGGCTGGTGGAATTTTGAAGCTAGAATTTCCAACGTGAGGGTCCATAGTAGAGCCTTGTAAAACAAACAAGGTACTCATCTGGTTGTACACAGTGGCAAAGATGATTCCGGTGGCCCATACAGGAAGCAGCCGTATGATTGCCTTTAACTCCTCCACTTGGGTGATGGTGCACAGCCTCCATGGATTCACGGGTTCCTTAATGTGATCGGTTTGTGTTTCCACAGCAGCTTTGTCAAAGAAACTGCAGATTTAGAGAATGAAAAGAAACTAATGTTAGGACAAGCGAGTGTGCTCAAGGATATCTTGAAATGTAAAGCATCCTAGCATTATTAAAATGAAATGGTTCAACTCATAAATTAGAGCAAATGCAGAAATAAAATTTCACCACTATAAATTTGATGAAGATAGCAAATCTCTCGAGGATCAGAGTTGATCTTAGGATTTGTATCCTAACTGTCTCACATAAACAGCAGTACAACCTTGGAACTAACAATCGTGCAATTGATCCAATATGTGCTGCACGATTAAGAGATGTATTGGGATTGCTCACTTTCAACCGACTCAAGTGACTGACTAATTTAACCTGAATGAATTGAGGAATCCTGATCTAAGAAAGGTTGAACAGAGCAATCACACAAATGCAATTTGAAGCACTAACCTCAAATCTTGGGTATGATCAAGCTTGCGGCTTCCTTTGATTACAGACTCGGCGTCTGCAGTCTCATACAGGAGAGACTTGTCAGCCGGTACTTCCACTCGATATTTTCTGAAGGATGCCACCACCACCTGACAGAGACGCGTGAGGGGGCTCCCTCCAGGCTTTTGGTTACGATAAAGGCGAGTGCCCAAAAAGAAAGTACATACTGCAATTGCCATAGCAGCTGCTGGAATGCCGAAACCCAATCCCCAACCCACATTGTCTTGTATATAGACCAAAACAGAGGATGCAATGAGTGCGCCTATATTGATTGAGAAATAAAACCAGTTGAAGAAAGAACCCTTGCGTTTCTTTTCAGCCTCATCAGCATCATCAAATTGATCGGCTCCGTAGGATGAGACACAAGGCTTGATCCCTCCAGTCCCCAGGGCTATGAGATAGAGCGCTATAAAGCACACTGCGCTTTGGATATTCGTAGCGTGGCAATTATCTTTCCCTGTACAGGTTGGCTTTAGTCCCGTGATTGATGCCGAGAGCGTCAGCAGTGTCATCCCCTGTGTATAATGATATAATAAGTAAGGCTTGCCGAATCTTGATTGTTTGTTAGAGTATGCTATCTGTTCTGGTCAGTAAGCTGAATTTGTGAATGTTCAACAAAGAATGCGGAACCCCTCATTTGTGCAGCACAAACTGCGCGGGTTGATTATCAAGTACTCAGATGAGGAAAAATATGTAAATGCGACTTACAAGAACATAGATAATCGAGAAGCATGCTATAGTCCAATATCTCCCTAGATAGGCATCGGCGAAAAAAGCTCCAATCAAAGGAGTGATGTAGCACGTTCCTCCCCAGTTCGTAACATTGTTAGAAGCGGTTGTACTGTGTTGATGTAAGCGGTTCTTGAAGTAAAGCACCAGATTGGTGCTCATGCCATAGTATGCCAGCCTTTCACAACATTCATTGCCTACGGATAAGATATAGATACCATAAGCATCTTCTTTCTGTGAATAAGGTTCAATAAAGCTCTTTTAAGGAAGTGGTTGTGTGAAGTACCTAGAATAAAGGGGCAGGCCTTCCATGTTCCAGTTTTCTTTTTGTTGGCAGGGTTGCCTTTGTAGTCCACTGTTCCATCTTTCGTGTAAACATCTTCTTCCCCCATGGGTTTTGGCAATTCTCGTCTCTGCTTTGATTTGTCTCAATTTGGATTCTCGACAATGGTTGCAGAAGCTATAATGTCTTCAGGCTGCAATAGAGAAGCGCGATTCACATAAATTGTTTCTGCCTTCATTTCTCTACAAAGGCGAAATCTCCAAGGTTCCGTTTGTGAAAGAGCGACAAATCGAGAGCTGTGGTCAGGTTCGCCATTTCAAATTTCACTAAGTGAATGGAAATTCATGCTCTTTTTAAGGTGGATTTGCGAAGTCAAATTTTTTCTTTTCCAGTCTATCACACCAGCTCATATATCACTTAATCTCGATTCTAATCTTGGAAATGGACCCGCGAACGGCACCATCTCTCATGAAACAAACAGCAAAGTTCTACAACTTCAGAGGCAGATCTGGAAGAATGCAATAGTTATTCCAATCCAATTCAGCATAACAAGTGTAAATAACTAACTAAGCCAAACATAGTCATGAGTTGGACCTGCATAAATCAGAGTAAAAGTAAATAATTCCGCGAGAATCTTCAATACCAATATCACACTTCGGCGAGCGAGCGAGCGAGCTCGAGTTGCTCGATATTAGCACCCGAATTCCCGATGCTTGTGACTAGCATCTATGGCCACATAAAGGGACGATGAAAGCCATACCCTCTAATTTGACTTTCTAAACATTGGTGGATTGGACTAATGAAGCACAGTCCGGTCAGCACAAGCATTGTGGATCTTTTACTTTTCTTTCAGAGTTGCAGAGCGAAGGAACTTCCGTATGATCACGAAAGTCGGCTAATCAAGAGTGCGCCCACACAGTTCATCCCGCTGGTTCAACGCAATAACAGCGATCAGCTCAAGATGTGGTCGGAAACGACAGACGAGCGTCCACAGAACCCGAGAGCTCAAGAAACCGGGAAGTCAACCCACGAGTTTTGACCGACCGCGAGTGACGCAAAACAGCGCAGCTCATTGCTTACGGGACCAGCAACTCTCGACTCAACAGCACGCCGGAAAGAAAGAACGGCGAAACAGGATAAAAAACCCAGACGCTCGGCAAAGGTGGTGATCGCCTCAAGCTCAAAGCGAAACATAGATAATGGAGCAGGCCATGGTGACCTCAAGCTCACCCGCGGTCGTCGGCTCCGTCGCGATGCTGGGTGCTCCGAGAGGGAGGAGGGATGCTCATCCGCGGCGACCGGAGACTCTCCCGCGGCGGAGGAAGTGAACAAGACGGCGGTCGTCTTGAATCGCCACCGGCGTCTGGAACGAGGGGAGCTTTATAAGCTCGCACCGTGTTACTCGGGCAGTCAGCTATGCTTCCCAAGCAAATGGCACTTTTCGCAATTGTCTGTTCATTTTTCCATATCTTCTCTTCTTTTTATTATCATTTCTTTTTCTGCGGGTTTATAAAATTTATAATATAAGGTCCAATCTAAGCCAATCGCTCGCGTCTCCGTGACGTTCGGTGCCGTTGACGGCGACCGTCTTCTCAGGACTTTGGGAAAGCGTAGGATGGACCTGTAAAACAGCTGTTTAGGGACGAATCTTTTGGACTGATACTGATTTTTATAAATTTATTATTATTATAATTATTATATTGCATCGTGTGAACCCAAGAAGTTGTGAGCAAATGGTAATAATTGACAGCGATGATTTGCAGCGAGGCTTGGGCGGCTAAAGGTACCAAAATGTCGTGCTCGTCCTTGTCACTGTCATCAATTCGGATTCCAATTCAAATTCCAATTCCAATTCCATCACCCAGGTCGCTTTCTTGCCAAAAAACAAGCCCCGAGAAAAACGGAACCCGGTTCCACTCCCTCGAATCATTTATTAATGTTACGGATGGACCTGTAAAACAGCTGATCCAACCGATGGTTGGAGAACGACTCGTGCTTAAATGCCGGTACGATACGATAGGATACGATTCATGTTCATCACGGACGTGAGGTTCACATTCCGTTCAGATCTATATATGAGCCGCACTGCGAATGCATGCACGATTCGCGTGTTTGGCATACAACGAGAGAGGCGATAACTTAAATGGCTGCTCTGTTATATATTGGTTTTTTTTTTTAAATTTTTGGTCCCTTGGTTGAGTGGTCGAGGGAAATCATTGTGAAATCAGTATAATTACCACAGCTTGCGACGAGGAGCTTTTGGACGACATGGTTGGACTGAGTCGTGCCCTTCGCCTTTCGGTTTTTTCTCTCTTGGCTCCTTTCGTCGATTGGGGTAATCATCGACAGAGAACACTGAAAGCTGCCGACATCAGCAGCGAGGCCTTGATCCGGGGGGAGAGCGTGAAAACGGGCATGGACCAAACCAATCTCGGTGGAGCTTCGAATCGTCCATGAAAGCGACGAGGGCAAACCAGACGATGAAGGAGCAGCCAGCAAGTGCGGGGGGGCGTTCCATTTGGACTGTCCCTGGGGATTGAGAATGATGGCGTTTAGACAGGCGAAAACGAGGTCTCGACGGGCTTGTTCACCTCTCTCATCTGGTCTCTGTCAAAGCAAGTAATATGTTCGTAACTCGGAAAATGATGCCGGAAATTCTCCGAATCATCTTTCGGCTTAACACCTTAGTCGCAATACATCGATTCATTCGTAAATTCGATCAATGTAGATATTTTGTGCGATTAGACTAGTCCAATCGTATTTTTCTTGAATATTCAACCGAGCAAAAGGCCAAGGGAGTCGGCGGAATTGGAGCTCGCGGCCATGATGTTGATGTGGGGGTGTGTTTTTCTCGTGTGTGGTTTAGACTATCTTGTGAGATAAGAGTGATTAGAAAAAGATGTAGTTAAATATTAATGCGATTTAATTAGTAGGGGCTTAGCTCGAACCATTGAGGCCTCTTACTTTTCGAAGGCGTTCACACAAAGCCTAGCTTAGCTCTGTGTCATGGATCGGATTCTCCCGTACTCACATATCCTTGTGAGCGGAGTTGCGTGGCGTCGGGGTGAAGAGTAAGTGATGTGGAAGGATGATAAAACTAATTCGTAGGAGTAGCATCAATGTGTTTTTGTTAGGAGTTCTAGGACAAAACGATTATAACTCCGAGGAGCTCTGGAGGCGGAGTTGGCCTTCCGTGCACAAACTGGTCAAGAACTGATGCTGCTCTCCTAATGAGATTATGGTAGGCCGAAAAAAGTTGTTGTGTCGAATTGTTTTGTGTGTCGCTCTGGAGGGACTAGATGCCCGAGCTAAATTGGATATGGTACGATCCAACACAAGAATGCTATTTACCATACTGTTCTTAAGAACAACTATAGAAGGAAGGTTGGTTTGGTATTCTCGACTCACCAAGCACCGCACTGGCTATTCCATAACCATGAATCTGCCTGTTGATTAGGTTTGGCTATGGCTACTGCAACTTCATCTTTTGATTATACAGCCCGTTTGGTTACAATGACAGAATAAGGATGTAAGGTAATGGCTGTTACGCCGTAATGTAATAAAGCCGAAAGCTGTAATTTACATTGTTAGGTTTGAGTAATGTGATACATATTACATCATTTGGCTTCTTGAATAACGTACATAATAAGGAGAGGATAGCATCAGAATTTCCAAAATGTCTCTGAAATCAGAATCAGAGGGAATGTATGATTCGTGAGTTTAATACCCATATAAATTAGTAGATATATGATTTATCATACCAAATGTCTATTTATATTATAGCAATTTATATGTAATTATAATGAAAGTAAGCACATATCATGTGATTACATTAAAGTAAATATTATATTACGGTAATTATCACCTTTATAACCAATCTTGAGGATAATACATAACTTTAATATGTATATATCATATATTATATGATAATTAAGTTATGAATAAGATTTAAATCTAAACATATGGTATGTGATTAAATCAAAGTACATATAGTATGTCTGGAATAATAATTCTATAACAATATGAGCATTTATTAGTATAATTAATAATCAACATAATCATTATACTATGAATGACTACAAATTTAGATAATCGTACCTAATAGGGAGCAATTAATATTATGCTAATTATTATCTTATGAATATAGTTTAATATAATAATAACAATTAGGAACTATCGAGAGAACATTATTGTTTATTACATCAATAACTTAGCTATCATGTTTTTTTATTACCCGTATGATATTTGATTAAGTCAAAATACCTATAATTGTTGTTGTCATCATATTATCAATAAAAATTTCAATGATAAAAAATAATCTAGCATTGTTAAAGTGAGTGAAAAGAAAAGACAGAGATATTATGGGAATAATTATTACAGTCTGGCGGGAATAGCTATTCCTTTAGGGAGGTCCATGTAGAAAATAAGCTGTAATAAGGATTATGATGTAATGTGTGACGCTCCATAACATCATGCAATTAACATTTCTTAATCATGAAAATCACACAAATATAGTTAAAGTACTCGTGCTTCTTTATTTACATTACTTATTTGATTTACAACTCCATTTCATCACAAAAACAAAAGTCTAGGTAAGTCGAGGTAGACTATCTCCATACTATCTGAAAGTCTGCCTTGTACGAAGGACTAATGACGTCATGGATCGATAACTTCACTCTCTATTGCGTGACCATCGTCATCAATGTCGAAGCCCCTCAATGGACCAACTAACTCACCGTCGAGTTTGCAGTACCATGCAACGAATCGATAGGGAACCCACTCCATAAGACCCACGTCAATCCACATAGTAGAACTACATTTGGCATATAGTACTTTAAATCCGGGTACAAACATAGTTTCCCGAACATTCCCGGGGCATCCTGACCAACGGGACATCTCAACTCTTGAGGTATCTCGGTACACCCTCCGAGACATCCAACCTATGGGGCATCCCGACACATGGGGCATCGCCATCGTTGATTTGTGGATAACGGAAAATATATTATTCTCATGCAAGCCATGATAAATAAGTATTTGCATGCATATACTCACCATCTTTTTTACATCATATATTCTCCAAAGCAATGAAATGCATTATTCAAGCAATAAGTACCAAGTAATATGTGATTACACTCAAAAGGGTAAAAATTTACTCAAGTTCAAAAAGTAAATCTACTCGATTCATAAGGTAAATCTATTCAAATTTAGAAAGTAAATATACTCAAATTTAGGAAGTAAACATATTTTGGTTTAAAAGTAAAATATGTTCGGATTCAGAAATAAGTATGTCTAGATTCAGATTTAGAAATAGATATATCCAAATTTAGAGATTAAAATCTACTCTGATTCAAAAATAGATATATACAGATTTTGAGAGTAAAATCTACCCGGGTTCAGAAATAGATATATACAGATTTTGAGAGTAAAATCTGTTCGGGTTTAAAAATAGATATATACAAATTTTGAGAGTAAAATCTACCCGGTTCAGAAATACACATCCATATTTAGAGAGTAAAATCTACTCGGTTAAAAAATAACATATATCCAAATTTAATGAGTAAAGTCTACTCGAGTTCAGAAATATATATATCTAGATTTAAAGAGTAAAGTCTACTTGAGGTCAGAAATACATATATCCAGATTTAAAGAGTAAAGTCTACTCGAGTACATAAATAAATCCATATTTTGAAAGTAAAATCTACTCAAGTTCAGAAATCAACGGATTTTTCGAACAATGGTTGAATCTAAACTTACAAATATGACCTTTCCAAATTCAAATTCATCATTTTCACTCACCAAATGCACTCCACTTTAAGTAAAACTATTAACTACCTTTTAAACATGCATAAGACCAACAAGACGAATTCAATAATCGCCTCAAGGATAATATTTCCAAGTTCAGATTTAATAATTGCACTTGCCAACAATACCACACTTTAAGAAAACAATTCACACACATTTTGAACTTGTACAAGGCCAGCAAAACAAATCCAACAACCACCAATTCTATTATATTATAGCACATCAAAATGACAAATCACAACCATTCAAGTTAAAAGTGTCAAGTAGATTGATCTAAGTTAACTCTAGAGTCTTCACTTAACTTGCACAAAATCTGAACACCCAAAGTTAAAACCACCTTGTAAATCTTGGATCGGATAGTGGTGAAAGTAGATTATCTTTGAGAGTTGAAGGTGAAGAAGGGAGTTACGGCCAAGATAAAAAATTCTCTTCGATGTTACCAAAATGAAAGTAAAACGCAGGAGTAGATTTTAGGTTGAAGAATGCATGAAGTCACAAGTGGCAAATCTCTTCACTTAATCTACGGCTAAGTGTGAGAAGTCAAGACATATTAGGGATGAGCAATAGCCAAGGTAATGATGGCTTATGGCTATGTGTCTTATTAGTGTAAGAAGCTTAGTTTAAGAGTGGCATGTGGCATGCTTGAATCTCCAAATGTGGCATGTGGCCATACATGAATCCTCCATATGCCGCGTGAGCCTTTGGTGTCTTAAGAGAGGTTTTTGTGAAAAATTATGTATAAATCAGAATTTCTTCTCCCTTTAACACCATATAACAATAATTAATTATTAACACTAATTAACTAGAGTTTAAATTAATAATATTACCCATTAATTACTAAGACAACGGTAAATTAATTAACACTGTTATAATATTAACGTACACATCAACGTTTAGAAATTTTAAATACGTCGAACTCGGAATGATTACGTTCTCGAAAATTATCCTCCGCGCCTCACAAATTTAAGGTCCAACAACGATTTCTACGTGTCCACACGAATACTAAGCTAAATAATACTTAACTTTATAATCTAAGTATCATTATCGAACACATAAAATTTCCAATGTCACATACAAATTATTACGAAATTTTCGGATGTCACGTAATAGACATTACTGCAAGAAACTACTATAAAAGCTATTACAATAGGTATTGAGCCACAGACCTGTAAGGTAATGACCATTACTGCAATCAAACGTTCTGTTTGATGATGATTTATACATTATTGAATGTTTAGCCAAGTATAACTTGAAAGTGGGACTGCGAGTTCAAGCTACTCTCATGTGGTTGAGATTGGGCTGGGCCTAGATTCTATTTTGTTGTCAAAAGCGCTCCGTCGTTGTGGGTAAACGGGAGGGAAAATTGTTCAAAAAAATCATAAACTTATTATGCGAAGGCAATTCAGTAATAAACCTTTTGATTGTGCTAACTTAGTCTTAAACATTTTGTTGATTTGCCAATGTAATCCTTCTTGTCAAATATCCAAATAATAGGTTTATGACTAAATTGACAAATCTTCAAAAGGTTTTGAACTAAATGACACAATTGAAAGGTTTATGACTAAATTGGCAAATTGTCAAAAGGTTTAGGATTAAAATGGCGCAATTGAAAGGTTTAGGACGGAATTGGCCACGGTACAATAGGTTTAGGATTTTTTGAACAATTATCCCATAAGCGAGAACATCTTTCTAGCTTGCATATTCATAGAGTAGTTGGCCCGATATGCAATGATTCGAATTATTGTGCTCCTTAAAAGGAATGGGACGAGGTTGATTTGATCGGAAATTGTTTATGAAAGCTGATGCTTCCAAAAGGGATAATTTTTTTTACAACATGCGCCTTAACTTCTCACAAATTATGGAGAAGGTATTTCATGTAATGGTTACATCATATAATAGTGTTAGGTGGTGTAACAAGCCAATAGAAAGTAAGTGATTCTAAGATTTAAGTGCTATGTAGGCTAGTGCACCTTAACATATGCTAACTGCTGACGAGGATAATTCTCTTTGGTTAGGCTTCCCTGTATTTTTTCGACGGGAAACTTGTGGTTTGTGATGTTATGATGTTAAAGGGGTGTTGTGGTCTTATCTCAACTTGACATGATGTGGATGTTGGACCATTGTACCTTTACATCCATTTTCAAATGCGAGAAAACACGTTGTGTTTAGACCCGTTCAGAATGACAAAAGTACACTAGAAGTGTCATAACTTGTGTACGGCAATCATTTTGGTGTCATAACTTTTTTTCGGATCACTTTGATGCCAACTTTTTTGAAAAACGATCGATTATTTTAGTGCCAATGCTGACGTGACTCGCCGGAAATCCGATGTGGCGTTGACACGGCTTGTCGAAGAGGTCCAGGGCTCGCCGGAGAGGTCCAGTCAGCATTAAAAACAAAAAACGACGCCGTTTAGCTCGCTGACGTGTACTTTTTTTTAAAAAAATTAATTATAAATAAATAAATTTAAAAAAAAAGCCTGCAGCAGCGGTGAGGGAGCCCTCGTCGCTGTTGCCGCCAACCCACCATCGCCGGGAAGGGCCGGCGGTGGTGGGCGCAGTGGTCGGCGAGGGTCGCCGGCCCCTGGCCGGGGCCCGGCGACCCTCACCTCGCCCAGCAAGGGCCAGATCCGGCGAGGCGAGACCTCGCCGTTGCCTGGGTCGTGACGGCGAGGCGTGGCCTCACCCAGGCGACGGCGAGGTTGGCCTCGCCTTCACTGGGCGAGGCGAGGCCAGACCTCGCCGTCGCCTGGGTCGCGACAGCGAGGTCTTGCCTCGCTAGATCTAGGCCTCGCCGACCACTGTACCCACCACCGTCGGCCCGGCCGGCGGTGGTGGGTTGGCAGCGGCAGCGGCGAGGACTCCCTCACCGTTGCTACAACTTTTTTTTTTAAAAAATATTTTTCTAAAAATTAAAAATTCGAAAAAAAAGCCACATATTTTCTATGTGTACAAGTCAGACCATTTTTTTAATATAAATGCCAGGTCAGCTTTTTGGCCGGAATCACTAAAGTGATCTATTTTCCTTCGACTTGGCACTAAAGTGATCTGAAAAAAAGTTATGGCACCAAAGTGATTGCCGTACACAAGTTGTGGCACTTTTGGTGTACTTTTGCCGAAATCATCTATTTGGATATTACCAATGAAAATAAATCTAATTACAAAGTAGATTATGCTTAAAATTGCAGTCCTTTTCGCATTTGTAAATCGTATTAATGCACGATGTATTCACTGAAGTTCACTTTCAGTATATATATATATATAAAATGTCAAACTAATCCAATAATATATATATATATATATATATATAATGTCAAAACTAATCCAATAATTGCGAATTCAAACAATTATACCCCCAACTGGCCTTGCTTGACGAAATGTACAAGCCTTAAGAGGGTGGTTGTCAATTCGCTTTATACACAATCGCAAGCAACTCTCTCCTGCGGGACCATGCGTTATAACTTAAATCGAAGCTTTTGCTTACAATTCAAAGGGGTTAAGTAAAAAAAAAAAACACCAATTTTACGTCGAGGGACAATTCTGATTTGAATTTTTTTTGTCCCGTAAAAAAACATCAACTTTAGGTCGAGTGACAATTCTAGCCCGAACTTTTTTTTGTCTCGTAAAAAATTACTAACTTTTACTCTGATACCAAATCTGGCCCCCCATTGACTTTTTGTCTGAATTCACCCTTGTTTGAGAAAAAAGGTTATGGTGGTGAGCTTGACGAATCTCGTTCATGGCGTCTGTCGATGAGCGGTGGTCTACAGCTTCAGATTACGACCAAACGATGAAATCTAGTCAGAGAGATTCAATCCGGAGATATTTTTGACTTGTCAGTGAAGTGAAGAAGATGAACAGTTTTAACGTTATTCTTCAAGCTGTGGTTCGGAGAATAAGATAATGAATAGTGCTTTAAATCCAGTCAGCAAGTCACGTGAATTTATTGCCGAGGTGGAATAATCAAGTTGGATAATCAATGATTTTAAGTTAACGGGGGGCCAGATTTGGGATCATGGTAAAAGTTTATGCTTTTTTAGGAGACAAAAAAAAAGTTGAGGTCAGAATTATTACTTGACCTAAAGTTTGTACCTTTTTATGGAACAAAAAAAAATTCATACCAGAATTGTCTCTCGACCTAAAGTTAGTGGTTTTTTACGGGACAAAGAAAAGTTCATGCCAAAATTGTCCCTCGACCTAAAGTTGATGCTTTGTTTTGGAATTAACCCTCCATAACACCAATTGATTGTTCCATTTTTCAAAACTCATTTTATTATGTGCTTTGTTGATGATGTGCCATATTTGCTTAATTAAAACTCGGAGTAAACTTGTCTTTTCGTGACCCGTGTTCTTAGTGTTTCTATTGGTTTACAAGTTGTTTTTATCACTCAGAAAAATCATTTTACCCGTTCATAATCATATCCTTTGGAAAAAAACGAAGAGCATATAAAAGTGACAGAGCCAAAGTTGCATGTCGAAGTTGCTCAAACTTACATTGCGTTGTAGCTATAAGATGAGCGAACTGTTCTTATTTAGATGTTAAACCATTCGAAAATTGAGAGTACAGTATATATAACTAGCAAGATGTTTGTACATTGCACGGTTATAAACTTATATTTGTTACACAGAAAAATAATTTAAAAAGTTATATATATATTCTTGAACATTTTAATTGTACCAATTGAGCCCTAAATATTTTCACACTTTTCTAATTGAATCCATTCGGCTAAATTTGGCTGGAAATTACTAATGTAGACATTGGCCATCCTACGTGGTATGGCCGACATTCACGTGAACAATATATTTTTTAATATTTTAATATTTTTTTGGAATTATTTATTTATCTTCTTTTTCCTTTTTTTTTCCTTCTCTTTTCTTTCTTTTCTTGTTTTTTTTACTGTGGCCGACGAGGGTTGTCGGGCCCTTGCCATTGCTAGTGAGGGTTGCAACGCCCTCGCCCAGATTTGGGCAAGGTGGCCTCGCTCGCGACCGGCGAGGTTGGCCTCGCCCAAACCATCACCGGCCGTTCCACGTAGAACAACTGGTGTCCGTTTCACGTAAAATAACTGGTGTCCACGTTAGCAATTTTCGGTTAAAATTGGTTGGATAGACTCAATTGGCAAAACATGAAAATATTTATGACTCAATTGATATAATTAAAAAGTTGAGGACTGAATTAGCTGGAAAATTGTCCAAAAAGTCCTAAACCTATTGCACTTTTGCCAATTCAGTCTTAAACCGTTTAAGTTTGCCAATTCAGTCTTAACTCTTTTTCACTTCTTGCCAATTAAGTCAATCCGGTCAATTTTGTCCGACCGGCACTGACATGGCCGCCGGCAGTCCGACCAACGCTGACGTGCCCGTCGACCGTCCGGCCAACGTTGACATGGCATTTTTAAAATATTTTTTTTCGAAATTTTTAATATTTTTTTTGCCTTCTTCACTCTAGCCGGTTTGGCAACCGGGGACTGGGGACCGACCAAAGACGCGGGTCGACGAGGACCTCGCCGGCCTCTGGCGAAGCTCTCCCTCGCTGGCAGCTAGTAAGGGCGAGCCTCACCCACTGCTACTAGGCCAACCTCGCCGTTGCTAGGTGAGATGAAACCCAGCGACGGTGAGGTCAGCCTCGCCATGGCTAGGCAAGGCTCATCAGCGACGGCGTTGGCCGACCTCGCCGTCGCTGGGCGAGGTGACGGCGAGGTCGGCTTGGCAACTGCAGTCGAGGCTCGCCCTCGCCGGTGGTCGGCGGGGGCGAGCTTCGCTAGAAGCCAACGAGGTTGACCTCGCCGGCCAGAGGAAGAAGGACAGAAAAAAAAAGAAAAAAAGATTAAAAAATTCGAAAAAAATATTTAAAAAATGCCATGTCAGCGTTGGCCGGTCAAAATTGGCTGGATAGCCTTAATTGGTAAGAAGTGAAAAGATTTAGGACTGAATTGACAAAGTGCAATGGGTTTAGGAATTTTTAGATAATTTTCCCCCGAATTAGCAAATGTATAATAGGTTTATGAATTTTTTGGATTATTTTCCCTTTGTTACGCTATTTTGAATGTTGGGTTATCGATTTTTTCCAAGAAAAATAATATGCGAACAATCATATCAAAATAAATCTTCACACCAATTAAGTTCTCCGTTAGGAAAAAGGAGAGGAAGAGAGAGAAAGGGTATCTTTTTAAACTGCTGTATTTCCCTCTATCCTTAATTGAAAGAAATTTTCTCCATACATGTGTTGGATTGGTGGGTTACAATTTAGGACTGATATCCATATTTCTAATCCATCAATCAGAGCTATGATTGGAAGAAATTTCCTCCACTAATCTCTAATTAGTGAATTATAAATTATGAACATCATCTACATTATTAAGCTTGCATGTGGAAGATGGTGTGGGATACTATTACCATGCCACAGTGTCCATCTGATGTTGAAATTCTATTGACTGTTGAAACTATGTACTTTTTTTTTTTTGGTCGAAGTTGAAACTATGTACTGACCAAGACATTCTCTAGCTTGAACCAGCGAAACAGGTGCCGACCAAGACATTTGTTAAAGTCGCAAACAAACCGAGATCATTGTGGAAACAAGTTCTTAGGCTGGAAGAGACCTGCACTTTCAGCGCTTTCAGCGGAGCGTCCCCACCGCCCTCTTATACGTGTACCACCTTGCTACCAAGAGAAAAGCTCCCAAGTTGAGCAAGCTGAGGACCGCCAAGAGCCAAAAGAAGTAATGGAGGTGACCGTAGTTCAAATTGTCCGGTATCCATCCCAGATTCCCGTGTCTTGTACTGATACCTGTGACGATAGTCACAAGGAGCGAGCTCAAGTAGCTTCCGAGTGCATTCGTGGTGAGCTGGAGAGCGGAGCACATGCTCCTCATGGCATCGGGCGCTTGCTCGTAGAAAAACTCCAATTGCCCAATGAACGCGAACACTTCTGCACAACCGATGAGGAAGTACTGGGGGACCTGCCAGAATATCGACATCGGTACGTACTTGTAATTGTAGTAGTCATGCCTCCTTACCATCTTAAGTCTAACGACCTCTAGTATTGCGGCCGATATCATGGCGAAGATGGATATGAAGAGGCCGATCCCCACTCTCTGCAGTTGGGTCAAACCGCTTTTGTGACCCGTGAATCTCCTTGCCACTGGAACAATGATGCGGTCGTATACAGGGACCCAGAATAGGACGCTGAGGGTGTCGAAGATAGAGAGAGAGGCTGGTGGAATTTTGAAGCTAGATTTTCCAACGTGAGGGTCCATAGTATAGCCTTGTAAAACAAACAAGGTACCCATCTGGTTGGACACAGTGGAAAAGACGATTACCGTGGCCCACACAGGAAGCAGCCGTATGATCGCCTTTAGCTCCTCCACTTGGGTGACGGTGCACAGCCTCCATGGATTCACGGGTTCCTTAATGTGATTTGTTTGTGTTTCCACAGCAGCTTTGTCAAAGAAACTGCAGATTTAGAGAATGAAAAGAAACTAATGTTAGGACAAGCAAGTGTGCTCAAGGATATCTTGAAATGTAAAGCATCCTAACATTGTTAAAATGAAATGGTTCAACTCGTAAAGTAGAGCAAATGCAGAAATAAAATTTCACGACTATAAATTTGATGAAGATAGCAAGTCTCTTGAAGATCAGAGTTGATCTTAGGATTTGTATCCTAACTGTCTCACATAAACAGCAGTACAACCTTGGAACTAACAATCGTGCAATTGATCCAATATGTGCTGCACGATTAAGAGATATATTGGGATTGCTCACTTTCAACCGACTCAAGTGACTGACTAATTTAACCTGAATGAATGGAGGAATCCTGATCAAAGAAAGGTTGAACAGAGCAATCACACAGATGCAATTTGAAGCACTAACCTCAAATCTTGGGTATGATCAAGCTTGCGGCTTCCTTTGATTACAGACTCGGCGTCTGCAGTCTCATACAGGAGAGACTTGTCAGCCGGTACTTCCACTCGATATTTTCTGAAGGATGCCACCACCACTTGACAGAGACGCGTGAGGGGGCTCCCTCCAGGCTTTTGGTTACGATAAAGGCGAGTGCCCGAAAAGAAAGTACATACTGCAATTGCCATAGCAGCTGCTGGAATGCCGAAACCCAATCCCCAACCCACATTGTCTTGTATATAGACCAAAACAGAGCCCGCAATGAGTGCGCCTATATTGATTGAGAAATAAAACCAGTTGAAGAAAGAACCCTTGCGTTTCTTTTCAGCCTCATCAGCATCATCAAATTGATCAGCTCCGTAGGATGAGACACAAGGCTTGATCCCTCCAGTCCCCAGGGCTATGAGATAGAGCGCTATAAAGCACACTGCGCTTTGGATATTCGTAGCGTGGCAATTGTCTTTCCCTGTACAGGTTGGCTTTAGTCCTGTGACTGATGCCGAGAGCGTCAGCAGTGTCATCCCCTGTGTATAATGATATAATAAGTAAGGCTTGCCGAATCTTGATCGATTGTTAGATTATGCTATCAGTACTGGTCGGTAAGCTGAATTTGTGAATGTTCAACAAAGAATGTGGAACCCCTCATTTGTGCAGCACAAACTGCGCAGGTTGATTATCAAGTACTCAGATGAGGAAAAATATGTAAATGCGACTTACAAGAACATAGATAATCGAGAAGCATGCTATAGTCCAATATCTCCCTAGATAGGCATCGGCGAAAAAAGCTCCAATCAAAGGAGTGATGTAGCACGTTCCTCCCCAGTTCGTAACATTGTTAGAAGCGGTTGTACTGTGTTGATGTAAGCGGATCTTGAAGTAAAGCACCAGATTGGAGCTCATGCCATAGTATGCCAGCCTCTCACAACATTCATTGCCTATTGATAAGACATAGATACCATAAGCATCTTCGTTCTGTGAATAAGGTTCAATCAAGCTCTTTTAAGGAAGTGGTTGTGTGAAGTACCTAGAATAAAGGGGCAGGCCTTCCATGTTCCAGTTTTTTTTTTGTTGGCAGGGTTGCCTTTGTAGTCCACCGTTCCATCATTCGTGTAAACATCTTCCCCCATGGGTTTTGGCGATTCTCGTCTCTGCTTTGATTTGTCTCAATTTGGAATCTTGACAAATGGTTGCGGAAGCTATAATGTCTTCAGGCTGCAACAGATAAGCACGATTCACATAAAACGTTTCTGCCTTCATTTCTCTACAAAGGCGAAATCACTAAGGTTCCATTTGTGAAAGAGCCACAAATCGAGAAATATGGTCAGGTTTGCCATTTCAAATTTCACTAAGTGAATGAAAATTCAGCTCATATATCTCTTAATCTCGATTCTAATCTTGCAAACGGACCCGAGAACGGCACCATCTCTCATGAAACAAACAGCAAAGTTCAACAACTTCAGAAGCAGATCAGGAAAAATGCAATAGTTATTCCAATACAATCCAGCATGACTAGTGTAAATAACTAACTAAGCCAACATAGTCACGAGTTGAGCCTGCATAAATGACTGACTAAAAGTAGATAATACCGCGAGAATCTTCATTACCAATATCACACTTTGGCGAGCGAACAAGCGAGCTTGAATTGCTTGATATTAGCACCCTAACTCCCGATGCTTGTGACCAGCATTTATGGCCACATAAAGGGACGATGAAGATCATACGCTCTGATTTGACTTTCTAAACATTAGTGGATTGGACTAATGAAGATCTTTTACTGTATTCTCTCAGAGTTGCAGCGTGAAGGAACTTCCATATGATCGGGAAAGTTGGCTAATCAAGAGTGCGCCCACACAACTCATCCCGCTGGTTCAACACAATTACAGTACAGTGATCAGCTCAAGATGTGGCTGGAAACGACACACGAGTGTTCACAGAACTTGAAAGCTCAACAGCCGGGAACTCAACCCACGAGTTTTGACTGACCGTGACGAATGCTCATCAGCGATCGGAGATTCTCCTGCGACGGAGACAGTGAGGAATTGGGAACGAGGGGAGCTTTTATAAGCTCACACCGTTTCACTTGTCTCCGACAGTCAGCTTTGCTTGCCAAGCATTTATCTTCTCATTTTTCATCTCGTCTTTTTTTATTATTTCTTTTTTGCGGGTTGTAAAATTTTATAATATAAGTTCAATTTAGCCAATCGCTCGCGCATTGCGCCTCCGTGGCGTTCCTTGACGCTGACCATTTTCTCAGCCCTTCACGGAAGCTTAGGATGGACCTGTAAAACAGCTGTTTAGGGACGAATCTTTTGGACCGATACTGATTTTAGAAGTTCATTATTATTTCTATTGTTATATTGCATCGTGTGAACCCAAGAAGTTATGAGAAAATGACAATAATGATGACATTGATTTGCCGCGAGACTTGGGACTGCTAAAGATACCAATGTATTCTGCTTGCTCTTGTCACTGTCATCATTTCGGATTCCAATTCCCTCACCCAGGTCACTTTCTTGCCATTAAACAAGCCCCATAGCAAAATGGAGCCCAGTTCGATTCCTTGGATTAATTAATGTTTCGGAGGGGAAAAAATGGAAAAATAGAAAGAAAAAATCACTCATTAGCTGACCTAGCTGATGGTTTGAGAACGTTTTTGTGCTCGAACACCGGTACGACACTGATTCACGTTCCTCACGGATGTGCGGTTCGCGTTTTGTTCAGATCTATGCAGCAAGTCGCGCTGCTGCGAACGTATGATTCTCGTTCGTTCGGCACATGACAAGACACAACGTGTTGAACGGTGGTTTTGTTACATACGTTTCTTCCTTCTCGGTAGAGCAGTCCAGGAACGTCATTGTGAAATCAGTGCAGTTACCAGCTTTGCAAGAGGAGAAGCGTTTGTATGACAGGGTTGGATTGATTTAGGCCTTGTCTGTTTGATCTTTAGCTCCTTTCGTTGATTGGGTAGTATCGAAAGAGGACATTGAAAACGAGCATGGACCAAACCAACCTCGGTGGAACTTCGAATTGTCCATGAAAACGACGAGGGCAGACCAGACGACGAAGAGGGTGGGGCAGGGAGCGGTGGCGTTCCTCTTGGACCGTCCGAGGATCGAGAATGACGCGTTCAGACCAGAGGAAAACGGCAAACGATGTCTCCACGGGGCTTGTCCACCTCTCATCTGGTCTCTCTCTCTCTCTCTCGAATGAATATCTTCACAACTTTGAAAACGATGCCGGAAACTCTCTGAATCATCTTCCGGTTCGACACCTTTAGTCGCAGTTTAAACGGCTAGCCACACTGAATCCATCCATTTGTACACACGTTAGGTCGATGCATAGATCCGCAGTTGGACCGATCCGATCGTAGTTTTCTTGATGAGTACTCTCGACTGAGCAAAAGGGCCAAGGAAATCGGCGGAATTTGAGCTCGCGGCCACGATGTCGATGTGGTGCGCGCGTTTTGCTTTTGTGTGTGGTTTTGGACTATCTTTTGAGTGAAAGAGGGATTAGAAAAGGACGAAATCATTTTGAAGAGTATTTAAGACCTGCTTCGTGCCTCGCTCTATTCAAACTCCAGCCATCAGCAGGCCTATTTACTTTTAGGACTCGGACAGAGACCAGCTCGTTCTACCTGTGGGTTAGGTTTGGCTATTGCTTGGCTTCGAGTATGACTTCACCTCTCGATTCCACGGTCCGTTTGGTTGCAATAATTGAATAAGGTTGTAAGGAAATAGCTATAACCTTACATTTATGTGGGTTAGAGTCGCCCTCATCCGCCTAGCCCAGGCGAGGGCGGCCTCCGCCTGAGGCCAGCCACCTCCGCCGGCGAAGGGAAACCAGAAAAAAAAGAAGAAGAGGAAAAGGAAAAGGAAAAGAGAGAAAAAAAGAAGTAAAAGACGAAAATGCCCCTGTTCCAATCGCCGGAACAGTAACATGCTCGCCGACCGGTGAGCATTTAATCGGACGGCGAACCCAGACCCTTATTTGAGACTAATTGGGCACTTCATGCTCCTATTTGAGACTGATTGGGCACTTCAGGTCTTTCTTTAACATTTTATTCACTTTGAATCCCTTTTTGAGAAAATTGCCCCACTTTGGGTACCAAATTGAAATTTTCCTATATAATAATTATCGCTTTAATAATGAATCATGACTAATGGGAATGACATCCATATAGATTATTAGATATACAACTACAATCCATCGTACGGAGAATCTATTTATATTATAGGAATTTATATATGATTACGATGAAAAGTAAGCACATAACATGTGATTATATTAAAATAAATATTAAGTTTATTACTTTTATTACCAATGTTGAGTGTAATATATATTTAATATGTAATTATCATTTATTTATGATTATGATTTAAATTTAATCATATTAAATTTAATACTCCGTTTGTTTCGCAGAAAATAAATAATTCGAAAAATATTTTTCAAAAAATAATCGCTTATATCGCTTGAAATAATTAATTAATGCAAAATATTTTCACTATCAACAATAATTTATGTCTAAACATCTTCATGGACGATGAAAATATTTTTCATTCATACATTTTTGTAAGCAATAAAAATAATTATCTTTAAAAAATATTTTTTAAATTATTTATTTTTTGTAAATCAAACGGAACATAATTATCATTAATTTCGAGCACCATGTAGCCCGACGCGAGCACATCACATAGACCGACGTTTGAGCTTCCTAACCCTAAAGATGGGACGTTTGTTTTCCTAAAGATGATCCGTGGATCATGTGAATTTATATGAATCGGACAAGACGGGAGTAGAGATCGACTTAGGTTTAGGCTACTGTTTGCAGTACAACTCGACGTTCGAGCTTCCTAACCCTGAAGATGGGACGTCCGTTTTCCTAAAGATAATTCATGAATCACGTGAATTTATATGAATCGGATAAGACGGGAGCAGAGATCGACTCGGGTTTAGACTACCATTTGCAGCCTAGCTCGACGTTCAAGTGTCCTAACCCTGAAGATGGGACGTCCGCTTTCCAAATGCCATTGTGTTTTGGACCCATCGATTTGATAATCATCTATTTGGATATTATCAAATGCAAAAAAAACATAATCACAAAGTAGATTGCGCTTAAAATTGCCGTCGTTTTTACTTTTGTAAATTATGATGCATGACGTCTTCCCTAAAGTTCACTTTCAGTATATATATAATGGGGATAAATGTGTTCAAAGTTCTAAAACTTGTCACGAAAGTGCAATTGAATCCTAAAACTTTTAAAAAGTGCAAATAAGTCCTAAAACTTGTCACGAAAGTGCACTTGAATCCTAAAATTTTAAAAAAGTGCAAACAAGTCTTAAAACTTATCACGAAAGTGCAAATAAGTCCTAAAACTTGTCAAATTAGTTCAATCAAGTCCTTCAATTAATTGTACTTTTTTGAAAGTTTTAGGACTTGTTTGCACTTTCGTGACAAGTTTTAGGATTTATTTGCACTTTTTAAAAGTTTTAAGACTTAAGTGCACTTCGTGACAAGTTTTAGGACTTATTTGTACTTTTTCAAAGTTTTAGAACTTAATTGCACTTTTGTGATAAGTTTTAGGACTTCTAGTGCACATATTCCTATATAATGTTAAACTTATCCAATCAATACGAACTCAAACATTTATACCCCGACTTTTTTTATTTTTCTAAAGCTTGATTGCATTTCAAAGACACCGATTAATTGTTTAATTTTTCGAAAAGCATTTTTTGGCGCGCTTTGCTAATGATGTGCCATATTTGCTTAATTAAAATTCAGAGTACACTTGTCTTTTTGTGACCCTTGTTCTTAACAGGGGCGAGTAGTTCCAGGTTCCTTACAGGTTTCTCATTTTTTAGAACCTGAAACCTACCCGTCGAAATCTGGAACCTAGAACCTACCCTGTCACAGATTCCAGAGATCTAACATGTTCTCTTTTTTTTTCATTTTTATTTAAACAAAACGAAAATGAACGCAACAATACTGAACAAGTATGTCATGCACTAAAGAGAATACAAAAGATTAGTTTTCCTGTTATTACAATTCAAATAAATATAATTAAAATGAGAAGTCATTACGTTAATCAATACCGGGGGTGAGCGGTAAGGTTCAACCCATGATAACAGGTTTCTCATTTTTTGAAACTTGGAACCTACCCTATCACAGGTTCGAAGGTTGATTTCAGGATCTACCCAGGTTCCACTTGTATTATTAATTGAACAATTACAGTAAATCACCTTTAACGGCCACCACTTTCTGCTATGTTCCACTAACCACAACTTATATTTAGATACTAGGAGAATATGAAACATGTTTCATATAATAAGTCATAAAATGAAAGCTCATACTAGTGGTTTCAGATTATACACTCAACATCTAACACCATGAAATACTGCAAGATCACGCAAAAATATAGACAAAGAAAAAACATAAAAAACTTGTTCAGGTTCTAGATTCCAGGTTCCAGGTTCCAGGTTCAGGGTTTCACCTACCTAGAATTTAAAACCTACCCGTCGAAATAGTTTTCCCAATTTTTTGAATCTAGAACTTATCCTGCATACCTTAAAATCTGAAATCTACATGTTTCGATTGGTCAAGTTATCAGGTTTCGGGTTTTACCCTAAAACCATGCTCACCCCTAATTCTTAGTGTTCTAAATCAGTAGTTTCTCTTGGCTCACATGTTGGATTTATCACATAGAAAAATCATTTTCCACGCTCATCTCCTTTGATAAAAACGAAGAGCATATAAAAATGACAGAGAGCCAAAGTTGCTTGAAGTTGCTCAAAGTTGCATTGCGTTCAAGCCATAAAATTACTTCTAAATTTTGTGCAATTTAATTGGGCAATTAAAAATAGGTGTCAATAATGAGTGAATTGTTTTTTTGAGTATTAAACCATTTGAAAATTGAGATATATATATGCCCAAATAGTACATTATATATAACTAGCAAGATATTTTTTTTTTTGGTAAGGTATAACTAGCAAGATATTTGTACATTGCACGAGTCTAAAATCATATTTGTCATGTTATTCTGAATGTTGGGGTATTGAATTTTCTCAAGAAAATAACATGCGCGAAAAATCATGACAAAATAAATGTTCACACCATTTAAATTCTCCGTTGGAAAAAGAAGAGATAGGAAGAGAGAGAAAGGGTATCTTTTTAAACGGTTGTATTCCCCTCTATTCTTAATTGAAAGAAATTTCCT
The DNA here is from genome assembly GCA_031216405.1 of Syzygium malaccense. NCBI lineage: Eukaryota > Viridiplantae > Streptophyta > Magnoliopsida > Myrtales > Myrtaceae > Syzygium > Syzygium malaccense. Next base: position 23,234,312 of record CM062262.1, on the reverse strand, counting down.
CTATCTGTGTATTTAATTGACAGGTTACAAGTTATGAATATTACCCATATATAAACTTATCTGTGACTAATATCCATGTTTCCAATCCTTCAATCAGAGTTATGATCGGAGGAAACTTCCTCCCAACCAATCTTTAGTCAGTTATAAGTTAGGATTAATACCACGAAAAATCCCAAACTGATACACATGTGATAATTTATCCCAAACTAATTTTTAGACCATCAAAAATCTAAAACTGGTACATTTATGATAAATTTATCATCCATTAAATTAGATTAATACCACGAAAAATTACAAATTAGTAAATCTGTAAATCCCAAATTAGTACACCCGTCAACTGTCACGTATCATCCAACTCAGCAATTTGACAGTAAACTTTAACGAAAATTAATGAATGGTAAATTTGTCACAAGTGTACCGGTTTGAAATTTTTGATGATCAAAAAATTAATTTAGGGTAAATTTATCACAAATATATCGGCTTATGATTTTTGGTGGTATTAAGCCTATAAGTTATAAACATTATCTACATTATCCACATTATATAATTAATATTCTGACATCGACAGAGTGAGTGGGAAAAAAAAAGAGTGGGATATTTTGGAATAGCTATTACAGCCAGACTATAATAACCATGACAAGGGTTCCTCCAATAGATACTACGGTTTTGACTGCAACAAAATTACGGTGTAATAGTTATTACTGTCAGCAAATACCTTAATAGCCAATGCCATTACTACAACTAGGGGCGTAAACGGTTCGGTTCGGATTTTCTGAAAATCCGAACCGAATCAAACCGTTGCGGTGAGCAGCTGAATCAAACCCGAACAGTGATCCGAACCGAAAATTCGATTTGGTTCGGTTTGGTTCAATTTTGTTTTTCGGTTTTTATTTTTATTTTTTTTTAACGTTTATCCGCCATAGCTCAGACTCAAATGACACAGAAGAAACGACCAAATAGCAAATCACAAAACTCCTCCGGACCACTCGTCGCCCTGCCAACGGAGCCCCTCTCTCTTGGCCGCCCACACCACAGCACACGAAAACTCGACACCACCACAGTATTACCTCTCGGCTGCCCACTACGCAGGACCTCGGCTTGTCGTCGTTGGTGGAGTCATCTAGATCTGGCTGCTCTATGGGCCAAACATACGATGTGAACAATCTCTACTTCAAATCGGTCGACGTTACCCGCAGCTATCCCTGCACAGACTCGTCTCCCTTCTCGCTCTCGATGCCCTGAGAACTCACCTTGCTTCGAGCTTCACATCTTCCACGCACCACAGAAACGTGATCGACGCCCTCACCTGGCCCGCTCTCGGTATCGCGAACGTCGTTGCAGCCATGGCCACTGACACGGTCTTGGCTACGACGAGGGAGAAAAGGACAGCGAGAACGGCCGTCGCGAATGGTTCGTGAACCCACTCCACGATCAAGAACACAGCAGAAGAACAGATGGTTCCCACGCGAAGAGATGGAGCGATAAGGACTGAAATGCTGGTCATGGGGCTGCGTGTGGGCCTGTGGGGGACCACTCCAGATCTCTCTCAGATAATAAGCGTGTTTCTCTCCCTCCCGTTACAAACCGAACTTAGCTCGGTTCGATCCGAACCGAACCGAAATAAGCTGGATCGAAAAAAAAAAAGAATGGTTATTTATCGAAAATCGAATCGAACTGAAATGCACGAAATTTTCGATTCGATTTGTACCTCGATTCGATTTTTTGATTTGGTTCTAACATCCCTGACTACAACCGAACGTTGTTGGTTATGATTTATGCATTATTGAATGTTTGGCCGAGGAGAACTTGAAAGTGGGACTGCGGGTCGGAGCTGCTCCTCATCTGGTGGAGAGATTGGGCTGGGCCTGGAGTCTATTTTTGCTGCCAAAAACAAACCCCTACCTTCCCTCAATTTGATTCTTCCCATTGCTAAATTGGCTGGCCCACAATTGCATTAGACAAATTTCATCCGGATTCCCACTAATATTTCCCAACAAAGAAAACGCAAAATAAAATTGTTTAGGAAACTACATAAATTCTGAAAGGGATTGTCTTTATACAACACGCGTCTTAATTTCTGTTATTGCGTATGAAATAAAATTTGTTATTTTATGTGACGGTTACATTTATGTCACGGCGACACGTGATGTAGCAAGTCAATCAGAAGTGAGCGATTCATAGATTCTAAGTGCCACGTAGGATAACACTAGTATATCACTTGGCGATGCGATTAGTCGATCCCATCACATCAGTCGTGTGAGTGTCGTATGAAATACTTTTACAGGACAACTACACATCAAAGTGCAGCTTAGAAAGTTTGATCATAGGCTGATTGCCAACGAAGATAATTCTCTTTGGTCACCCCCAAAGAGAACTAGATGAACAGGTGTTTTTCAAGAGATTTACATAACCAAAACCAATGACATAGGAAAAGGTAAACTGCGTTCTTTCATGCATCGAAAATCGAATGGTGAATATGTAGATTCTTTCTCGCAATGGAAGCGGACCTAATAAAAATCTATATTCACAAATCTTTTTCATTATTCTCTCTTTTCCTTTGTTATGATGTGGAACCCTAAATAGATAAACGAACCCCCGCCTCACCAAGTAGCCCATAATTACATGAATTATATTGGCCATGCAAGACAAGAGTTGAAACCGACCGGATGAATCGAAAGCGAGATCAATCTTGTAATTGTACGGACCAGATAAGACGTGAATTGAAATCGACTGACGATCGTATATTGGTTTTATTGACTATTTTTTTGTCTATCTCTATAGATTACGCTTCCCATCTACTGTGTGTGGCCCAGCCAAACGTTCGAACTTCGTAATCCATGAAAGATGGGACGTCCATTATGAGCCACCGGAGATGGATTTTTCAAATGCCAAACAAACAAAACCCATCGATTTTTGACTCATCCATTCAACAATCATCTGTTCAATTATTATCAAATGAATAAAATACTTATCACGGAGTAGGTCGGGCTTAAAAATTGCAGTCCCTTTCGCTTTCGTAAATTATGATGCACGACGTGTTCCCTAAAGTTCACTTTCAGTAGATAATATTATATAAATCTATTCATTCATT